>JARLTB010000020.1:12395000-13020000 GCA_030141615.1 Unio pictorum | reverse complement strand
TGTACCGACAGTAATGTGTTGACTTCACGATCTTTGCTGGTAAATCCACTTTGTGGAAACAAAGCCAATGATGTCGTGGTCATTTCAAGTTTTCAAAATATTTCGCAAAATGAAGAAATAATGTATCTACTTAGTTTTCCTGAAAGGTGCTTATCAACCTATTATTTCTGATAACATTAAAAACAGAATTTCAGGGTAAAGGGTGACAGGGAGTATCAATGCTGTGTCTGCCAGTTATAAGGCTTTTAGTCCATGTTGCATGTCCTTTCACGTTTTTTTTTCTTTGTGCTTTTCAACATCACCACATTATTTGCATGTGCATCTGTATTTTGTTTTGTTCATTCTACTCTCTGAAACTGTATTTGCCACTATGGTCGTTCAAGCTGCGTTTCAATCATATCTGTCTCAGACTGAATTTTGTGTTAATGTCTAAATCCATCTAGTATGTTTCAACTGTAATTCATTTGAAACCAGAGACAAACTTAAATTTCTGTCCAAACATCTAATATACTAATGCAAAAATATATGTTATCTCCTGTTTTTCTAAAGAAACCTAAGCTTGAGAAAGTCATAATGTCTAGCAAGCTCAGAGTATTTCGTTTTCGTCCAGTGACTAACACATCTTGCGTAGCATTTACAACAATATATGCTTAGATTACGTAGTAAAATCGTGCTGGTTTCGGTAAAGATTTGTTCAAATATGTTTTAATCAATCTCTTTATAAGGAACAATAAAAATGTCAAAACAGCGCCATTTTAACTTTTAGAGACACGTTTTAATCTCACTGATATACTTTAAATACTATATGTAGAGGGCGTTATAAATGTATTATGTTATTGAATGTGTCAATAGTTATGAATAATTTGATGTACCGACATTATTGATGTATCATAGTGATATAATCCAGAATGTTAAGGAATAACTTCATAATATTCCAAAGAAGACTTTTCGTCCAATGGGGTCAATAAGAAATTTGTAATTCAACGCTAAATGAATGATTCCACTCAAATCACATTTGAAAACAACAGAAAACGATTATGTAACTAAACATAAAACTGGGAATGAATAAATCTTAATGCGAAAAACTTACATTGTATTTCTACTCAATAATAATATGTTTTCACTACAGGAACTACTGTTTTTGGCCAGAACATACTTACCTCCCTCTCATTTTCAGTCAGTGAATTACTTGTGGTTGTTTTCTTATAATACTCCTTGCCTGTTATCCTTGAAACTTGTATTTTTTTCTGGAAATATCAGTTCATTTGCATCAATCTGATGTGAAAATAATTTTTGTGCGCAGGTACACATATCACAGCGAAACAAGTACGGTAAGCAGCTGGGATTGCAATACCCTAGACTGCATTTTAAATGATTGCAATTATCAATAAAAATGGCAGTGCTATGATCAATTTTATTAGTAGTAGTGGTAATACTGGTATACTAATAATATAATTGTTAGTATTATTATTGAAATAGCAATTTAGCCACTATTAGTTTTGAAAGTGCAATATGATATGTATATTCGTATATTGGTTGTTTTGTTGAAAACGAGATAGCGATATCAATCTCACCTTAGGATATTAAAAAGTGTTCAACTGTGTTGTGTCCCCATTGTGTAAGATTTTGGCGGCGATAGTGACGATCACGACAGTATTAGAATCATGTCTCTTTTTTATAAAAGGTTTAAATATGTTTATATTTAGCAACAGAAGTAGCGGTGCTACTCGCAGAAAAGGTATCAGCAGTATCGAAAGATTTGGATGTATTACTAACAGTAGATGCATTAATATTAGTAACAGGAAATATGTTCACTCTGTTACTTCTGATGGAACATCAACCATTAACGAATGTAATGCTTATCTTGCAGGAACAACAGATGAAGGTAACATGAAACTTGTACTGCTCACAATTGCATGGAGCCTACTGGAGGTAACTGAAGGTATGTAAGCGTGACTAACTATCAGTATGATGCGTTTGAAACAATATAAAACCAGAGCAAAAGTATCTGTGTAAAAAACCATTAAAGATTTGCGATGTATACCTCCGTTTAAGGCATTCGAAAAATTGCAAATGATGTTAAAAATTTTTATAGGTGACAAAAAGGTAGGATGTGAACCAGTTCAATGAATACATTCACAATACATTTCCACGTCTTTGTACTTAACCTCTGAGTATTCCATAAACAAAATATTTTACTACAAAGCACAATTGTAACTTTCAGCAAGGACTCATTGCTATATATTGATTGTAAGGAAAACAAAATAGACCTAAGGGACTCATGTCTTGTAATATTATCTTTTAACTAGTAGATGTCATTTTAAAAGTACAAATAAAAGAGACAAACATATAAACTACCTAGTAGAGAGAGGGGACAAAATAAATTTTCCCTACATTGAAAACAACGTAATATTAGAACAACAAAATAGTCGATACCCATTGTATTTACAGTGCTTTCTCATGCCTACATGGTTACCATATCTCCTTTTAGCTGACAAATCTGATACAAGTCTTCATGAAACGAAAAAGAATAGGTTTTTTTTTAAAAAGAATATTGCAAATATGAGAATGTTATTCACCGTTGAAATGTACCTTGTTTTGCAATCCAGGTTTTTAAAACCCTATCATAATTCTTAAATGCTCACGCATATTTCTATTTTAGCATTGTTTTATCTCGTACATATAAATGTCATCAGCAATGCACACATCTTATTTCTTCGAAGACAATGAATGTTCATTTAAAACAAATAATCAGATCTGAATTTTGTCATATTTATTTTCAAAAAATTTATTAATCTCATCAGGCGAAAATTGTGATGGAAGCCACATGTCCCTGCACGATATAGAAGTAAGACTCTCTAATAATACTTACACATGCCAATCTCCTTGGTTGAACTGTATAACGGATGCAAACCTGGCTAGTGGCTGGTATGATGTTGGAAGCAGAAACATACCGACGGACCCCAGTGGCGTGCATTCTTTTGGTTCATGCGGTACCCATTGGCCGATATGGATGAATGGTACGTACATTATAATTATTATTAAACTGATGAAAGTTTGTTTTTGAGCCTCAAATAAATGCTAGTTCCAAGTTGATGATAGCTTCTATTATTTATGCATTGATTATCTGTTCGGTTATTTGAATTTCAAGAAAGTGGAACATGATAAAACCCGATGATCTTGAGCCGTGGTTGCTTCAAATATTGATGTTATTAGGATCCCGTTTAATTAAGACAGTAGAACTGAGAGTTTTAAAAATGACTACCAGTTTGTCAGTCCAGGTGCAACTCTGTCTTCACATGGATACACTTACTTAATTAATGAATTTCACAAAATTAGCATCCAAGCTGATATTTATGGCTTCCGAAAAACTTGTCTTAAACTTTTTTGAGCTTCATTCAAATTTGGCTTTTACCGATGAAACGTTGACTGATTTCTATTTCCATCCACGAATGGCATCATATCATTTTGAATGACTCTCTATTACCTGATTTCCTGGCTGCGGTTTCCACATAGTAATGTTATAAAATAATATTGGATTACTACCAAAATTTACATAGAGCAAAATCTTCGTGAAACCTTGAAAGAGCTGCATCTACAGCATTTCCAAAATCATTGACAGTAGTTACCGGTCCATAACATCTGACAATATTAAATATTCTGTTTTAACCTAACTATATTAAATTTTGTTTAATTTCAATCAACATCATATTTTAATTTATAAGAACTATACAAAATTGATTTTCAGCATTCCTGTTATCATTTAGAGGAGTTATTATCGTTGATCCCGCTATCCATATATTTTGCGTTGAACTTTTATTAGGGCCAGTTGAATGCTTTCAGCTAAATGGCGCAAATTGTTCTATGTGAATGAAAGCTTGTTTGAACCTGATATTACACTAACCTGTGATATGTCATATAATAATGGTGAAGCTGATTGTAATGATATAAATGTAAAACATTAATTGAGGAAGATCCAATTATTTTCAAACTTGCCTTCCCAACCTAAGCAAAGCTAAAACATCTTTCCACCTCCACTACACCACTTGTACCAATCAATCCTTCTGCTACTGGCAAATAATAGTTGAACAGGCACAATAATGGCTTAAAAAATTAAGGAAATATTTGTTTGAGTTCGCAAACGATGCATAAGTAAAAACAGCTAGGCTTTTGGGTTTGGTGGGGGAACAATTTGATCATTTTCGTTTTTCGTCCGAACTTACTTTTGTAGCTGATCCCGTGTCATTTATTTGCCGTATCATTAGTGTGAATTGTTCTTGCACTCCTAATGGAAGCATAACCACAGTCTCCAACATGTTTAGAACATAGCTGATCGACAGCTGTCGCGTGTAGTTGGGCAGTGAAGTGATTATGTGATTCGGAGATCTTCGGTGAAGATGTATTTCGCTCTAAATAATCTTAACTTTGTTAATATTTAAAGAGTAATTCACGGACACTTCATCAAACTTTGATATTAATATTAATAAATATAATGATTTACAATACTGATGTCTGTGTCTTATACACTGTGCCATCGTATCTGATATAATTATATAAGTAACAAAGTGTCATGGTTTTAGCTCACTGAAATAAACCTGATTGGTTGAGATGAGGTCACTGTGAGGAACTACATTATCATAATCAATTTGTTTATACACTTTACCGAAATTTTCAAGTCTGTCATCAAGGAATTATTGAGTTTCTCTAGAAATATTTGCCTGAGTTACCTCCTTACTGATGGGAATGTTTAATTACAGATTATCGTTGTATTGCTGTAACTAGTGTTTGAAAATCATACTATTTCTTTGATAATCCCGGTCCCATTTCACTGTTGAATTTTGGGGTTGAGATTGTACTATGTAATTAGTGTTTGAACCGGTCTGATACTTCAGAAACGTACAAGTGAACCTAAACACAAACTGAAAAAGACATTGTAGTTTGATTCAATAAAGATGAGTGAATAGGAAGATGTAAGGCAAAACGTTAGGCAAATATGTATTATTTCTAAAGATGAATCATTTTTACTCATGAAATGTTTATTTATTTGTCTAATAAGATGTCAAATTTATCCCAATGTTATATCTGTATTCGCGCTTTTAGAAACAAATACTAATTAAAATGTTACAAAATTTGTAACTCTTTATTTGAATTACTTATTAAGAGATACTTAGGATTGTGATATTACACTTACTGAGTAAATTTTACATTTCTTTGTGAAGTAGTGCCCTAGAGGATATATATATATATATATATATATATATATATATATATATATATATATATATATATATAACTGCGAACATGCGAACTTCTTTCTACTTAATGTTGATGTCCAAGTTTGTAGAACTGTTGACGTCTTTAAATGACTTCCTCGACGAATTCGTTAATATTCATGATAACAGCATGACACTTCGGACCAGGGCAAGGTTTTACACTCACATTTAGTATAAGACGCAGGATACATATTTATAAAAGATGCATACGGTGATCTAAACGATGGTGGGTGGGTGGCGTACATTCAGTAACGGAAGAAGTAATTCACACACGATAAACGTTTTCAGTGACAGATAAAAATGACATGATCAAATAAGCCAAAGTCTCATAGTTCATCATCATCTAACATCTCAACGTTGAACATCAAATAATCTTGACACATTAATATTAACTGGACAATGTGCATGCAAAACTCCATTCACAGTACCAATATGGTATTACAGTATATATATATATTGTAATACCATATTGGTACTGTGAATGGAGTTTTGCATGCACATTGTCCAGTTAATATTAATGTGTCAAGATTATTTGATGTTCAACGTTGAGATGTTAGATGATGATGAACTATGAGACTTTGGCTTATTTGATCATGTCATTTTTATCTGTCACTGAAAACGTTTATCGTGTGTGAATTACTTCTTCCGTTACTGAATGTACGCCACCCACCCACCATCGTTTAGATCACCGTATGCATCTTTTATAAATATGTATCCTGCGTCTTATACTAAATGTGAGTGTAAAACCTTGCCCTGGTCCGAAGTGTCATGCTGTTATCATGAATATTAACGAATTCGTCGAGGAAGTCATCTAAAGACGTCAACAGTTCTACAAACTGGGACATCAACATTAAGTAGAAAGAAGTTCGCATGTTCGCAGTTATTGTGCCATAGTCATTCCATGTTGAACCATAGGTGTGTCGTGCTGGAATTTGACATGAATAGTTTAGGAAATGAATTATCTTACCTTCCATGTTTGGGAATATCAAAGCGAGAAAATGATGTTAGCCCATAAACTTATGAATTCAGCCATCCGGGGGAGTTTTATTACTGGAACAGCAGAGAGGTAGGATATTGACGGAATCAATGTGCCCAGCCGAAGAATCACAGTTTTCTTGTCAGACTTTTGTTAAACAATAAGTTAGAACTAATGTTACTATTAATTATTGAAAGTTCTTGGTTATGTAGAAATTGTTGTGTTACTTAGTGTGCAAAATACTTGTAGTATGCAGTTGATAGGGACTATTTCCAACCGTATCACGACTCATTGGATCATCAGTACACACTACTTTGACTCGATTCGCATTGAAATTTACTTGTCCGTTTCTTTCAGTTATACGGAATCATAGGTATGAATATATTTATAAGATTAACAGTAAAAACGCACACCACGGACACTGTGAGGACAATTTAACTCCGTCTAAATTGCACGTTCACAGGGATTTTTCTTACAGTTTGAACAGTTGACTTGGTTACCGCCATGGCTTGCCCTGAGAAGGACAAACATTGATTGGCTAACTAAGGTCATGTGACGTGAATAAGAGTCTATAAATACGCATGCAGACAGAGCATTGGCAGATAGCTGTCAGAGCGGCAAAGTATGAACATCTAAGTAGAAACTAAGTAGGAAAGAATTTCGGCCTTGTATTCTAAAATTGTCACTTACGTAATTTTCATAACCGATATTAACTTTGGTACTTTAAAATCCAAAACCTGAATCAAATTGTTATAAGAAATATTAAGTAGATTTACTACATGATTTGTATTGAACGCAAATGCCTTATAATTATATAGTGTAGTATTCTGTGAAGCCGCTGCTATCTCCCACCACACTGCTGAAGTACACTAGCACTAAAATCATTATTTTTATTGAGATCACGCTACTATGTCAGGACGTATTACATCCAATCTAATAAATTAGGCTATTGATATACACATGAATTAAATAATACCATTAATTTAACCTAACTATTGTATATTATAACGTTCTTTTGACATTTAAATAACCAAGTCTGCTATATATTCTCACAAGTTGATAGTGTTGTGACGGACACTGCGTTTATGTAAAGTCGATTTGCGATATTGTAAAGCATGTTATATCTCAACTTTATTATTTATAAAAAGCATTTTTATTATTGAACTCTTGGTCTTTTCGAAATAACACACGGGGTGTTACAATATATATATATATATATATTTATATATATATATATATATATATATATATATATATATATATATATATATATATATATATATATTAAACAGCAATTTTTAAATTTTATCTGTCGTACGAGAGATTGCATATCAAGATTGGAACTCTGAATGTATCGATTAATCAATTTGGGTGTTTAAATAGTCTTCTACATTTTCAATCTGTCAGAGTCGTTCATATTCTAACTGCACACAATGTCAATATTTCTCATAGAAAAGTATTATAATGTCAACACATTTCAGAATTAAATGTTTTAAAAATCTTGAACTTCAATTTTCCAACTAAAATAACAAGATTTATTTTGTTGAGGTCTTCCTAGGACCAAACCTCAACAAAATGAATCTTGTTATCTTTTATGAAAGCATATACAAATTGCATGCCTTTCTATGCGCATATGTCATTAGATACAATAAGGTGACAGATTAAATCAAAACTGGTATGCATTGGTTATGTTCGTTCTATATAGGAAGTAAAAGCGTGTCAGTTTAAGGGCGAACCTAGTGCAATATATTAAGTCAAGCTATTAATTTAAAACAATTTGTTATTATTTCTCCAATCAATATGTTTCTTATGAAGGCACTGTGCCCAAGACCAGTGAAGGAAGACAGCAACGCAAAGCTTGCATTATATCTCCAAACAGTATATGCGATCATAGTTATGGATTCGATGATGACATTGAAGTTATAAATTGCGGAACGCATATGCTCTACAAACTTAATCCAGCGCCCTTTTCTTATCTTGCTTACTGCTTTGGTGAGTATCTTAGAAAACCACGAACCAACCCATCAACATCTCTCTCTCTCTCTCTCTCTCTCTCTCTCTCTCTCTCTCTCTCTCTCTCTCTCTCTCTCTCTCTCTCTCTCTCTCTCTCAGGATAAGTAAAAGAAGAGTCAATCAATACTTGCTGAGGGCATTGTATTGTCATGGACAAAATGTTAAACCTGATCCTCATTTGTTTTGGTTTTTTTACATCTGAAGAACTACCAATCTGATATTTTGGTCATTTATTACTTAATTTTAATCTCAGTGTCAATTGTATACAAAAAATGGTAATTGTGTATCGTAGGACTCAAACATTAAATATTGAAACAATATACTTCTAAATGTATAATCACCTGATATTGAAGCAATATAGGTTCCTTTGTATGAAAATATTCGCCCTTTCAATTCAGAATGATATTTTATGGTTAAACAATATGGATAAAATCTAACTTCAGTTCCGTGTCTACGTTTTTATTATACGCTTTTAGTGAAATATGTCTGGTGAATACAACATGGAATCAACAAACTGTTGTCGATGAATACATATCTGTCTCATTTTAGATCCTGTAGAACTCGTACCTGACTCAGCTACAGTCGAACCTGGGCTTTTATTCAGAAACAAAGAGGGAGTAACAGGACAAGTCTTCAAAAAGCCAGAGTTGTTTTTGCGTTGTCAATTTAATGGAAACGAGACTGATGAACTATATTATTCTGTATCTTGGTAAACATTTTATTTATATGATATTTTGTTTTGATTTTGTTATTCATATATTATAATAATGTTTACACAATTTTGTCACTGTGTGTGTGTGTGTGTGTGTGTGTTTGTGTGTGTGTTAAGAGGATCATTGGCTCCCTCAAGTAACTGTCTTACACCATATGTATACTCTATACAATTTCATTTCACTTGGGAATAATATCTAGGCCGTCATTGTTTCTGTGCGTTGTAGAAAACCCCCATAAGAGACTCTTTCCTCTATGGTTGTTCTCTTCTGGTTACTATGTTATATTTTACATACTGACGTTTGTGTTAGTAAAATAAGTATCCACGTGATTATATCCAAGGATATGTGTCGCGCTTTCCAACAAGCCCTATGTTGTTTAAAAAGACGGAGGTAGAATATAGGCTGTAAGGGCTATTTTTATTCACATATGTGTCTTTAAATATGAAGCAAGCTCTATTTTCATAGTCGCGGGAACTGAATAGTCTCATGCTTTTATACATACGACAATATTACCGGTGTATAGGTATACTGTGTATATGTGTACCTAGTAGACACAAGTACGGTTAGCAATCGGTAAATATGACATATTACATCTAATAATACAATTATTGCAAAATTGGAAGAATAGAGTTTTCCTATCCTCATTATAATCATATACCAGGTACGTCAACGACATATTACTTCTACGCAAAGGACCTGTACAACTTTCTAAAATAAACGATACAAATTTGAACGAATCTGAACTGATCAACGGGGGCTACAGACTGGATATCAACGTGAGTATTATCATATAGACATATTAATTAAAAACCATAAATCAGCAATTAATAACTTAAGGAACGTAGCAAGTTTATGGTGTTTGCAAGAATGTCTGTCTATATGTGTCTGTCTGTCTATCTGTGTCTGCCTGTCTGTATGTATGTATGTCTGTATATATGTGTCTGTGTCTGCCTATCTGTGCCTGTATGTCTGTCTGTCTGCATGCATGCATGCATGCATGCATGCATGCATGTATGTATGTATGTATGTATGTATGTATGTATGTATGTATGTATGTATGTATGTATGTATCTTGGTGTCAAAAAAAAAATGAACGAAACGGCACTTACATGAATATCGCTGCAGTATATATCATATTTAACGACTCACCCACCCACATAAATAACTAGTTTAAAAGTGTCAGGCCGTTTTACTATAGTCTAATTATTATAAAAACAATGATAACATGTATCATTTTACCTCAGACCATGAAATTAAAACTTTTAAGTTGTAATACCTATCTTTTGTATTACTTCGAATAAGTGCATACATTATGTGTGATTAGAATCAAGTTGTGATTATTGCAAATCATTAAAATTGAATAGAGTTATAATAATAAATTTTAAATAATTAAGCTTAAACTAAATTACATAAGACGTGAATTTTCATGAATAATTGATTGATAAGAAATTTCTCATACACATTAACATATTACATAATTAACATTTACTTTTTACAAAAGAATAAGCATGTATAAATCTTTGCGAATTCAAAGTTTCCGTGTCTGTTTCTTTGCAGCATTTACTTTATCGATTAACACTCTTGATATTATGATGGAATATAAAGCCACGATACTTGAATTTTGAATAGTATTATCAGCGTCCATGCATTTATAGCTGCAAAGAGTCATTGCAACTATGGAACATATATCGAAAAAATTATAATGTAAATGCCCCCTTCATCTGTCAGTTTCAATTATTGTAACTTAAGAACATGAATTTTATCTTTTGGCTGCATACATTTTCTTTGAAGATTAAATGCATTATCAACTCAAGCAAAAGTAGTGACGTCGACAGCGGCAATTCCACGACAAGTAGAAACTTTTGGCTCGGAATACGGGTAATTAGACTCTTTATATAGCTTTTTACTTGTAAACAAGTTATATTATTGCGTCGGAGAAGATAACAATATACAAATAATAATGCGTCATTTTGTACCATTATGCTGATCAATCGCTGATTTATTCATCAAGGCTGAAACTATGTATATTTTTTTTTCACTAGGCATAATATAGCTTTTATGCCATAATATAGATCTTGAGTATTTGCAAGTATTTCGTGTCTTTATAAGATTATGATTGGCCGAGATTGTCGTAATATTAAGCAGCATTTGACATATATTGCATTTGTAATCGTGATTTCCTCTTGCGTTGAATAACCCCAACAAGCATTTTGTTATATTTCATTCCTTAAACTCTTCACACTGTCTTCTTATGATTTCACCTTATACCTGTTGCATTAACGGAGTAATCCTTGAAAATATAATGTTAATTATGAAAATTATTATTATTTTTATTATTATTATTATTATTATTATTACTATTATTATTATTATTATTATTATTATTATTATTATTATTATTAAATACTTTGCAAATAAAGTAGAAAACAATATATTGTGTAAAACAAATAGTATCTAAAGCAAACACATCACCCTGTTATGCATCGATGGGGGGGACGGTCATTATCAGCAGGAACTGTGACAACGATGGTTTCCTTTGAAGGTTCTGAATCCATCAGTAAGCATGATACAAGGGAGGACAACCACTATAGATCTGCAGTCAACTTTTCCATTCGGATGTTCCTCGACGGCTGACGATCAAAATCCACAAGCCAAGTGTTGGTTGTCTGTCAATATGTTCGACCCAAAAGATACAAATGATTGTAAACGTAGCAGCATATCGGTCACAGGAAGTCAGAAATGTGGCGTTCAAATCCCTGGTTTTTATTATCATCAATGGATGCCTGGAGTTCCTTACGATAACGTGACGAAGATGACCATTACTACTAGAAATACGAACGACTATGATCAAGGACAAAATAAATTTGTCTTGAGTCTTCGGACTGGGGGCAGTGGGTTGAATGATATTGTACAGGGGAGTTACATAAATAACATAATCGTATGTATTATTTGGTTTATATATATATACATATATATATATATATATATATATATATATATATATATATATATATATATATATATATATGTGTGTGTGTGTGTGTGTGTGTGTGTGTGTGTTTTGTGGGACAACATGGAATTGAAGTTTGCAATGCGTGAAACTGAAACTCATATTTTGTCCGATACATTTGACTTTTGTTACGCAATGTGATAATTGAATAATTAAAAACAGAACTTTTCAGACATCTTCTTTTTCAATATAATGTTATTACTACATGTGGAGTTTAGCACTGTAGTTTCTGATCCTATATACATATTACTGTGACAAGTTGATGTTTTTTTTTAATGACGTATAAACAGTGTTTGCAGATATATATGATTATGTGTGTGCGTGGTTTGGATTTGTAACGTAAGTTAAAAGAATTTTCAGTCATATCGCTATGATGTCTGCATTCTAACTTTTTATTGTGATGTCTAGCACGACGGCGTCAAGTTGTATTCATGTAGCACGATGTTCCCACCCAGTCACATTATCCTGTCACCAGACCGACTAGTCCTAAGACTAACATCTTAGCATTCAGCACTAAGCGAAGTAGCTGTTAGTACCACTTTTGTAAGTCTTTGATATGACTCGGCTCGGGATTGAACCCACGACATACCGTATCAGAAGCGGTTGCTCTAACCAAAAAGCACCAGAGCGGTGTACATACGTATAGTGTTAGTGAAACAATCATGGTGGCAAAGACATGATTGGGAAGAATATTACACATATTACACTTAACCGTTGCAATGTTACACTCTGTCACCGGTTGTGTGCATTTGTTTCTTGTTTTGCCCGTTGTGAAAGGTCCACAAGATAGTTTGGAATTAAGATTGGCAAAGGGTGATTTAACATTGCACACTATTCCATTTAAAGCCACCCTTTCTCACGTACACACAATGTCGGTGCCTTACGCATTACTTTGTTCAGAAGTTTTTTCATACCAATAAGCGATATTATATGCAAACTGGTCCCGTAATTTTTCCCCATTTACAATACAGTCAAAATAACATTTCATTATTTTCTCGCAGAGAATCATACGTTCGTCGTAACCATTCTACATTCTGTTCTGCAGTATTTTGAATTCATATGCTAATGAACTGAAGTAAAATATCTAAGTAAATGAATACATTTTTGTTCAGGTGACAACTTCATCAGTTAGATCATGGCAGGGCAAGACTTGCTACGCATATATAGACCCTCACATGAAATCATTTGACGGAAGGTAAGTTAAACAATTACCCATAAAACCTAGAAATCTTTGCTATAATGATTTATGTAGACATTTTTCTTATGATAACAAGACTGTAATTACTGATTCCGGTGCAGGGTTAGTTTACACGAAAGTGATTGCTTCATAGTACAATATACCGTTATTGTACATAAGAAAATGTAGGGATGCGTTTCATAATGTGTCACAGTTGTCTCATTGTCTTCTTTTAGTTTGGTATTGTCTTCTTGGAGTTTAATTAGTACGATAGCATCGTTTGTGGTAAATTACACCGAAAAGTTTGGATCACGCACAAACTTTAGCAAGATATATTAATTTTGTATGCGTTCGGAAATAGATCATATGCCCCAAATCATATCTATCTATCTATCTATCTATCTATCTATCTATCTATCTATCTATCTAATGTAAACTAGAACATATTTACAAAATATGTCAGGCAACCACTAAGTGATATTAACGAACCAGTTAATAATGTACTCTAAGGTGATAAGAACTTGAATGACACGAACTTGATGACTAGTGTTTTGTGTGGGATATTACCTTATATATACGAAGTTATACTAGCATTTTGTTTGCAAAATATTCTTTATAAACATAAAAGTGTACGTAAACTATGAAAGTTAAAAACGCCTATTATGAAACAAGAATGGGGCAACATTATTTCCAAAGTTGTTAATATGTTTTGCATTCCATATAATTAAACAGTGTTATGCAGAAATATTAATAATCTATAGGATAAATGCTTAGAGAACAATTTCTTTTGATCAAACGTATTCATATTACTAGTCGGATATTTCATTCCAGACGATGGTTTAGAAAAAGAAAACTTTGGAATTTTCGAATGCTGCTTTTAATTTGATTTTTGGAGGGTTCTCTCTGCCAAGGTTGATCTTTACAGACGATTGGAGGGGGGGGGGGCTTCCTGCTCTAAATATATGTGTTTGCTATATATTTTTTCATTTGATTATAACTGTAATTAGATTTTTTGTTTTTGTTTTTGTTTTTATTAAAAACTATATATTTTGAAAATTGTTAATATATATATATATATATATATATATATATATATATATATATATATATATATATATATATATATATATATATATATAATTAAAAAAGTCTTCTGCCATTCTTCGGTTTTCTTTGAGTTCCCGTCTTCTTTTACGCTTTTTTCCTATCTATGCCTCTTTCTTTTATTCCTCGTATAGTTGTTTCTCCGGTTGTTGGCTGTTTTGTTCTTTATCTCTCTTCTATCGTTTCCTCTTTTCTCTCATCATCTCTTCTCTCTATTTCTTGTCTTTCTAATATTCTAATTGTTAGGTTCACTCTGTTTTCACTACTTGCTGTTTTGTTTGTCCTGTTGAATTTTATTTGGACATTTCACTGGTGTCTTGCCTTTTGTTTGTTTCTTCCATGTTGTGGTAGCCGTCATTTCGTTTTTATTTAGACTTTTCCTTTCTTTTGTAATTGGTTTGTGTATTCCATTTGTTGTTTCAGTCGTTTTTTATTTTTCTTGTTGCTGTGTTGGTATATCAATTTCCTTTATCATTTCCGTCGATTGTTGTTTTCTTTGTTGCTGTAACTCTTGATTACATTGTTGTAACTCCCTTGGCTCTTGCACGTTATTCGATGGGCATTTATGTGGTGTATGTCCTGTCTGCACCCAATCCATAAATTAAAAACCTTAAAGGCTTTAACAATGTAGGGATTGGGTGCTGTCAGTTGGTATTTATAGCATTTCATGTTGTATATGCATCCCTAATAACATGTTTTAGCCACAAAGCCGTAAATGAAATACGTTCTTTTTACTTCTGGGGGTTTTGATTTCTCAATTTCTATAATCCTTATGCCATCCAAGATTTTTGTTGGGGTATTGTAGACATTCTTCATGATAATACTGTAATAAATTTGGAGTATGCGCACTTGATAGCGCCCCGTTTTAAGCAATTGTTAGATTTATTTGTGTGATTATTGGAATTCGGCGCCATGGAAATATTCCTAGCCCGAAGTAATTAGCCAATTATTAGGAGCAAACGTCACGGAACCGAGTGTTAATGAGTTTGAACCATGCCATGGTTCGCTAGTAGTGAATTTAGGTCCTAACCAAATGACTACAAACGCTTCTAGCGTTATTTATACCGGGATGTCGGTAACTCGCACCTCCCCGGTATTCTTTTGGGTTTTCATAAGTATTGGGGTTGGTTCCTTAACTAGTATTATTCCCTTTCCAATGCGTAGTTCTCCATATGGAAGTAGAGCCTGGTTTCCTCTTGTTCTTACTATGTATCTTCTATAGCCCATTGGATTACTTGAGTATAGCTTCTCTATGTAGGCCGGGTTTATGACTTTTAACGCTGTCATTATTTCCGCTGTCCCCGGAAAATATTTTCTGGGTATCTGAGTCATATCCAAATATTGAGCACTTTTTTTATATTCACATTTTGGAAAGCTTCCGTCCTATGTCTACATCCTCTCGACCTTAAATAATTTATGTAGGTTGCGCGCCTCTGTCTTGCTGTTTGCCATTTCCATGAGATTTTAGTGGGCAATCCTTGTTCATGTATCTATGTTACCATATTTCATTCTTTCCCTTCACTTTTTGCAGTACTGTCCTTTGTGCAATATTTGTATTGTAGTGTTCTCAATATTATATTTGTATTATTTGTTCCGATTCCTCTACGTTGTAAGTTAAGCACATTTGATCACATTTACACATGACTATCTTGTGTGGAAGGGGTCTCAGCGTCCGTTTATATTTAACTACATCATCGTTATCGCTTTTTTGGCACCTTGCTTTTTAATTGATGACTGCTCATGTTAATGTTCTCTTCCAGATATTATGAGAACCAAAACCCTGGAGTATTTGTCCTTTACCGCCACAAGTCAAGCAAACAAGAGGTAACACAAATCTGGAAAATATAATTCGATGTTGGCATTTAAAATGTCATATCTTTTATATTAAATCACCTATACAAGTTTTAAAAGCAAATGCTCAAAGAAACGTTTTATGTATATTGTATTTACTTGAATAATTTTTTCTCAGTTTAATTTGCTTTGATTATTGCGATTGTTTTCTCTGCAGGAGTATGATATAAAGAAATGAGTGGTTGTCACCCATTTCAAAATAATTCAATTGCACATTGCTTTTCCTCTTTCACTTCGATGTCCAAAGTTGTTGCTTTTATTTCTTTTCATACATGAGATTGCCATGATCAGATTCATTTAATAAGTTGGTACAGCTAGACCATTGAGCCAAATAAAATTTTCACTACATACGTACTGCTCAAGATAGAAGGAGAATAAATACATGATCCAATCGACTGTTTCATGTTTTGGACGTGTACGGCTTTTACATTAGGTTTACCCTAACTTTGCAGTCTATTTATGCAGAAAATCGAAACATATAAGGTCTCATTTCCCGCCAGTATCGTCGCTTCAGCCACAATTTTGCAATTGCACTTTGTCGTAATCTGTGACAATATTTACTTGAATCATTGCGTGCTTGCGTTTATAGATTTTTGAAGACACTGATGATTGATTATATCGTTTAATGTACTTTTATCTTTCTATACATTTTCTAACATAAGCTGATTATAGAACCACTCCTTCTTTATATTTAATCATGCGACTGTATTGATCTTTCCATGCCTCCTCTTCAGATTAATTTCTTATAAAACGACACAGAGGTTAGTTTTAAAAATATGTTTTCACATGACAGGTTCAGATGAGAACGAAGAGATGCAATAGTGTCGCATTTTGTGCCTGCGCCTTGGCTGTACGGGCAGGAGGTGACTTATTCATAATTGACCTCTGTAGTAGCCTGGGACTCATAAAGCATGTTTCTTGTAAAGAAAACATACTGGATGTCAGACAAGTGAACGCATACATGTACAAGGTGAAGTTAGATTTGAAAATAATGCTTGTCATTTATTGCAATACTGCGAATGTGAGTGATACAAATGATGTAAACAACAAAAGCCAAAACACAACGAAACAACTAGCCAAATTAAATAAACAAGCGAAGAATCATCATACTGGCTAACGTATGTTAAATCTATGTGTGTGCATGTGTGTCCATACCATTTAATGAAGTCGAAAAATCTAAACTAAAAATGTTTGAATGGTAAAATAGTCATTTATTCTAACTAATTTTCAAATAAAATTCAAAGTCGAAATGATGGGTCTTAAATTATTTGTGAAGCATCTATTAACTTTCAAACACAGGAATGAATATTGACAAATTAATCAGTGACGTAAAAGAAAATCAAAGAAAGACAGATGCAGTTCAATGTCATATTTACGCGATCGTATAAAGAAAATAATTTCAAGATAATGTTTATATATATTGTTTCAGTTACAATTATTTTATCATTCTTTCGTATGTTTGAAGAAACCTTCATGGTATGAACTGTTGTCATGTAATGCTTTATTTCTCACTAGTCTATCATATTTTTGAAATATTTAACATCACTGAACTTGATTAAAAGTCTGTTATCCATATGTCACTATTATCAGTTCGTTTGGGATCACACTCGCTTTAAAAGCTAGAATGTAGAAACTATTTCAGGTGAACCACGTTATTCTTAAGAAATGTTTTCTGCAATCTTTATTGTGTTGCGAATATTGCTACTGTAAGTGGTATTTACCACTGTCTGTATAAGATAACCTTTAAAATATGATGGTTAGTATAACAAAACTAATTACTACGATGCCAACAATAAATTGGGTGGAGACACAGAATCTCCAGAAATGCAGCGGTAACATAAAACATTTCTTGTACTTTCTTGCAAACTGGTTTATATTGTATTATATTAAAATAGAAGAAACAAGAAAAGGTGGGTTCTATATTTGCTGTAGATTCAATCTATCTATCTGCCTGTCTTTCTGCCTGTATATCTATTTATCTATCAACATAATATACTTACTACTTCATATATGCAGCCGCATTTAAATGTAACAATTTCTGAAAATGATTTATTTACAATTTAAGATCTACATGCCGTTAGGAACCATGGTGTCAGTTACAATTAATAACTGGGGCCTTTACGAATCATGGCTAAATTTAAATATCTACCCATCTGTAAAGGACGTAAATGAAACGCAAGGCCTTTGTGGTGTACTGAATGATGATCAAAGTGATGATTTCATGAGTCCATCTGGAATTCCAGAGACTGACAATAATGTGTTCTCTCTATCTTGGAGGTAATTATATAAAATGCTTTAAATAAAAGACAATTGAAAAAAAATTTTCTATAGTCAGGTGCATTCAATGATTTTCCAGTCCGGTTATAACCCCAAGTAATGTCATTTACTCAGGAATACTCCGAATTCCGATTTCAACACATCATCCATAAACACAGCAGACACATACAGAGACAAAGATACTTTACTTATCTGAAATATAGCATAAGGCATCTAATACCTATTCAAACTATGATCCGAGTTCTAAATTTATCTACTTTTTTAAATACCAAAGTGGAAACAGCCTATCAACGGATAACACATTGCATATTGATATGTGACAATTTGACCGAAATCTTTGTAGAATGAATCTCAAATAATCAACCAATGAAAGAAAAATATGCGCTTTCATAATGTATATATAGCACTGCTCCTGTGGCCTAGTGGTTAGAGCATCCGCCGCAGAAGCGGGAGGTCGTGGATTCGATCCCCGTCCAAGTCATACCAGAAACTCTAAAAAAATAGTACTAACAGCTGTCTCGCTTGAGGCTCAGCATTAAGAGGTTAATGTTAGGACTGGTCAGCCTGGTGTCAGGATAGTGTGACCGGATCGGACATCATGCTACATGTCTGCTGCTTGATGCCCCAGTGCAAGACATCACTATAAACTGTCTCACTGCAGACATCGTAGCGATATGACTGAAATGTTTTTCAAGTTACGTTAAACGTTATAATCAAACAAACGAAACAAAAAATTCATAATATATATCCTAAGTCGAGATCACTCCAGTGGCCTAACTGGTTAGCGCCTCCTACCCGGATGCAAATGATCGCTTGTTTATAGACTGTCAAAGTTATACCCTGAAACTTCACCTAAAAAGGTGCTAACAGGTACCTAGCTAGGCGCTAATTAATATGATGTTAGTTTTAGGACTGGTCGGCATGGTGTTAGATAATGTGAATGGGTGGGATTTGATGCTAAATGTCTACAGCATCATACCCATGTGGTCACTGCCATTAAACTCTGCCACACTGTCGACATCATAGCGATATAAACAGTTTTAAAACTACCTTAAAAATTAAAATCACACAACACACAAAATCAGAATAACTGAACATAAATACATATATGTAATTATTATAACACAGGTCATGATAAATGAATTTTATTGTAATCAAATATATTACAGCTGTAATATCCATGTAATCAACACATGCTCATAAAGAAAACTAAATGCGCTTTTAACACCACTTGTAACATCCATTAGATTAAAAAACCTCTTTGCAAAAGTCGACGATCAATATTAAACTTTTGAGAATCTAACATATTTGAGTGATTTGTAATTGTAAAATATATTGGATCATGAGTCGCCTCCCTTTATATATTATGTTAACTGATATATAGCATGACACAACAGTATAGACTTCAAAAGGATACTTTGTAAGTATAACATCAAAACTTTAACAACCAAACCGAGTTACGCAATGACTTGCTTGTGTGATTTTAGCTGCTTCCACAACACGGTTCGTAAATGGAAAAATGCTTATTTATTAATCCATTTAAGTTGCGTGCTCTTTCTCTCGTCGATCATGTAAGACCAGCATTTAAATTTGAACAACAAAATATGTCACAGTACCAAATCAAGTTTACAGACTATGAAGCACATACATATATGTTCGATCTTTTAAGGTGTAGATAGGGATCGCATAGCGAAGATTCTTCTTATTATTCGTCTTCATTTTCTTCTTCATCTTACCCTTGTTACTATTATTATTATTATTATTATTATTATTACTATTATTATTATTATTATTACTATTATTATTATTATTATTATTGTTTTTGTATTATATTATTGTGTTGTTGTTGTTTTTTATTTATAATTGTTGCTATTATTATTATATTTTTAATATTATTATTATTATTATTATTATTATTATTATTATTATTATTATTATTATTAAAGTTTAGGTGAGAGAGATTCGTTCTTCGACCCCAAGAATCATAATCCTGATTTGTGGGATGAAGACTCACTATTTTGTGTCTGTCCTGCTGCTCTCAACACGGCAACACTACCTAGTACGTCCTCAGGAAGTGAGTTCGACCCACTATGCTCAGCTAGCATTTCTTTAACCTGTAGCACAAAGGTACAGGTACCGGGTAATCAATACCAAACCTGCAACATCCGAACGAAAAGGTCTAAACATTCACAATCCAAAGAGATAGAGCGAATACTGAAAATGGAAGTCATGGACAACGACAGAATATCTCATAGCATAGAGAAAGTACGTGGACAAAAATATATAGGATATGTTATATGAATGATGATCTTCTACACTTGCTAATTGTAAATGCTTGCTATAAAGACTTTCTTCTTCACCAAGGAATGTGTTGAATGCGTTGAAACTGTTGCGTTATTTACTAAATTATGAGCACATATTTTTTTGTCAATGTGAATATTTTTGCCATTTTACTAACATGCTTAGTAATTTACTAGCATGTAGAGTCATAAATGAACAAGCTTCAAATCAATTATGCATACCATACTACTTATATATTAAATACTGTTCGGTCATGGAACAATAAATATTAACATATAGGATAATATTATCAGTACCTTATATAAAATGTATCAGTCTCAGCCGATCAAATCAGTTGCTGTTGTTATAATGTGTGTTTTCTGTTTGTGTTCTTACAGCGATCAATTATTAACATCACCTTAGACGAGGCACTAGCCGAATGCACAGATTTCTTCGCCGCCAACTGTGCCACAGCTTCATTTAAAGATAATCTGCCAAACAGTAATCTCAATTCCATGAACAGTTCTATTACAAACTGTGCCCTGGATTATGTGGTAGGTGTTACTATGTTATGTGTCATTTGGAGGAAAGAAGAATAATACGTAAATTAATATGTTTCTACGACCTATGGAAAGCTTTTAGTTTTCAACAGAATCGCGCATGCCGCATAAGTATACAAAATAACGTTTCGTCACGTATAGAAACCAATAATGATTGTGAACAAGAATGAAAAACAGAAGGTAATATATTGAAAAGCAATACGGTACAAACATAACAAAACGTTATTTTCTTTACGGATATATGTGAATTTGCAGGTATTCACAATTGCACATGATTGCCACGATATCTTTACTTAATATAGCAGCGTGTGAAAGTAGAATTCGCGCCGTGAAACGTATGATAATCAAAGATGATGTTTTTCATCTCTCTCTGGAAGAGTAATGTTTCTTATGGTAACATAAAACTCCTTTTGTGACGTAACTCTCTCTCTCTCTCTCTCACACACACACACACACACACACACACACACACATATATATATATATATATATATATATATATATATATATATATATATATATATATATATATATATATATATATACATACACACATATTACACATACACACATATCTATCTATCTATCTATCTATCTATCTATCTATCTATCTATCTATCTATCGTACGATTCATGAACTGATAAACCGCATAGTTCCACCGAGTCCTCCGGTTGGTCCGTACTTGTATCGACCGCTCGTACCCTTCACGGATCCACCACATGTACAGTCATACGTATACACACATATAGACATCATACAGAACCCTTAAATTAGCTACGTCTACATTCGTGGCTCCACCACATGTACAGACTTACGTACATAGATATGGACAGCTCAGTATAGCTCTAGCCAATTCTTGTCAGCTCTACCCGGTAGCTACAATCAAACGAAACTGGTAATAATAAGGTTTTATGAAACATCTTTAGATATATGACTATCATTCAACTCTAATAGCAACTTGTAATTAAAAGTTCACACTGTATAAAACATGCGTTGTAATAATAAACTATTACACGATATGACATTACAATTTAAATAAGAATATCAAATGAAATATAAATTTAAAACTCACCAATATGGCTGAAGAACAATATGGAGAGCGTACGCTCCTTGACGAGATCCAATACGACCAGTGTGCCGGTCATCAATTGATCTTCCCTAAATCCATAGGAGTGAGTAATATTCAGGGTAAAATACCCGTGCACATCATGATTATAATGTCCCTCGTCACAAGTAATTTCTGGCTAGATACGTGTTAGTTCCGTCGCTTACGTTGACAAACACTTATTCACCTATATCACGTTGTACGCATGTAACATAAAACAGTCAAATAGTTCTAAGATATACCCAAATAATTATTTTGCATATTTCTGTCACACACACACACACACACACACACACACACACATATATATATATATATATATATATATATATATATATATATATATATATATATATATATATATATATATATATATATATGAACATGCATACATAAATACATACATTCTGCATGATAATATACTCGCTAAGAATAACATTTATTTGTCGCTAACGAATACTCGCAATTTTAAATTGTAAATCGGATATTTAGGTGAATATTTAGACCTTACTATTACTTTTGAATTTCCTAGGATACGTACAATGTGTATATCTGATATTCAGTTTAAAACAGACCATATCATGTCATGGAACATGTCAGCGTTAAACCATATGATTAACTCCATGCCATTGGCGATATTAGCACTACAAAGTGAAGGAAGGGTTGTTTAGAGCGAATGTTAATGATTATTTCCTTTCATTTAGTACACAGGGGACATGTCACTTGCTAATCTTCACTGTGAGACCTACAGAGCTGAGGTTGAAGAAGAAATTGCAAGAAACAGTACATTCAGAGAGGCCAACCCCGATTTTGTTGAGTTATTTCGTGCTATGGCATGCATTAACAACTGCAGTAATCATGGTGATTGTGTGAATGGTATGTGCTAAATTTGGAAACAATATGTGCTTCAAAGATATCAGCTTGTTGAAGACATAAGTTTATGCTATTGTAACATTGTAATTTGCTAATATCAGTCAGATGTATTCTTATATATGTTGCACCATTGTCGAATATATCAAGAACGCAGTACTTTTGTATTTCAAACATGGAAGCTTTAAAAGCCGTTTTTCTGTGTTCTCAAGACTTTACCTTAATTCTGCGTATAATCTCATATAGACATATATATATATATATATATATATATATATATATATATATATATATATATATATATATATATATATATATATATATATATGTGTGTGTGTGTGTGTGTGTGTGTGTGTGTGTGTGTGTGTGTGTGTGTGTGTGTGTGTGAAAAGCGCTCTCAAAAAAAGGTTTCCATATCTTTAATTGCATCATCTACGTGTGTTTATAATTTAAACGTTAGTAGTGGCATACTTTTAACACACGTTGTTCGTGATAACAGACAAGTATTATTCGAGAATACAAACATATAATCAAGAGAAACACACTCATTTAAATTAAAACCTAAAATAAAAATAACAATAATACTTCAGTTCACCGACCCAAATCAACCATTTCGCGTTGTTTATATATAATTTTAACTTTAGTAATTTATGGTTTACATGCTTGTTGTTGATGGCAGGATCATGCATTTGTGAGAGCAACTACACCGAAGAGGACTGCTCTGTGTCATTAAGCAACTATCCAGTAGTTAAAGATACCTATGCTGGTGGATTGTGCCAGACAGATGAGGATGATTGTTGCGGAGAGGTTCCGATATACGGAACTCGCTTCGTCAAGGGTGTTACCAAACAAAAACTTGAGATAATTAATGTAAGCGATTATGTTTCAATGTTTCAGATCAGTTACGGTTTAAACATTGATACGTATCAACATATCATTTTTTATTACAATTCACATTTTGTAGCTGACTTAGTACTTATGCTATAATGATTTAAAAGTACTTGGTTACTAAACGTCTCTCCTTCACTTGCACACAGGATACAATATTAAAATCAAAGTTCGAATTATCTTCATTTATATGTAATAAAGACAAGCATTTAGTTACAAGTTGTTTAATAATGATAAGCATTATTCAAGTGTAAGACGTATGGAACTACGGGCACATGTTTGTGTAAGATAAAACATTCAAACGTGTTAATCATAATAGCAAAGGCAGTGGATGTCCCAATTCATCAGTGCGAAATTAACAGTGGTTTAGTTTAACTAATTTTGGTCAACATGTAATTGTTGTTAGGTTTCACAGATTACCGTCAGGAAAGTTGATACTTGACAAATAACACCTTATAGATCGCTTGTTGCTGAAAGGCATCCATAGGAGGATGATAACTGAACGTTATTCACCTGACTGACGAATTAATTGGTTATTATGTCTCCCTGCTTAATAGGAAACCTACTTCCAGCAACCTGAGAAATCGAAGCTATGTATTCTCTTCATCTTTATAACGACCGACCTATTATGAAATTAACAAATCCAACTCATAGGACTAACTGAAACTTGTAACCCAATAACTTGGCTAATATATTAAGATATTTAATAATTTGCTTGATACGTTTCAAATACAAGTTACTTGCGAATGGGAAATTTTAACCGATAATAGTTTTCCTATCGGTACGTTACACTATCCAAAGTATTGATGCTACATATCTTTGTCAAGCTGTTCAATTACTACAAATATGACACGTACCCTTCTAGATTATCCGCTCAATATCATTATTCTAGACCGGACAATGTACACATCAATAAAGGAAATAAAATGAAACACTTATGAAAGTTTCTGAATTTCCAATGTTCCATAAAAACCCGACAATTCGTACCAGAGCCTTTTAAACTAACCGTGCTGTGTAAGTGCTTCTCTTCTGACTGTCAAGGATATCATTAAAGTGAAGCGCACAAATAAATGCAGTTATAAATATACAAGTCTCATAAACTACGACATCACCTGAATATAATAATATCCACCTAACACAGTATTCATACGAAACAGTCCTTAGACATAAAACATTCCTTAGATCCTTGCACAATTTATTGGCGCGGTTTACAATTTTAAGCAGATTGATCTTCAAAAGGATTATTAAAATAGAAGCGACAGTAAACACAGACCGAATATATCATTGGAAACATCACGTATCCGAATTCATAATATCAGCACATTCTGTCTAAGGTTTAAAAAATGTTTCATTCTACAAGTAATTTGCATGCTAATAATTGTTTGGCATTTTAAGGTGCATTAAACATGAATTGTATTTCAAACATTACACCTTCCTTCAAAAACCTTTCCAGATATATCTGAATGGAACCAAAGTCGTTGAGGATCCAATCATAGAATTAATTCCCATCCTAAATCCATTCGAGGCACAGATAAATATAAATTGCCACAGGAGACGTCAGCGTTCAACAGACTCAGAAAATAGTTCTACGATATTTGTCATGGGAACACGAGTGTCCTTGACGAACGATGGTACAAACTACGGTCCTGCAAAATCCTACTACATTCTTGACTCCAAATGCCAAGGGATTTTGAATGATACCGATGGATACACATTTTATCTGCAGGTATATATATATATATATATATATATATATATATAATGGTTATTAACTTCCCGTTCAGTATGAACTTAATTATTACAAAATTTGTCGCTGCATGAATTTCGAAACAGGTACATTAGTACGATAAAAGATAGCAAACCTCAAGGAACAGTGCTAATTAGGCCAATGGACGTAAGTGATATATTTGTATACGATGTCACCACTTAAAGTTTGATTAAACATTATTCCATTGCAAAACATTCTGTTGATAGGACAAAGCTTTTGTATATTCGTTTAATTGATTCAAATGTATACAGAATATAAAATATATTAGAACAATAGTGAACATTCATTCGTTATTATATAATCAAAGGATGGAACATGCTTTATAAGTGGTACGTGCTACAACGAAAGAGAACAAGACTCGGTCGATAGATGCAAACGATGTCAGCCTACAATCAATCGCTTTTCTTGGACAAATGGTAAGTAGTTTTATACAAAAAAATCAATATTGTGGATAACATAATACAGTTTTAATCTTATTGTGACATGATTATTGAAACTTCAGAAATAAGCCTAGATTTTGTCATCAGCTGTTGCAGGAGAAAATCGTGATCATGCAAACTAAATAGGGACCGTAAGAGTTCAACTAAAGTTAACTCCGTCACATGGAATTAACATTTGTCACTACATATGGGAAACCAGTAGTTTGGGACGTCAGAAGTTGTCAAGTGAACACTTGGTATATTTTGTATCATGACATTATTATATGATTAAAAAATAATGAATTGGCATATATCAGTTTAACTGTTTACTTAACCTCAGTTTAGAATACATTTATTTTTGAATGCATACAACTGGTGTCTATCCGCAAAAGACGGATTTGATCAGCACATCATTCAGTTCTAGGTATATGGCAGTATTCCCTTTTTACACTGTGCCATAAGACATGTCCCTATGTTTGATTAGCTTTGCTAGCCAATGATCGATGATCCATGTAGATATTCGATATATTAGTAAGTGTGTGAACTATCCAAGGCAAAGGAAGATGATCTAGTAAGAACTCACACTCAAGATTAAATATGGGCCGTCGCGATATTGTATTCATTAGATATAGTATAGTTTATGTGCAAACATTCAGTATTTTTATTTATATGCAGTTTGAAATTTATTTCTTCCAAACTTGCTTTGCAAGTGTAATTGATCAGGTTATATAAAATGTAAAACAAAGTCACTCTTGCCAATAACAATGATTTAGAGTTGAACTAAATTGATTTGGAAACTAGATAAGCACATTCTGACAACTACAAATACTATCGATTATAATAACAAGATATAATCGGATGTGGCAGGACAATTGTGATAGGTTTACTATCTTTAACATATGGGAATGCATACGACACCACACGAACACATTAGTACTTACCGTCTTTATTAGGTTAGAGTTGTCGTAGCTGTTAAATCAATGCTCTTTATTAACGAAGTATAGTTACAACATAGTTAATGAGGCCAATGCTGAAAGGATTTTCTAAGTGTAAAACTCATACCGGATACATCTGAACTTTCAAGATGGACAACTTTGATAGCTTTAAGTTTAATTTTCAAACCTGAACCTTTTCAAATTGAGGTTAATATTTTTATTCATAGATATATGACGTTGATAAATTACATCGCAAACGTTGGATATTATTCAAATCTTTTCATAAATTCAATATGAAATAGTAATCCATTTGAGATTCTTCTGATTGATGTGAGAAACAATAGCATTTCATTAAGTCACGACTCGCTGTATTGCAAACATATATAAACTTACTCCACAGACGATTGGATAATAACAATATATTTGACTAATGCAAAGGATAACTAATTATTGTTACAAATATAATTCATAAAAAGACAAATATCAAATATCAGTGAGTAAGCAATAGTGTTACTCATTATAAGCAGGTTCACAGCTTGAGTAATAATATGATGTTGAGTTAAAAATTACGACCATGAAAACAAATGGTTGAAGACAAAAGTACTAAACATACAGGTCGTATATTGCAGAATGCACAAGCAGGAATGATCCTCAGGTTACAAAGGATAATGCACCTGTTATAATTGCTGTCTGCATCGGGACATTCGTGATTCTGTTGGTGATTGTAACAATAAATATTATCAAGTGTTGCCTCAAAAAAGAGAAACGGTAAATATTCAAGCAGACACCCACACAACTAAACACACAGACACAACCATACACACACACACACACACACACATACATACATATATATATATATATATATATATATATATATATATATATATATATATATATATATATATATATATATATATATATATAACACATATATATATATATGTGTGTGTGTGTGTGTCTGTCTGTGTGTGTGTGTGTCTTGACCGTGCGTGTGTGGCTAGGTGTTTTGGTGTGTGTGTGCGTATATGCGTGTATGTAAGTGTGTGTGAGTGTGAAGTGGCGTGCTCGTAGGCGTATGCTTTATCAATAAACATTAATATTTTTCTTGAGGGCTATAGCGCAATAATAAGGAGCAACGCCTGATATATATATATATATATATGATATTTCGTTTCGACTCACTGAAAATATGAAATTCATTGATTTGAAAGTTAAAGGGTGAATAAGTCATTTTCTTCAGTTACTATTAAAATGAAAATTGTGTTTATGTTTAAGGATACGTATCCGTTATACTGACTTGTTAGATTTATACTGCTTAATTTTATTATCAATGGCATTTGTTAGCTAAACGTTGATGTATGAACGTCTCTTTTTCAGAATCGCTGGACATATAGAAATTAATGTCCCAGTATCAACTGTCGGCCCCAGAACATTCGACAAAACTTTGCTATTTTGCAGTCAGGAGAGCTTGCGGCGAGATGATGTATCTCAAACAAATTGGAATAACGTCAGTTCCAATAATACAACATTGAACAATAGACCAGAAACTCCGGGATTACTGTCCTTTCAGAAGGTTTTGTTAGAAATGGAGTTGCCTGAAAAGTAACAGTAATGTTAATCACGACATCCCTGTTTCAATATTTAAAAAATGTTTTACTGAAGATTTCCTTGATTTGACGAAAGTAAGGCTACTAAGTCTCATATGTCTTTAAATTGCATCATAGATAAATATCAATTAACTTTAGTGACAAGAGCAATACAAATATAACAACGGTCATAATATTTGTTATACTCTCATGTGCGAATAACAGATTGTTGAACACATTGTCTCTTCTTTTTTAATAGACGATTTATCGCTTCGTGTAGATGAAATGATAGAGTGATGAAATAGGTTAATTACTTTTGATATCTATAAGGATACGACTTTGTATCTTTATATCCCAGATTCCTTTAAAAGAGAAACGTTTAATATTCCATCGCATAATTTGGATGACTTAATGCGGTATCACCCGTTGGAACTGGTAGTTTATCTGGCCGTTTGTTTAGGGGATTTTAATTTAGTTTCAGTCTGTTAGTCATTGGCTTTGCTTTTGTATTAGACTATTTTGCATATGTAAATCTTTAAATTGCGACCTTTTTTTAGAGGATATGTAAAATTATTGATATTTTATTTTACCATTTGTTTAGGTATATGTTTTAACGTTTCACATATTTATGACACAAAACGTAGTTTAAATTACATACCATCTGATCAAAGGTCATTGACCTCGCCGTACTTTGCACGTTTGAAAGGAAACATTTCATTATGGAGATTAAAGAAAATCCATATCTTCTTATCCTCAACTCTTTGGCTCTAAATGAGTTCATTGCAGATAATAATTGACCAAGGAAGGATTCATCATAGTCACAGATTACGCGATTTCTACATGGTAGATTGTGTTCAAAAACGTTCAAAATAAAGTCAAACGAAATTGCAATTATCCCAATAATAACTGTAACTAAAAACGAAATACTGAAAGGATCTGTGGGTTTTGTTGTACTGTCAGTAAGCATATGAGAGCTTTATCTACGAATATATCACATGGAGACTTGACAGTATAGGATTCCGCAAGAAGGAGAGTGCGGTTGTGAATAAAATACATAAATGAGGTCTTGCAAGAAAGAACAGAAAAGTGTCTGTAGGCTTGTTGAGCTGAATCATCCGTAGTATTAAATGCACACCTTCAATTGTTTAATAGTAACAAATATTGTAAACAATGTACTTTTATGAACCTTATTCCTGTGACATTTCATTTACTATATTTTCTAATGTTTGACTGTGATATATAATCTTCTTTTTATATTTCAATTACATTCGTTTGCTTTTCACAAAGTGTAGATTCAGGATTTAATATATGGAGTGTAATAAACGTTATCACTCTGACTTCATTTGCGTTTGTGATCCTTTTACTTTAATTTCTTTATTCATTTTTAATTTAGGTGGATTCAAATTGGTCCCTATTGCAAAGACTTATTGTTGGAGTAGTCAAGACTATATTTCATTATAGATTTGTTCTCATTTGTGTGTCTCCGAGTGAGGTGAAGAATTATAGACAGGTAACTTTTTGAGAGAGAATAAGTAATTTGTGCGATCCCCATCTTAAGCTATTCGTGACATGTGGTAAAAGACATTAATACTATATCGGATATATTTTCTTCTACATGGACGAAATTTGGTACAGTGTGTGTACTTCACATTCGGAAATATATTTTAAACTAGATTCAATTTTATTGTCCAAAATGTCTGTCTTCATTCGTAAAATAAATTATCTATTTTGTGGCCTAGTTGTTCGAGCGTCCGCCTTAGATATGTGAGGTCGCGGGTTCCAACGCCGGCCGAGTCATACCAAAGACTTTTTAAAAAGCGGTACTAACAGCTGCCTCGCATGGCAATCGTCATTACAAGATTAGTGCTAGGATTGGTCTGTCTGTCTGGCCGCCATGTATAGCCTATCGTGTGCTGAAACATGGCGTTAAACCTTACAACAACAACAAAAACAACAACATCATATACAAGTTTGATAAATCATTCGAGCATAGGACACGATCCATACGTGATTATGTTCATACGTACAATAAAAATAAACATTTTCTTTCTAGTAAATTAAAAATAATTTGAACTGATAATAATACAAGAATACGGATGTATTTTGCCTGGAACGATGAGTAACATTGTACCGAAAATTATAAACTAAGTTAGAAAGACTTATCTACCATAGAACTTTGAATCTTGGCTTGTATTGCTTGTTGTTGTTGTTGTTGTTGTTGTTATTGTAGGGTTTAACACCTTTTTGCATGACGGTCAATATTAATAGTGCAAGAAAAACCCAGGAAAACTCCAAAAGGAACCACTGACCCACGAGAAGCTACTGGCAAGCTTTCTCACATACCTACATTGGCCGAATCGGAGATTCGTACCCATGCAGACAGATTTGCTAATGTTTGATGTTTTCGTTAATAACGTTTCGATACATGAAGCCGATTCATATTGTACCTATGAAAGTAAACAGAGACATGCAGACTTATGTATGTAAATCTGCTGAAAAGAATGACGTCGCATACTGGGCACGTTCTCATTGTTCATATTAATTTAATTGTATGCATTGGAACGTTATATAACAACACACGGTTGTAATATCAAACAAGAAAAAGATTCTAAACATATATAAGCGTTCAGTAAAGTGCAGAAACAAAACGAAGCGTAACTAATTTTAATAAGTGACATCCACGGAATGAAGACGTGAAGTAATTTGTGTAATTCTATATTAAAAACAAGTCTCATTCCAGATTAGGTAAGGTTCTCTCTTATTAAATACTGCGCAATTTACGTCATTATCAATATCTAAAGTTGATCATGACAAGCTGTAAAAACGGTAACTATAATTTCTCACATAGACTCTCAGTTGTAAAGTATCAGCTACTGAATCAAGCATAGTCATGGTAAGGACATAATATAATTTGTATTTCCAAGTGCAATCATATAACGCATATGAAATTTAATCGATTATTGTTTAGAATATATATGAGTTTAATCGATTATTCTTTAGAATATATATGAGTTTAATCGATTATTGTTTAGAATATATGAGAGAGAGAGAGAGAGAGAGAGAGAGAGAGAGAGAGAGAGAGAGAAGTCGTTGATTGGTATATCATGGCAATTTGCCCTTTATTTTTGGATTTATGACATCTGAGCAAATGGAGATAGCCTGAAAAATTTAGCTTGCACAGTAGATAGAACATGCGCCATTTGTAAAGTATTCTAATACAAACCAATCCGCTTTTCATCTGATTGAATCATGTATAGAAGAAAAATAATGTATGTCCACAAGGAAATGAGAAAGCAGAATATTGTCTCCTGCTGGAAAACATTTCAGTAAAAATTATACTACACATTTGTATCAACATTTCGCGTGAAAGTGATTTTTAGAGTACGTTTGTTTAACGGCATTAGATCGCGTATCAGACCTTACAATTAAGCTGCTTGAATTTACATTCCTCGTGTTCAATACAGCGGGTGATTACACTTACCTTTAGCAAATGTCCAGGCTATATACACGTTGAAATAGAAACAAAAGGCATTTTGATTTTATCAGCAAGAACACTTGGCAGCTTAGTTTACCTTCTAAACCATATATCATGAAAATATGATGTAAGCATATGTGGCTGTGTCTGTTTCGTGTGTTATATATAATCCCGAAGCAATATATCGTAACATATACCGTGATTACAGTTTGCTAAAGATCAACAGTTGATGTTGCGGCAAAGTCAAAATAATATATACTAGATTTATGCAGGTTTCATGAGTAGTATTGTCTGTACGGTTGGGTCAATCTTTATAAATGTGCCCAAGTAGTGGCGTACTGCCAAATAAAGATTTGTAGGATGAATGGATTTCAACTTCATTCTCGTTTTATCAAAGACATTGTAACTAATGAATATACGTTGTGGTTTTTTAAGATGGCGAAGATCATGTTTCTGTGAAAATGTTAGATTTCTCAATTACCCGAAGCAAGATGCTATTTTAATATCAACTTTCATTTTCCTGATTAACATGATCCCTCTCTGAAGAGTAAAAATATACTTTGCTGGAAAGAAAGAAAGAACGAAATGTGTTCGAGTGTAAACAATTATCTTCACCCCTAGGACTATCCACGCGAATAATATTACGAAATTTGTTTTACATTTTAACTAGAATACGAAACTTTAAGCCAGGATTTGGTGTTGATATCCTATATTAAAATTCTCTAGAGCGACAACAATATAACCAAAGACAACTATAATATGCTACGTACTGGCCATATTGAATGCATACAAGCAAACAACACACACAGATTACGATCTTAGTATGCCCAATACAAAACAATTATATTATATGGTGTTAGAAGCTTAGGCTCAAATAAACAATGTAAATGAAAGTGGAAATAATAAGCTTTGTAAAATTTACTAAATATTGTTTTCCTTGGAAAAAAGATTGAAAACTCGGAAACAAATTAAAGTTATAAGAAATCCAAAAATAATCCAAGAAAAATCCACGATTATTTTAAATGAAGTAGTCCTGGTAATAAAATGTTCTAATATATTCAAGTTCGAGTAATGCTGCAAAATCGAAGATGAAAGTCGATGGTGTAGGTCAAGTCTTTCTGGAAAATTCAAGATGGAAGATGATGACTTATGCTGAAGTCTGTTTGGGGTTTATATATAGTTTCTGTGTTGGAAATCTGAATATAAGTTTGATAAAATGCACTCGTCCAATAATTACGTATGAGCACATACAATATTTCCACAGTATTCCTTTAAAATCCAAATGAAATACAGTATTGGTAAAAATCAAAAACTTGGCTGCTACAAAAGAAATTTACTTAGCATCATTTACGAAAACCCAACATTGTTAATAATTATCTAAAGTAAACGTTATGTCATATTCTTATACGCCGTTACTACACAATCCCCAAATTATGAAATCACGATAAATTGAAAATGAGTCAGGTGAACGTTTATATACCCTAACGCCAATATAGCCTAAGCAAATGCTGTTAAACGAGCTCATGAGGTTTTGTTCATTTGTATTTCGCTGGACATTTGTGTTTGGGTGAATTTAATAGGATTTAATTGTCAGTTGTCGTAATATATCTCACTTTCTCATACATATCCATAGTTTACATTATACATTACGGTATATTTCGTGAACACTATTGACTGTACAGTTATAGAAGCATCTCATTGTAGGTATTACCTACGACGGCATTAGTGCTTTACTCTTAGACAGAACAGCGTAGCGTCTTCTAACTGCATACTAATCATATCATACAATGAACAGATCATATGGAAGTGCTGACCAAGATGTTAATTTTACGACATTACGTGCTGGGTGTGGAAACGTCACATTCCGTTTAAAACTGCAACGCCCTGTTTGCATTTTGCCTCTCAAACCCACCACACTCAACAGCCTTAGTTTATATCAATATTATCTTGTTACTGATCTCTTGATTAACCCAAGATGTCATATTGAATCCTGATTTTGATACGTAATCATAAACAAACTTTCGCATATTTATTTTATTTTGTAGAGCTTCTGAATCGTCAAATATCGACGGACGGATGGACGGACGGACGGATATAGATAGATAGATAGATAGATAGATAGATAGATAGATAGATAGATAGATAGATAGATAGATAGATAGATAGATAGATAGATATGAAGATTGACAAATAAATAATTGATTGATTGATTGATTTTTAACGGAGCACCAACACTCTAGGCTTTTTATTAAGAGTAATCCTGTTCTAACCGGTTTTTTACTAGCATCAAGTGTCATCAACTAGTTAGAACCGGTTTAAACCGGTTGGAACCAGTTTCAACAGGTTTTAACAGTTTTTTACTAACCGAAACTAAGAAAAAATCCCTTTTTCACTCAAATATCCAAGTAGTAACCCGGTTCTAACCGGTTTTCAACTAGAATCAAGTACGATCAACTCGTTCGAACAGGATGAAACTGTTTTGAAACGGTTGAAACCGGGTTGGACCGGTTTTAAACGGTTTTTACTTATATAAACTAAGAAAAAAGTTCTTTTTTTCCTGAAATGTACTAGGAGTAAACCCGTTCTAACCGGTTTTGAATTTTAATCAAGTAGTATCAACAAATTAGAACCTGCTAGAACCGGTTTGAACCGGATGGAACGGGTTTGAACCGGTTATAACCGGTTTCAACTAACCGAAACTAACAATAAAGAGTCCCTTTTTGCATCAAATGTACTAGGCGTAAGCCGGTTCTAACCGGTTTTGAACTAGTATCAAGCACTATCAACTAGTCAGAACCAGTCAGAGCCGGTTTTAAACCGTTTGGGACTGGTTTAAACCAGTTTCAGCCAGTTTTTACTAACCGAAACTAAGAAATAGTCCCTTGTCTTATTAAATGTACCAGAAGTAAGTCGGTTCTAACCGGATTTGAACTATTATCAAATAGTAGCAACTGGTTAGAACCGGTCTAGTCTGGTTGGAACCGGTTTTATCTGGTTTAGAAACGTTCTTACTAACCAAAACTAAGAAAACAAATTCCGCTTTTCAATCAATTGTCATAGGAGTAATCCGGTTCAAGAATCAAGTAGGATCAACTAGAAAGAACCGACTGAAACTAGCTGTTATTATGAGCCTGTCTAGAGTTGACCGAGATGAAGTTGTTTTATTTTTCTCAGGAGAAATACTTTGTTTTAGAAACGAGTAACAAAATAGATTTATGTAGTTCGTAGAGTTCTCGGTGCTGCTATAAATAACGTTCCAATATTTACTGAAGACTCAAATATATCATTCGCAAATATTAAAAATGAAATTTAAAGAATATTATCACGTAAGCGTGTTTAAAAGACTTCGTTAAACATTCCAACCTGTAATGAAATTGCATATTATTTCTTCGGCACTTTGTTGACTTTTGACGTAAAACTCTTTGATCAAGACAAACATTGAAACGATTGGAAAACAAAACTTGAATATGCCATAATTGGAATTCCTGGGATCGTTACAAATAATCTGATATTATACACCATTTGATCAGGATTCTCAACATGGTCACATCAGAACAACAAGCTTGTAAAGGCTGTCTGTATTTAGTGTTCGTAACTTCAGATATTTACTACGTATCCCTGTGGTCAATCAACCGATGATTTTTCTGGAGTTGTGTCTATCGTATTAAATAAAGGACATACACAAATATTTATTCTCGAAGTAGCTGATACAAAATTAACTACAACATGTTGCTTGTGGTGTCTGGAATATGTGGCTGAGACACCTCAGTTGGTTACTAACTAAAATATATGGATCACTTGAATCGAAGTTATTAAAATTTGGTACAATCAAGCACGTGAATGGCAAAGAAAATTAAAAGACACTTGTAGATTAGTATGCACAAAAATATGAAATATCGTAGACATGTGGTTATTATTAATATCATTGTTTATATAGCGTCTGCTGTTGGAACCGGTGTGTTTATATCAACAATATAAATAATGGCTACCACAATTGCTGTTATTGTAATATTATTGCAATAAATATGTAATTAAACAAATGCAAAATTGCTTGATTATATCATAAAGTAACATACAGCGAATGTAACATAATCCAAATTATCCTCGTTGTTATCAAAGAGGTATTAGTGTAATATCAGATTTTGAGTTCACTGAGATTAAAATTTACAATAAAGCAATGCCAGTGATTGAATTAGAAAATTAGGATTTTAAAAAAAATGACATAGCCCAGCGAGTTAGTAACAACAAACTGGTACAAAACGACAGTAATGACAGTAAACTATATTAATCCAGAATTTAGTGTTAACTTTTCAAATTTAATTTTCAGTGAAAGATGTCACGCTAGCACAATTACATGTATATTATAGTTATCAAAATATCAGATCAAATTCTTTTGGTGGAATACAGTCGAAAAATTCACTCTTATAGACAAATAAAGATAAAAATGATGGAAGCCCGAATTGGACTGTTGTGTTTTATTCCTACAGATCGGACATATTAGTGATGAATTTCAAAAGAGAATCAAATCAGTAATTGGAAGAGAAGCAACAATATCTATAACATTCGACGAACCAACATTATCATCTAAGATAGAGAATATTCTCCAGATTACGTTGTAAATATTTATCAGTCATCAACCATATGTGTTTTAGGTTGGCCTTAAATCCCGCCAGAATGTCAAGGACCACCAGATTCACAACGTAGGGATTTTACAACTGACACAATATATTTATAAAACTTACAGAATATCGAATTTGGTTCCCTTGGAAACGTCATAATGAGGAATAATATGTTTCGTCTGATGGTATAAGACTTCCTAAATTAAAAAAGATACTGTATACAGTCTTGATTATGAAACGAAAAATACAATCATTGATAAAATATATATTGATAATACCTGGTTTATTAAATGTATCACATATGAATTCGCTAGATCACTTATAGATCTGCACACTGTTCTCTTCTATATCTCAACATTACAACGTCGATACGAGATAAATTATTGAAATAAATACAAGATCAAAACAAAGTTATATCCGATCTCGAATTTAAAATTATTGTTGAATGTACTAGTGGTGATAAAAGGCTTACTTCTTTCGTAATATGCCTTCTGAACCGATAGCACTGAAACAATTATTAACTAGACATTATAAAATAGCCTCAAAAGATCATACAATCATTTATACTACCAATATCTAATGCCGACGAACTAAGGAAGTCAGTCAACGATCATATTAATGAATATTTGCCTAAAATACCCGAGTCATGGAAACAAGCAGCTTAATCTGCAGATATTCGCAAAGATAACATTCATCAATACAGTGGAGGTCATTGTATTCCATCAGGCATATTTATTATATGATTGCAGTCAATAGTGTATGTGACGTAATTAATGGCAGCTATCAAATAGATCTTTAACAAATCAAATCAGGCTCAACAAGGATATATTCTATATACTTTTACTCCGCAAGTACCACCTGGATATTTGATTGTACAACAACTTATTAATACCTTTTATCTACGTGGTCACAATCCGTAATTATCATGAATGAGTTTTAAACTTACTGACCAAAGCGGACAATTAATTGACGTCAGAAAAATTTGAATTGAAATCTTATTCAAACGATTTTACAATTAACCAAGGAGTATGTTATATAATGTACCAAAATGTGAGGGTTTTCATGCCCGACAAGGGAGAGGTACTTGAAAATGTCATCAGAACAATAACGACACCGTCTCCAGTAAACACAGAATAAGTTAGGGTTGACATAGTGATGAATACGGTAACGAAGCTTTAAATTGGCATAGGGACAATTAAATCTGCTGCGACGAGGACATGTTTCTATGATCACATGTGATAGAGATCAGATTCTGAATTATGTACATTCATTCCGGTATCTTAAAAGATAAAAAAAAAACAATTACAATATTTAAAACAATACTTTCTTACGGATATTGGCTAAACATTCTCACTAGTGAAGTTGTTATTATAATCGCTGTCACTATTATGTCACTTATTTGTCATATAATTTTGATTTTAACAATTGCGATAAAAAGAGGTACGAATTTTTCTACTTATATATTTTTTACTGATGTGAAAGATAATAACATAAGTTCGTGTATAATTTTCGTCAAGCGATATTCAGGTTGTGTAATCAACCAAACACAACATCCCGACTACACAATAAAGGTTTCTACTCACTTCTTTCTTTCTTTCACATTCAGCTTCAGTCCATCTAGAGATGGAGAAATGATGGCTGCTTTCACAGTCAATTATTTTACAAAAACCCACAAGTTTCGACAACATCCTAGAGAATCATGTGATCAAGTCGTCTGAGGAAACCTGTCATCAATTTAGAATATTCAGGAGAATAAAGCGTTTCAGCTATTTGGATCGTTCCTGACGTTACGGTTTTCCCCCAAATGTTTGAATATAAAGTCAATGAATTGCTCTCTCACTCAGTGAAGTGTACATGAGGTAAGCAACATATTTCTTGAAACCAGGCGTGTTAATTATTACGCAGATGGTTACATGTTTACAGATCGAAAAATAACTATATGTGCGCGTCTTCTACCTTTTTTCGCTTACAAGTTAGAACCGTACATTATGCTTCTACTGTTACTTCACTGATATTAATTTTGAAGTAGATGGTTAATGTACTACATAATTATCTCCCTACCCTCATGTCAATGATGTTAAGCAAGGGAGGTTACCCCTAAAGCACTCTTTCAAAGAGTCTAAAGTTAACTCCCTTACAAAATACTGATTAATATATCAGAAAAAGTTATATATATATATATATATATATATATATATATATATATATATATATATATATATATATATATATATATATATATAGTAGAAAAGTCTTGAACTGAAAAAATAACAGCAGTATCATTATTTAGAAAATGATTATGTTCATTCAAAAAATGAACTTAGATTAAAAGTTTAATAAATATTAGCGGTATAAGTACATAATTACTCGAGCGGAGATAACTTAGCTTGACAATAATCTCTAACAATAATGGAAATTATTCTTTTGTTTATATTTGAAGAGAAATCAGATTTGGTAATAGTTTGTACGACATATTGTATCGAACGCAGGTTAATATCACAACATCTCCCAGCTGAAAATATTGATTGAAATACCTGCATTATTTCTTCACCTGTCTCTGTATTCGCTGATTTAAAAGCTCTCTTTGCAACTGTATTGTTTTCTTCATATTTACAGGTAACACCTAACATGTTGATTGCTGACTGTATGATAGTACTCGGATTAGATAAATTATTTTTATGTTTTGAACCATCAATATGAGCGATCACAAGATAGTCTTGGAGTAACCCCTGGAAACATTCGCATATGAGCCTATGGCAAGATATCTTTTCTTCCCATCAGTAAATCTTAGATGACCTGTATTACTAAAAGCAACGACTGTTTTTTTTTTCTTCAGTCAATAATGTTTGATACTACTAATACTAATACTAATGCTACTATTAATACTAATACTAATAATAATAATGAAAACCTTGTAATACGCGCAGAAGCTCTAAGCGCTTTACAAGATCTAAAATGATATGACTACAAAAATAATCCAAACCCCCAAAACAAACACCTTGAAATTGGGAAACAATAAATGCTGAAAATATTTAAGGAGGAAACATGGTTGGGTCTTTATGTTTGTTCTTACAGTCGACAAAGGTGAGTTTTAAGAGTCCTCTTGTAAGAGATCACTGTATTTTTGTGTCTAATTTCAATGGGCAATTCATCCCACGTTGCTGAGTCCTGGTATGCAACATAATGTTGTCCGTATGACTTCTTTTTCATAGCGGAAATAATGAGTATACAATTATTAGAAGAGGAGAGTAAATATATTGCTGGTGTGTACACATGGGTGAGGTCGGACAGGTATGCTGGACTGGAGTCCGTCAGTGGAACGTAGCATGTAGAACAATTTTTGTGTTTAATTCTGTACCAAATGGCTAATCAGTGTAGGGTATATAGCAGCGGGGAGGTGCGCTCTGGTCGTGGTATTCTAAAGATGATCCGAGCAGCTGTGTTTTGAACTGTTTGAAGTTTCTGGAGCAGACATTAAGACGAACCAAACCGGATTGATTTAAAATAGTCAAGTATTGAAAGTACTATTGAACATTTTTGTTGTATTGTATGTTGTATGTGTTATATAAGTCTATAGCATATTTTGTATTTTATGTTGTATGTGTTATATAAGTCTATTGTATATTTTGTATTGTATGTTGTAAGTGTTAAATAAGTCTATGTATATTTTGTATTTTATGTTGTATGTGTTATATAAGTCTATTGTATATTTTGTATTGTATGTTGTATGTGTTATATAAGTCTATGTATATTTTGTATTGTATGTTGTATGTTATTTAAGTCTATTGTATATTTTGTATTGTACGTTGTATGTGTTATATAAGTCTATTGTATATTTTGTACTGTATGTTGTATGTGTTATATAAGTCTATGTATATGTCCCACTCTCAGGTCACGATTGAGGTTAACCCGGAGCACACCTGTCACTAAATTGTTTAAAAATGACATAAATAATCAGGGCTTAATGCGTTTAAAGAAAGAGTACAGATATTTTGTTTATAACTTTGACTTTGTAAGAAAAAATGCCAGAACATTATTCTACTTTAGAATGTGAGAGTTATCTCCCTTAAAACATATGATGGATATTTTTCTCGTAACCTTGTCAACTCAGAAATGAACAGTATAATTTATCGTGACTTCGTTTCTAATCTCTTGTGACCCATACGAGACCAATATCCTGATGTACTAAATAAAATCAGTTTCTTCCATCGCCTTAACTAAAGTGAAGGGAACTATTTTTGTACCACACATTATAATTGAAATTAATAACCTTTATATCGACACTTACATACAATCGCTTCGCTGTAATTGAGGATTATCCAATAAAATAGGTGTTGAATATATAGCAGAATGTCAGACAGACATATGCATGGACAGTCCCTAGTTGCTACCAGTATCCGAATAACTCTCTTCAGATTACTGGGCTGTGTTTGCTGTTCAGAAGGAGATACAATTTTTCCTTCTCTAGTGCTTGGACACCACTCATAAATCCACAGCACAAGGCAGAACTAAACATAAATAGAAAATGTTTTCGATAACTGATTAATTCTGTTAATAATGCCAATGAGAGAGAGAGAGAGAGAGAGAGAGAGAGAGAGAGAGAGAGAGAGAGAGAGAGAGAGCATCTGATACCATAAAACCGTGCTATAACACATTCAGCAGGAATTCGGATAAAAGCAATTGTGGTATAGCTTCCCAAAAAAAGTTACAATAATTTTCGCATAGTTCATAAATACTTCAAACAGCTTTGGTGCAAAATAAAACGAAGTTTAACTGAATAAGACATGATGCATTCTCGAGAACAAAAATATCTCTGTTTCTGGATTGTTGTTGAATGATGTTAATTACTTTAAAACCTGATAATTGTCTCCATCGTCACTTTCTTTATTGCCGGGGCAGACTCATATTTGGCGCAGGCATGATAAAGTTTACAGTGCACATGTCCACGTAGATGTCTAAAACTGAGAGAGAGAGAGAGAGAGAGAGAGAGAGAGAGAGAGAGAGAGAGAGAGAGAGACATATAGAAATATGAGGGTGGTGGTGAACGTTTTATACATTGCGATTTCACCATAGTACATATATCCATCATCACCTTTACTGAGTGTTGTTTACTGCATTACTTTTTTATATACATAAATGGTCAGTTTCTGTCTATTATTGATCCTTCATTTTAATAATCTATACAGTAAACTCTTTTTACATATATATCGTGTTACTGAGAAACCCCGTGTAGGTTGAATTTGCGCAACTGTAGGTGAATTGTTCCATAGGGAATATTTGATAAGTAAGAAACCAAACTTAAACATTTATCAAAGCAATATATTACAATATTACAAAACAATTTGAAAATATTTTGATAAAGAAATTCACACACATACAACAAAAAACGCTCTGCGGAAGCTGTATCACTCTTAGAAGTGCTCCTCTGAGAGTCAGTTGCATGGGAACCTACACTGCATTATGGGACGTATTTGTCTACTTGAGCATTATTAATAATTCATGCATACAAGAGATACAGGTATAAAGTCAATTATTAATCAAGAATCTACAAAACTATCATTCTATCATATCCTTCATTTAGTCAGTCTCAAATGTTCTCACACAGATGTCAAAATGTTAATATTTTCCATTTAAAGTAAGCTTAGGTTGTTAGGGGTGTGGTTCCCATTAATTGTGGGTTCCCATTAAGTAGATATAATGGGTAGTTAGGGTTGTGGTTCACTGCAATAAGTGAATTAATAATTTTGTTTTTGAAAGTCTGTGAATAATTTACATGTAAATTTTGTTTTTGAAAGTCTGTAAATAATATACATGTAAATTTTAGTCATTTAATTAGCTCCACTTGCTGGATTTGGAAAAGCTGAAAATATCGGCGTCACCGGTATTCGATCTCTATAACGTTCATGGACAAGTACAAAACTATTTATCAAGTCGCAATACTAATACATGTAAAATCATCTCTCCATGGCAGATGATGGAATTTAATGCCACACAATTGATTGGAGCGACTTTTGCAACCTCTGACGATACAAGTAGCGGGTTTTCTTAACGTTTTATCTCTGAAATATTTCTAAACAACAATGGACGCCAATTTGGCATGTCCATGTACCCACCAGCGTTTGATTGGCTGGAGTATAAAGTGACTCAGGAGGTTATTCGGATAATTTCGGAGAAACTCGGTTAAATCCGGTATGAAAAGGTCTATTAAGAGAAGCTAAAAGTGTCAGTTACTTTTTAATGGTAACATTTTATATGTATCTTATAATTTTCAATTTCTATAATATCTTTCTTTTGTGACCTTGCTGAACTTAGAACAATAATATTGTCAAAAACTTATTGATGAGGCAATGCTGATTTCAATATGAGTAGCTAAAATGTTTACTAACTTGAGATATTTAATTTACAATTGTGCTTGGAACTCAATGTAATTGATCTCAACTGATTAACGACCATCACTATACGTACTAAATCTTTAGCACCCACACGCTGTTTATGATCTGTTTGTTGTTTAAGAATTAATTTGCGATGAAGACATAAAATTACTGCTTTCAAAACACTAAATTTATTCTCCAATCATTCCCAAAGGTTAGGGGTGCCAAGTTGCCGAGTTGTATAATGCGCTCTCCCTTACGGATCACTGCCATCTCACCTCTGTCTGTGTGGGTTCGAATCTCGGATTTGTGGGTCCTTGGTTCTTTCCATGGTTTTCCTGTGATACCAGTACATCTAAACATGTTTCCCATTAGATTTATCCCATATTTCAAGTGAGCTGCCCATACAAAGTATTGTTACAAACATAAGGAGTATCACTTGACCGATTGGTGTCAAACCCTGGAGCGATTCCCGCTGAAAGTCATATGTTTTTCCCAAATTTCCAAAGATTTCCATACAATTTGAGTTGTAAACTGGAAAGCCAGACGTGTCTGTCTTTATATACCAAATTTTGCTCTAATCAATTCGAGACCACAGATAAAACAACTTGCCAAAAGTCCATCAACCGCACATTTGCATGGTTTTTCTTCATCATCATCAGATTTCCGTACCGTCAGCTGGTTATGCCATAAAAAATGCACTAGTATCCCCTTTCTCACTGGGAATTATTTAACTTCGTCACCATAGGCCATTCAATATACACTTTTACCGGCGTATTACACTTATATAACTACACCTATTTTCCACTATGGGCATATAAACGGTATCTACCAAGTCTCTACTTATTGATTCCATTGTGTAATTTACCGGTTTTCTACCGTAAATATTGCCATCTCAACCACAACACAATTATACACCACTAGATTTTAGTATGGACTATGCTACATTAGGGACAGTCATTTGGTTTGGACCAGAATTCACTACTAACAAACCATGGCATCGTTCAAACTCACTAACACTCGACCCCGTGACGTTTGCTCCTACTAACTGGCTAATTATTTAGGGCTAGGAATATTTCCATGGCGCCGAATCCAAATAATCACACAAATGAATCTAAGAATTGCTTAAAACGGGGCGCTATCAAATGCGCATACTCCAAATTTATTACAATATAAAGAAACAAAATGTGTAACGTATACAATTTGTCCAGCAAGAACTCGAGATACATGCCACAGTTTCATTTGAAAGTTCTTACAAGTAACTTATTCATGTTGAGCTGCTGAGGCTCCACAGGCTCTTACCTTTTGATATATTGCTTATCTGCATCAACATTAAAAAGCTTTGCATACAATGTGAATCACATGCCCGATGAATTTGAAACAATATAATTTATATCGGTAATTAACACTCACTTGTCCTAAAATGTATAATGAACTTTCCCTTGTTGAAAAGGAAAAAGATTGGTTCTTGTAATGGTGTGGGAAATATCCAGAAGAATGCTCATAGCTATTTGTTAGCTATTTGCCTCTCTCTGTCTAGCTCATGTTTTTTTCACTTTATGTCACAATTTCCAAAATAAAGTTGCTGGTTCATATGTTAGAAAAGAAGTACAGTCAGTGCAATTTTGTTTACATGTAAATGTAGGTAACTAGTATTGTTTGACTCGATGAGTCTTTGATTTTCAGACTCAAAAACACTGAAGGTCTGAGTAGGAAAAAGAGAGAGTTTATCAGTGTACTTTAAATCACACTCATTTGAAACAAATCAATAACATATGTGTCATACACTGTTGACCTCACTTTAAAATATGAAAATTCTTCATTTCTGCTCATTAGATTAATTCTCTAGTCATATATGGCTTTTTCATTATCTCCTATTGGGGAAAATACGCATAATTCAGTGTCGGAAACGGAGTCAAGATCAGCTGTTGATCGTCAACTGGATGCACTATGGCAAAATTGAAAGTCTAAGTGAAACACCTGAGAGTCTATGATATGCTGGTATGGCTTACAGACATTCTGTAAATAATGTGCATTCAAATAATGTAATGACATGTAATTTGATTATGACGTGCCTATTTCTTCAGTATGTCTGCATTTCTGTTTACACGCAATATACTAATTATTTCAGGAAGTTTACAATGCCTAAATATTAAAGATCTGAAGAATAAATCAATGTGTTTCAAAAAAGATAATATTAGATTTTATGTGCAATAATACATTTCGGTAAGTGCTTGATCAAATCTAACTCATACCGTATTCCGTTTCAATCCTATATTTTCACTTTTCATTTATAAAGTCCATGCCAACCTTAATGTCAGGAATTTAAACAACACAAGTTGAACTGATAAATCTTGTTTATGTCTCTAAATTGTGGGTGCCCATTATGCAGGTAAACTGATGATGTTTTTCAGAGTGGTAATAGTGTTAAGACAATTTAATTAATTTAGTCAGCCCTTCAAATCCAGAAAAGGTGCTTTGTAAACATGTGGCATACAATGCAAATTTACAGGGGGTGGGGTTAACTACAACTGTGCCAGCTAATACAATATAAGGATATCATAAATCATACATTTTTTATTGAATCAATTACATGCAAAGATCGTAAATAATTAATTTGAACATTGTCATCAAATATGTTACATAACATTTCGTGAATCTTCTTCGTTTTTACATTCACACGTAACTACCAAAATTTGCAGTTTTTCAACTGTCATGGCAATAATATGTTTTCTACAGACTGCATCCCTTCAGTAATTACCTTTAAATACCAGTCATATGGACAGAGCCATTAGTGGTAATTTAAAATGGATCACCACGGCCATTTCCTCACATGCTAGCTACTGATGCAGTAGGATACAACTCACCATGCCCCATTCGTCTTTGATGCAGTAGGATACCAATCAACATGTCCACTTCGCCATTGATGCAGTAGGATACAAATCAACATGTCCACTTCGCCATTGATGCAGTAGGATACAAATCACCATGTCCAATTCGCCATTGATGCAGTAGGATACAAATCACCATGTCCAATTCGTCATTGATGCAGTAGGATACAAATCACCATGTCCAATTCGCCATTGATGCAGTAGGATACAACTCAACATGTCCCATTCGCCATTGATGCAGTAGGATACAAATCAACATGTCCAATTCGACATTGATGCAGTAGGATACAAATCACCATGTCCAATTCGACATTGATGCAGTAGGATACAAATCAACATGTCCAATTCGCCATTGATGCAGTAGGATACAACTCAACATGTCCCATTCGCCATTGATGCAGTAGGATACAAATCAACATGTCCAATTCGCCATTGATGCAGTAGGATACAAATCACCATGTCCAATTCGACATTGATGCAGTAGGATACAAATCACCATATCCCATTAGTCTTTGATGCAGTAGGATACAAATCAACATGTCCAATTCGCCATTGATGCAGTAGGATACAAATCACCATGTAAATACATCTTCTGATAATCGTATACTCATTGTTCCCAAGGTGAAAACAAAGCCATATGGACAACGTTCGTTTGCACACCAGGGCCCGACGACGTGGAACGAATTGCTCATTAAAGTTAGACACAAAGACACAGTGGTCCCTTTTAAGAGTGCTCTTAAGACTCACCTGTTTCGACTGCAGGGACAAACTTAGCGCCCTAATCATGTTTTGTATCTTATATGTTTTCAGCATGTTTTTGTTTTCCAATTTCGTTGTTTTTGTCATTTGTTGTTCTGTAGTGTAGTCATATCATTATTGATGGTATAACGTGCTTAGAGCTTCGTACGATTAGGCGCTATACAAGTCCTCATTATTATTATTATTATTATTATTATTATTATTATTATTATTATTATTATTGTTATTATTATTATTATGTCCAATTCGCCATTGATGCAGTAGGATCCAAATCACCACGTCCGATTCGACATTGATGCAGTAGGATACAAATCAGAAAGTAAGAATACTCAAAATCTTTGGTAGATGTTTTCTTAGTTATAATATGACGTAATGGCCTAAAATATTGTAGCTCTTTTTTGCCTACTGGAGGTTGTTTTAGGAATTTTGTGCGAATCATTGTCTCCAACTCAATCATATTTACATCTATTTACAGCTAATAGTGCGACCATTAGCTGACACTAGTCCTTAAGGTTTGTTTCATTCCTTATGTTCTAAGAGGCAATTATAGTTCGTTCCACACAGCAATTGTTGCATAATATTTGAACAATCTTTAGCTCAGTGAAATTTTAAGTGAGCAGTAATTTGTTTTATGCACAAAGTAGATCATTGCATCAACATAGAGCATCATAGACTGGTCTGATACATCAAGTTGTTCCGATGCTACCTGACTTGTGGAATAGTACATTTCTATTTAAAGAGTTATCAGCTCTCCTATTCAGCTACATTTGCATACAATGATCCTTCCTCCATTAGATTTCTTTTCAGTATCAAATACAGACTCTTCACAGAATTTAAAACAAACATGGCATATTGAATGTACAAAGATCAGTCTTTTTATGCATGCATTTAGGCTGTCAATAGGACGTATGTATAAATCATACATACACAAAATAAATTCAGTAATATAGATACATTTGGAAATGTTAACATGTAAAATTATTTTTAAAAAAACATATACGGACATAATTTGTGATGCAATTTAGAGCATACTATGATGGCAACCTTAGCTGCAGCATCATAAGAAAGGTCCGTTTCTTTGTATCCTACTATAACAATGTCACGGAATTGTATAAACCCTTTTATTTATTAAATACATGTACTCGAGTTTCGTTTTTGGCGTACAATGATACCCGAGGGTGATTGATGTATATTGTGTAGCATTTCGAAATAGTAAGTCAATCCTATGCCGCTCGTACGTGCGAGATGTTTGCGATGGGAAGAACCGAATGCCTCAGTGGCCAGACAATATACGTGTATCAATACCTCACCGTACGTAAAGATCTCTACATTATGGATTGTCTTGTCAGTCAGCGGTCTACTATAAGGACTCGCACATCTCCAGCTGCAGAGGTAAGTTTATTAATTATTTTATATAAGATATAACTATTGTACTATCACGTCTAGTTATGAATGTTTACTATATAGTTTGGTTTATGCAGTATAATGCACATATTTATGTTCCTGTTTACAACTTAGCAAGGTCTTTATTTTAGTAATATAAGGCTACAGTTTTAAGAAATGTTTAGTACAGTAGGATTCTTATCGAGCAGGGTTACGTTTACTTTGCAACTTGTTGTTTGTAATTATTGTGCCTGTAATGGAATATGAATAACTTCTACGTGGTGCAAGCTGTAAAGCCAACCACAGGAATTAATAGTAGCAGCTGTGAAACTAAAATTTAGCGGCCTTTGAGCTGAATTAAAGTGTTATGTCGATAGAGTGTATCTCCTTGCATATAATCCTGTTGCCGTGGGCTAATTGTGTGGTTCTTAAAACGCATTGCATCTTTTTGGACTCCACAGATAAGTTCTATATCTGTCCTACTTCGTTTGCATAATTTCACTATGAGTGAATTAATTTTACTACAGGAGTAACATTCTACATTGTATGCTAGCGGTGTCAACTATATCCATCTTTCCGTTGTGTAGTCACTGTTAATCATACACCCCTTGTGTTTCTATTTGCTTTTAGTACATTTGTGCGCCCTTATATTATAATTATTGTGCCTGTAACGTAATCTGTATAATTTACCGTACATAACGTTATTACGTTTAAATGCCATTGTCATATATAATATAGCCAATATTTGACCTAAATATACACGCACGTATTCATAATTAATTACATTACAGTCATTCATTATTAAACATTGTATCTATATCATCACCAAAAGTGTTTTGTTGTGAAGCTGCATATCTCAACCGGTTATCTTGTTAAAACAGCGTCCTGTTAAAGACCATTCATTCAAATTGCGTTGGCAGCAAATACAACCTCTTTGTAGTGCTTTGCCATAAAGACCACACCAAAGCAAACCTGTGCGTGCATTAGACTCATGTAATAGCTAAGCTCAAGCAAGGATGATAACTCTAAGCAACCTTTGAAAATTAACATTAAACTCGGCGAATAAAACATGTCAATTTGTGAACCTCACAATGTGTTATATATATATATATATATAAATATATATATATATAACATATATATGTTTTTTTATCATCCAAATGAATTATGAGCACATGTTTTCTCCTCCAAATAGATAATAAATCCTCTTTCTTCAATGAATTGAAACAATGTCCAGAATAAAATAATTAATATTAACACTCAAACATGAATTACACAACTGTTAATTTAAAGCCCAAAATTCTACTGAATTGTTCTATCCCAAACAACAGTTCTTATACTTGTTTTTCTTAAGTAAACAAGTGATCACGTGATTTTCTAGAAATTGATAGAGGTTCATGGAAGGTCACAGAAAGAGACTGCCTTCAAAAGGTCACGAACTCCAGATATTTCCTACTAAAAATAAAAAGTTGTCCTTGAAATTAACCAATTGTTTTAAAAGACTGTTTATCAATCTGAAGCAAGGTCATATAATGAATTTTCAAGAAAGAATCTCCCAATTAATGAATATTAAACCATAAATGACAAATTTGGATTTAACAATAAAAAATAAATAAATTAAATCCAATAGCCGAAACAATATTATATTCTTTGATTCGCCAGGATTAAGATTTTATTTCAGAGTGAATTAATGTTAGATGTTTTCTTATGTACAATAAATCATGGACAATTTACTTCTAAATATTCTCAGATAGGAAAAAACAATTACATATTTTCATTATCTTTTTAATAATACATGCAAAGAAAGTTTTCGGATATCACACATTTATTTGTATTGAAGGTACTAAAATCTCAACAATTTGACTTGTTTGGAAATATCCAGTTGTTGACAAGTTTTCTTTTTATGCTTTAACGCCATTTTTCAGCACAATATAGGTTGCACATGGCGGCCAGTATTACTGGTGTAGGAAGAACCCGGAAAAACCCCGGAAAGAACCACAAGCATGCTTTCTCATATAACTACATTAGCCGAATCTTAGACTCGAACCCACGCAGACAGAGGTGAGATCGCAGTGAGCCGTAACGGACAGCAGTTGTTGACGAGAAAACTCCTAATCTCTAATACCGAGAATATGAACATTGCTATTCAAGATTTGAATTGTTGACATACTCCTTGCGAAATAACGTTGGGTTAATGGGACAAAATAATATAAATCTGTAGTAACGTGACCAGGTTTGATCCAAAATGCTTCTAGTTCTCCTTAAAAACAGATATAATGCCTTGATCATAGCTAAACAACCGTCGTCGAAAACTAGTGATCATGGAATATTACTGGATGATACGTGAGCCGTATTAGCTTACAATGTTCAATAAAGTTACAAAACCTTTACCCTTTAAGTTAAAGAGGTTCTACCACTGATTTTTTTAATATATAATTATTTGGGTTTCTAGAGAATTCTGCCAGATTTTACTGTATTTGGGGGGGGGTACGTGCACCAGGGCACCAGATAGAGCACCCCTCTCCACACACACACACACACACACACACACACACACACACACACACTTAACCAAACATACATAGATGTGCTATTATGCGTTTTTGTTAATCCCAAAGGTGTACATGTTTGTTTAATTTAGGAATGGAATTTTGATCAAAATTCAGTTTAAGAACTAACATTTTGACGGTTATTTTGGTTCCCTAGAGTTTTCTGAAGAGTTGATCTTCTGATATTGGAATTTGATCCCCTATATCAGAGTTCCTTACTTATTTATTAGTTGCCCTTTGCCAGAGATTTCTTTTGTCCCATTTGTGTGTTGTTGTATGTATACAATAAAAGTTCTTTTTTGTTTAGATATCTTAATATATTTTTTACGTAATGCGCATTTTATGAAACAAGTTTTGAATGAAGTTGGTCAGGCATGCAATCTAAATTTGAAGACGCACTGTCTGCATGTCGGACGTAGCACATATAATTGGTGACGCCGTTCAAAAGGCTTGAAAATATGTTACACTCCAAAAGTATGTCAATCACATTTAGAAGTTAGGCGAGTTAATGAACTGTGTGCTGGGTCATTTTCAAAAGAAAGTCTATTTGCTCGTAACTGATATAGGCTCTACCTGATTGAGGGTTAAATGTTTTCAAATTTTATAATGTTTCACCAGGCTCGGTTGAGTCTTTATCCTTTTATTATTTTATCTTCATCAACTAATAAATTTACCGAAAGGGTTTAGAGAATTAGTTAGTCCTTAAGTCCTTCCGACTGTTTGATAGGGTTGAGTGCGTGTTTGATCTATTCCCAATCTCCCAGGTCCTACATTCATGTCGATAGTCTTTCAATAGGGGCGCGACATGACGACTAAATTAAATAGGACACTATGTGTACGTAAATGCATTTGGGGATGTGGCACCATTCTTTACCCCACGGAAAAAATTAAATAACTTTCTTTTGAAAGATAAAACAGTGAATAATGACCCTTCGTGGCCAGTTCACTTTAATTTAACATTCATCATTTATGACTTAGCTTCATCCACATGAATGTCCCCTGTATCCATCCTAGCTTTAAAAGGAACTTTATTCCATGCTCTTAATATTTTAAAATATGGAAAAATGAAACATTTATTTGGTTGTATTTATTAGTTTCTTATTCCAAGCAGTTCCCCCATTAAATGAAGGTGTGTTTGATATTGTTATAGAAAAACACATTTAAACTAGGAGCTCTTTAATTCATATCATTTGGAGGAAGAGTGATGAAGCAGGAGTTCCGGCCCGCGAACTGGCGATGGCAAGCTCCTGGTGAGTAGGAACCGGCGCTACCCTCCCCACCCCCATTCCTTCCTCAATTACTATATTTTTTCTTAGAAACTAATTTAGCAAGTTTTAAAGACCATACTATATTTCATTTTGGGGTAGAGAGATGAACAGGTGTTCAGACTCGCGCACTGCTGGTAGCACTCTTGAAATGAGTGGCAAATGGAGCTGCCCCCTCCCCCAATTTCCTCCTCCCTTGATTCTTACTATCTATATTAGAAATCGACTGATCGAAGAGACAAATACATAACTATTTTGCATTTATTTTTTGTTGCTTAATTGTAGAGCCATCGAATGAAATAATATAGAAAATGTTAGAGTTTTGTGATTTAAAAGTCACCTTAATTCATTTCTATGGTTTGTATATAGATGGATAATGTTTAGTTATTTCTTGATTGTTATTACATTGCCACATGCCATAATTGTTTTTGTAATGCAGTAAGATATTTTAATTATTAGTTTTTAGATAAAAATTCTCGTCTAAATAAAGGATATGATTCCTTCGATATCTTTTCTTTTTACCTATTTTCATTATCAATTTGATCCTATCCTCTTTTCAAATTGGGGTATTGCGCGGTATTTGGTACAATTAACCGATTTGCGCATGAAGTTTGGAAGAGCCGATGTTGGCCCACTAATATGTTCCTTTTCTACTTTGTTTCTTATGTTTTTATCAGGCCTTCTCGTAACCAGTTATAAGTCTTATTTATGTCAGTATCCCGTAATTTTACCTCTAAATTTACATACAAAATCTTTAATATGCCTAAATCGTCTTGTAACATCTAATGGTTTGCACAAACTATGTTTTTTAAATATGTTTCGTCTATTTGTCATGGTCAAACCAAACCAGTACATATATAACGCCACACAGGGACTTTTTACAGTTAACCTTTTGAACCTATTTATGATATTTGCATATTTCATTAAAATGGGGTTTAGTATAGACAGTCATTCTACGCTGTTGGACCTGTACAGGGTTAGTTCTTTACATAGTGTGTTTTAAAATTCCGTTTTAAAATCCGTGTATAGTTAATAATTGTTTTATCTATTTTATCCAAACTTTTGTTCTCCATATCTGCAGAATTTAGGATTAGTTCCTATTGGAGTACATGCATGTCTTTACTACTTGTGCCTGTTCCATTATTCGTAGTGGCGTTAATTCCCAGATTTTAATATTCTCGTTTATTTTCATGGTTATACTTTTGCAGTTTTCTTTTTGTTACTTTTTCCAACATACTACTTCTAAAGCTTTGCTTACTTTAACCAAGTGGGGTGCGGATAATCTAGGAAAGTTTCCCATCCCATTTTCTATCTTAGGTATTTCAGTTTGACCATGATTAATATTTGCTCTTGAAGCGTAACCAAATTAATCGTATTCCATTTCTAAGTATTTAGATGAATTGGAGTCTTTAATAAAGTTGATACACTCATCAGCATACTGGAGCATCTTAAAGGCATCATGTAACTTGACTTCATGTCACTGTCCGTGGGGATTTTCCATTCCATAATTGGTTGATTGTGATTAAAAATTGCAACACTGCAGACATCGTAGGGATATGACTGATTTGTTTTATAGCTACGTTAAAAATCAAAATCGCGCGCACACACACACACACACACACACACTACATTTTAGCAAATATAATGTTTTGATTACTTCATTTTGAGACATTGCGGAATTAGGTGTCTAACTTCTGACATCGTCGCTGCATATTTGACAATTATTTGTTTAATGATTTGGCGTAATATGTCTAATTCATAGTACAATAAAACTGGTTTTTAATTCGTCTTTATTTGGGTTTATTCTGCGATTAGCATATTATATCCATTACATATTTGATATTGTTTTTGTTATATTAATTGCAAGTACTCTTAGTTATCTAATTTGCAAGATCATAGAGAGGTTATGAATCATAACATGAATTTTCTAAGTTGTTATACATAGCTTTTATACAACGGTTCTGGAATGTTTCCACATAGTTCTCTATATTTTACTTCTGTATTCCAGAAACGTTTGATAATATTTATTTATACGTGTTTATCTAAACTGCTTTAGGCAGTGCATTTCAACAATCTCATATCGTACGTGGCTTTGCATTTTAGTCTGTACAATCAACTTTAAAATTAGCTGACGCATTATGCAACAATTGTAGAGCTTATCAAGATCCTTTTGTATATCCTTTGTACCGTGTTTTAGTACCTATTAACAAACGAGTACATAGGTAGTAGCTTGTTTCATTATTGATTCGTTCAACATGTGTAAATAAATCAAACGGTAGTGTCACTTAATCTACGAGACTCATTTGATTATTCGCAAAGACAAGTACAATCACACAGTTCATCATCGTCTCCTTTACTATTTAGAGCATAAATATCATTTGGAGAGCGTAAGTTCATTACACATTTACCAAATCCATTTAATTCTGTATCAGTCTATGAAAAACTAATTGGTGTGTGGACATTTGTAGATAGCAAGTCATGATTTCCTACCAGACTTAAACTGTCTTTGCTAGGGTGTATGTATTTTTATACGTTAGAGCTTTTATTTTCGATATAAGACACTCTTCTGGTTCCTTACATATGAAATTTACCAATTATGTTTAAATAACAAACTTACTTTGGTGTGAAATTGCCATTTAAACCACTTTTTTCTTGTTGTCAATTGTATCTCAGTCTACAATTCAGACAGTTATCCATACAGTTGTTGTAGAAAGTAATTTGTATCCAATGTATTTTTTTCTATTGTATTAAACCTCTGTTCCAAACTCAGATCGAATGTAAGTTTAATACTTATGTTAACCAGGCATTTTGAAGACAGGTGTTTTTAAGTAAATAAAAAACCTTATTACATTCTTCCTGCAAACACTCTTAACATGTCTTGCAATTTGTGTGGCCCAGCTATTAATCTACACCAGCAAGCGCGACGAAAGCAGCAGTGAGGGTGAATCGGACTTCTCTAATTGGGTTAGATTTTAAGCAAAATATTTTAAGCCTCCTTTTGCCAAATGGAGCCTTATCGATTTTAGAGCTCTATTTGTCAAATTAGGGGTTTCTCAAAACCAAAAAATAAATGTAAGAAGAGGATAAATCGGATAAACCATTACAGGCGACTTTTTTGGTAATCCAAAGCTTTCTTTGTTTAATAGAAGCGTCCACGCGGGTAATCAAAATCGACGCCGACATCTTCGATGTTGTCGTTGTCACCACCCCGTTGCTGCTATGAAGTTAACCGAATTAGCTATAGATACGGTCTAATCCGACGCGATATCGTGTCCGAGGATCGTGTATACTTATCGTTACAAATCCATGTGTGGGTAGCTCTTGCACCGCTAAAGAAATTTTGAAATCGATTATAATCCATATCAGGACACCACGTTTGCCCAATATTTCGTAACGTATAAGTATCAACTCCGTTGAATACGCACAATAGATTACAGTTATCTCTGATTACTTTTGGTATTTGTGTATAACGTTGGGTTACATATATCACGTCGGAGTTTTTATGTCTACCTCGGGAATATATTCTAGCTGGATTCTTTTGTTGGTCCAACATTACATCGTCGTACACGATAAGATTATTAACGCATACATCCAAGTCTTCCACGGATGGCGCTTCGTCAATATCTGTGATAAATTCCACCGTAATCTTCTGAAGCGGTTTGGTCGTAATCTTTCAATACTTGATAGCAATGTTGATCATCTACACTCGGAGCAATCAAATATAACTTATCCCAAGTTAGATACTTCATTATCATTGTAAGCAACAATTGAGTTTTTCCACTTCCGGAAGGTCCGATGATAATCATTCTGATTGAGTCTGGTAGCATCGGATGATGTTTTACCGGTTGTTTTTTCTTTAGCGTTGAGAAATCAATCACTTCCATTAGATATAACATAAATATATTATGGATCTATATTGTGTGAAATGTAAGGCGCGTACTAATACAAATAATCAAGCTGTAATTACTATGAAAAATAATCGAAGTGCACTTTCTGAGAATTGTGCGGTACAAAAAAATTTTGATTTAAAAAAAAAAAACTCGGAGGTGATATCGCCACTAAGTTAGCTAAACTCCCAGGGTTACCATGGAGGAAGTATCCAGGTGAAAAACACCTTCCGGGGTATAGTTATTGTGGACCGGGAACTCGATTAGATATCAGACATGATAGTCATGATAATCCTAACCCGGGAGAAAATCCGATAAATGCTATCAATGAAGCATGTCGTGTACGTGATATAGCTTACCGGAGCAGTGATTTACAACAGCGTCATCTCGTAGATGTGAAATTAATTCATGCGTTGAATTCTATCACTGGAAACACTAGTGTTTCATTCAAAGAAAAATTGGCTTCATGGTTGATAAAATCTGCCATGAAAGGTAAATTGATGATAGGTGCGGGTAATTAATAACAACATGGAATCTATTTATTATTCTCCGAGAGGATACTGGAGAGGTAAGGCAGCAATCAGTAAACTCGCTAGCGCTGCAAAAGTAAAAAATACTACAGCGGCGGATTGGTTATCCAACAGGCAATATGACAAATTTATCTACCGCGGCCTAAACAAATTAACTATTCACATTTTGATGTTACAGTTCCTAATGAAGTTCATCAAGCTGATATATTATTTTTGCCGCATGATAAAGGTTACAAATACGCGTTAACCATAGTTGATATTGCGAGTCGATACAAACAAGCAGAGCCGCTAAGGACAAAATCATCAACTGAAGTGGCTTCTGCATTTGAAAGGATTTATCGAAGGGGTCCTCTGCACTGGCCAAATCTATTACAAGTTGATCCTGGTAAGGAATTTCAGGGTGTAGTGTTATCAACAATGAAACATCATAATGTCACCATACGACGAGGACATACTGCACTACATCGCCATCAGGCAATTGTTGAATGATTTAATCGGACACTTGCTAAGCGGTTATTTGGATATCAATACGCGAAAGAATTCATCCAGGATAAACGATCCCGTGAATGGGTTAAGAGATTACCAGGTGTAGTTACCGCGCTGAATAATGAGATTACTAGAACAATCAACATGAAAGCTAACAACGCTATTAAAAAGAAGTATATACCCGTACAGCCACAAAAAGATTTCAAAGAACAAATTATTGATAATGTCACTGTAAGGTACTTATACGAACCAGGAGAGCTTGAAGGTGGTAAAAAAAAGAGCTACTGATCCTATTTGGAGTGTCACCGTACATAAAATATCTAGTATAACACGATCTACGGGTAGACCAGCAATCTATAAACTGGATTCAACTGCTCCTCAGCAAGGAATTACTCGACAACAACTACAGGTAATTCCCGAGGATACTCAATTACCACCGCGTGGTCTTATCTAGCACCTCTTTGTCTGTTGCACTCAAGACAAGTCAGCATAACGTTATCTCTGATATGACCAATGCTGCTTTTCTTTCTGTCTACGGTAAATTGGTAAGAATCTTTATCCGACCAACTCCAACGCATTATACAATTGCAACTCGCGCAGTGATTATTCTATTGCTGTTTCAGCGTAATTATTAATTCAGCATCAATGTCAAATTCTCTATTATTTATTTTATCCTGCTGTTTATAACCAGAGAGTTTTTTTCTGATTAAATCCTTGATGTTGTCAGCGCTGATTGTAGTGTCATTATCATCTTTTGACTCTGTCAGGACAACTCTTCGTAATTGATTTATTCTCCGTACTCGAGACACTGCAAGATAAACTAAATTCGACCACTCAATGCGATTATCTACTATCCAAACAATTGTGTCTGTGATAGTTAATCCTTGTGAAGAGTGTATTGTCGCTGCGTAACCTAACGTCCATGGGGATTTATCAGCACGCAATGCATCTTCGACGACGCTGATATCAACCAGCACAATATCATTTAATACGAGAATCTTCTTTTCACGTTGTCCAGGAATGTCAACGAAAATATTTTGTCTTCGTGTATCCTTGGGTCTATAACAGAGTGGTACTGGAAGTGTTGCAAATTTACATTTATGCAATTCAAATAATTTCATCTGAAGTGTGTCTCTGACTATTATTCTACTTGCTACTATCAAATCGTTTGGTCTCCACACCTCCCAAAAATCATTCATGGGAGTGTCAAGATTCGAACCTGGAACTATTAGAACATTTATTTATTAGGACTTGCAATTCCATTAGTGGATTATTTTTGCGAATTCTATATTGGATTAATGTTGGATTTGATTCTCTAAAACTGTAAGTTTATTTATTTTATGAAAATAATTGTACTTAATAAAATCATTGTTAAAGTTATACAAGCTTGTTAGTTTTCACTCTTTCTGTGTTGCTGCTTATTCGAGCCTAAGCACGTAACAATTACAACCTATACACTTCCCCGGTGTATGGGTACTCTTTTGGTATTCATACAACCTAGGATTTTGTCTAGGTTGTAATGATCACGTATGAATGTAGACCCGCCCCCGTCATTGTATATATCCATCCATTATCATTCATTGTAATTGAATACAATTCGCTATTATCATTCATCCATTATCATTGTCATTCATTGTATATAAATCCATTCAAATTCAGTCTAATGTATATATGTAAATATGTATATATGTATATATGTAATTGTGATGTCAATTCCCTAAGCGTACCTTCTTAGCTTTCTAACCCGTTGTTTGACGAGTTAGTTTATCTTCATAGGAGAATATGTTTAGTAGTATACATGTATTGTGACTTCTATTCCCTAAGCGTACCTTCCTAGATTTCTAACCCGTTGTTTGACGAGTTAGTTTATCTTTATAGGAGATTATGTTTAGTGGTACCTGTATTGTTATAACCTCTATGCGTCTCCGATATGAAGATACCTGAGGCGCATATGGGGATCATCATATATAATCGCATATAATCGCATATAATCGCATAATAATCCCTATGCATGAGTAAAATGATACAACAATTTACCTCGAACGGGTCCATAACGCATAAATATCTCTGGACGTGTTAAGTTGACCAACATCTTATCACGTCCAGAGTTCATTTTTGACGTTTTCAATTAAAAGTATATAATTATATATAAAAAATAGTATTGTTATAACCTCTATGCGTCTCCGATATGAAGATACCTGAGGCTCATATGGGGATCATCATATATAATCGCATATAATCGCATAATAATCCCTATGCATGAGTAAAATGATACAACAATTTACCACGAACGGGTCCATAACGCATAAATATCTCTGGACGTGTTAAGTTGACCAACATCTTATCACGTCCAGAGTTCATTTTTGACGTTTTCAATTAAAAGTATATAATTATATATAAAAAATATATTTTTCAAAAATGAAACATGAAAATATTAATAAGATTATATCTGAAATAACAAAATTGAAAAATATTGGGATTAAACTATCAGAAAGGTTAGATTGTGATCAGATTCCTTCCGAGTATGAAGATATACAAGAAAATATGCGACAAAACCGGTATATATTGCCTAAATCATACTCATTTATAAAACGCGTCCAACAGGCGATTTATGATTCGTTCAAAGAAAATGACGTAGGTAAGTTTGTTACGTTATTTACTATTGTGGAAAAAATTAGAAAGGAGTTAGGTCTTCAATATGAGATCAAGCGTGAAATTAATTAAAAAATTCGAAATATTAAAAAGATTATTTCCGCATCTGAAAATACCCCAATTGTTACCTCAGATGAGTTATAAATAACGCCGCATAAGGTAATGTATGACATGTATAATACTACCTGTTTGAAGCGCGATTACTCAACTAGAACAAATTTGTAAAGACAGGTATACGCGACTAGGAAGTAAAATTGTATGACATGTGTGTATAATATACCTGTTGGTAGATTAACAACACGAAAGTATAATAGTTTATGCAGTGGATGGGGTAGTTTTTAGTGATCTCTTTTTTTTTAGCTCTGAAATCGTAAATGAAAAATCTTTTCAAGATTTTCATCGTAAACGATTTCAACAAAGATTTCCAAACAAAATCTTAGAAAATCTGTAAAATTTTTCTAAGATTTTCCACACACAGACATGAATGAGCGTATTGCATTATTTGATCACGGGCTAATCTCACTGCGGTTATAACTTTTGTTGAAGCTGTAACAGTTGATAATCCGTCAATAAAAACTTATCCGTGCCTAGGTTATCTATGACTATATCCACGTAGAACTCACCTTGCGTTTTGCTACTGAATATCTCTCTGATTGCGTGTTCAAGAAGATCTTTGTCGTGAACTGACACTAAAACATGTTGATACATTATTAAAAATGCTAGCTTTTCTAATTACTATATAATTTTAAAGCTAGCTTTACAATTATAGATTTAATCTTATAGATTTCTAATTATGAAATTCTTTCAGATTTTTCATTGAAAGTCCGTGTTGAAAATCTCAATAAAGCAGTTTTACGATGAAAAACTAGCTTTTTACATCTAACGTTATCTGTAATGTTTCCCTACGAAGGTCAATTAAGTTGAAATCTTGATCTGTTATTCTAAAATTCATCCTGGTTATGAACTGATTAATGGTTTCCAAGTAAGTTAAATGAGGTGGATTTTTCACTATGAGACTTCCTGGAGAAACATCCGGAGAAAACGTATATAAGATGTATCCTTGATCGGCATTGTTTGATCTTGAAACGTCAATTGAGAAACTCCCTAGGATTGCATCACAAATAACGTGTACTGCAATAACTGATGATATATCAACGTTGCCGGGGGTCTGTGTTTGTTGCTTTTATACACTGAATTCGTCGATGTTAAAATTTCATTTGGTGGATTTATTTTAAACCATAACTCGTGAATCTGTGGGAAGAATTCGTCAATGAGTTTTCTCAGTGATGATTTTAACGCTGGTACGTCCCATCCTGTAAATTTAACTAAGACTAAATTGTCATTGGTGATTGGAAATACTTTATCAGTTGAAAAAACTATTTTGAACTTTTCTCAGTTTGGTGATTTATCTTCATAGACAAACGAGAGTAATCTATCACTGAGATAATTCATATCGGCGATAATTTGATTTAGTTGTTGTTGTTGTTGTTTGATTGTATCACGTTGAGTTGTTAAATCTAATAGCAGAGATCGTTGTAGAAGATCTCGAAGTTGATTTAATTTTGTTTGGAATGTTTGCTTCATCGCGTTGAAAATCCTAGTAAGGGATTTCTCTGTGATCACAAATACACCTTGATCACCAAGAGCAAATATCCATATTATTCTACCATACTCGTTATATTCGTATTTCCTAAGTGTATCAGTTTCTTTTCCGTCGTAGACGTCATATGAATATTTTTGATAAATATCTTGAGGTCGTAGAAAACTAATATCAAAGTTATAATTGAACTTTGGATCTATCGCTGGCAAATCATCGGTGAAGAAGTCAGGTTTTTTAGGTTCTGGCAACGCGTGATGAACAGCAGGAAGACTATCCAACCATGCTTTGTGAATCCGTGGGAAATTTTCGTCGATGGTGTCACTGAGTTTTTGACGCATCACTGGTACGTTATATCCTGGAAACTTAAACGTTGGAATATCCTCCTCACGGATTTTATAATGCGCTGCAAATGCTGTTCTCTCTGAAGAGCTCTTCATAAATTGAATAACCAGCTGGTTAAATTCTTCTATGTCGGCGATAATTTGATTACACACTTCCTTGTATTCGATGACTTTATCTCGATCGGGTGGGATTTCACTTATTGCTGTTATCAAATAACCTCGAAATCGCTCGAAATCGCTATTCATCGCTGTTAATCTATTACTAATTCTTATATAATCGTTATCTACCAAAAAGGTTATACTATCAGGACCATAAATTTCATGACTTGTTGAATAATATGATAAATAACCAACACCATCAGGACGAAATTTATTAATTTCATGCAAACTATTAAACCCATGATAATCTTTTTTCGTGGATACATAGTCAGATTTTAATGGCCCGCGTGGTAGATCTTTTATGTCGACGGTGCCTGGAATAAATTCATGATACCCCAATATGGTTCTAATTGAGCTGTTGTATATATCCACGGCATAATCAGGTGAATTCACCTCGATGACCGTTAACAACAGTGGCTCATGTGCTTTTATCTCAATGGGGTATTTATTGGGTTCATCTTTGACGTCGATTTTATTTGGTCCTGTGATTGCCTGGATGGATTCTATTATTATGTCATTGATATCTTCGATGTCATATGTACCCGTTGGTAGATGTATTGTATGTGTTTCTGGTTCGCTTTTTGTTCCATCTCGGTTAGTTTTTCTATACGAAAATGTAAAACTGTTTTTGGGAAGTTTACCATTGAACGGTGCCGATCTTACATTGGGCCAACTGTAGTAGCATCTTAATTGAGTTAGCGCTATTTCAGATGCTGCCAGCGGAGGGTTAAATTCAACGCCGAATTCTGGTGTTTTCGTTACCACCGAGATTAACTTTGTTTTTGTCGTGGTAGTATTTGTTGCTATTTGTTGAAGCAGTTCTTGTGACATTGTTATTGTAATTGTTATTGTCAACGTTGAAATTGTTTTCACGCTCCAATTTCGACATTGTTGAATCATACAACCGGACCATCTTCGAGAATTCCTCGTCGGATATAAATTCGTCATCGATGGATGTTGAGATCAACATTGACAATTGCGAGCACGCGTTGGATACCATTGCGAGTTTAACAACGTAGTCGTGTAATTTCAGCTGAGAACACGATGATATTTTTTTTTGTTATCCCGGTGAATACTCCAGCGATTGTTGCCGCTGCGGATATACAAACTGGAACAACAACTGGAGCTATCATAGTCACCGAAGATAGTATTATTCCAGCGCTGGCAATTACACCAGACACCGAATACACGGTTACATCAATTATATTAATTCTCCGTTGACATTTTTTTTACTTTTACACGATATTGTTCAGTGAGTATTCCTAGAATTGTTTGAACTTCTTTGATGGTATCGTAGCGATATTGATATACTGAAGGTACCGTTGATGACATTTTTATCTAGTAACACAGTAAACAATTTACCATTGAAAATCTTTTGGATTTTTCAGTTGAAACTTTGAAAATCCGATGGGTTTTAGTTTAGTTGTTTACTTAAATCAGCTACGAATTCCACATACCATGACATTGAAACCCTAGCTAGATTATTATCAGTAGATGTAATCGTGAATTGTTCAATATTATCCTTGTCGATAATTGTTGATATCGTATTATTGACTCCAGATGAACTCGATGATGATATATTAAACAACGTTGGTGTTACTAACGTTAATCGATAAATTCCCTTTATGGTTGCAGTAACGTGTAAAATATTATTTGTAGGTGTCCACGTATATGATCCATGTTGAATCGTGTATACTACGTTGATAGTTCTATCATGAGGAATTTTATTTTTCAACTATTGCTATCATCCTTGTTGCATCCGCTACGATGGCATTTGTGGTCGTTTTGAGATCATCGATAGATTTTTTAATATCAGGAAGTTTCATATCGAGTTTATCAAGTGGAGATCCGAGAAATTTATCAACGATGTTTCTACGAAACACTGAAAACTGTTTTACGTGGTCTTCATATTTGGATTGAAGTGTTGTTAGTTCCAACATAGAATCTTTTATCATTGTGAGATTCAGTGCAGTCACACGCGGAACACCAAGGAAGTTATTGATTGGAGTTTCAATGGTGTCAATGATATCCTGTTGTAGTTGATTAAATTTGGTTATATGATCGTTATAATCGCCACGTAGTTTTTTCATATCATTGGCGGAGTCACCAGCAGTGACTTTAACGTCATCGATGGTTTTTTGTAATCCCGTTATAGCATTTATTTGATCATATAATTTTTTAAATTCATCTAAGTTTGCTATCGATGAGATAGCTTTGTTGATTTTTTTTTACTTGTCCGATAGTAACTGTTTCGGAAGGACGTGATACTGATCTTCCAAAAATATCTGCCATGCTATATATTACACGTTTCTCTTTAAGAGATTGAAAATTCTACGAATTTTTCATCATCGTATACTCGTGAGATAATTTAGAACTCGTCGAGATAGCTGTTAGCGCGTTAAGAACCTCTCGTCCACAAATAGGAGGATCTGTTAATGTCTGCGTGGGTAACGTTGAATACCAAATTGGGATTTTAGTTTGAGTTGTAAACAACTGAGACACATATTTGACAAATTCGTTCGGAGGTGGTAATCCATATGAGTCAAAATAAATAAGATGTTGGATATATCGCGTAACAAACCCAATGAGTTCCAGGTCCAGTGTTATCATCGAGATTAATTATACCAGTTTCTTTGATATATGGTTGTGCTGGTAATTGATCTTTCACGAATACACCTCTGAAATGTTTTATTGGGAGTTTTTTTTTACAGCGTCGAGTAAATCAAAATTTGACATTAGTGAAAATCCTACGGATTTTTCCATTAACTGGGGTAATGTCTTGTGAATCGACTTCCTGGTAGTCTGAATCCTTTTCCCTTTTTTTACTTCTAACTGATCCATCGGTTGCTTTCTTTACTGCAAGCCCTGCCGCGGTACCAATAGCTCCTAGCGCCGCCGTTTTAGCAACCGCAGGAACCGCTGCTGCAATCAACGCTGGAATCGCAGCTAATAGCGGGAACATACCTCCGGTTTTAATCATGTCGCTGACAGCAGCTTGTGAAAAAAGTCAATTTAACTCCTGTTTTACCCTTTAATGCTTTATTGAAATGACTAATCTGAGGTTTCGTCGTCGTTGTACCACACGCAGTAGAATTTTTCGATTGAAGTTTCTTTACCTGACCAGGTGTCAGGGTGACATTAACATGATTGTACGACATTTTATTTAGATAGTGATCATCTAATTGTCCCATTACATGTTTTCCACGGGTGCGTCAATGACTCTCATTTTTCCACCACCACTTTCAAGTATCATAGATTTATCACTAAGAATAACAGCAACTGCTCTAAATCCTTCAGCAGGAGGAGTACGGACATTAGCTTGAAATTTTACATCAACGGTCGAGTGTTTAGATAGATCAAGATGTTGCAACGAAAAGTAATAAATCGGATATAATTCCTTCAAATCAAGTTGTGATATTTGAAATCCAGTATCGACATTTTGATCACGACCCATAAACGACCACAATCGATGATAAACTCGTCCTATTTTATTGTTTTTGTAATCGAGAATAAGTTGTTCTGCTGGTTCTTGTTGATTACTTATTCGCTATGATACCTCAGTGACGTCACATTGATCAAATATCATATGAGACCGCAATTGTAGACTATCATCTGCAGCTGTAGATATTTTTTGAGTTCTATTCCTACTTTGTAACGCAACAAAAACATATCTCGGTGAGGAAATATTTTTCGTCAGCGCAAGTTGCCAAGTAAAAGTTCCAGAAAGGGTACTGGTTATTGTAGCTGTTGTAACATCACACCAACTCATCGATGATTTTCCTCCTTGATCCATAAACGATAACACCCGTGTTTCAACGGTCAACAATGGAGTTATAATTGGCATCCATAGTATTATATCTGACAATTCTACAATACTATCTTCTATAGGATTAGGACCGCGCCAAAGAGCGTAATTATCATCTGGTCTTCGTGTAAGAACTACAGTATGACTAGCACCAAAGATAACTCTTCGAACGTCTCGGCAAAATCCAAATATATTCGACAATGGAATCATACATGAAAATCTACCATTATCATCGATGTTCTTTTTTCGTGCTGCAAATCCCGCGTTGTAATTAGGATTATCACCGAAAACAACAGCTTCAACATCAGCATCAGTATTAGCCGCCGAAACCTTTTTTGGTACTCTTAACGTAAATGGATTAAGATCAGCGTGATTGGTAGTATCCTTTGCAAACATCATTGAATGACCCGCAGATTTAATAAAATCATCAGAATATCTAGCTAAACCTACAATTGTAGTTGCAAAATCAACATTGTTATCGATGGCTTCAATTCTAGTAGAATTAATTATATATTGAGCATTATCAAATAACGCCATTATACCGTTATTGACAAACCCAATCGGGGTATTTTTAAGATTATCACCGGCTGCATATGGAGTATTATGATGTTTTTTAGTTGTCCATTTACTTCGAGGTATGCTTCACACGGCAAGAAGTATTTCGATGTATCATCAAATCTGAGTTCAATTTGGATTCTGTGCGTGATACAAAACATACTGATAATCGCGTATAGAATCATTTTTTCCTACAGGAGCATCTACATCAAAAGCATCATCGATTTCGTGTATAAACATTTTATATTAACGTAGTTGATCTAAATGTTTAACCGCTTCAAACCGGAGCCAGCAATTAATCTGAACCTTGCTTTTGCCATTTTATTAATTGCACTATTAGGTAACATTTGTTCCGTAGACTGTAATTGGAAATTCTTTGGTTTTCTTCCTCTCGCCAACGACATAAGTTTTTCTTTTGCATCACCCAACATATCAAATGCTTTATTACCAGCTGCTGTAGCAACTTTGTCACCGAAAACTCCAATAGCTTTTGACGCTATTTCTTTACCAACCGGTAAAATCTTTGGAGCAATTCTATTAAATAATCCAGTGACAATATCACCGAGTCCATTTCCATACGTGAGCTTGTAAACCGGTACTCTTGAGTTTACAACGTAAACAGGTCTTGCTCTGTTCATACTACGATGTACTATCATTTTATTTAAATGCTATATATCTAATCGTGAATTACTTTGCAATTTCAATCGCTGTAATAGTCATTGGTAAGTTCATCGATGAAACTACGATATAATCCAATATCCATTATATGACCTTGAAATAACGTTGACAGATTTCAGCAGCTTCGTTAATTATCTCCGGGGAATTATTTCCAGCTCGTTTTCCTCCAATGAGAACTTCTAACCGTGATATATCATCGAGAATACTTCTTGAACAGGGTATATTACCACCGTGATATCCCAGACCTAATTTTTTAAATACATCCTCTTCAGGTTCTTCTCGTTGAGGATCTTCCATAACAGGGTCTTCTTGTCTTCGTGGACTTGCTTGTATACGTTTTTGTGCTTGTCTTAATCGTTGTTGTTCTTTTTTTCGTTCTCGTTTTGTGGGAGTTGGTGGCATAAGTTTTTGTTGAGCTTCTCTTGTTTGTTCGTTTTCAAAATCTTTTAATCTAACAGCAGCATCAAATGAACTATACCGTTTATCGACTTTGCTAATTTGGTTTAACCCTGTTTTAACTTTATAAATCACATCAATCCATTTGTCAAAACCATTGATAAAAATTTTCTTTTGTCCTGGTTTTAAATAATTATATCTATCAACAAAACCAGCAGCTGTAAAATTTACCAATTCTTCTGAATCACTTTTATCGATAAATGCTGAAAAATCTTCGGTAAATCTATCTCGTAACTCTTGATTTCTATTATCAATTTTCTTTGGAGGTTTTCCTCTGGTTTTACCTCAGGTGTTACCTCTGGTTTAGATTCCTTTATCGCTGTTATAACCTCTCCAGTTGCCGCAGTTATAGGCTTAAATAATTGTTCAGTATCGTCAGTAAAATCTAATTTTGCTTGTTGTCGAGCTTGCAAATTATCTCTAAAAGAATCTTTCACCGGGAGAAATTTCTTAATCGCAGCCAACCGTTCTCTTGTTAATCTAGTTATTTGTGCTTCTCCGACGTTTGTCATTTATATAAATCGATCGAAGAGTTTCAATTGCTAATTCGGTTAACACCATAGCAGCAACGGGGTGGTGACAACGACAACATCGAAGATGTCGGCGTCGATTTTGTTTACCCGCGTGGACGCTTCTATTAAACAAAGAAATCTTTGGATTACCAAAAAAAGTCGCCTGTAATGGTTTATCCGATTTATCCTCTTCTTACATTTTTTTTTGGTTTTGAGAAACCCCTAATTTGACAAATAGAGCTCTACAATCGTTAAGGCTCCATTTGGCAAAAGGAGGCTTAAAATATTTTGCTTAAAATCTAACCCAATTAGAGAAGTTCGATTCACCCTCTCTGCTGCTACTCAACAACTGAAAATGGAACGCTGCTTAGTAAATGTGTTAAGAGATGAAAAAGGAGGGAGGGATATGGGGTGGCAGGAATATATGGATGGAGGGCTATGATGCAATTTAAGGAAATTGTACCAAGCAGGTTAGGATTACTAACGACAATGCTGAACTGTATGTGACTTTCAATGAATGAACAATTGTTATTTTGCACATAATTCGCTTTGCTAATGTATTTAAAGCAATGTTAACCATTGAACAGCTGTAATATTTTAATCACAATAGCTTGGTTTAAATTATGCAGAAAGTATCAAAGTATATGATCATTTTGGAGAACAAAACAAATATATAAGAAAGTCGTAAAGGTACTGCTTTAGTAGACTGTGCAATAGAGATAGTTTTTAATTTTGTAGTCAACCTTAGGTTTTGATACATTTAAGTGTGAAATGTTTGATGCTATTGTTGTTTGGGTATAACGTCATTATTTTAGAAAACTATAAGCTGTATATGCGACCAGTATATCTGGTGGAGGAAGAACTCGGGAAAACCACGAAGAAAACCACCGCCTCACTGAAAGCTAATGGCAAACGTTCTCTCATGCCATTTAGTCGACAAGTCAATATAACAATACTTGATTATGTAAATAGTTCAACCCGTGAGAATGCTTGTTTTATATATTTCTGTTATGAAAATTTTCTGTTATGTGGGTTGTGATTAGCTTGTCATTACCTTCTTCTCATTCCTTGCTATGAGAAGGAATTACTCATAAGTTAGGGAGCGTCAATATCCATGGTGATAGAGAGAAAGAAGAAGGAAGAAGAGAAGGCTCTGTTAAAAAGAGCGCCGCCGCGATGACGAAACAGCTACACTGCATCTGTAATGAAAAACGAACACGCCGCTATCTTCAAAGTATAAGGGACTTTATTTAAATAATCAACACACATATATATTACTACATTCTAGAAACACATCTAAAAACTTTATAATAAAAATCATGAAATACATATTACATTTTCCTATTAAGCTTTCCAACTTCATTTTATTTATATAACTTCTGCAGCTTTGAATATCATACAAATAGTTAATTCTCGATCAATTTCAAGATAGTCAAAGTAAAAATTGTAATAACTAATTAATGCAACAATTAATTTAAAGAAATGCATTTTACTCATTTTATAAATAAAAGAATTCAGTAACGATGTTGCAAACATATCAATTTTACCATTAAAATCTCAAACATTAAAAATACCTATTTCTAAAAGAAGTTACAACATATACCGTTCTTACCTGTAATGAAAAACGAACACGCCGCTAGCTTCAAAGTATAAGGGACTGACCTAGACAATATACGCCTTTTACTTATACTCGCTAGGCGCAAGTAAGGACCAAATATGGTAATCCCCTAATACTAAACCAGCAGCAATGTCTGTTCATCATTAGAACCATTTTGTTTACGTCACTAACAGAAGGCCAGGTTCAGTCTTAGTCACCAGACTGGAAATTCGCCAATGCGTAATCTTGAAATTTGTCTGGTTTGTAGAACTATACACTTCTTACAAAGCAGCTAGGGAGTTCTTATTGAATCTGCGAAACAGCATACAATGTCTCCAGTAACATCATACACTTATTCCACACAACAATGTACATTCGTATAGCTAGTGATGTACGTTGCCAACCTTATGCTATAAATGAATAAAACATTACTTTAATAATACAATTTAAAGAAAATTGCAATCTTATTAATTTTACTAAAAAATCAATTCCTAATAATACCCTCTGGTTAATTTAAGCCGAGACCTCGAGGCTCAAAAAGAAAAATCAATTTCATTCACCAAAACGAAATAAAAGGTGGACGATCAAAATACAATGATTAAAAAAAATATTGCGAGACATTTTCGCAAAGTTTTAAAAATACAATGTAAACATTGTAAATACATTACAAAATACCAGGTAAAATATAAAAAATACAATGAGAAGGTATATTGCGAAATACAAGAAATACAATGAAAAGCTATATTGCAAAATATAAGAATTGCATTAAAAAAAATATTGCAAAAGTCAAGAAATACAATTAAAAAGTGTATTCAGATTCAAAAAGGTACAGTACAATGCAAAATACGTGATAAAATTCCCAAAAACACAATGGGAATAAACTTCACAGCGTTGAATACCTTGATAAGATATATATATAGTTATTGAACACACAATTCTACAAAACCTACCTCTAAACTAGGCTTATCAGACGATTGTAAGACAAAATAATAGCATACAGTTCTTGTTATCTTTACTTTTCTTTTCTGTTTTAGTGTACTCTTCCTTTGTGTCCTTTTTCCTTATTTCTTTTTCTCTTTTATATGTTATTCGTATAACATCAGCAGAACATATTTATGGGTGAATACTTATTATATCGTGAGTTAGGAACTGACAATTTAATGTTGTACTAGCCTTAATAACCATGATGTATGTTCACTTGCAATCAAACTTTGACCTGTGCGTGTATGAATATGTATCGCTTTTGAATTAACATAAGAACAGTAAGTGAAAATATCATTTAATCGTTTGGTACGGTAAGTCTAGTGCAGCTTTGAAATGTACGTGTTTTATCAACGTTATCTGTGACGTGTGAAAGAGAATGTATTGCCATTATCGTTTCAAATGAATTTGACTCAGAATCTTGCCGTATATAAGCCAATAGCTGCTCATATTGTGAGAGCTATGCATTACGTGAACTCGGTTTCGAGTAATTGCTAGGACACTTTGACTATTTTATCATTTATGGCGAATGCGCCAAGACACAGTACCATAAGGTACATACATTCATACAATGGTATGAAAGCTTGAGAGAAAAACCTCTAAACATTGTCGAACCCATTCATTAATGAGGTTGCTGTATTATACCGCGTATTCGTTTTAAGACGTATTATAACTGTGAAATAATATCATAAAGTAGCTATATTTGACATCCCTGTAACAATATTCGATACGTTCAATTGAACAAGTCCATGTAAGCATGATTTAAACTGTGAATCCACTTATAGGCTGAACTATACAAAGGTGGGAGATGCTGGAGATAACCCATGTTTCAAATTGTTTTGGGTGTTTGTTTGTTGTTTTTATTTTGTTGTTTGTTCTGATACTATGTACTCTGCATTCAGAGTTAAAAAGAACACAATCCTATGAACCAAGTCCATATTCCTCCCATACATTAAAGAGAAAGATAAGAAGTTGAGAGATTTGCGCGCAAGAGAAGAAAAGAGAAATAAAAGGTATGAGAAGAAAGAATGGAATGGACGATAGGACTCTTATTTTCTCTTCCAAATACGAAGGAATTTGTTCTTTTTTTGTTTTCAGAATTTCGTTTTGAATTCAGTTACGAAATATTCGACTTCGTCGTTTGCTACGTGTGTTTGATTGTGTGTGTGTTTGCTGTGAAATGCTTGCTTTAATGCTTGAGAAACATTCTCAGTTGGTTGCCATGATGGTGTGGATCCATCTGACCACTTAACCAAATAATGCTTTTTCCCAGAAATCCATTTGGATTTCAATAGTTTATCAACTAAGTACCATTCGGTACCATTGTTGGTTGGTGTGTGAGCATTGCTTGCTCGATCATGTGATGTTTGAGTCGACTGTGGTAGTGTACTGACTGTGTCCGGTGTCGGAGGTCTATAATCCCTAGGATCTTTATAGTGTTTAAGCCTGTTTGCGTGTACAAGTGATTTCATTTCTTTATTTTCTGAACAACGGCGTAATCTGTAGGTGCTATTCGGACCAACTTGGGTGATGTAATATGGGCCTTCCCAACGAGGGGTAAAGCTTTTTTGATAACCCTACAGGTATATGTGAAATTTGTAAATGTACATAATCTCCAACGCGAAAGGACGGTTCCTTTGCTTTTAGGTCAAACCTCTGTTTGCTTATGTTTAGTGCGTCACGTGTATTTGCTTTAGCTATTTCTTGAACTATTTTCAATCTTTGAATCAATTGATCTATATACTGTTGTGTTTGTGTTTGGACAGTTTCTTTAGGCGTAAGAGACACATCTAAGGGTAAAGTCATTTCTTTCCCAAATATTATGTAATAAGGTGAGTTTCCCGTAGAATTAACTGCTGGACTCATTCGGAATGCCATCATTACGCTGGGTAATATGGACGGCCAATCATCTTGGTGTTTACTACAGTAAGCTCGGAGTGCCTGACTGATGGTACTATTAGTTCATTCACAGAGACTATTAGTTTGAGGGTGGTATGAACTGGTATGGTAACGTGTTACTTGAAATAATTCACAAAGTGCGAGTACAATTTGAGACATAAAGTTTCGTCCACGATCACTGACAAGTGTTCGCGGTGCACCATAACGTGTGAATATCTCATTGTACAAAACACTGGCGATTTCTGTTGCTGTTTGAGAACGTAAAGGAATGGCTTCACACCAATATGACAAACTATCTGTCACCAATAAGATGTATTGATAACCTTCCTTACTTTTTGGCATGCACAAAATGTCCATGTGCCACCTAGAGAATACGTCTTCTGGGGGCAATGGGTTCAATGGGGCCTTTCGTGCATTTGTGTCCCGTTTAAAGAGCTGACATTTAGAGCATGATGTAATGTAGTCATACACATTTTGATACATTTTAGGCCAATAGTATTTCTGTTTGATAGCTTGATATGTTCTTTGAACACCAAAATGACAACCTCCTGCTTTTGAATCGTGATAAGATAGAAGGATATCGAGTCTCAAATTTGTGGGTAAAGCAATTTGTTTTATGAGTTGATCTGGAGAAGTTTTGTGTTTTGTACGAGGTTGGAAAAAATGATGTAAGACACCATTGATTAGTACATATTGGCTTGCTTCATATGGAATAGCTGTTGCGCGACGAGTGTTTTCTGGTACTATTCCTTGTTCTAAGTAAACATACATGTCCTTAAAATTAGGGCACTCGCGCTGATATTGAGCGAGATGAGGTCGTTCTGAAGAAATACCACTAGGTATGTTATCATTAGTCTGTAGTGGAAATAGGTTAGTAGAATCGTCCTTATCGTAAAAGAATGTAATTTCTGTCATTTCTTCTTGAATGGAGTGTACTGGTGGTTCTAACTGAGTAGCCTGAGTGTTAGTGTATGCTGGAGATTCCTCTATTTTGCTGTCAATGTTATCTGTTTGGTCGTAGGCTCGATGTGAGAGTGCATCAGCATTTGTGTTTTTATGGCCTAAAGTGTAAATTATATCAAAATCGTATTCTTTTAAGCGAAGTGACCAACGAATTAGTCTGTTTGAAGTGTGTTTAACTGTCCTTAGCCATACTAGTGCCTTGTGATCTGTAATGACAGTAAATTTCTGATGTGATAGGAAAACATGATATGTTCTGATACCTTCTAAAACTGCTAGACATTCCTGTTCAGTTACTGACCATTGTTTTTCAGCTTTTGTTAAAGCTCGTCCACCATAAGCAATAACATGTTCTTTGTCGTCTGTCCCTATCTGAGACAAGATATACCCTAGGGCTGTACCACTGGCATCACATGTGAGTCTAAATGGTTTATTAAAATCAGGATAAGCCAAGATAGGAGCTGTGGTCAAAGCTGTCTTAAGAGTTTCAAATTCTTTTTGACACTTATCTGACCAAAGAAATGAACTGTCTTTTGTCAATAATTTATTTAAAGGTGCTGCTATTGTAGAATATCCCTGGACAAATTCTTTGTAATAATTGCACAGCCCTAGAAAACTCCTAACATCTTTCTGTGTTTTTGGAACAGGAAACTGTGTAACTGTGTCTATTTTGGACTCATCTGCTTTGATTCCTTTTGTTGAGAATTTATGACCAAGATAAATAACTTCAGATGCTGCGAATACACATTTTGATGGTTTGAGTGTCAAGTTTGCTTGACGTAATCGATCAAAAATAAGTTCAAGATGTGTTAAGTGTTCTTCAAATGAATTGGAAAAAATAATAATGTCATCTATGTATGCAAGACATGTTGACCATGGTATACCTCTAAGTACATGACCTAAAAGAATACAATATGTGGCGGGCGCTTTTCTGAGACCATACGGCATTACATTCCATTGGTAAAGACCACGTGATGTTATGAAAGAGCTCTTATGTTTTGTCGCTGGATCCATTTTAATTTGCCAAAATGCTGAGTTTAAATCTAATGTACTGAAAAGACATGGTTTAGTTTGTCCAACTGCATCAATTACATCTTCTAATGTTGGAAGAGGGAATGTCATTGGTTGTATCACCTGATTAAGTTTCCTGTAGTCAATAGCAAAACGATATTCACCATTTTTCTTTTTGACTAAGACAACTGGAGATGCAAAACTTGAGGAACTGGGTTCGATTAGTTGGTGTTCTAATAATTCATCTACCTGTCTATCAATTTCTTTATTGATGTGCGGAGAAGCACGATAAGGTTGACAACGAATTGGCATGGAATCGCCTGTCTCGATTCGATGGGTAAATACCGTAGTACTTCCTAATTCTTCTAAGTTCAAGGCAAACACATCCCTATGTTTATTCAGAAATAATTGAAGTTCTTGTTTTTGATTTTCTGACAAATCTGAAGAGTGTAAATCAAAATTAATTGGTTCTCGTGGTTTACTAGTTTGTGTGTCCACGATGTCAGGTGTATCAGGTGTGATATTCTTGTCATAAGTGTCCTCACGAACAGTAAATATGGTTTGTGGGTGTAGTACGTCTACATAAGCTAGTACGGTATTTGCATGTATGTGTATAGGTTTCGGAGTAGGATTCAAGATATGAACAAGGTTATTTTTCGAAACCGTTACAATTGTTCTAGCTGTCAAAAATGTGGAGTTTGACATATTATGAGATGGTTCTAGTAAAACAGGTGTGCCTTTTCTTATTTTACTGATACTAACAGAAATAGAAGAAATTGAGTTCGGTGAGATTATCGTACTTTTCTGGGCGCGTGCCAATCAAGGCTGATGGCACAGCAGATTAATGACTATCGTATCGTCTAGCAAAGAGAGCGTTTGTTTATCTAGATTCACTACTGCTTTGTATTTAGTCAAAAAATCTACACCCAAAATGACTGAATGGTGTAAGGCAGGTATAACATAGAATGTATGAGAAAAGCTTACACCTCCTATTTTCAAATTAAGTTGGAGAATGCCATACATTGAATGTTTTCCCCGCCTGCTGCGATACTATTAGTAATACTTGATGGTTGATTTTGACGTGGATTGAATCCTGCGCGAGAAAGAAAATTTAGGTTGATGGCCGAAATGGACGCGCCTGTGTCAGCTAATGCATTCATGATTTTATTTTTAACAAAAGGAGGAACAAGATTTTTGTGAATAGGTGTGACTAATGTGATTTGTGGTTCTCGAGTTTGTTAGTGGCAAGGTTGTGACCTTTGATTTGGCGCGAATTTATATTGTTGTTGTGGGGAAAAGCATACTCGTGCGAAATGACCTGTTTTGTGACACAAGTAACACTTTTTGTCGAGTGCAGGACATAATCTTCCGTGTGATTGAAAACACATTCCACATCTGAGACAGAATCGCTTATGACTATGTAGTTGTGGCTTGTAGCGCGCATCACGAGGAGGTAACTGATATGTATTGTTATCGCTAGATTTATGTACTGAACTGGAGGAATAGTTTGGAAATTTGGCTGTCTGATAAGACGATGTATAATGATAAGAATTAGAGCAATGTAGCCGAAATGGTTTGTTTTTGGCACGTAGAAAGGGTTGAGATAATACATGTACATTGTTTTCTGTGTTCTGTTCTGAGCTGACTGCTTTAATTTCATCTTTAAGTTGTTTAAGTTCCTCTAACATTGTGTTAGGTGTTGACCAATCATCATTTTCAGTTGTGACAAGACATTTCTCTGCTAGATTTGCGGCTTGTCGTAAATCATCTATATTTGTTGGATTTTTATTCATTACGATTTGTTTAATAGTTGGTTTTAAACCTTGTAATGCAACTGCTAACAATATTTGATCTGAGATAGTTTGGTTATTTGCAATTTGTAAGAGACGATTTAAATAGTCCAAAACTGTTTCAGACGATTCTTGTCGAGTTTGTAAAATTGATAAATCTAAAATGATATCGTCAGTGTGAAACCTAGATGTGAAGGCAGTTACTAGACTTGACCAGTTATTCCTAACGTTATCAGGTAGCGATTCATACCATACTTTAGCATGTTGTTGGAGGTGAAAAGGAAAAGCATTCAAAGTTTTAGCTTCTGATAAATCATAAAAATTAACCCATTGTAAAAAATTATTTAGCCATTTAACAGGATTTTGTGATTGATCACCTTTAAAAAATATCTAATGTGATAAGAGACATACCTGTACTTGAGAATCTGGTGTTTCCAGAGAAAAATTGCACTCCTAGAATAATGTCAATAGTACTGAGTCACATTAACTGAATTAAAACGGCTGAACTTAGAATGTTCTGTGCGCTGATAGTAAATGTATACACAGTTAATTTGCCGTGTAAAAGTACTTTTTAGGAATCTTTGAGCTGTCGGAGGTCACTGAAGTGCTGCTGCTGACGTGGTTTTGTGGGGTGAGTTGGTAGTCGTCTGCGTAAGAACTGGATTTGGTTTTCAATCGTTGTCTACGTAGGATCAAGGAACCATAGTCGAATGGAGTGTGAGTCACTGGAACTGGATAGGGCGTATATACTGGCATATACATTACTAGGAATTTGTGCAGACATTACAGCATGAGCAATATAGTATGTAGGTAGAATCACGGATCAGTCACGTGAATAGCTGTGTGTCTGTTCCAGGCAAGAAACTGCAAACATTGGCGGTATGAAGTCTGACGATCGTAAATGTGTTGGTGCCAATCTCACCCATGGATCGTAATTATACGTGTGGCATCTTTATTTAAGATACTCGTCCACTAATGTAGTTTAATCCTTAGTCTCTTCTCCATTAATTTTATAAAATTAATAACGGTGTAGATACGGCTACATCTTGGGGACTATGGCTTTGCGAGAGGGTCCAGAGATCTGTATATTCTCCACCACTTGTTATGAAAATTTTCTGTTATGTGGGTTGTGATTAGCTTGTCATAATCTTCTTATCATTCCTTGCTATGAGAAGGAATTACTCATAAGTTAGGGAGCGTCAATATCCATGGTGATAGAGAGAAAGAAGAAGGAAGAAGAGAAGGCTCTGTTAAAAGGAGCGTCGCCGCGATGACGAAACAGCTACACTGCATCTGTAATGAAAAACGAACACGCCGCTATCTTCAAAGTATAAGGAACTTTATTTAAATAATCAACACACATATATATTACTACATTCTAGAAACACATCTAAAAACTTTATAATAAAAATTCATGAAATACATATTACATTTTCATATTAAGCTTTACAACTTCATTTTATTTATATAACTTCTGCACCTTAGAATATCATACAAATAGGTAATTCTCGATCAATTTCAAGATAGCCAAAAGTATAAAATGTAATAACTAATTAATGCAACAATTAATTTAAAGAAATGCATTTTACTCATTTTAAAATAGAACATTGATTTAGAATATGTTGCTAGATATTACTCTTTCTTGCTTAAAGAATACTTTATTTCAACATTAAATCTAAACAAGAAGTTGGTAGCGAATTCAACTTTTACCATAAAACTTACATAAATATAATTAAATATGAACATAAAACATTCTGTTACAATATATATATATATATATATATATATATATATATATATATATATATATATATATATATATATATATTGTAAATAAAAGAATTCAGTAACGATGTTGCAAACATATCAATTTTACCATTAAAATCTCAAACATTAAAAATATCTATTTCTAAAAGAAGTTACAACATATACCGTTCTTACCTGTAATGAAACACGAACACGCCGCTAGCTTCAAAGTATAAGGGACTGATCTAGACAATATACGCCTTTTACTTATACTCGCTAGGCGCAAGTAAGGACCAAATATGGTAATCCCCTAATACTAAGCCAGCAGCAATGTCTGTTCATCATTAGATAAGAACCATTTTGTTTACGTCACTAACAGAAGGCCAGGTTCAGTCTTAGTCACCGGATTGGAAATTCGCCAATGCGTAATCTTGATATTTGTCTGGTTTGTAGAACTATACACTTCTTACAAATGTTTAATTTATCGTATCACGTTTAACATTTCAGATAATGTGCAAAATTCCGTACAAAACATAAAGAGTTTGTACATAAATTATAAATAATATATTCAAATAACATTATAGCATGATTGATTAATAGAACTAGAGTCTTCAACAAAATGAGCAACTGAATATTAGATTAATCGCAATCGCAATGAAAACTGTAATATCATTGTGACGTAATAATTTAATTTAAGCCACATTAATAATATAACGTTAGAAATCATGAATAGATCCTATTTTTTTAACAAAAATTGATCAGACGATAGGCGGAAGCTTTTAATTTCAATCGGGTGTTCAAAGCTGAGAATAGTTTTATTGTTCACTTCCTATTTCAGTTGTGGATGTTAAAAGAGCGACTTAATGTATTTATTTGTTTTAAAGAAAATATATCAAAAGTTATTGAACACATATCGACATATAATTTGTTGCAATCATTATTGTAAAACATGCACCACACGAATATGTTCAACAAATATAAGTGTAACGGGCACTTCACTCTGTTTCCAGCACCTGATTTTGACATTCTGAAAATAACATATCAACGTATTGTATAAAACATTTTAACAAGTCCTACGATTAGGTTAAGGCCACAAAAGGAGTATATGAATCACCTTTGTACAGAAAAAATTTGCATTTTGTCAATTCGTTTCATGCATTGCTGTCTTGTTTATGTACTACATTGATATTATCAGTGGACGGTTAATTACGTTGATTTACCATTTCTTTGTCTAGTGTTATTTATGTGTCAGTAAGTCTTCATAAAAAAAGTCTTTTGAAATGATATATTGACCAATCAGAGACGTTTGGCAGACTTTCAGAACGAGCGGTCGACACTAAAGCTTTATAAATAGAGCATCATTGTTCCAAATTGTTGAAGAATTTCAAGCGACACGGCAAAGGTTAGTATTTTAATATTATCATTACTGTTCTCTGATTTTCAGTCAATTACATACAATCTAACTCGGAGCCGCGGTTGCTCAGTGGCAATTGTGCCGGACTCTCGATCATTAAGGTGAGGATTCGAGTCCTAGCGTCGGACCTGTCTGAGTCAGCTACTGTGGTGTGACCTTGGATAAGACACCTTACTTCAATTACCTCGATAATAATAATCCACCGTTGTTGCTGTTCAGTAGGAAACCAATCCAAACGAGTAGCAATCTAAGACAAAAATGACATTGTCGTTAAATGAAACAATACAACAAAGCAGCCATCATCAATTGAGATACTGTATCTAAAATATGGTACATCGAGTGCGCTAAGCCATGAAAATTTATATTCAATTTTGTCTCTATTACATAAAACGCTTATTATAAAAATAATATAACCTTTCGTCAACTAAGACATAAATAGCAAATGATAACTGTTGACCCTTTTCGGCAAAGGAAATCAAAGGTTACCTCGATTTGTCTTAATGAGATGTATGCTGATGTGTCTGTTTATTATTTATAAAATACACGAGTTCATGTAAATCCTTCAGAACGTTCCCTTCTGTGAATTCACATGTACAGAGGTTTGTTTAGATGTCAACATTTATTATTTTGTCTGAGTATCTTATACATGTTGGCTTCCTTTCTATATTGATGAAATAGAACATGTTAAACCAGTTTCCGCGGAAGGAAGAAAAGTATACCAACATTGTACAGGCATATTTGCATCTGATAATTTGTCTAACACGTTTGGTCGCATGATTAATTTTAGTGTCATGTCTACTTAATGTTATTTTGACAAACTCTTAGAGTGAGGTTTTTGAGATGTAACACGAAAAGTATTTAGATAATAAATGCATTAATTCTTAAGAAAATTAAAAGATGCTTTTCATTAGCCGCACGGATAAATTTTGATCAAATTATTTCGATATATTAGTCATTAAAACAAATTCTTTCAATATTCAATTACGTTGTGAATAAGCCATGTTAGAATAAATGTCTATATTTGCTTAAGTTCATATTGCAAAAACAAACCGTGTGTTATGAAATGTAGTATTTGGATGTAGTTTAGTTTTGTTCTTCTCCTGTTTTTAATGCATGTTTCAACTCCTTTATTTTCCAACAAACATGTGATTTGAAAACCAAATTGTCCGTCTAAACGCAAATGTTGTCCTCATTCTAGATACTGATTTAATTAATTTCATGTATTATGAGTTCTATCACACACTGTCTCAGGAATAGAGGTATAATTTACCATGTTAATGATGTAACTGAATTACGAATGTACATGATCTACATGTTTAAATAATTCTCTGAATGTATATCTAATGTCTTATTTTCCTTTGAAGTTTTTTAATTGATGTTTATTTGAAAAGAGATATATCATTTTGATAATATATTGCTAAGTAATGATGTCCTTCTATGTGTGTATGTTTGCTACTTAGCAGCCCTGTGTATAACACTTTCCTTTGGGAATCCTACTCCTCGCATGCTTTTGTAATGGCTTGATAAACCAGTCTGTTCCAAGTTGGTTCAATTCAGATTTATTTATCTCTTTTATCTCGTTTAATGTAGTCATCAACTTTGTTTTATATTTACGAAAATAACTGTACAGTTATTTGCCAGTAATTACGATAAATTGTCTTCACGTGTCACCAATATTCCAAGAGGCACACATTTTGCAACAGTCTGACACGTTTCGTTATTCTTTTCTGACTTTCAAACATTTCAGATTTATGTTATGGTTTACTATTACTTTTGTATGCAAAATAGGACTCCTCACAAATTACTAAATATAATGTGGTTATATAAAGCGGACGTTTTCCTCTATAAATCAAGAAAGTGTGCCGATTTATTGTAGATAATTCGAGTGTATTGTACATTTATTCGAGTGCAAATCTTGTGTTGTCACAAGAAGTTTAAGGGGACAGACGTTAGGTATAGTTCAGTCCCGAGTCTCTTATAGCGAGACGAAATCAAGACTTGTTGATAAGTCGAGTGTGAATCGAAGGCTATTCGGAAACGGAGTCGAGGAGGAAAAATTGGAGAAGGAGCAGTCAAGGAAGAGAAGGCATTAGGAGGGAAGTTGGAACTAGAGATGTAACTCTCACGGACTGGAGAGATACATATCAGTAGAAAATACATCCAAGTGAAAATCTCTCACACTATAACTCAGATGGTGCAATAGACTATCACTTCAAGCCCAGGTGGGACTTCTATAATAATTTAAATAAAATATTGTGAGCATCCCACCCCAATTATCATAAAACATATATTACAGTGGTGTCTTAACGACCCCATCAAACTCCACAATCTCGGACGAAATTAACACCAAAAAGCTGCTTTTTGAGGAGTATGATTTCTTCCTGTTTCAGTATCTTAAGGAAGATTCAGACAGAAAACTCTTTAAATTTATGTGAAAAACAGGCATCATAAATATTGTGTAACATAAATGCAATGTGTGAATGTTTTAAACTCGAACCTTGAAATGAGTTGTGTATTACTGACAAGAAATCTTCTCTACAAGATTGAAACATAGCATGTCTAAAATTAATATGTCTGAGTTACCAGTGTGTCACACGCGTTTAAAGCATAGGCAGGAACTTTGGTTTTTCAATTATGTTAATAGGGTTGAGTAATTACTATGCATTATAGTTCCGTTACGTTCTTGCTTAAATGTATGACAAAAATGATCGTTATGTTTTTCATCCTCATTGGAATACAGTCGTCTTGATTTTGAACATAGAACTCCATTATTTGGTGCTAACCTTATTTTCCGACGATTAAACGCGTGCATTCCCCCACCGCGTAAGAAAGAGAACCATTTTAACTAACTGCAAACAGTTAGTTTAATGTGTCACAATAATACTGTAACGTTATAAATCGTGAATGGGTCCTATTTTATATGATCAGATGATTGGCGGAAGTAATAATGTCAATCTGAAAATGTTCAACGTTAAAAGTAGTTATTTTTCACTTCCTTTCTGTGCTGAAACCATGCATTTTGTGAATTCGTTTCATGCATGGCTGTCTCTTTTATGGAACTACCTTGATGTTATCAGTGGACTGTCAATTACGGTGGTTTACCGTTAGGCTATGGTTCTTTATTACCAGGACGTCTTCATGGAAAAGTCTTTTGAAATGACATGTCAACCGATCAAAGACGTTTGCCAAACTTTCCGAACGAACGATCTACACTAAAGCTTTACAAACAGAACATCATTGTTCCAAGTTGTTGATGAATTTCAAACGACAAGGCAAAGATTAGTCTTGTAATCGTTATTATTATTGTTCTGTGATTTTCAGTCAGTTACTTAAAATCTAACTCGAAGCCGCGGTGGCTCAGTCGTTAGCGTGCCAGACTCTCGATTATTAAGGTGAGGATTCGAGTCCTACCGTCGGACCTGAATGGGTCAGCTACTGTTGTAACAGAATTGTTACCGAGAGGAGGGTGGATTAAATGAACAATACAAACACAATTTGTGAAAGAAAATATAAATTTATGCAATAAATTATAAATGAAAAAAATACATTTGTAACAACACAATAATTCATGGACTCAACCCACAATTACACTCACAACCATTCACAATACATGAACAAATTAAATATTAATACAAAAGGAATCTCAGATGTAAAGGGATCTCTTGGACTATACACAGATCCAAGGATCCTTTACGAAAGTTAAATTAATGCAAGTATAAATTACGAAAAATGAACACAAACGACAAACTATACTATCGCACGATGGATTGCGATAACTAGCACGACCATATACTTGTATTCAATCAAGTTGCTAGCTTTTATTGATATCTATGCGATCACTTGAAATATTATTGTGATCTGACATAAGCATGCAAATACAACAATGTATTAAATTGTATTACAATTTCAATACACATATGTGTCTCGACCCCGTATAACCGCACGATTCAGCAACAGCTGAATCGTCTCCCAGTTTCCCCGAAAACCTAGGGTTGACCAATACTATTATCGGACGTTTCCCTTCACGGATCCACCACAGTTATACGTTCAGACAACATACAACATCTACCAGAACCAACGGTTCCTCACTACCCTAGATGTCGACCCGGATGTTTTACAACTCAGACAGCTCCGACACTCGGACTTCTAGCTTTCCGGATATTTACACGTTACACAGATGTTGACGAACAGACAGTTCGACACACAGACAGATACTTCAATTCCGTTTGCACAAATTAACGGCACAATCACATTCAGATATTTATACAGAGATGTTCCGGAACAAATAATAGATGTCCCACAACAAATCAGACGATATCAAAGACGTTTATCAAAAGATGGTATCAGATGTGTTAACAGCTACGGTATCAGAAATGGTATCAACTACGTTAGCAGCTACGGTATCAGAAACATTGACATCTACGGTATCAGATCTACGGTATCAGCGATTATCAGATCTATGGTAACAGCGATTGTCAGCTACAGTATCAGAAACACGGTAACAGCCCTTTGGCTGGAGATTGCAAGACGAGCTTATCTATCCTTCGATTAGATATTTTGGTTCCCGTAATTATTATGAGAAATATCTCGCCTTATATACTCTCTATAGGTGAACATAAATCACATCGAGCTTGCCGTGCACCACGTGAAACGAGTATTTCGGGTTTCATGTAAATAACAAACTGGCACATGCAAATCGTTACACGCCACTTAATCACCCCAGGTAATGCGTGTACGACGAAATCAAGAAAATGATGAGTTTCGTTTGCAATTCAAGAAGAACAAAAATCAGTTCAATTTTCGCCTAATTCTGTGACAATACCTCCCCCCTAAGAATAAAAATGTACACATTTTTAAAACTAACACAGAATAGAAGAAAAATAACTACTGATGATATCTTACAACATTTACACTGGTTATACTACAAACTGGATTTTATTACTGGGCAAATTCATACAAATTTCCCATCATGCCCTACTCAAGTAGTCTGCGCCTATATTTTTAACTCCCCTTGTTGACATTGTCGCTCTGTCTCTTGATATACAGCTTGAGCATGTTCGCATGGAATGTTTTTACATTACCGTCCATGTCAATTTTATAGTCCATGTCACCTTTTACTTCTTTAACTTCATATGGACCTTTCCACTGGACTAATAACTTATTCGAACTCGTTGGAAGAAGCAATAGCACCTGATCTCCCACAAGAAATTTCCTATTACGCGCTCTGCGGTTGTAATACTTGGCATATCTGCGCCCCGATTTAATCAATTTGTCACGTGCCATCTGGCATGTACTCTCAAGTTTGTTTCTTAGATCTAAAACGTACTGGTAAGTCGTTTTTATTTCCTCGTTCGCGACATCACCAGTCCATAGTTCGCGTAGTATCCGCATCGGGCCTCGAACTGTTCTACCATACAACAGTTCAAAGGGTGAGAACCCTAAACTTTCCTGCGGTACTTCACGGTACGCGAACAGAACAGCGTTTAAATAACGGTCCCAGTCTTGCGGACGTTCGGCGCACATCTTTCGTAGCATGCTCTTCAGGGTACCATTAAACTTCTCTACCAGTCCATTGCACATCGGATGGTATGGGGTAGTGTTTAGCTGTTTGATGGATAACAGCCTACTTATTTCACCCATGAGGTCAGAGGTGAATTGGGCACCACAATCCGTGAGGATTTCTTCTGGCACCCCTACCCTACTGAAGATATCAACTAATGCTTCAGCTACCCTTTCCGTTTCAATAGTTGGTAACGCTACGGCTTCAGGGTATCTGGTTGCGTAGTCAACCAGAGTAAGAATATACCGATTCTTTCTTTCGGTAACTGGGTGTATTGGTCCTACAATATCTACTGCCACTCTTTTAAACGGTGTATCTATTAATGGCATCTGTCCCAAGGGCACCCTTGTGACCCTTCCCTTACACACGGTTTTCTGACATACGTCGCACGACCTACAGAACCGTGTGACATCGCCATTAACACCGGGCCAGTAGAATTCAGCGACTACCCTGCTAGTGGTCTTAGCCTTACCTAGGTGTCCTGCCATGCTTGACTCATGCGCCACCCTAAGTACTTGAGATCTATATCTCTGGGGTACGACCACTTGCCAATACTTCTTACCCTCCCGAGCGCTAAACTCCCTATGAATTAATCCGTTCTTGCGTACGAATCTCGAGCTACCCCCACGCTTGCAATGTTTAATCGCGCCGGACGTGATTTTCTCAACAATTGTTCTGATGGATTCATCACGTTCTTGCTCTTGTTTGAAATCATCGCGGGAAATTCCTGAGATCGATTCAGGGACTATTAATTGACGAAACGCGGTTTTCTCTTGCGGTGTTTGCGCTCGCGTTTCGACTGCCTGGGCCAAAGGTATTTTAAAATCGGCCATGGTTGGAAGACGGGAACCTTCAACATTACCGATCGTCAGATCGTAAATAGGATTGTCCATACAAAGGGCATCAACAGTTCCCGTTAAGAAAGGTGTTTTTACTGTGATCCTTGCTACGGGAATGCGACCCATCGTCTGATCAAGTAACATATATGGGGATTCCCACCCGAGCATTTGGTTATCCTGCACGAGACTACGTTTGATCACTACGCCCGTACAACCAGTGTCACGCAATACCACGACTTCTCGACCGTTGACAAACCCTCTCGCGGTTGGTACACGCGCTTCAGGAAATAAACACGTGCCAAGCGAATGAATACAAGGTTCTACCTGTACGATGTTATCAGATATACCTTTACTTTGTATAGCCACTGCTACCTTATGTATAAGTGCCTTTCTTTTAGGACAGTCTTTTTGAACATGACCCCATGCATTACACAAGAAACATTGCACACGCTGAAAAACTGGATTCCTAACTGACCTTTTTACCTCAGCTGATTTTACAGGCTCCCTAGGCATAGGTCTTACAGACTGGTTTCCAGACTTAAAATCTTTCAAAACCACGTTCTGGGTTCCCCCATGAGCTTCGGCAAATAAATCGGCTTGCTTAGCCATATCTTTTACGTTCGTGAAGACTTTCTCCTTCAGAAATTGATCTAATTCTCGCCCAACTGTATTAAATAATTGATCTCTGAGCAAGAAATCAGTCAACCCTTCAAACGTTTTCACCGCTTTGCCGCATTCAATCCACCGCTCAAAATAGTTCGCAATTCTGACGGTGAACTGACCAAAGGTTTCTCCCTTATCGGGCTTGCTATACCTGAACTTTTTACGAAATCCTCGTTCAGTGAGCTCGTACCTTTTGAGAAGTGCTTCCTTTAGGACGTCGTACTTTAAACACATCGTCCCTAGGAAGTCGAGAGTATACATCCAGCGCTTTACCTTTTAAAAGCGCACTAAGATGCAATGCCCAGTCATTTTGACTCCACTTCTGGTTTTCGGCATACCGCTCAAACCGATGAAGATAACTATCCATGTTATCTTTTTCATCGTCAAAGGGAGGTAATTTGGGGCCCCTTAATTTGCTAAAGACAGAATCGTGTTCTCTTCCAGATGTCGCTAATTCTACCTTACGCTCATGATCCCGTTGCTTTGCTTTTTCATCTAACTCTATTCGCTTTTGCTCCGCTTCCATTTCCCATCCTATCCTGTCCTTTTCGGCCTGCTTCTCTAATTCTATCTTTTCCCTCTCAAAGGCCCATTTCCTATCTTCGGATTCCCTTTCTAATTCCCGTTTTCTTTCATCAGATTCCCTTTCTAAATCCCTTGCTCTTACCCTTTCTTCCCTTTCCCGGGCTTGTTCTTCCTGAATAAATTTCCTTAGACTTTCACCTTCATATCCAAAATCTTTGCCTAAGGCAACCAAGTCCTTAAGGGATGACATGACAATTGTAATATGAATATAGATATATAACCAAACCAATACTTTAAACACGTTTATACTGGACACACGGACCTAGGTAAACTAAACAAAAATAAACTCCAACTAGAGTATTATCTTAACAGAAGGTCACGCTCAAATATAAACATTAAATGTATACCTTCACAAAAATGATTGACAGTTCACTTTATCCAACGATCCCACTTCTGACACCATTGTAACAGAATTGTTACCGAGAGGAGGGTGGATTAAATGAACAATACAAACACAATTTGTGAAAGAAAAAATAAATTTATGTAATAAATTATAAATGAAAAAAATACAGATGTAACAACACAATAATTCATGCACTCAACCCACAATTACACTCACAACCATTCACAATACATGAACAAATTAAATATTAATACAAAAGGAATCTTAGATGTAAAGGGATCTCTTGGACTATACACAGATCCAAGGATCCTTTACGAAAGTTAAATTAATGCAAGTATAAATTACGAAAAATGAACACAAACGACAAACTATACTATCGCACGATGGATTGCGATAACTAGCACGACCATATACTTGTATTCAATCAAGTTGCTAGCTTTTATTGATATCTATGCGATCACTTGAAATATTATTGTGATCTGACATAAGCATGCAAATACAACAATGTATTAAATTGTATTACAATTTCAATACACATATGTGTCTCGACCCCGTATAACCGCACGATTCAGCAACAGTTGAATCGTCTCCCAGTTTCCCCGAAAACCTAGGGTTGACCAATACTATTATCGGACGTTTCCCTTCACGGATCCACCACAGTTATACGTTCAGACAACATACAACATCTACCAGAACCAACGGTTCCTCACTACCCTAGATGTCGACCCGGATGTTTTACAACTCAGACAGCTCCGACACTCGGACTTCTAGCTTTCCGGATATTTACACGTTATACAGATGTTGACGAACAGACAGTTCGACACACAGACAGATACTTCAATTCCGTTTGCACAAATTAACGCCACAATCACATTCAGATATTTATACAGAGATGTTCCGGAACAAATAATAGATGTCCCACAACAAATCAGACGATATCAAAGACGTTTATCAAAAGATGGTATCAGATGTGTTAACAGCTACGGTATCAGAAATGGTATCAACTACGTTAGCAGCTACGGTATCAGAAACATTGACATCTACGGTATCAGATCTACGGTATCAGAAACATTGACATCTACGGTATCAGCGATTATCAGATCTATGGCAACAGCGATTGTCAGCTACAGTATCAGAAACATGGTAACAGCCCTTTGGCTGGAGATTGCAAGACGAACTTATTTTTTTTTTTTGGGGGGGGGCACCAGACAGATGCCCCCTCTCCCTATTGAAAAAACTAAAAAAAGGTTTTATGTGTATGTGTGTTCCCCCGATATGTAGTTTGGTATGTTTTTTTATGAATTTCCATTTAATTTAAACTAACCTTAATTTTTTCCCATCGGGATTATATAATAATAGGAAGATATTTTTATCCTTAGTGTTTCTCTATGACATTCCACCCGAACTCAAAGGTCCATCATGGGTGTCTGTCTCAGTTTCTCAAAGTTAACCCTGGCTAGGGGTTTCCTACATCCTGTGTATGCTATTTGTGTTGTGCTATATGTGTGATGCTATATGTATTCATATGAATACTGTATATTTTGTAAGGATAGCCATTCTTGTCAAATTTTTCCAGTTTTTCTAACCATATAAATACCTCTAAACGGTATTTATCTTAGTATATATGTTTTAGTTTCATTTAATTAATATATGTTTTAATAATTTTGAATTTGGTACAAATCATGGTGTCATAATTTTAAATTATATTGGTTGATACCAATCTATTGTTTTACTGTTTGCTATATTATGTTCCATGTTTTGTAATTTCCTTATTTATATACTAGATCACTTTGATCGAAATGGGATTCGTACAATTTCTATATTATTGTTTGCACTTCACCCCTCTCGATACTATTTTGTGATCTTTATTTATTTATAATTAAATCCTTATTTTATTCCAAAAGATTATTTTATATTTCCCTTTAAACGGGCTTTCTGTGTAGATTTTCGCAAATCTCCACAGAGTAAAAATCATTTCTCACCGGTGATTTTGTATGATAGCATGCTTATTTTCAAGAAAAAGAAAAAACGAGAAAAGGAAACAGATCTTAACTATAGAGCCTATCTAATCCGTGAGTTGTTTTGTAATGTGTATGTCTCTAGGTGAGCGTTATTCCAAACTCTTTCACGGGCCTGTCCACTTCGCGTAGCGCCATGTGATATAGCCCCGTACTCTCATTGCTCGTACTTTTCTCCTCCTGAGTTCCCTGAACCCTCCTTATCTAAAATTTTCCCCATAGTTTTTAATTGGACCGCATGCTATCATATACTTAATAATAAAAGCTGATATTTCTTCTAAAATTGTCTTTGTAAATTTTCCATCTAGATATAAGAGTTGTATGTTGTCATATAATTGTTTTTTTAAAATATTAGTGACAATTTTGTTTCTATCAATTTGAGTTATAAGACATTCCGTTATAATATGTTTTTTTGTAAAAGAGAAATTTTTGCATAGTGGACATTTTGGCGACACTGCGATCATACGCCGTCGCACTGCTATTTCCCCTGTCAACCATGCATCATGCATGTATTTGAACAAGGTACTTTTGATTTTAATGGATCTGAGTTTGACCCAATTTCCCCATGCCCTATCCCAGTTAATATTCATGTGTTTTTGTTCTACCTTATTTTTGTCCTTATTTATTGTGTTTTGTGCTAGCCATCTGTATGTGCATTTTGCATCAGTGTCCCAAGATTCCTTTACATCTCTGTATTTGAATAGTAAATCTTTTATTGATCTTAATTTCCTTGGCACTTCTAATAATTTTATTAAGTTATTATTCCTATATATGTCGTTTCTCTGCTTCATAGAGAAACCAAAATAATATATGTAGAGCCCATGCCAAGGTATTTTTGGCTCCACTTTAATCTCCTTAAATCGATTTAAAATGTTGGTGCATTTAATTAGGGTGGGGTGGGGGAGACCTAGACCTCCCCTCACCCCCTCCCTATATAGTGTATCTTTGGTTGTGTAATGTATTTTAAAAGCCCATAAGTAGTTAATAATCTCGTTATCTATATTTTTTAGTGTTGCATTTTTTATGTCTACTGTTTTTAATTTGTAATTTAAGTGCACATACATATAGTTTTTTGCAACTTGTGCTCGTTCCATTAAGCATATTGGCAATGGTGCCCAGATTGTCAAATTTTTCTTAATACTTTCTTTTATTTCTTTTAAATTGTCTTCCAGTTCATCTTTTCCAAAATTTACGCCTAATGTTTTTATATTATCTTTAATAAGAAGAGCAGGCAGACCATGTTTCTTACCTCTCCAGTCTCCTATTAATAAGATTTCAGTTTTATCAGGATTTATCTTAGATCCTGAAACTTTTCCAAATTTGTCAAATTCCTTTATTAGTTCATTATAGGATTTTCCATCTTGAATAAAGTTTGTGCAATCATCAGCATGTTGTAACATCTTAACTTCTTCTTTAATGTTTGGAACTTTGATTCCTACAATATTTGGGTTATTCCTTACTTTGGTACTTAAGATTTCAATTGCTATTACATATAATAGCATAGATAGTGGGCAGCCTTGCCTCACTGATCTTTGAATTTCAAATTTTTCCGTTTTTGCTCCATTTACCTGTACAATCGAGTTTATATCATTATACAGAATTTTGGTCCAATTTTGGAAATTTTCTCCAAATCCAAATTTTTCTAGTGTCTTATATATATAGTTTTGCTCAAGTCGATCAAAGGCTTTTTCTTGGTCAATTAGTACCATAGCACTAGTAGTACCATTTATATTTATATGATCAATTATAGTTTTAATGTTTAAGATGTTATTTTGTATATTTCTTCCTTTTGGCCCACTTGTTTGATTTATATTTATAATTGGGTCAAGACACTTTTTGACCCTTTCCGTTAAAATTTTACTCAAAATTTTATAGTCAACATTAAGGAGTGAGATGGGTCTCCAGTTTTTTATTTCATCCCTATTTCCCTTTCCCTTATATATTATTGTTATCATACCCTCCCTCATTGTGTTAGTCATTTTGCTATTTCTAAGTGCAATATTATTGTATAACCATTCTAAAATTGGCGACAACTCTCTGCAGAATTTTTTATAGAATTCCGCGGAAAGTCCATCTCTCCCTGGTGATTTATTTTTACCTAATTTTCCTATTGTCTCTACTATTTCGTCTTGTGATATAAATTCCTCACATTTGTCTCTATGTTCTGAGGTAATTTTCTCACAATTTGTCTCTCGTAAGTATGTTTCTATATCTTCGTCTGCTATTCTCTGTGAAGTATATAGGTCCTTATAGTAGTTCCGTATGTAATTTAATATTGAGTTTTGTCTTCTAGTATTTCCCTTCCCGTATTTAATCTTTCTAATGTTTTTTCTCCCCCCCTTCTTAATACTTCCCTTTTATATAATCCCCTTGCATTTTCATATAGGTCTGTAAATATACCTGCTTTTATTTCCCTCCCTTTATAGTAATCTTTCTTTAATTTTTCTAATCTTAATACTAGTGTAGTTTTTGTGTTCTGTGTTGTTGTTGTTGTTATTAAATTTTCTATAGCTTCTATTTCTAATTTAAAATTCCTAACCCTTAATTTTGAATGTTTTATTGCTATTTTCTTAAATTTAACTTTTAATTTATCCCATTCTTCTATAATGTCTTTATTCCCTTTATTTTTAAAATCTTCTATTTCCCTTTTTATTTCTTCTATAAATTCTTCGGTATTTAATATTTTGGCATTTAATTTCCATGATCCGCGACCCCATTTAGTTCTTTTAGATATCCCTACTTCTAAATAAATTAATTTATGGTCCGAAACTTGATAATCTGATATCCCTGATTTTATATATTTATTTGTTCCAAAACATGTGCCCCAAAATGTATCTAATCTACTTGATGTATTCCCTCGTGTATAAGTGTATTCCACCCTTAGTAAATTTAATCGTCTATATATGTCAACCAAATCTAATGATTCCATTATAAGTTTCATTACCTTCATAATCCCTAAGTCGCAAGGTGTTATATTTGTGTTTCTGTCTATGTCGTCCCCAACCCAATTAAAATCCCCACCTATTATCAAATTGTTTCCTATATAGTTGTCTGAGTACTCCTTAAGTTGTATTGCAAAAGCTCGTTTCATATCATAAGATGCTGGCATATATACGTTTAAAAAATGACAATTCTCTATTTTTAAATGAATTAGTCTACCCCTAAAAAACGCACCCTCCTCTATTCTTTCCCATTTACTTCCTACTTTATTTTTGATCATAATTGCAACCCCTCCCCCTTTATCCCTCCCTATATAGTCATTTTGAATTATAATGCAATCCAGCTTTCTTTCAAGTTGTTCTTTTAATTCGTCTGTTAGTCCGTTATGTGTCTCTTGAATAAACAGTAAATCAAAATCCCCTATTTGTATTAACTTATTAACCTTTTCTTGGTTTAATCCATTAACATTTAAGGACAGTACACGGAAGTTTTGTTCTTCCATTTCTGGTTTGTCTCCAGGTGGCCGCTCATTTTAGTGGTTATAAATTTATTGACTTTTGTTTAAATTTAAGCGCTTGTATCTTCCCTCTTTTGAGGGGAGCCTGGGTCATTGTTCTCAAATTGGGTATCACTTATAGGTATTTCAAAATCACTGGTGATATTTGAAGAGAACAAAGTGTTAATGTATGTATCTATTTCGGTGTCATTGCCAATTGTCGTATTAAGTGTATCCATGTTGCAGTTTTTTTCATTTCCATTTGTAGAATATAACTCAGTTTGTGCTTGACTCATTTCTGATTCTTTTTCTTGGGGGATTTTTTCCATCTCCCCAGGGGAGGGAAGTGGTTTTTCAACCTCCCCCGAAGACAGAAGCACCTCCTCAGAAGAGGAAAACAGGCTCTCCGCCTTCCTCTTCTTGTTTGGTTTTTTGTTCTGAGTTTTTTTGGGCGTTGAGGTTCCTTTTGGTATTGGTTCTATCCCCTGAGGAAAAGAACTCTCAACTGCTTCAGCTATTAACACCTCAAAAGGATTCGTGTGCGAAAACGTTGGAATACTCACCCCCGCCCTAGGTTCCTTCCTCATTCCCACCTGAACCCACCCTTCATTGGGGTTATTGTTAACTTGGGGCTCAGACTGTAGTACATCTGAATAAGAGGTTCCTTGTTTTTGCGTCACCCCCTTACAATCCCAAGGCCCGTGCCCTAGTTGTCCACACTTACTGCACTTGCGGTCTCTCTCGCAATCTCTGTACCATGATCGGATTCTAAAGCCCAATACATAGAAAAAAGGGGGTATCTTGGATTCTTGCCCCTTTTCAACCCTAATCATTCTCACGGCTGAAGTAATACCATTAAATCCCCATGAGTCCGCTAGTTTATTTCCCTTACTGGCGACATGAAACCTTTCGTACATTTTCCTTGCTATCTCGACTGTATCGATATAAAAAGGAAGCCCATGAAAATGAATTTCAGTCATTTTTGGCCCTAGCTCTCTTTCAATAGGCGGGGCCTCATGCACATGCATTGTGATGCCTTTCACCATAAAAGATTCAACATCTAAAATTGCTGTTTCTTTGTCTTTGGGATAGAGCATATATCTCTTCGGTCCAGCATTCTGGAGCGCCGCTATTTTCCCCATATCTACGGACATGGCCTTAAGGGCCGCTAGAATCTCCACTTGTTTGGGAGTTGCATCATCACCTGATATAAAGAGCTGGCAACCCTTAGGGTGATGTGCAATTAGCACATTGTCAACTACGGTACAATCATAATACAAATTTAGTCTAGACCTGCTTCCCCTAGGGAATCCAGAACCCTCTCCCGCATGTTCAGCCATTGTGATAATTGGAGTACAAAATGTATCAATGTATAAGAAAAATGATTCAAATAAAGTAATAGAAAAAAGTGCAGTGAAACTAATTCAAAAAGGTGATATAAGAAAAACGATAAACCTTATGTAGATAATGAAGCAAGAGTAATCCACAATAATCCAATTTTGTAACAAAATTATTCAACAGCCTGACATATTTGCTTGTCGTGTGTTTGTGTTTGAAATAAACCGAATCAACGAGCTCATTTTTTTTGGGGGGGGGGCACCAGACAGATGCCCCCTCCCCCTATTGAAAAAACTAATAAAAAAGTTTCATGTGTGAGTGTGTTCCCCCCGATATGTAGTTTTGTGTTTTTTAATAAATTCCATTTAATTTAAACCTATCCTTAATTTTTTCCCATCGGGATTATATGATAATAGGAGGATATTTTGGTCCTTAGTGTTTTCCTATGACATTTCCACCCGAACCTAAAGGTCCATCATGGGTGTCTGTCTTTATCTTTTAAAGTTAACCCTGGCTAGGGGTTTTCCTGTATCCTGTGTATGCTATTTGTGTTGTGCTATGTGTATGTTGCTATATGTATTCATATGAATACTGTATGTTTTTGTAAGGATAGCCATTCTTGTCAAATATTTCCCAGTTTTTCTAACCATATAAATACCACTAAACGGTATTTATTTCAATATATATATATTTAAATTGTATTTAATTACTTTAAAAATTTTGAATTTGGTACTAAACATGGTGTCTTAGTTTTAATTTAAAATGGTTGAAACCAATCTATTGTTTTAATGTTAGTTCTATTATGTTCCATGTTTGGTAAGTTCCTTATTTATATACTAGATCACTTGGATCGAAATGGGATTCGTACAATTTTTTTATTATTGTTTGTACTTCACCCGTTTCGATCTGTTTTGTGATCTTTATTTATTTATTATTAATTCCTTATTCCATTCCAAAAGATTATTTTATATTTCCCTTTAAACGGGCTTTCTGTGTAGATTTTCACAAATCTCCACAGAGTAAACAATTAAATCACCAGTGATTTCATATGATAGCATGCTTTGTTGGGAAAAGAAACAATTCTAAACTATACAGCCTATCTAATCCGTGAGTTGTTTTGATAGTGGATATGACTCTAGGTGAGCTTTGTTCCAAACTCTGTCACGGGCCTGTCCACTTCGCGTAGCGCCATGTGATATAGCCCCGTGCTCTCATTGCTCGTACTTTTCTCCTCCTGAGTTCCCTGAACCCTCCTTATCTAAAATTTTCCCCATAATTTTTTATTGGTCCGCATGCTATCATATTCCTAATTATAAATGAGGTTATTTCGTCTAACAGTATCTTTTGAAATTTGCCATCTAAATATAATATTTGTATATTGCTATATAATTGATTTTGTATAATGTTATTCACAATTTTGTTTCTATCAGTTATATTTGTTAGACATTCTGTCATAACATGTTTTTTGGAAAAAGAAAAGTTTTTGCATAGTGGACATTTTGGCGACACTGCGATCATATGCCGTCGCACTGCTATTTCCCCTGTCAACCATGCATCATGCATGTATTTGAACAAGGTACTTTTCATTTTAATGGATCGAATTTTGACCCAGTTTCCCCATGCCCTATCCCAGTTAATATTCATGTGTTTTTGTTCTACCTTATTTTTGTCCTTATTTATTGTGTTTTGTGCTAGCCATCTGTATGTGCATTTTGTATCAGTATCCCAAAATTCTTTAACATCCCTATATTTAAACAATAAATCTTTTATTGATCTTAATTTTCTTGGCACATCTAAGATTTTTGTTAATTTATTATTCCTATATATGTCATTTCTCTGCTTCATAGAGAAACCAAAATAATATATGTAGAGCCCTTGCCAAGCTATTTTTGGCTCCACTTGAATCTCCTTAAATCTATTTAAAATGTTGGTGTATTTAATTAGGGTGGGGTGGGGGAGACCTAGACCTCCCCTCTTCCCCTCCCTGTATAGAGTATCTTTGTTTGTGTAATGTATTTTAAAAGCCCATAAGTATTTAATAATATCGTTATCTATTTTTTTAGTGTTGCATTTTTTATGTCTACTGTTTTTAATTTGTAATTTAAGTGCACATACATGTAATTCTTTGCAACCTGTGCTCGTTCCATTAAGCATATTGGCAATGGTGCCCAGATTGTCAAATTTTTCTTAAAACTTTCTTTTATTTCTCTTAGATTGTTTTTCAGTTCGTCTTTTCCAAAATTTATACCTAATGTTCTTATATTGTCTTTAATAAGAAGAGCAGGCAGATCATGTTTCTTACCTCTCCAGTTCCCTATTAATAAAATTTCAGTTTTATCAGGATTTATCTTAGATCCTGAAACTTTCCCAAATTTTTCAAATTCCTTTATTAGTTCAATATAGGATTTTCCATCTTGGATAAAGTTTGTGCAATCATCAGCATGTTGTAACATCTTAACTTCTTCTTTGATGTTTGGAACTTTTATCCCTACTATTTTTGAGTTATTCCTAACTTTGGTACTAAGATATTCTATTGCTATTACGTATAATAGCATAGATAGTGGGCAACCTTGCCTCACTGATCTTTGAATTTCAAATTTTTCCGTTTTTGCTCCATTTACCTGTACAATCGAGTTCATATCATTATACAGAATTTTGGTCCAATTTTGGAAATTTTCTCCAAATCCAAATTTTTCTAGTGTCTTATATATATAGTTCTGCTCAAGTCGATCAAAGGCTTTCTCTTGATCAATTAGTACCATAGCACTAGTAGTACCATTTATATTAATGTGATCAATTATAGTTTTAATGTTTAAAATGTTATTTTGTATATCTCTTCCTTTTGGCCACTTGTTTGATTTATATTTATAATTGGGTCAAGACACTTTTTGACCCTTTCCGTTAAGATTTTACTAACAATTTTATAATCTACATTAAGGAGTGAGATGGGTCTCCAGTTTTTTATTTCATCCCTATTTCCCTTTCCCTTATATATTAGTGTTATCATACCCTCCCTCATTGTGTTAGACATTTTACTATTTCTAAGTGCGATATTATTATATAACCACTCTAAAATTGGTGACAACTCCCCATGGAATTTTTGATAGAATTCCGCAGAAAGTCCATCTCTCCCTGGTGATTTATTTTTCCCTAATTTCCCTATTGTCTCTATTATTTCGTCTTGTGATATAAATTCCTCACATTTGTTCCTATGTTCTGAGGTAATTTTCTCACAATTTGTCTCACGTAAGTATGTTTCTATATCTTCGTCTGCTATTCTCTGTGAAGTATATAGGTCTTTATAGTAATTCCGTATGTAATCCAGTATTTGAGTTTTGTCTTCAAGTATTTCCCTTCCCGTATTTAATCTTTCTAGTGTTCTTTCCCCCCCTCTTCTTAATTCTTCCCTTTTATATAAACCCCCTGCAGTTTCATATCGGTTTGTAAATATACCTGCTTTTATTTCCCTCCCTTTATGATAGTCTTTCTTTAATTTTTCTAATCTTAATACTAATGTTTCTTTTGTGTTCTGTGTTGTTGTTGTTTTTATTAAATTTTCTATAGCTTCTGTTTCTAGTTTAAAGTTCCTAACCCTTAATTTGGAATGATAAATTGCTATGTTTTTAAATTTAACTTTAAGTTTATCCCATTCTTCTATGATGTCGTTATTCCCTTTATTTTTAAAATCCTCTATTTCCCTTTTTATCTCTTCTATAAATTCCACAGTATTTAATATTTTTATATTTAATTTCCATGATCCCTTACCCCATTTAGTTCTTTTAGTTATCCCTACTTCTAAATAAATTAGTTTATGGTCCGAAATTTGATTATCTAATATCCCTGATTTTATATATTTATTTGTTCCAAAAAGTGTGCCCCAAAATGTATCTAATCTACTTGATGTATTCCCTCGTGTATAAGTGTATTCCACCCTTAGTAAATTCAACCGTCTATATATGTCGACCAAATCTAATGATTCCATTATCAGTTTCATTATGTCCATAATCTCTAAGTCAGAACGTGTAATTTTTGTGTTTCTGTCTATGTCATTTTCCACCCAGTTAAAATCCCCACCTATTATCAAATTTTCCCCTATATAGTTATCCAAGTACTCCATAAGTTGTGTTGCAAAGGCTCGTTTCATATTAAGAGCTGCTGGCATATATATGTTTAAAAAATGACAATCTTCTATTTTTAAATGAATAAGTCTCCCTTTAAAAAAATCCCCCTCCTCTATTCTTTCCCATTTAACTCCTACTTTATTTTTTATCAAAATTGCAATCCCTCCCCCTTTATCCCTCCCTACATAGTCACTTTGAATTATAATGCAATCCAGCTTTCTTTCAAGTTGTTCTTTGAGTTCGTCTGTTAGTCCATTGTGTGTCTCTTGTATGAATAGTAAGTCAAATTTCCTTATTTGTGTTAACTTATTAACTTTTTCTGGATTTAATCCATTAACATTTATTGACAGCAAACGGAAGCTTTGTTCCTCCATTTCTGTTTTTTTCCCTCCCAGGTGGCCACCAATTTAAGTGATTAGAATTTAGTGACTATTGTTTATAAATTATTAGTTGTATCTTCCCCCGTTTGAGGGGAGCCTGGGTCATTGTTCTCGGATAAAGTGTCACTGACAGGTATATCGAAATCACTGGTGATATTAGAATAAAGAGTATTTTCAAAAACATTGGTTTGTTGAGTTCCATTGTTTTCCATTGAGGTGAGGGTGTCCATATTACAGTCTAGGTCTTTTTCCGGAGTTGAGTCTGAGTTCGATTCCTCAGTTCTCTTAGGTGTTTTGTTAGTTTTGGATGATTCTATGGTTGGAATTTGTGTCTCTATGACACTATCTTCTAAAGGATCTAAAGCCTCAGAAGAGGAAGAGAGGCTCTCCGCCTTCCTCTTCTTGTTGGTCTTTTTGTTGCTAATTTTGGTTGGGGTTGAGGTTTGTTGGGGTTTAGGCATTTTTCCCTCTGGTAAAGCTTCCACCACTTCTTCTACCTCAGTTATAAGAGTGTCAAAGGGGTTAGTATGTATGAAAGTGGGCAAGATAACCTGAGACACAGGCTCTTTCCTATTGCCCACCTGGACCCATCCCTCATTTGTGTTAGTCTTTGTCTTATTTTGCAGAGCATCTGCATATGGAGTCGTGGGTGTGTCTACTTTTTTGCAATCCCAAGGACCGTGACCCCTTTCCCCACATTTTGTGCATTTTCTGTCCTGCTCACATCCTTTGTACCATGAGCGTACTCTAAATCCCAGCACATAGAAATACGGGGGTATCTTGACTGCTTGGTCTTTTTCGACTCTAATAAGTCTTACTGCAGAGGTTATTCCGTCAAAGCCCCAAGAGTTCCCATATTTATGCCCTTTGCTAGTTACTTGGAATCTTTGATGGAGCTTCATTTCCAACTCTATAGTATCAATTGAATATGGGAGGCCATGGAAGTGTACCTCGACCATTTTTGGGCCCAGCTCCCTTTCAATAGGAGGGGCGTCATGGACAAACATTTCTATCTCTCTAACCATAAATGAGTCAATGTTTAGAACTTGAACCTCTTGATCTTTTGGATATAACATGAACCTCTTTGGTCCAGCATTTTGCAATGCAGCAATTTTACTCATGTCAACCGACATGGCTTTCAACGCTGCCAAAATCTCTATTTGTTTAGGAGTTGTATCTGCACTTGATACCAGCAATTGGCACCCTTTTGGGTGGTGCGCTATCAGAATATGGTCTTCAACAGTGCATTTGAAATACAGATTTAATCTCGATCTGATCCCTGGGGGGTGGTTAGGGTTTTCCCCTGTTTGTTCCATTTCAATAAAGTATGGATTGCTAACAAATTTATGCAAATACAAAAAAGGAAAAGAAAGTGCTGTGAATAATTCAAACAAAGGTGATATAAAGGAAAAATTAACCTTTTGAAGAACAAGCAGGAAAAAATAAATCCACATATATATACGCATGTCCTTTCAAGTTTTTAATTCTTTGTGCTTTTCAACATCACCACATTATTTGCATGTGCATCTGTATTTTGTTTTGTTCACTATGCTCTCTGAAACTGCATTTGCCACTATGCTCTTTCAAGCTGCATTTCAATCATATCTGTCTCAAACTGAATTTTGTGTTAATGTCTAAATCCATCTAGTATGTTTCAACTGTAATTTGTTTGAAACCAGAGACAAACTTAAATTTCTGTCCAAACATCTAATATAATAATGCAAAAGTATATGTTATCTCCTGTTTCTCTAAAGAAACCTAAGCTTGAGAAAGTCATAATGTCTAGCAAGCTCCGAGTATTTCGTTTTCGTTCAGTGACTAACACATCCTGCGTAGGATTTACGACAATATATGGTTAGATTTCGTAGTAAATTCGTGCTGGTTTCGGTAAAGATTTGTTCAAAAATGTTGTAATCAATCTCTTTATAAGGAACAATAAAAATGTCAGAACAGCGCCGTTTTAACTTTTAGAGATATGTTTTAATCGCACTGAAACACATTAAATATATTCAGGTCCCGTGCGAAATTCCAAAATCCATTACTAATAAATGGTCTTGAAATATGTAATAAAATAAAGCATGAAAAATAAGAGTATTAAAATTACCAAAATTATTGATTGGTTAGTTTTGTTACCAAAGGGAAGATTTAGAGGCGCTTACAATGTTGTGAAAATACCCCAACTAATAAATAAATGTTGGATGACATGTATATAAGTAGAGGGCGTTATAAATTTATTATGTTATTGAATGTATCAATAGTTTTGAATAATTTGATGTACCAACAGTATTGATGTACCATAGTGATATAATCTAGAATGTCTTGGAATAACTTCATAATATTCCAAAGAAGACTTTGCGTCCAATGGAGTCAATAAGAAATTTATAATTCAACGCTAAATGAATGATTCCACTCAAATCACATTTGAACACAACATAAAACGATTACGTTACTAAACATAAAACTGGGAATGAATAAATCTTAATGCGACAAACTTACATTCTATTTCTACTCAATACTAATATGTTTTCACTACAGGAACTACTGTTTTTGGCCAGAACATACATACCTCCATCTCATTTTCCGTCAGTGAATTACTTGTGGTTGTTTTCGTATAATACTCCTTGCCTGTTATCCTTGAAACTTGTAGTTTGTTTTCTTCTGGAAATATCAGTTAATTTGTATCCTAGACTGCATTTTAAATGATTGCAATTATCGATAATAATGACAGTGCTATGCTCAATTTTATTTTTAGTAGTGGTAATACTGGTATATTAATAATATAATTGTATAGTATTATTATTGAAATAGCAATTTAGCCACCATTAGTTTTGAAAGTGCAGTAGGATATGTATATTCGTATATTGGTTGTTTTGTTGAAAACGAGATAGCGATATCAATCTCACCTTAGGATATTAAAAAGTGTTCAACTGTGTTGTGTCCCCATTGTGTAAGATTTAGGCACATGTGCACAAACATTAAGATTGTTATTTTGCCGACGATGGTGACGATCACGACAGTATTAGAATCATGTCTCTTTTCTAGAAAAGGTGGAAATACGTTTATATTTGGCAACAGAAGTAGCGGTGCTAGTCGCAGAAAAGGTAGCAGCAGTATCGAAAGATTTGGATGTATTACTAACAGTAGATGCATTAATATTAGTAACAGGAAATATGTTCACTCTATTACTTCTGATGTAACATCAACCATTAACGAATGTAATGCTTATCTTGCAGGAACAACAGATGAAAGTAACATGAAACTTGTACTGCTCACAATTGCATGGAGCCTACTGGAGGTATCTAAAGGTATGTAAGCGTGACTAACTATCAGTATGATGCGTTTGAAACTATAAAACAACCAGAGCAAACGTATCTGTGTAAAAAAACCATTAAAGATGTGCGATGTATACCTCCGTTTAAGGCATTCGAAAAATTGCAAATGATGTTAAAAGTTTTTATAGGTGACAAAAAGGTAGGATGTGAACCGGTTCAATGAATACATTCACAATACATTTCCACGTCTTTGTACTTAACCTCTGAGTATTCCATAAACAAAATATTTTACTACAAAGCACAATTGTAACTTTCAGCAAGGACGCATTGCTATATATTGATTATAAGGAAAACAAAATAGACCTAAGGGACTCATGTCTTGTAATATTATCTTTTAACTAGTAGATGTCATTTTAAAAGTACAAATAAAAGAGACAAACATATAAACTACCTAGTAGAGAGAGGGGACAAAATAAATTTTCCCTTCATTGAAAACAACGTAATACTAGAACAACAAAATAGTCGATACTCATTGTATTTACAGTGCTTTCTCATACCTACATAGTTACCATATCTCCTTTTAGCTGACAGATCTGATACAAGTCTTCATGAAACGAAAAAGAATATTTTTTCTTAAAAGAATATTGCAAATATGAGACTGTTATTCACCGTTGAAATGTATGTTGTTTTGCAATCCAGGTTTTTAAAACCCTACCATAATTCTTAAATGCTCATGCATATTTCTATTTTAGCATTGTTTTATCTCGTGCATATAAATGTCATCAACAATGCACACATCTTATTTCTTCGATTACAATGAATGTTCATTTAAAACAAATAATCAGATCAGAATTTTGTCATATTTATTTTCAAAAATTTTATTAATCTCATCAGGCGAAAATTGTGATGGAAGCCACATGTCCCTGCACGATATGGAACTAAGACTCTCTAATAATACTTACTCATGCAACCATCCTTGGTGGAACTGTATAACGGATGCAAACCTGGCTAGTGGCTGGTATTATGTTGGAAGCAGAAACATGCCGACGGACCCCAGAGGCCTGAATTATTATAGTTGCGGTACCGTTTGGCCGATATGGATGAATGGTACGTACATTATAATTATTATTAAACTGATGAAAGTTTGTTTTTGAGCCTCAACTAAGCTAGTTCCAAGTTGATGATAACTTGTATTATTTATGCATAATTATCTATTCGGTTATTTGAATTTCATGGAAGTGGAACATACTAAAACCCGATGATCTTGAGCCGTGGTTGCTTCAAATGTTGATGTTATTAGGATCCCGTTTAATTAAGTCAGTAGTACTGAGAGTTTTAAAAATGACCACCAGTTTGTCAGTCCAAGTGCAACTCTGTCTTCCCATGGATACACTTACTTAATTAATGAATTTCACAAAATTAGCATCCAAGTTCATATTTATGGCTTCCGATAAACTTGTCTTAAACTTTTTTGAGCTTCATTCAAATTTGGCTTTTACCGATGAAACGTTGACTGATTTCTATTTCCATCCATGAATGACATGAAATCAATTTGAATGATTCTCTATTACCTGATTTCCTGGCTACGGTTTCCACATAGTAATGTTATCAAATATTATTGGATTACTACCAAAATTTACATAGAGCAATATCTTCATGAAAATTAAGAGTTGCATCTACAGCATTTCCAAAATCATTGACAGTAGTTACCGGTCCATAACATCTGACAATATTAAATATTCTGTTTTAACCTAACTATATTAAATTTTGTTTAATTTCAATCAACATCATGTTTATATTTATAAGAACTATACAAAATTGATTTCCAGCATTCCTGTTATCATTTAGAGGAGTTATTATCGTTGATCCCGCTATCCATATATTTTGCGTTGAACTGTTATTAGGGCCACTTGAGTGCTTTCAGCTAAATGGCGCAAGCTGTTCTATGTGAATGAAAGCTTGTTTGAACCTGACATTACACTAACCTGTGATATGTTATATAATAATGGTGAAGCTGATTGTAATGATATAAATGTAAAACATTAATTGAGGAAGATCCAATTATTTTTCAAACTTGCCTTCCCAACCTAAGCAAAGCTAAAACATCTTTCCACCTCCACGATACCACTTGTACCAATCAATCCTTCTGCTACTGGCAAATAATAGTTGAACAGGCACAATAATGGCTTAAAAAATTAAGGAAATATTTGTTTGAGTTCGCAAACGATGCATAAGTAAAAACAGCTAGGCTTTTGGGTTTGGTGGGGGAACAATTTGATCATTTTCGTTTTTCGTCCGAACTTACTTTTGTAGCTGATCCATTGTCATTTATTTGCCGTATCATTAGTGTGAATTTTTCTTGCACTCCTAATGGAAGCATAACCACAGTCTCCAACATGTTTAGAACATAGCTGATCGACAGCTGTCGTGTGTAGTCGGGCAGTGAAGTGATTATGTGATTCGGAGATCTTCGGTGAAGATGTATTTCGCTCTAAATAATCTTAACTTTGTTAATATTTAAAGAGTAATTCACGGTCACTTCATCAAACTTTGATATTAATATTAATAAATATAATGATTTACAACACTGATGTCTGTGTCTTATACACTGTGCCATCGTATCTGATATAATTATATAAGTAACAAAGTGTCATGGTTTTAGCTCACTGAAATAAACCTGATTGGTTGAGATGAGGTCACTGTGAGGAACTACATTATCATAATCAATTTGTTTATACACTTTACCGAAATTTTCAAGTCTGTCATCAAGGAATTATTGAGTTTCTCTAGAAATATTTGCCTGAGTTACCTCTTTACTGATGGGAATGTTTAATTACAAATTATCGTTGTATTGCTGTATCTAGTGTTTGAAAATCATACTATTTCTTTGATACTCCCGGTCCCATTTCACTGTTGATTTTTTAGGGTTGAGATTGTACTATGTAATTAGTGTTTGAACTGGTCTGATACTTCAGAAACGTACAAGTGAACCTAAACACAAACTGAAAAAGACATTGTAGTTTGATTCAATACAGATGAGTGAATAGGAAGATGTAAGGCAAAACGTTAGGCAAATATGTATTATTTCTAAAGATGAATCATTTTTACTCATGAAATGTTTATTTATTTGTCTAATAAGATGTCAAATTTATCCCAATGTTATATCTGTATTCGCGCTTTTAGAAACAAATACTAATTAAAATGTTACAAAATTTGTAACTCTTTATTTGAATTACTTATTAAGAGATACTTAGGATTGTGATATTACACTTACTGAGTGAATTTTACATTTCTTTGTGAAGTAGTGCCCTAGAGGATATATATATATATATATATATATATATATATATATATATATATATATATATATATATATATATATTGTAATACCATATTGGTACTGTGAATGGAGTTTTGCATGCACATTGTCCAGTTAATATTAATGTGTCAAGATTATTTGATGTTCAACGTTGAGATGTTAGATGATGATGAACTATGAGACTTTGGCTTATTTGATCATGTCATTTTTATCTGTCACTGAAAACGTTTATCGTGTGTGAATTACTTCTTCCGTTACTGAATGTACGCCACCCACCCACCATCGTTTAGATCACCGTATGCATCTTTTATAAATATGTATCCTGCGTCTTATACTAAATGTGAGTGTAAAACCTTGCCCTGGTCCGAAGTGTCATGCTGTTATCATGAATATTAACGAATTCGTCGAGGAAGTCATCTAAAGACGTCAACAGTTCTACAAACTGGGACATCAACATTAAGTAGAAAGAAGTTCGCATGTTCGCAGTTATTGTGCCATAGTCATTCCATGTTGAACCATAGGTGTGTCGTGCTGGAATTTGACATGAATAGTTTAGGAAATGAATGATCTTACCTTCCATGCTTGGGAATATCAAAGCGAGAAAATGATGTTAGCCCATAAACTTATGAATTCAGCCATCCGGGGGAGTTTTATTACTGAACAGCAGAGAGGCAGGATATTGACGGAATCAATGTGCCCAGCCGAAGAATCACAGTTTTCTTGTCAGACTTTTGTTAGACAATAAGTTAGAACTAATGTTACTATTAATTATTGAAAGTTCTTGGTTATGTAGAAATTGTTGTGTTACTTAGTGTGCAAAATACTTGTAGTATGCAGTTGATAGGGACTATTTCCAACCGTATCACGACTCATTGGATCATCAGTACACACTACTTTGACTCGATTCGCATTTAAATTTACTTGTCCGTTTCTTTCAGTTATACGGAATCATAGGTATGAATATATTTATAAGATTAACAGTAAAAACGCACACCACGGACACTGTGAGGACAACTTAACTCCGTCTAAATTGCACGTTCACAGGGATTTTTCTTACAGTTTGAACAGTTGACTTGGTTACCGCCATGGCTTGCCCTGAGAAGGACAAACATTGATTGGCTAACTAAAGTCAGGTGACGTGAATAAGAGTCTATAAATACGCGTGCAGACAGTGCATTGGCAGATAGCTGTCAGAGCGGCAAAGTATGAACGTCTAAGTAGAAACTAAGTAGGAAAGAATTTCGGCCTTGTATTCTAAAATTGTCACTTACGTAATTTTCATAACCGATATTAACTTTGGTACTTTAAAATCCAAAACCTGAATCAAATTGTTATAAGAAATATTAAGTAGATTTACTACATGATTTGTATTGAACGTAAATACCTTATAATTATATAGTGTAATATTCTATAAAGCCGCTGCTATCTCCCACCACACTGCTGAAGTACACTAGCACTAAAATCATTATTTTTATTGAGATCACGCTACTATGTCATGACGTATTACATCCAATCTAATAAATTAGGCTATTGATATACACAATAATTAAATAATACCATTAATTTAACCTAACTATTGTATATTATAACGTTCTTTTGACATTTAAATAACCAAGTCTGCTATATATTCTCACAAGTTGATAGTGTTGTGACGGACACTGCGTTTATGTAAAGTCGATTTGCGATATTGTAAAGCATGTTATATCTCAACTTTATTATTTATAAAAAGCATTTTTATTATTGAACTCTTGGTCTTTTCGAAATAACACACGGGGTATTACAATATATATATATATATATATATATATATATATATATATATATATATATATATATATATATATATATATATATATATATATATATATATATATATATATATATATTAAACAGCAATTTTTAAATTTTATCTGTCGTACGAGAGATTGCATATCAAGATTGGAACTCTGAATGTATCGATTAATCAATTTGGGTGTTTAAATAGTCTTCTACATTTTCAATCTGTCAGAGTCGTTCATATTCTAACTGCACACAATGTCAATATTTCTCAGTATTATAATGTCAACACATTTCAGAATTAAATGTTTCAAAAATCTTGAACTTCAATTTTCCAACTAAAATAACAAGATTCATTTTGTTGAGGTCTTCCTAGGACCAAACCTCAACAAAATGAATCTTGTTATCTTTTATGAAAGCATATACAAATTGCATGCCTTTCTATGCGCATATGTCATTAGATACAAGAAGGTGACAGATTAAATCAAAACTGGTATGCATTGGTTATGTTCGTTCTATATAGGAAGCAACAGCGTGTCAGTTTAAGGGCGAACCTAGTGCAATATATTAAGTCAAGCTATTAATTTAAAACAATTTGTTATTATTTCTCCAATCAATATGTTTCTTATGAAGGCACTGTGCCCAAGACCAGTGAAGGAAGACAGCAACGCAAAGCTTGCATTATATCATCTCCAAACAGTATATGCGATCATAGTTATGGATTCGATGATGACATTGAAGTTATAAATTGCGGAACGCATATGCTCTACAAACTTAATCCAGCGCCCTTCTCATCTATTGCTTACTGCTTTGGTGAGTATCTTAGAAAACCACGAACAAACCCATCAACATATCTCTCTCTCTCTCTCTCTCTCTCTCTCTCTCTCTCTCTCTCTCTCTCTCTCTCTCTCTCTCTCTCTCTCTCAGGATAAGTAAAAGAAGAGTCAATCAATACTTGCTGAGGGCATTGTATTGTCATGGACAAAATGTTAAACCTGATCCTCATTTGTTTTGGTTTTTTTACATCTGAAGAACTACCAATCTGATATTTTGGTCATTTATTACTTAATTTTAATCTCAGTGTCAATTGTATACAAAAAATGGTAATTGTGTATCGTAGGACTCAAACATTAAATATTGAAACAATATACTTCTAAATGTATAAATCACCTGATATTGAAGCAATATAGGTTCCTTTGTATGAAAATATTCGCCCTTTCAATTCAGATACTTATTATGACTTTATTACTGAAGGAACACATACATTATATTTTCTATAACAAAATGCACGTCCGAATGATATTTTATGGTTAAACAATATGGATAAAATCTAACTTCAGTTCCGTGTCTACGTTTTCATTATACGCTTTTAGTGAAATATGTCTGGTGAATGCAACATGGAATCAACAAACTGTTGTCGATGAATACATATCTGTCTCATTTTAGATCCTGTAGAACTCGTACCTGACTCAGCTACAGTCGAACCTGGGCTTTTATTCAGAAACAAAGAGGGAGTAACAGGACAAGTCTTCAAAAAGCCAGAGTTGTTTTTGCGTTGTCAATTTAATGGAAACGAGACTGATGAACTATATTATTCTGTATCTTGGTAAACATTTTATTTATATGATATTTTGTTTTGATTTTGTTATTCATATATTATAATAATGTTTACACAATTTTGTCACTGTGTGTGTGTGTGTGTGTGTGTGTGTGTTTGTGTGTGTGTTAAGAGGATCATTGGCTCCCTTAAGTAACTGTCTTACACCATATGTATACTCTATACAATTTCATTTCACTTGGGAATAATATCTAGGCCGTCATTGTGTCTGTGGGTTGTAGAAAACCCCCATAAGAGACTCTTTCCTCTATGGTTGTTCTCTTCTGGTTACTATGTTATATTTTACATACTGACGTTTGTGTTAGTAAAATAAGTATCCACGTGATTATATCCAAGGATATGTGTCGCGCTTTCCAACAAGCCCTATGTTGTTTAAAAAGACGGAGGTAGAATATAGGCTGTAAGGGCCATTTTTATTCACATATGTGTCTTTAAATATGAAGCAAGCTCTATTTTCATAGTCGCGGGAACTGAATAGTCTCATGCTTTTATACATACGACAATATTACCGGTGTATAGGTATACTGTGTATATGTGTACCTAGTAGACACAAGTACGGTTAGCAATCGGTAAATAGATCATATTACATCTAATAATACAATTATTGCAAAATTGGAAGAATAGAGTTTTCCTATCCTCATTATAATCATATACCAGGTACGTCAACGACATATTACTTCTACGCAAAGGACCTGTACAACTTTCTAAAATAAACGATACAAATTTGAACGAATCTGAACTGATCAACGGGGGCTACAGACTGGATATCAACGTGAGTATTATCATATAGACATATTAATTAAAAACCATAAATCAGCAATTGATAACTTAAGGAACGTAGCAAGTTTATGGTGTTTGCAAGAATGTCTGTCTATATGTGTCTGTCTGTCTATCTGTGTCTGCCTGTCTGTATGTATGTATGTCTGTATATATGTGTCTGTGTCTGCCTATCTGTGCCTGTATGTCTGTCTGTCTGCATGCATGCATGCATGTATGTATGTATGTATGTATGTATGTATGTATGTATGTATGTATGTATGTATGTATGTATGTATGTATGTATCTTGGTGTCAAAAAAAATGAACGAAACGGCACTTACATGAATATCGCTGCAGTATATATCATATTTAACGACTCACCCACCCACATAAATAACTAGTTTAAAAGTGTCAGGCCGTTTTACTATAGTCTAATTATTATAAAAACAATGATAACATGTATCATTTTACCTCAGACCATGAAATTAAAACTTTTAAGTTGTAATACCTATCTTTTGTATTACTTCGAATAAGTGCATACATTATGTGTGATTTGAATCAAGTTGTATTTATTGCAAATCATTAAAATTGAATAGAGTTCTAATAATAAATTTTAAATAATTAAGCTGAAACTAAATTACATAAGACGTGAATTTTCATGAATAATTGATTAATAAGAAATTTCTCATACACATTGACAGATTACATAATTAACATTTACTTTTTACAAAAGAATAAGCATGTATAACGTTTTGCTACTTCAAAGTTTCCGTGTCTGTTTCTTTGCAGCATTTACTTTACCGATTAACATTCTTCATATTATGATGGAATATAAAGCCACGATACTTGAATTTTGAATAGTATTATCAGCGTCCATGCATTTATAGGACAACCACTATAGAGCTGCAGTCAACCTTTCCATTCGGATGTTCCTCGACGGCTGACGATCAAAATCCACAAGCCAAGTGTTTGTTGTCTGTCAATATGTTCGACCCGAATGATACAAATGATTGTAAACATAGCAGCATATCGGTTACAGGAAGTCAGAAATGTGGCGTTCAAATCCCTGGTTTTTATTATCATCAATGGATGCCTGGAGTTCCTTACGATAATGTGACGCAGATGACCATTACTACTAGAAATACGAACGACTATGATCAAGGACGAAATAAATTTGTCTTGAGTCTTCGGACTGGTGGCAGTGGGTTGAATGATATTGTACAAGGGAGTTACATAAATAACATAATCGTATGTATTATTTGGTATATATAAATATATATATATATATATATATATATATATATATATATATATATATATATATATATATATATATATATATGTGTGTGTGTGTGTGTGTGTGTGTGTGTGTGTGTGTGTGTGTTTTGTGGGTCAACATGGAATTGAAGTTTGCAATGCGTGAAACTGAAACTCATATTTTGTTCGATACATTTGAATTTTAATACTCAATGTGAAAATTTAATATTTAAAAAGAGAACGTCTCAGACATCTTTTTCATTATAATGTTATTACTACATGAGGAGTATAGCATTGTAGTTTCTGATCCTATATACATATTACTGTGACATGTTGATGTTTTTTTAATGACGTATAAACAGTGTTTGCATATATATATATATATATATATATATATATATATATATATATATATATATATATATATATGATTATGTGTGTGCGTGGTTTGGATTTGTAACGTAAGTTTAAAACTGTTTCAGTCATATCGCTATGATATCTGCATTCTAACGTTTTATTATGATGTCTAGCACGAGGGCGTCATGTTGTAGACATGTAGCACGATGTTCCCACCCAGTCACATTATTCTGGCACCAGACCGACTAGTCCTAAGACTAACATCTATTTGTTCAGCACTAAGCGAAGCAGCTGTTAGTATCACTTTTGTAAGTCATTGGTATGACTCGGCTCGGGATTGAACACACGACATACCGTTTCAGAAGCTGTTGCTCTAACCAATAAGCACCAGAGCGGTGTACATACGTATAGTGTTAGTGAAACAATCATGATGACAAGGAAATGATTGGGAAGAATATTACACATATTACACGTAACTATTGCAATGTTACACGCTGTCACCGGTTGTATGCATTCGTTTCTTGTTTGGCCCTTTGTGAAAGGTCTACAAGATAGTTTGGAATTTTTTTCTCGCAGAGAATCTTTCGTTCGTCGTAACCATTCTACATTCTGTTCTGCAGCATTTTGAATTCATATGTTAATGAACTGAAGTAAAATATCTAAGTAAATGAATACATTTTTGTTCAGGTGAAAACGTCGTCAGAGAGATCATGGCAGGGCAAGACTTGCTACGCGTATATAGACCCTCACATGAGATCATTTGACGGAAGGTAAGTTACATAATTACCCATAAAACCTAGAAATCTTTGCTATAATGATTTATGTAGACATTAATTACCGATTCCGGTGCAGGGTTAGTTTACACGAAAAGTGAGTGCTTCATAGTACAATATACCGTTATTGTACATAAGAAAATGTAGGGATGCGTTTCATAGAAAATAGGACGTATGTGTCACAATTGTCTCGTTGTCTTCTTTTAGTTTGGTATTGTCTTCTTGGAGTACACCGAAACGTTTGGATCACGCACAAACTTTAGCAAGATATATTAATTTTGTATGCGTTCGGAAATAGATCATATGCCCCAAATCATATCTATCTATCTATCTATCTATCTATCTATCTATCTAATGTAAACTGGAATATATCTACAAAATATGTCAGACAACCAGTAAGTGATATTAACGGACCAGTTAATAATGTGCTCTAAGGTGATAAGAACTTGAATGACAAGTACTTGATGACTAGAGTTTTGTGTGGGATATATCCTTATATATACGAAGTTATAATAGCATTTTGTTTGCAAAATATTCTTTATAAACATAAAAGTGTACGTAAACTATGAAAGTAAAGAACGCCTATTATCAAACAAGAATAGGACAACATTATTTCCAAAGTTTTTAATCTGTTTTGCATTCCATATAATTAAACAGTGTTATGCAGAATTATTAATAATCTATAGGATAAATGCTTAGAGAACAATTTCTTTTGATCAAACGTTTTCACATTACTAGTGGGATATTTCATTCCAGGCCATGGTTTAGAAAAAAAACCCTTTGGAATGTTGCTTTTTATTTGATTTTCGGAGGGTGCTCTCTGCCAAGGTTGATTTTTAGAGACGATTGGGGGGGGGGGGAGGGACTCCTGCTCTAAATATGTGTTTGCTATATATTTATTTTTTCATTTTATTATAACTGTAATTAGATTTTTTTGTATTTGTTTTTATTTAAAATTATTAGTGTTTGAAAATTGTTAAAATATTTTTTTATATTATATATATATTTCGTTTCAAACATTCATCGTTATGAAAAAATCTTCTGCCATTCTTCGGTTTTCTTCGAGTTCTCGACTTCTTTTACGCTTTTCTCCTATCTATGCCTCTTTCTTTTATTCCTCGTGTAGTTGTTTCTCCGGTTGTTGATTGCTTAGTTCTTTATCCCTCTTCTATCGTTTCCTCTTTTATCTCATCATCTCTTCTCTCCATTTCTTGTCTTTCTAATATTCTAATTGTTAGGGTCACTCTGTTTTCTATACTTGCTGTTTTGTTTTGTCCTGTTGAATTTTATTTGGACTTTTCACTGGTGTCTTGCTTTTTGTTTGTTTCTTCCACATTGTGGTAGCCGTCATTTCGTTTTTATTTAGGCTTTTCCTTTTTTGTGCAATTGGTTTGTGTATTCCGTTTGTTGTTTCAGTCGTCTTTTATTTTTCTTGTTGCTGTGTTGGTATATCAGTTTCTTTTATCATTTCCGTGGATTGTTGTTTTCTTTGATGCTGTAACTCTTGATTGCATTGTTGTAACTCCCTTGGCTCTTGCACGCAATTCGATGGGCATTTATGTGGTGTAAGTCCTGTCTGCACCCAATCCATAAATTAAAAATCTTGAAGGCTTTAACAATGTAGGGATTGGGTGCTGTCAGTTGACATTTATAGCATTTCATGTTGTGTATGCATCCCTAATAACATGTTTTAGCCACAAAGCCGTAAATGAAATACGTTCTTTTTACTTCTGGGGTTTTTGATTTCTCAATTTCTATAATCCTTATGCCATCCAAGATTTTTGTTGGGGTATTGTAGACATTCTTCATGATAATACTGTAATAAATTTGGAGTATGCGCATTTGATAGCACTCCATTTAAAGCAATTGTTAGATGTATTTGTGTGATTATTGGCATTCGGCGCCATAAAAATATTCCCAGCCCGAAGTAATTAGCCAATTATTTGGAGCAAACGTCACGGAACCGAGTGTTAGTGAGTTTGAACCATGCCATGGTTCGGTAGTATCTTAGGTCCTAAACAAATGACTACAAACGCTTCTAGCGTTATTTATAACGGGATGTCTGTAACTCGCACCCCCCACCCCCCGGTCTTCTTTTGGATTTTCCTAAGTATTGGGGTTGGTTCCTAAACTAGTATTAGTCCCTTTTAAATGCGTAGTTCTCCATATGGAAGTATAGCCTGGTTTCCTCTTGGTCTTATTATGTATCTTCTATATGCCATTGGATTAACTGAGTATAGCTTCTCTATGTAGGCCGTGCTTGTGTCTTTTAACGCTGTCATTATTTCCGCTGTCCCGGGAAATTCTTCTCTGGGTATCTGAGTCATATCCAAATATTGAGCACCTTTTTATATTCACATTGTAGAAAGCTTCCGTCATATGTCTACATCCTTTTGACCTTAAATAATTTATGTAGGTTGTGCGCTCTGTCTTACTGTTTGCCATTCATGAGATTTAAGTTGGCACTCTTTGTTCATATATCTATGTTACCATATTTCATTCTTTCCCTTCACTTTTTTGCAGTAATTTCCTTTTTGCAATATTTTTATTGTAGTGTTCTCAATATTATATTTGTATTATTAGTTCCGATTCCTATACATTGTTAGTTGAGCACATTTGAGCACATTTACAGATGACTATCTTGTGTGGAAGGGGACTCAGCGTCCGTTCATATTTAACTACATCATCGTTATCGCTTTTTTGGCACCTTTGCTTTTTAATTGATGAATGCGCATGTTAATGTTCTCTTCCAGATATTATGAGAACCAAAACCCTGGAGTATTTGTCCTCTACCGCCACAAGTCAAGCAAACAAGAGGTAACACAAACATCTGGAAGATATAATTCGATGTCGGCATATAAAATGTCATATCTTTTATATAAAATCACCTATACAAGTTTTAAAAGCAAATGCTCAAAGTAACATTTTATGTATATTGTATTTACTTGAATATTTTTTTTCCTCAGTTTAATTTGCTTTGATTATTGCGATTGTTTTCTCTGCAGGAGTACAGTATAAAGAAATGAGTGGTTGTAACCCATTTCAAAATAATTCAATTGCATATTGCTTTTACTCTTTTACTTCGAAGTCCAAAGTTGTTGCTCTTATTTCTTTTCATAAATGAGATTGCCATGATCAGATTCATTTAATAAGTTGGTACAGCTAGAACACTGAGCCAATACAATTATCACTACGTACGTACTGCTCAAGATAGAAGGAGAACAAATACATGATCCAATCGACTGTGATTCATGTTGTCGATGTGCACGGCTTTCACATTTGGTTTACCCTAAGTTTACAGTCCATTTATGCAGAAAATCGTAAACATATAAGGTCTCATTTCCCGCCAGTATCGTCGGTTCAGCCACAATTTTGCAATTACACTTTGTCGTAATCTGTGTCAATATTTACTTGAATCATTGCGTGCTTGCGTGTATAGATGTTTGAAGACACTGATGACTGATTATATCGTTTAATGTACTTTTATCTTTCTATACATTTTCTAACGTAAGCTGATTATACAACCACTGCTTTTTATATTTGATCATGCGACTGTATTGAACTTTCCATGCCTCCTCTTCAGATTAATTTCTTATAAAACGACACAGAGGTTAGTGTTTAAAAACATGTTTTCACATGACAGGTTCAGATGAGAACGAAGAGATGCAATAGTGTCGCATTTTGTGCCTGCGCCATGGCTGTACGAGCAGGAGGTGACTTATTCATAATTGACCTCTGTAGTAGCCTGGGACTCATAAAGCATGTTTCGTGTAAAGAAAACATACTGGATGTCAGACAAGTAAACGCATACATGTACAAGGTGAAGTTAGATTTGAAAATAATGCTTGTCATTTATTGCAATACTGCGAATATCATTGATACAAATGATGTAAACAACAAAAGCCAAAACACAACGAAACAACTAACCAAATTAACTAAACAAGCGAAGAATCATCAAACTTGCTAACATATGTTAAATCTATGTGTGTGCATGTGTGTCCATTCCATTTAATGAGGTCGACAAATCTAAACTAAAAATGTTTGAATGGCAAAATAGTCATTTTTTGTAACTAATTTTCAAATAAAATTCAAAGTCTAAATGATGGGTCTTAAATTATTTGCGAACTATCTATTAACTTTCAAACAACGGAATGAATATTGTCAAATTAATCAGTGAAGTAAAAGAAAAGCAAAGAAAGACAGGTCATTTAAAGTATGCTAAAGGTGCAGTTCAATGTCATATTTACGCGATCGTATAAAGAAAATAATTTCAAGATAATGTTTCCATATATTGTTTCAGTTACAATTATTGTATCATTCTTTCGAGTGTTTGAAGAAACCTTCATGGTATGAACTGTTGTCATGTAATGCTTTATTTCTAACTATTCTATCATATTTTTGAAATATTTAACATCACTGAACTTGATTAAAAGTCTGTTATCCATATGTCACTATTACCAGTTCGTTTGGGATCACACTCGCTTTAAAAGCTAGAATGTAGAAACTATTTCAGGTGAACCACATTATTCTTAAGAATTTTTTTCTGCAACCTTTATTGTGTTGAGAATATTGCTTCTGTAAGTGGTATTTACCACTGTCTGTATAAGATAACCTTTAAAATATGATGATTAGTATAACAAAACTAATTACTACGATGCCAACAATAAATTGGGTGGAGACACAGAATCTCCAGAAATGCAGCGGTAACATTTCTTGTACTTTCTTGCGAACAGGATTATATTGTATTATATTAAAATAGAAGAAACAAGAAAAGGTGGGTTCTATATTTGCTGTAGATTCAATCTATCTATCTGCCTGTCTTTCTGTCTGTATATCTATGTATCTATTAACATAATATACTTACTACTTCATTTATGCAGCCGCATTTAAATGTAACAATTTATGAAAATGATTTATTTACAATTTAAGATCTACATGCCGTTAGGAACCATGGTGTCAGTTACAATTAATAACTGGGGCCTTTACGAATCATTGCTAAATTTGAATATCTACCCATCTGTAAAGGACGTACAGGAAACGCAAGGCCTTTGTGGTGTACTAAATGATGATCAAAGTGATGACTTCATGAATCCATCTGGAAGTCCAGAGACTGACAATAATGTGTTCTCTCTATCTTGGAGGTAATTATATAAAATGCTTTAAATAAAAGACAATTCAAAAACATTTTTCTATAGTGAGGTGCATTCAATGATTTTCCAGTCTGGTTATAACCCCAAGTAATGCCATGTACTCAGGAATTCTCCGAATTCCGATTTCAACACATCATCCATAAACACAGCATACACATACAGAGATAAGAATACTTTACTTATCTTAAAAATAACATAAGGCATCTAATACCTATTCAAACTATGATCCGAGTTATAAATTGATCTACTTTTTTAAATACCAAAGTGGAAACAGCTTATCAACGGATAACACATTGCATATTGATATGTGACCATTTGACCGAAATCTTTGTAGCATGAATCTCAAATAATCAACCAATGAAAGAAATATATGCGCTTTCATAATGTATATATAGCACCGCTCCTGTGGCCTAGTGGTTAGAGCGTCCGCCGCGGAAGCGAGAGGTCGTGGATTCGATCCCCGTCCAAGTCATACCAGAAACTTTAAAAAAAATGGTACTAACAGCTGTCTCGCTTGAGGCTCAGTATTAAGAGGTTAATGCTAAGATCGGTCAGCCTGGTGTCAGAATAATGTGACCGGATGGGACATCATGCTACATGTCTGCTGCTTGATGCCCCAGTGTTAGACATAACTATAAACTGTCTTACTGCAGACATCGTAGCGATATGAATGAAATGTTTTTCAAGTTACGTTAAACGTTATAATCAAACAAACAAAACAAATAAATCATAATATATATCCTAAGTCGAGATCACTCCAGTGGCCTAAATGGTTAGCGCCTCCTACCCAGATGCAGATGATCGCTTGTTTATAGACTGTCAAAGTTATACCCTGAAACTTCACCTAAAAAGGTGCTAACAGGTACCTAGATAGGCGCTAATTAATATGATGTTAGTTTTAGGACTGGTCGATATGGTGTTAAATAATGTGAATGGGTGGGATTTGATGCTAAATGTTTACAGCATCATTCCCATGTGGTCACCAACATTAAAATCTGCAACTCTGTCGACATCATAGCGATATAAATAGTTTCAAAACTACGTTAAAAATTCAAATCACACAACACACATTTAATTAGAATAACTGAACATAAATACATATATGTAATTATTATAACATAGGTCATGATAAATGAATTTTATTGCAATCAAATATGTTAGAGGTGTAATATCAATGTAATCAACACATGCTCATAAAGAAAACTATATGCACTTTTAGCACCATTTGTAACATCGATTAGATTAAAAAAACCTCTTTGCAAAAGTCGACGATCAATATTAAACTTTTGAGAATCTAACATATTTTAGTGATTTGTAATAGCAAAATATATTGGATCATGAGTTGCCTCCCTTAATATATTATGTTAACTGATATATAGCATGACACATCAGTAGAGACTTCAAAAGGATACGTTGTAAGTTTAACATCAAAATTATAACAACCTACCCGAGTTACGCAATGACTTGCTTGTGTGATTTTAGCTGCTTGCACAACACGGTCCGTCAATGGAAAAATGCTTATTTATAAATCCATTTAAGTTGCGTGCTCTTTCTCTCGTCGATCATGTAAGACCAGCATTTAAATTTGAACAACAAAATATGTCACAGTAGCAAATTAAGTTTACAGACTATGAAGAACATACATATATGTTCGATCTTTTAAGGTGTAGATAGGGTTCTCATAGCGAAGATTCTTCTTATTATTCGTCTTCTTTTTCTTCTTCATCTTACTCTTCTTCTTCTTCTTCTTCTTCTTCTTCTTCTTCTTTTTCTTCTTCTTCTTCTTCTTCTTCTTCTTATTATTATTATCATCATTATTATTATTATTATTATCATTTTTATTATTATTATGTTTATATTATTGTGTTGTTGTTTTTTAATTATAATTGTTATTTTTATTATTCTTTTAATATTATGTTTGTTGTTATTATTATTATTTTTATTATTATTATTATTATTATTATTATTATTATTATTATTATTATTATTATTATTATTATTATTAAAGTTTAGGTGAGACAGATTCGTTCTTCGACCCCCAGAATCATAATCCTGATTTGTGGGATGAAGACTCACTATTTTGTGTCTGTCCTGCTGCTCTCAACACGACAACACCACCTAGTACTTCCTCAGGAAGTGAGTTCGACCCACTATGCTCAGCTAGCATTTCTTTAACCTGTAGCACAAAGGTACAGGTACCGGGTAATCAATACCAAACCTGCAACATCCGAACGAAAAGGTCTAAACATTCACAATCCAAAGAGATAGAGAGAATACTGAAAAGGGAAGTCATGGACACCGACAGAATATCACATAACATAGAAAAAGTAGGTGAACAAAAATATGTAGGATATGTTATATGAATGATGATCTTCTACACATGCTAATTGTAAATGCTTGCTATAAAGATTTTCTTCTTCACCAAGGAATGTGTTGAATGCGTTGATACTGTTGCGTTATTTACTAAATTATGAGTAAAACATTATTTGTTTGTCAATGTGAATATTTTTGCCATTTTACTAACATGCTTAGTAATTTACTTGCATGTAGAGTCATAAATGAACAAGCTTCAGTACAAATCAATTATGCATACCATAATATTTATATATTAAATACTGTTCAGTCATGGAACAATAAATATTAACATATAGGATAATATTATCAGTACCTTATATACAATTAATAATTCTCAGCCGATCAAATCAGTTGTTGTTGTTATAATGTGTGTTTTCTGTTTGTGTTCTTACAGCGATCAATTACTAACATCACCTTAGACGAGGCACTAGCCCAATGCACAGATTTCTTCGCCGCCAACTGTGCCACAGCTTCATTTAAAGATAATCTGCCAAACAGTAATCTCAATTCCATGAACAGTTCTATTACAAACTGTGCCCTGGATTATGTGGTAGGTGTTACTATGTTATGTGTCATTTGGAGGAAAGAAAAATAATACGTAAATTAATATGTTTCTGTGACCTATGGAAAGCTTTTAGTTTTCAACAGAATCGCGCATGCCGCTTAAGTATACAAAATAACGTTTTGTCACGTATATAAACCAATAATGATTGTGAACAGGAATGAAAAAACAGAAGGTAATATATTGAAAAGCAATACGTTATAAACATAACAAAGCGTTGTTTTCTTTAAGGATATAAGTGAATTTGTAGGTATTCACAATTGCACATGATTGCCATGATATCTTTACTTAATTTAGCGATTCCCGAGTGGCCGAGTGGTCTAAATTGCTGTCCGTTACGGACCACTGCCATCTCATCTCTGTCTCCGTGTGTTCGAGTCTAAGATTCGGCTAATGTAGTTATGTGAGAAAGCTTGCCAGTAGTTTCTCGTGGGTCGGTGGTTCTTTCCGGGGGTTGTCCGGGTTCTTCATCCACCATTATGACGTATGATAATCAAATATGATGTTTTTCATCTCTCTCTGCAAGAGTAATGTTTCTTATGGTAACATAAAACTCCTTTTGTGACGTAATTCTCTCTCTCTCTCTCACACACACACACACACACACACACACACACACACACACACACACACACACACATATATATATATATATATATATATATATATATATATACATATACACATATTATAGAGACACACACATTATCTATCTATCTCTCTATCTACTATATATATCTATATATATCTATCTATCTATATATATATATATATATATATATATATATATATATATATATATATATATATATATATATATATATATATATATATATATATATGTGTGTGTGTGTGTGTGTGTCTACATATACATATATACATATACATCAAGGTATACAAATACGTTTCAAATTATGTTTTTCACTGTAACTCATTAATTGAAACGTATTTATATTTTGAATTATTTTGAATCTCACATTCACATAAATCTCCTGGAATATTCAGATTCAAAATAATATTTTGTAAATGAAAATGTACCTAATTGAAACAACAATTGGAACAAACATATGCTTCTCGACCCCATTACAGTCGTACGATTGATCAACTGATAAACCGCATAGTTCCACCGAGTCCTCCGGTTGGTCCGTACATGTATCGGCTGCTCGCACCCTTCACGGATCCACCACATGTACAGTCATACGTATACACACATATATACATCATACAGCACCCTTAAATTAGCTACGTCTACATTCGTGGCTCCACCACATATACAGACTTACGTACATAGATATCAATCAATCAAGCAATCCGCTCTGCGCCGTCTGGTGCTTCAGGCAACAGCAAGGGAGCACCATTTCCGTCTGTCGGCAGCTATTACTGGGGCGGTCTGAAAGGTGAGGCCTCTGGTCTTAAGGTCTCTCTCCACTGTTCGTCGCCAGGTCTCTTTGGGTCTGCCACGGTTCCTTTTCCCCTGTGGGGTCCATCTCAGTGCCACCCTTGGTAGTGAGTCAGGGGGCATTCTGCAGACATGGCCGAGCCATCTCCATCGCCGAGTTGAAATGATCTCAGAGATGGTGCTTGCCCCCGCTCTGTGCCGAAGTTCCTCGTCTGAGATCGTGTTTGGCCAGAAGATTCTCATGATGCGTCGCAGGCATTTGGTTTGAAACACTTCGAGCTTGTGTTCTATGTTCGCAGTGGACTTCCAACACTCTGAACCGTACAAAAGGACGATCAACACGTTGCTCTTGAAAATACGGATCTTCGTGTGGACGCTGAGATTTCTTGTCCTCTATATGGGCTTCAGCATTGCGAAGGTCTGGTTGGCCTTGCTGATTCTTGTGACTACTTCCCTTGTGCTATCTCCATCCGTGGCGACCTTACTGCCCAGGTAAGTGAAATCGTCTAGTTCTTGCAGGGGCTGGTTGTTGATGGTGATTGGGTTGCCCACTCTAGTATTCTTCCTCAAGACCTATGTCTTCCCTATGTTGACTCGAAGACCTATGGTGTTTGCTGTCTGTACCAACTGTTGTGTCTTCTGTTGAATATCCTGGTGTCTGCGTGCCAGCAACCCGATGTCGTCGGCATAGTCCAGGTTATCCAGCATTGAGTTCAACGTCCATTTTATTCCATGCCTCTTGCTCTCTGTGGTGCGGCGCATGATCCAGCCAATGGCCAGTGAGAAGAGGATTGGAGAGAGAATGCATCCTTGCTTCACTCCGGTTTCCACCTTGAATGGTTCAGTGAGTTGGTTGTTGTGGATTACTCTGCACTCAGAGTTCTCGTACAGGGACCTGATGACATTGACAAGTTTCTTGGGGATGCCATAATGTCGTATGATCCTCCACATATAGGCTCGGTGTAGGCTGTCGAAGGTCTTCTCAAAGTCCACAAAGACCACATAAAGGGATCCATTCCACTCACGAGACTGCTCAAGTATATGCCTCAGTGTGAAGATGTGGTCGATGCAAGATTTGCCTTTCCTGAAGCCTGTCTGTTCCTGGCGTAGGATGCCGTCCACGACTGTTGTGATGCGTTGTAGAATGATGCGGATAAAGATCTTACTGGAGAGGGATAGCAATGTGATGCCTCGCCAGTTGTTGCAGTTTCCCAGATCCCCTTTCTTGGGAAGTTTAACTATGATTCCGGTTTTCCAGTCATTTGGTGCTTTCTCACTATCCCATATCTTTTTGGAGAATCTGGCAAAGAAGCCTCGGCGTCTCTGTGTCTTCTACCTTCAGCATCTCGGGACACACTCCATCATCTCCAGGTGCCTTCCCATTCTTCAGCTTGTGAATGACCTGCTTGACCTCGTCAACAGTGATGTCGTCGCAATTGATGTCAAGGTCCTCCTCTGCTTCAGGAATGTCAACGAGTACTGGTGGGTCTGGGCGGTTCAGGATATACTCGAAATATTGCTTCCATCTTTGCAGCTTCTCCTCCTCCACTGTGACTTAGTTTCCAACTTCATCTCTCACTGGAAGGTCGTGGTGCTGACTATAGTCACCCTTCAGTTTCTTTGTGCTCTGATACACCGTTTTCATGTCTTTCTGTCCTGCTGCTACCTCTGCCTCCTTTGCTAGCCTCACTGCGAATTCTCTCCTGTCTCTCCTTGCTGATTTCTTCACCTCCTTGTCTTTTCCTCTATACTCCTGCAAAATTCTCTCTTTCAGTCTTGGTGATTTTGAATCCAAAAGTCTCTTCTTAAACTGTCTTCTCTCTTCTATGCGAGTATGGACAGTTTTATATAGCTCTAGCCAATTCTTGTCAGCTCTACCCGTTAGCTACAATCAAACGAAACTGGTAATAATAAGGTTTTATGAAACATCTTTAGATATATGCTAATCATTCAACTCTAATAGCAACTTGTAATTAAAAGTTCACACTGTTTAAAACATGCGTTGGAATAATAAACTATTTCACGATATGACATTACAATTTAAATAAGCATATCAAATGAAATATAAATTTAACACTCACCAATATAGCTGAAGAACACAATGGCGAGCGTACACTCCTTGACGAGATCCAAAACGACCAGTGTACCGGTTATCAATTGATCTACCTTAAATCCATAGGAGAGTGAGTAATATTCAGGGTAAAATACCCGTACACATCATGATTATAATATCCCTCGTCGCAAGTAATTTCTGGCTAGATACGTGTTAGTTCCGTCGCTTACGTTGACAAACATTTATTCACCTAGATCTCGTTGTACGCATCAATCCTAAAAACAGTCAAATAGTTCTAAGGTATACCCAATTAAAATATTTTGCATATTTCTGTCTCACACACACACACACACACACACACACACACACACACACACACACACACACACACACACACATATATATATATATATATATATATATATATATATATATATATATATATATATATATATATATATATATATATATATATATATATATATATATATATATATATATATATATATAAGAAAATGCATACATAAATACATACATTCTGCATGACAATATACTTGCTAAGAAGAACATTTATTCGGTTTGGATTTAATGTAATTGTTTGTCGCTAACGAATACTCGCAATTTTAAATTGTAAATCGGATATTTAGGTGAATATTTAGACCTTACTATTACATTTGAATTACCTTGGATGCGTACAATGTGTATAGCTGATATTCAGTTTCAAACAGACCATATCATGTCATGGAACATGTCAGCGTTAAACCATATGATTAACTCCATGCCATTGGCGATATTATCACTACAAAGTGAAGGAAGGGTTGTTTAGAGCGAATGTTAATGATTATTTCCTTTCATTTAGTACACAGGGGACATGTCACTTGCTAATCTTCACTGTGAGACCTACAGAGCTGAGGTTGAAGAAGAAATTGCAAGAAACAGTACATTCAGAGAGGCCAACCCCGATGTTGTTGAGTTATTTCGTGCTATGGCATGTATCAACAACTGCAGTAATCATGGTGATTGTGTGAATGGTATGTGCTGAATTTGGAATAGTATGTGCTTTAAATATATCAGCTTATTGAAGTCATCAGTTTATGCAATTGTAACATTGTAATTTGCTAATATCAGTCAGGTGTATTCGTATATATGTTGCATCATTGTCGAAAATATCAAGAACGCAGTACACATGTATTTCAAACATGGAAGCTTTTAAAGCCTCTTTTCTCTGTTCTCAAGACTTTATCTTAATTCTGCGTATAATATATATATATATATATATATATATATATATATATATATATGTGTGTGTGTGTGTGTGTGTGTGTGTGTGTGTGTGTGTGAGTGTGAAACGCGCTCTCTAATAAAGGTTTCCATATCTTAAATTTCATCATCTACGTGTATTTACAATTTAAACGTTAGTAGTGGCATACTTTTAACACACGTTGTTCGTGATAACAGACAAGTATTATTCGAGTATAATCAAGAGAAACACACTCATTTAAATTAAAACCTAAAATAAAAATATCAATAAGACTTAGGTTCACCGACCCAAATCAACCATTTCGCCTTGTTTATATATAATTATAACTTCAGTAAATTATGGTTTACATGCTTGTTGTTGATGGCAGGATCATGCATTTATGAGGGTAACTACACCGAAGAGGACTGCTCTGTGTCATTAAGCAACTATCCAGTAGTTAAAGATACCTATGCTGGTGGATTGTGCCAGACAGATGAGGATGATTGTTGCGGAGACGTTCCGATATACGGAACTCGCTTCGTCAAGGGTGTTACCAAACAAAAACTTGAGATAATTAATGTAAGCGGCTATGTTTCAATGTTTCAGATCAGTTACGGTTTAAACATTGATAAGTATCAACCTATCATTTTTTTAATTACAATTCACATTTTGTAGCCGACTTAGTACTTATGCTATAATGATTTAAACGTACTTGGTTACTAAACGTCCCTCCTTCACCTGCACACAGGATACAATATTTAAATCAAAGTTCTAATTACCTTCATTTATATGTAATAAAGACAAACATTTAGTTGCAAGTTGTTTAATAATGATAAACATTATTCAAGTGTAAAACGTATGGAACTACGGGCACATGTTTGTGTAAGATAAAACATTCAAACGTGTTAATCATAATAGCAAAGGCAGTGGATGTCCCAATTCATCAGTGCGAATTTAACAGTGGCTTAGTTAAACTAATTTTGGACAACATGTAATTGTTGTTAGGTTTCACAGATTACCGTCATCAAAGTTGATGACTGACGAATTAATTGGTCATAATTTCTCCCTGCTTAATAGGAAACCTACTTCCAGCAACCTGAGAAATCGAAGCTATGTATTCTCTTCATCTTTATAACGACCGACCTTTTATGAAATTAAAACAAATCCAACCCATATGACTAACTGAAACTTGTAACCCAATAACTTGACTAATATGTTAAGATATTTAACAATTTGCATTACAAGTTACTTGCGAATGGGAAATTTTAACCGATAATAGTTTTTCTATCGGTACGTTACATTATCCATTGTATTGATGCACCATATCTTTATCAAGCTTCACAATTACTAGAAATATGACACGTACCCTTCTAGATTATCTACTCAATATTATTATTCTAGACCGGACAATGTACACAGCAATAAAGTAAATAAAAAGAAATACAAATGAAAGTTCCTGAATTTAAATCCAATGTTCCATAAAAACCCGACAATTCGTACCAGAGCCTTTTAAACTAACCGTGCTGTGTAAGTGCTTCTCTTCTGACTGTCAAGGCTATCATTAAAGTGAAACGCAGAAATAAATAAATACACAAGTCTCATAAACTACGACATCACCTGAATATAATAATATCCACCTAACACAGTATTCATACGAAACAGTCATTAGACATAAAACATTCCTTAGATCCTTGCACAATTTATTGGCGCGGTTTTACAATTTTAAGCACATTGATCTTCAAAAGGATTATTAAAAAAGAAGCGACAGTAAGCACAGATAAAATATATCATTAAAAACATCACGTATCCGAATTCATAATATCAGTTCATTCTGTCTAAGCTTAAAAAAATGTTTCATTCTAGAAGTAATTTGCATGCTAATAATTGTTTGGTATGTTAAGGTGCATTAAACAAGTATTGTATTTCAAACATTAGACCTTCCTTCAAAAACCTTTCCAGATATATCTGAATGGAACCAAAGTCGTTGAGGATCCAATCATAGAATTAATTCCCATCCTGAATCCATTCGAGGCACAGATAAATATAAATTGCCACAGGAGACGTCAGCGTTCAACAGACTCAGTAAATATTTCTACGATATTTGTCATGGGAACACGAGTGTCCTTGACGAACGATGGTACAAACTACGGTCCTGCAAAATCCTACTACATTCTTGACTCCAAATGCCAAGGGATTTTGAATGATACCGATGGATACACATTTTATCTCCAGGTATATATATATATATATATATATATATATATATATATATATATATACATATATATATATATATATATATATATATATATATATATATATATATATATATATATATATATATAATAGTTATTAACTTCCCGTTCAGTATGAACTTAATTATTACAAAATTTGACGCTGCATGAATTTCTAAATAGGTGCATTAGTACGATAAAAGATAGCAAAGCTCAAGGAACAGTGTTAATTAGGCTAATGGACGTACGTGATATATTAGTATACGATGCCACTACTTAAAGTTTGATTAAACATTATTCCATTACAAACATTCTGTTGATAGGACAACGCTTTTATATATTCGTTTTGTTGATTCAAATGTATACAGAATATAAAATATATTAGAACAATTATGAACATTCATTGGTTATTATATAATTAAAGGATGGAAAATGCTTCATAAGTGGTACGTGCTACAACGAAAGGGAACAAGACTCGGTCGATAGATGCAAACGATGTCAGCCTACAATCAATCGCTTTTCTTGGACTAATGGTAAGTAGTTTTATTTAAAAAAAAAAATTCAATATTGTCGATAACATAATACAGTTTTAATCTTATTGTGACATGATTATTGAAACTTCAGAAATAAGCCTAGTTTTTGTCATCAGCTGTTGTAGGAGAAAATCGTGATCATGCAAACTAAATAGGGACCCTGAGAGTTCAACTAAAGTTAACTCCGTCACATGGAATTAACATCTGTCACTACATAGGGGAAACCAGTAGTTTGGGCCGTCAGAAGTTGTCAAGTGAACACTTGGTATATTTTGTATCAGGACATTATTATATGATTAAATAATAATGTAGGGGCATATATCAGTTAACTGTTTACTTAACCATAGTTTAGAATACATTTATTTTGAATGCATACAACTGGTGTCTATCCTCAAAAGGCGGATTTGATCAACACATCATTCAGTTCTAGGTATATGGCAGTATTCCCTTTTTACACTGTGCCATAAGACATATCCTTATGTTTGCTTAGCTTTGCTAGCCAATGCTCGATGATCCATTTAGATATTCGATATATTAGTATGTGTGTGAACTACCCAAGGCAAAGGAAGATGATATAGTAAGAACTCACACTCAAGATTAAATATGGGCCATCGCGATATTGTATTCATTACATATAGTATAGTTTATGTGCAAACATTCTGTATTTTTATTTATATGCAGTTTGAAATTTATTTCTTCCAAACTTGCTTTGCAAGTGTAATTGATCAGGTTATATAAAATGTAAAACAAAGTCACTCTTGCCAATAACAATGATTTAGAGTTGAAATAAATTGATTTGGAAAATAGATAAGCGCTTTCGGACAACTTCAAATACTATTGCTTATAATAACAAGATGTAATCGGAAATGGCAGGACAATTGTGATAATTATCTTTTACATACGAGAATGCATACGACACCACACGAACACATTAGTACTTACCGTCTTTATTAGGTTAGAGTTGTTGTAGCTGTTAAATCAATGCTCTTTATTAACGAAGTATAGTTGCAACTTAGTTAATGAGGCCAATGCTAAAAGGATGTTCTTAGTGTAAAACTCATACCGGATACATCTGAACTTTCAAGATGGACAACTATGATGTCTTTAAGTTTAATTTTCAAACCTGAACATTTTCAAATTGAGGTTAATATTTTGATTCATGGATATATGACGTTGATAAATCACATCGCAAACGTTGGATATTATTCAAATCTTTTCATAAATTCAATATGAAATAGTTATCCATCTGAGATTCTTCTGATTGATGTGAGAAACTTAATAGTATTTCATTAAGTCACAACTCGCTGTATTGCAAACATATATAAAATTACTCCACAGACGATTGGATAATAACAATATATGTGACTAATGCATAGGATAAAAAAATATTGCTACAAATATAATTCAGAATACGATAAATATCAAACATCAGTGAGTAAGCAATAGTGTTACACAGTATAAGCACGTTCGCAGCTTTAGTAACAATTTGATGTTGTGTTAAAAAGTACGACCTTGAAAACAAATGGTTGAAGACAAAAGTACTAAACATAAAGGTCGTATATTGCAGAATGTACAAGCAGGAATGATCCTCAGGTTACAAAGGATAATGCACCTGTTATACTTGCTGTCTGCGTCGGGACATTCGTGATTCTGTTGGTGATTGTAACAATAAATATCATCAAGTGTTGCCTCAAAAAAGAGAAACGGTAAATATTCAAGCAGACACCCACATGACTAAACACACAGACACAACCATACATACACACACAGATTAATATATATATATATATATATATATATATATATATATATATATATATATATATATATATATATATATATATATATATATGTATATATATTTATATGTGTGTGTGTGTGTGTCTTGACCGTGCGTGTGTGGCTAGGTGTATTGGTGTGTGTGCGTATGTGCGTGTATGTAAGCGTGTGTGTGTGTGTGTGAAGTGACATTTTCGTAGGCGTATGCTTTATCAATAAACATTAATATTTTTATTGAGAGCTATATAATAAGGAGCAACGCCTGATATATATATATATATATATATATATATATATATATATATATATATATATATATATATATATATATATATGATTTTTCCTTACGACTGACTGAAAATATGAAATTCATTGATTTGAAAGTTAAAGTGTGAATAAGTCATTTTCTTCAGTTACTATTAAAATGAAAATTGTGTTTATGTTTAAGGATATGTATCCGTTATACTGACTTGTTAGATTTATACTGACTTGTTAGATTTATACTGACTTGTTAGATTTATACTGACTTGTTAGATTTATACTGACTTGTTAGATTTATACTGACTTGTTAGATTTATACTGCTTTATATCAATGGCATTTGTTAGCTAAACGTTGAGTATGAACGTCTCTTTTTCAGAATCGCTGGACATATAGAAATTAATGTCCCAGTATCAACTGTCGGCCCCAGAACATTCGACAAAACTTTGCTATTTTGCAGTCAGCAGAGCTTGCGGCTAGATGATGTATCTCAAACAAATTGGAAGAACGTCAGTTCCAATAATACAACATTGAACAATAGATCAGAAACTCCTGGACTACTGTCCTTTCAGAAGGTTTTGTTAGAAATGGAGTTGCCTGAAAAGTAACAGTAATGTTAATCACGACATCCCTGTTTCAATATTTAAAAAATGTTTTACTGAAGATTTCCTTGATTTGACGAAAGTAAGGCTATCAATTAACTTTAGTGACAAGAGCAATACAAATATAATAACGGTCGTAATATTTGTTATACTCTCATGTGCGAATAACAGATTGTTGAACACATTGTCTCTTCTTTTTAAGCAGACGATTTATCGCTTCGTATAGATGAAAAGTTAGAGTGATGAAATAGGTTAAATAATTTTGACTTTGTTTCAAATTGTGTACTTGGACGAATGAAATTCTGTGTGTTGAATTTTCTATCTGTTGTGAAATAAACTCAATTTGTCTTTTTATCATACAATACATGATCGGGTAACCTGTGGATAATATAGGCAAGGAACCAAATGAACAGGGCTTTGTCTATAAGGATACGACTTTGTATCTATATATTCCAGATTCCTTAGAAAGATTCCATCGCATAATTTGGATGACTTAATGCGTTATCACCCGTTGGAACTGGCAAATCAGCTGGCCGTTTGTTTAGGGGCTTTCAATTTAGTTTCAGTTTGTTAGTCATTGGCTTTGCTTTTGTATTAGACTGTTTTACATATGTAAATCTTTCAATTGCGACCTTTTTTTAGAGGATATGTAAAATTATCGATATTTTATTTTACCATTTGTTTAGGTATATGTTTTAACGTTTCACATATTTATGACACGAAACGTAGTTTAAACTACTTAACATCTGATCAAAGGTCATTGACCTCGGCGTACTTTGCACGTTTGAAAGGAAGCATTTCATTATGGAGATTAAAGAAAACCAATTTCTTCTTATCTTCAACTCTTTGGCTCCAGATGAGTTCATTGCAGATAATAATTGACCAAGGAAGGATTCATCATAGTCACAGATTATGTGATTTCTACATGGTAGATTGTGTTCAAAAACGGTCAAAATATAGTCAAACGAAATTGCAATTATCCCAATAATAACTGGAACTAAAAACGAAATACTGAAAGGATCTCTGGTTTTGTTGTACTGTCAGTAAGCATATAAAGCTTTATCTACGAATATATCATATGGAGACTTGACAGTATAGGATTCCGCAAGAAGGAGAGTGCGGTTGTGAATAAAATACATAAATGAGGTCTTGCAAGAAAGAACAGAAAAGTGTCTGTAGGCTTGTTGAGCTGAATCATCCATAGTATTAAATGCACACCTTCAATTGTTTAATAGTAACAAATATTGTAAACAATGTACTTTTATGAACCTTATTCCAGTGACATTTCATTTACTATATTTTCTAATGTTTGACTGTGATATATAATCTTCTTTTTATATTTCAATTACATTCGTTTGCTTTTCAGAAAGTGTAGATTCAGGATTTTAATATATGGAGTGTAATAAACGTTATCCCTCTGACTTCATTTGCGTTTGTAATCCTTTTACTTTAATTTCTTTATTCATTTTTAATTTAGGTGGATTCAAATTGGCCCCTATTGCAAAGACTTATTGTTGGAGTAGTCAAGACTATATTTCATTATATATTTGTTCTCATTTGTGTGTCTCCGAGTGAGGTGAAGAATTATAGACAGGTAACTTTTTGAGAGAATAAATAATTTGTGCGATCCCCATCTTAGCTATTCGCGACATGTGGTAAATGACAATAATACCATATCGGAGATATTTTCTTCTACATGGACGAAATTTGGTACAGTGTGTGTACTTCACATTAGGAAATCTATTTTAAACTAGATTCAATTTTATTGTCCAAAATGTCTGTCTTCATTCGTAAAATAAATTACCTATTTTGTGTCCTAGTGGTTCGAGCGTCCGCCTTAGATGTGTGAAGTCGCGGGTTCCAACGCCGGCCGAGTCATACCAAAGACTTTTTAAAAAGCGGTACTAACAGCTGCCTCGCATGGCAATCGTCATTACAAGATTAGTGCTAGGACTGGTCTGTCTGTTTTCAAGATAATGTGCCTGGGTGGAATGATGTGTGATGCTGGGTGAGAAGCTGCATGTCTGTGGCATGATGCCCGAGTGCTATGAATCACTCTTTACTGCGCAATTCTTGACATGGTAGGGATATTTGCTAAGAAATTGTTAAATCTACTTTTAAAATCCAAATCACTCATTTAAACACATACACCATATACCATATATATCTCCGTTACAGATGAATGCCATCTCACATCTTTCTGCGTGGGTTCGAGTCCCAGATTTGTCGTGGGTCGGTGGTTCTTTCTGGGGTTTTCGCTGGAGTCTTAATCCACCATTAATACTGGCCGCCATGTATAGCCTATCGTGTGCTGAAACATGGCGTTAAACCCTACAACAACAAAAACAACAACATCATATAATAGTTTGGTAAATCATTAGAGCATAGGACACTATCCATACGTGATAATGTTCATACGTACAATAAAAAAATAAACATATTCTTTCTAGTAAATTAAAAATCATTTAAACTGATAATATTACTCGGCAATAAAGATTTGGTTTGTCACAAGAATACGGATGTATTTTGCTGGAACGATGGGTAACATTGTACCGAAAAATATAAACTAAGTTAGAAAGACTTATCTACCATAGTACTTTGAATCTTGGCTTGTATTGCTTGTTGTTGTTGTTGTTGTTGTAAGGTTTAACACCATTTTGCATGACGGTCAGTATTAATAGTGCAGGAAAAACCCAGGAAAACTCCCAAAGGAACCACTGACCTACGAGAAGCTACTGGCAAGCTTTCTTACATACCTACATTGGCCGAATCCGAGATTCGTACCCATGCAGACAGATTTACTAATGTTTGATGTTTTCGCTAATAACTTTTCGATGCATGAAGCCGATTATATTGTGCCTATGAAAGTAAACAGTGACATGCAGACTTATTTATGTAAATCTGCTGAAAAGAATGACGCCGCATACTGGGCACGTTCACAGTGTTCATATTAATTTAATTGTATGCATTGGAACGTTATATAACAACACACGGTTGTAATATCAAACAAGAAAAAGATCCTACACATATATAAGCGTTCTGTAAAGTGCAGAAACAAAACGAAGCGTAACTAATTTTAATAAGTGACATCCACGGAATGAAGACGTGAAGTAATTTGTGTAATTCTATATTAAAAACAAGTCTCATTCCAGATTAGGTAAGGTTCTCTCTTATTAAAGACCGCGCAATTTACGTCATTATCAATATCTAAAATGACCATGACAAGCTGTAAAAACGGTAACTATAATTTCTCACATAGACTCTCAGTTGTAAAGTATCAGCTACTGAATCAAGCATAGTCATGGTAAGGGCATAATATAATGTGTATTTTCAAGTGCAATCATATAACGCATTTGAAATTTAATCGATTATTGGTTAGAATATATATGAGTTTAATCGATTATTGTTTAGAATATATGAGAGAGAGAGAGAGAGAGAGAGAGAGAGAGAGAGAGAGAGAGAGAGAGAGAGAGAGAGAGAAGTCGTTGATTGGTATATCATGGCAATTTGCCCTTTATTTTTGGATTTATGACATTTGAGCAAATGGAGATAGCCTGAAAAATTTAGCTTGCACAGTAGATAGAACCTACACCATTTGTAAAGTATTCTAATATAAACCAATCCGCTTTTCATCTGATTGAACCATTTATAGAAGAAAAATAATGTATGTCGACAAGGAAATGAGAAAGCAGAATATTGTCTCCTATTGGAAAACATATCAGTAAAAATTATACTACACTTTTGTATCAACATTTCGTGTGAAAGTGATTTTTAGAGTACGTTTGTTTAACGGCATTAGATTGCGTATCAGACCTTACAATTAAGCTGCTTGCATTTACATTCCTCGTGTTCATTACAGCGGGTGATTACACTTACCTTTAGCAAATGTCCAGGTTATATACACGTTGAAATAGAAACAAAAGGGCATTTTGATTTTATCTGTAAGAACACTTGGCAGCTTAGTTTACCCTCTAAACCATATATCATGAAAATATGATGTAAGCATATGTGGCTATGTCTGTTTCGTGTGTTATATATAATCCCAAAGCAATATATCATAACATATACCGTGATTACAGTTTGCTAAAGATCAACAGTTGCTGATGCGGCAAGGACGACAAAATAACATATACTATATTTATGTAGGTTTCATGAGTAATATTGACTGTACGGTTGTGTTAATCTTTATAAATGTGCCCAATTAGTGGCGTACTGACAATTAAAGATTTGTAGGATGAATGGATTTCATCTTCATTCTCGTTTTATCAAATACATTGTAACTAATGAATATACGTTGGGGTTTTTTAATATTGCGACGATCATGTTTCTGTGAAAATGTTAGATTTCTCAATTACCCGAAGCAAGATGCTATTTTAATATCAACTTTCATTTTCCTGATTAACATGATCCCTCTCTGAAGAGTAAAAATATACTTTGCTGGAAAGAAAGAAAGAACGAAATGTGTTCGAGTGTAAACAATTATCTTCACCCTTAGGACTATCCACGCAAATAATATTACGAAATTTGTTTTACATTTTAACTAGAATACGAAACTTTAAGCCAGGATTTGGTATTGATATCCCATATTAAAATTCTCTAGAACGACAACAATATAACCAAAGACAACAAATATAATATGCTAAGTACTGGCCATATTGAATGCATACAAGCAAACAACACACACAGATTACGATCTTAGTATGCCCAATACAAAACAATTGTATTGTATGGTGTTAGGAGTTTAGTCTCAAATGTAAATGAAAGTGGAAATAATAAGCTTTGTAAAATTTACTAAATATTGTTTTCCTTGGAAAAAAGATTGAAAACTCGGAAACAAATTAAAGTTATAAGAAATCCAAAAATAATCCAAGAAAAATCCATTATTTTAAATGAAGTAGTCCTGGTAATAAAATGTTCTAATATATTCAAGTTCGAGTAATGCTGCAAAATCGAAGATCCAAGTCGATGGTGTAGTACAAGTCTTTCTGGAAAATTCAAGATGGAAGACGATGACTTATGCTGAAGTCTGTTTGGGGTTTATATATAGTTTCTGTGTTGGAAATCTGAATATAAGTTTGATAAAATGCACTCGTCCAATAATTACGGATGAGCACATACAATATTTCCACAGTATTCCTTTAAAATCCAAATGAAATACAGTATTTGTAAAAATCAAAAACTTGGATGCTACAAAAGAAAATTACTTAGCATCATTTACGAAAACACAACATTGTTAATAATTATCTAAAGCAAACGTTATGTCATATTCGTATACGCCGTTACTACACAATCCCCAAAACACGAAATCACGATAAATTGAAAATGAGTCAGGTGAACATTTATATACCCTAACGCCAATATAGCCTAAACAAATGCTATTAAACGAGCTCATGAGGTTCTGTTCATTTCTATTTTTGCTGGATATTTGTGTTTGGGTGAATTTAATAGGATTTAATTGTCAGTTGTCGTAACATATCTCACTTTCTTTTACATATCCATAGTATACATTATACATGACAGTATATTTCGTGAACACTACTGACTGTAAAGTTATAGAAGCATCTCATTGTAGGTATTACCTACGACGGCATTAGTGCTTTACTCTTAGACAGAAGAGAGTAGCGTCCCCTAACTGCATACTAATCATATCATACAATGAACAGATCATATGGAAGTGCTGACCAAGATGTTAATTTTACGATATTACGTGCTGGGTGTGGAAACGTCACATTCCGTTTAAAACTGCAACGCCCTGTTTGCATTTTGCCTCTCAAACCCACCACACTCAATAGCCTTAGTTTATCTAAACAGCAATATTATGTTGTTACTGATCTCTTGATTAACCCAAGATGTCATATTGAATCATGATTTTGATACTCAATCAAGAACAAACTTTCTCATATTTACTTTATTCTGTAGAGCTTCTGAATCGTCAATATCGACGGACAGACAGACAGACAGACAGACAGACAGACAGACAGATAGATAGATAGATAGATAGATAGATAGATAGATAGATAGATAGATAGATAGATAGATAGATAGAATGACAATTAAATAATTAAATTATTTATTTATTTTTAACGGCACACCCACACTCTAGGCTTTTTAGCGCCATACAATAGGTTGAATGTATACGATATAAAAAGACCAAATAGTTCAAAGTAAAATGGTAAGATATATATATATATATATATATATATATATATATATATATATATATATATATATATATATATATATATATATTAGAAAAGTTTGTTTTAACCCAACTTGTATCTCATATAAATTCAAAACAGTCTGTTTGGCAATGTACAGTCTGCATATCGCCCTTGCAACAGTACTGAAACTGTTCTTCTGAAAGTATTTAATGACTTTCTCTCTGATCTGGATAGTGGACAGATTACAGTCCTCAGCCCGCTGGATTTGTCTGCAGCATTTGACACAATAGACCATGATATATTACTTAACCATCTCCAGCATGTATTTGGCATTCAGAATAAGCATTACAATGGTTCAAGTCCTATTTAGTCAACAGGACACAAATTGAATCTGTAAAGGGAATACATTGCAGCCCAGTTGATCTATGTTGTGGTGTTCCACAGGGATCTGTTCTTGGACCTATTCTCTTCACTCTACACACTCAGCCGCTCTCAAGTGTCATAGATCATCACCCAGTGTCTCACCAGTTGTACGATGATGACACGACACCCAATTTGAATCTGAATCAAGTAGTATCAACCAGTTAGATCCTTCTAGAACGGTTTGAACCGGCTGGAACGGGTTTGAACCGGTTATAACCGGTTTCAACTAACCGAAACTAATTTGTAAAAAAGAGTCCCTTTTTTCATCAAATGTACTAGGAGTAAGCCGGTTCTAACCGGTTTTGAACTAGTATCAAGTAGTATCAACTAGTCAAAACCTGTCAGAGCCGGTTTCAAACCGGTTTCAGCCAGTTTTTACTAACCAAAACTAAGAAAAAGTCCCTTTTCTCATCAAATGTACTAGCAGAATATCGGTTCTAACCGGATTGAAACTAGTATCGAATAGTATCAACTAGTTAGAACCGGTCTAGTCCGGTTGGAACCGGTTTTATCCGGTTTAGAAACGTTTTTACTAACCAAAACTAAGAAAATATTCCGTTTTTTTAATCAAGTGTCATAGGAGTAACCCGGTTCTAACCGGTCTTGAACTAGAATCAAGTAGGATCAACTAGTAAGAACCGGCTGAAACTGGATGGAACCGGCTGGAACTGGTTATCATTTAGATAGAACCGGTTAGAACCTGTTTGATCCGGATGGAACCTGTTTAAACCGGTTTAAACTAAACGAAACAAATTTTCAAAAATCCTTTTCTCATCAAGTGTACGAGCATTAAACCGGTTCTTACCGGTTTTGAACATGTATCAAGTAATATCAACTAGTCAGAACCGGTTATAACAGTTAGAACCGGTTGGAACCGGTTTAGACTGGTTTTAATCGGTTTTTACTAACAGAAACTAAGTTTTAAAAAGTCAAATTTTTCATCAAATGTACTAGGAGTCAACCGGTTCTAACCGGATTTGAATTAGTATCAAGTAGTATAAATTAGATAGAACCGGTCGGAACCGGTTTGAACCTTTATAAAGACGTTTTAACCGGTTTCAACTAACTAGTGTCAAGCAGTATCATCTAGTTAGAACCGGTCAAAACCGGTTGGAACGGGATGGAACCGTTTGAATCTGTTAGAACCGGTTTTAACTAAGCGAAAATAATAAAAAGAATCCTTTTTTCATCAAATATACGAGAAGTAAACCGGTTAAAACCGGTTTTGAACCAGTACCAAGTAGTATCAACAAGATTGAACCGGTCAGAACCGGCTTTTGAACCGGATGGAACCGGTTAAAATCATTTCTAACCGTTTCAATTAACCAAACTAATTTTTCAAAATCCCTTTTCTCATCAAGTGTACTAGGAGTAAACAGATTCTAACCGGTTTTGAACTATTATCAAATAATATCAACTAGTTAGAAGGGTTAGAACTGGTTTGAACGGGATCGAACTGGTTTAAACAGGTTTTAATCGTTTTTACTAACCAAGACTAATTTTAAAAAGTCCCTTTTTTCATCAAATGTATTAGAAGTAAACCAGTTCTAGCCGGTTCGAACTAGTTTCAAGGATTATTAACGGCTTAGAACCGGTTAGAACCGGTTGGAACTGGTTGGAACAGGTTTAAACCGGTTTTAACCGGTTTATACTAACCGAAATTAATAAAAATGTCACTTTCTTCCTCAAATGTACTAGGAGTAAACCGGTTCTAACCGATTTTGAACTAGTGTCAAGTAGTATCAACTAGTTAGAACCGGTCAGAATCCGTTTAGAACCGGTTTGAACCGGTCTTATCCTCATTTTACTAACCTAAACTAATAAAAAAAAGTCATTTTTGCATCAAATGTACTAGGATTAAACCGGTTGAAACCGGTTTTCAACTAGTATCAAGTAGTATGAACTAGCTAGAACCGGTTTTAACCGAATGGAACCGGTTTCAGTCGGCTTTGACCGTTTTAATAACTAAAACCAATTTTCAAAAATCCCATTTCTTCATCAAATGTACTAGGAGTAAACTGGTTACAACCGGTTGTGAGAAAGTATCAAGTAGTATTAACTAGTTAGAACCGGTTAGAACAGTTTGAACCGGTTGAAACCGGTTTAAACCGGTTTTCATGAGTTTTTACTAACCGAAACTAATTACAGAAAATCCCGTTTATCATCAAATGTAATATAGGAGTAAACCGGTTCTAATGTGTTTTAAACGAGCATCAAAAAGAATCAACTAGTGAGAACCAGTTGAAACTGGTTGGAACCCGTTGTAATCGGTTTTAAGCGGATTTTACCGGCTTTTACTAACCGAAACTAATTTTGAAAAGTCCTTTTTTTCATCAATTGTACTAGGAGTAAACCGTTTCTAACCGGTTTTGAACTAGTATCAAGTAGTGTAAACTAGTTTGAACCGGTTAGAGCCGGCCTGGAACCGGTTTAAACCGGTTTTTACTAAACATAACATTCCGTTCTTAATCAAATGTACGAGGAGTAATCCGGTTCTAATCAAAAATGAACTACTATCAAGTAGCATCAACTAGTTTGAACTGGTTGAAACAGTTTAAACCGGTTGGAACCGGTTTTAACCAGCTTTTACTAACCGAAACTAAGAGAAAAGTCCCTCTTTTCATCAAATGTACTAGAAGTAATCCGGTTCTAACCCGTTTTGTACTAGCATCAAGTATCATCAACTAGTTAGAACCGTTTTAAACCGGTTGGAACCAGTTTCAACAGGTTTCAACCGTCTTTTAATAACCTAAACTAAGAAAAAAAGTCCCTTTTTCACTCAATTTTCCAAGTAGTAACCCGGTTCTAACCGGTTTTCAACTAGAATCAAGGACGATAAACTCGTTAGAACCGATTGAAACTGGTTTGAAACGGTTCGAACCGGGTTAAACCGGTTTTAAACGGTTTTCACTTACAGAAACTAAGAAACGAGTCCTTTTTTCTTGAAATGTCCTAGGAGTAAACACGTTCTAAACGGTCTTGAATTTGAATCAAGTAGTATCAACCAGTTAGAACCTGCTAGAACCGGTTTAAACCGGCTGGAACGGGTTTGAACCGGTTATAACCGGTTTCAACTAACCGAAGCTAATAAACAAAGAGTTTCTTTTTTCATCAAATGTACTAAGAGTAAGCCGGTTCTAACCGGTTTTGAACAAGTATCAAGCTATATCAACTAGTCAGAACCGATCAGAGCCGGTTTTAAACCGGTTGAAAACCAGCAAGTTTTACTAACCGAAACTTAGAAAAAAAAGTCCCTTTTCTCATCAAATGTACTAGAAGTAAATCGGTTCTAACCGGATTTGAATGAGTATCAAATAGTATCAACTGGTTAGAACCGCTCTAGTCCGGTTGGAACCGGTTTTATCCGGTTTAGAAACGTTTTTACTAACCAAAACTAAGAAAATATTCCGCTTTCCAATCAAATGTCATAGGAGTACCCGGTTCTAACCGGTCTTGAACTAGAATCAAGTAGGATCAACTAGCAAGAACCGGTTGAAACTGGTTGGATGCGGTTGGAACTGGTTTAAACCGATTTCATCCGGTTTTTGCTAACCGAAACTACTAACCTGTTTTGAACTGGTATCAAGTAGTATCAATTAGATAGATCCGGTTTGATCCGGATGGAACCGGTTTAAACTGGTTTCAACTAACCGAAACAAACATAAGAGCAGTGAACCGGTTCTAACCGGTTTTGAACATGTATCAAGTAATATCAGCTAGTTAGAACCGATTATAACAGTGTGAACCGGTTGGAACCGGTTTAAACTGGTTTTAATCGGTTTTTAATAACAGAAACTAATTTTTAAAAAGTAAATTTTTTCATCAAATGTGCTAAGATTCAACCATTTCTAACCGGATTTGAATTAGTATCAAGTAGTATACATTAGATAGAACCGTTGTGAACCGGTTTGAACCTTTATAAACAGGTTTTAACCGGTTTTAACTAATCGAAACTGAGAAAAAAAAGTCTCTTTTCAATCAAATGGCCTAGGAGTAAACTGGTTCTAACCGGTTTCGAACTAGAATCAAGTTGGATCATCTAGCTGGCACCGGTTTGAAAATGTTGGAACTGGTTGGAACCGATAGGAACCGGCTTTGACTGTTTTTTTTGTTACCGAAACTATTTTAAAAAACTCCCTTAGTAGCATCAATTAGTTTGAACCGGATAGAACCAGTTAAAACCGGTTTCATTCGGTTTTCACTTATCGAAACTATTTTTAAAAAATTCCCTTTTTCATCAAATGAACTAGTTGTAAACTAGAGAGAATGTCACAAAATACCTTCAGAAGAGTAGTTTCCGTAATGTGGCAAGGGCGATATGCAGACTGTACATTGCTAAAACGACTTTTTGAATTCAAATGAGATATAAGCTGAGTTAGAACAACCTTTTCTAAGATTTTTTATATGAATGGGAGATTAGAAACTGGGCGGTAGCTCTTTAAATCGTTATGTTCCAGTGTTGGTTTCTTCAGGAGTGGCATTACGATGGCAGTTTTGAAAAATGATGGGAATTCCCATGATGAAAGAGAGATATTAATAACATCAGTTAGTGAAGTCAATATTGGGTCTAAGCACTCAAGCAGCAGTGATGTCGGAATTGGATCAAGTTCACAAGACTTTGGTGCACTTTTCATCACGATTGTCCGTACTAAATCAATAGAAACAGGTTCAAATGCTCCTAACGGTTGTCGCTGAAATTCTGCATCATAACTGTATGGTGACAAATCAGTTGAAATTGTGCGGTCAAGCCAATCTCTAATGGTTTGTACTTTGTCATCGAAGAAATTTGCAAATTGGTCTGGTAGATCTAGTGGAGAGAAGGTTGTAAGTGGTGCACATTTGTTCCTTGCCATTAGTTTGTTAGATATCTTGAAGAGCTCTTTGCAGCTGGAACTCTCCGTGATTTTAGTACTGTAGTAGATTTGGCTAAATGAACTATGTGACGTTTTTCTTAGCGGCTTCGTAGATTTGTTTATGAATAGTGAGTCTGGTGGAAAGCCAAAGCCTCTCTGCTTTTCGGCGATGTCTGTTAGCAGTGCGAAGCTGGTCCTTAATACTGCTATACCATGGAGAACAAGTTTGTATTGATACTCTGCATTTGGTGGCTGGGACATGTTTTTCAAGCAATGAACGCAGGCAGTTATCAAGTTGTTCCGCTGTTGGATGTAATAAAGTTGTTAGGTTTTCTTGGATGTCATGCATGAATTTGGTTCTATTTATCATGCGGAGGTTTCTCTTAGTAGCAAATATAGGTTGAGGGTTAGGGACTGATACGTCAAGATGGCATACAATGCAGAGGTGATCCAATGCAAGTTCGTGGGATTCAAGGGTGGATTGCAGAATATTATCATCAGGTCTATAAAGATACCAATCTAAAATGTGACCAAGTTTATGGGTAGGTTGGTTAACTGACTGTTTAAGATTGAAAACATGAATGGAATCTAGGAGTTTTCACATGTATGGTTTACCAGGACAGTCAAAATGAAAGTTGAAATCTCCAAGAATAATTAGGTTGCCACCTATCGAATTTCCATACTCTAGAAGATTTGGGAACTGCTCCAAAAAGAGAGATTCATTCAGCTTGTTTTCTCTACTAGGAGGAGGACGGTAGAGACAGAAAAAATGGACTGACCATTGTTCCAGTGTGAGCTTTGTTTGGACTAGTTCAAACGATGTGCGGCAGAAATTGAAGGTTGTGTTGTACTTAAGGCATTTGATCGTGGAATTCTTTGTAATTACAGCAATTCCACCTCCGCGAGAGTTGCGGGGGAACGACTTGATGGAGTAATCGCTGGGTGTTAAATCCGCACACGTAGATTCATCACCTGCGGAATGTAACCAAGTTTCTGTCAGAAAGAAGACGTCAATATTCTGGTCGTTGATAAAATTAACAATTTCTGTGCGCTTTTCCGGTGATCCTACTGATTGAGCGTTGAATAATGCAATACGAAGTGGTATCCCTGGGACAGTTGACACAACGGATCACGATTTAAGAAGAATTTGAACCAGGTTATTAAAATTAACGTCAGAATTTTTAAGTTGTTTATCCGTTACGGAAGAAAGGGAGATAACTGTAACTCTTCTTCCTGTTCTACGCCGGCCAGCTTTGAAAGAACGTTTCTTTTTTCGCTTCCGTTTACATTTAAGAAATGAAGAATGTATTCCCAGTTCATTCAGTCTTGAGCACAATGTAGTATCTAGAACCAAGGTGTGGTCATTTAATCCAATTAATGAGGATCCGTCGTATTGTAAGCGGTCACGTGACGGCGGTTTATTCAAAAACAAATGACGTCTTAACAGTGGGACAAAACAGCTGAGAACAAAATCTAATTGTTCTCGTTTCCAAAACAAGGAGATGAATTAACACATACGAACAGAACAGCCAATGCATGATGAAACACAATAATGTAGACGATGATAGAAAACAAGCACAAATATCATAAATATAGCACAAAATCGGAAGAGTCTATTCTCGAGCAGTTAGGCGATGACGGCCATCATTCCGGTATAAAAGTATATATTTTAGTGTTTTCTCAACGTTATAACACTGGATGCATATCAGCTGATGCAATTTATTTAAAAACCTGTGAAAAATGTAACATGCAATATGTTAAACACTTAAACAGTTTCAATAACAATAAATAATCATCGCTTTCATGAAAAGTATGTACTGATCCGCAGTTCCCCTCTAATGTTTCAATACATTTTAATGCAAATAATCGTTTTTTTTTTACATGATTTTACATTGATGACAATCAATATGGAGAAATGAAATGTCTGATTACAGAAAGTTTCCAGATTCATAGAGATTGAATATTTTGTATCCAGATGGCTATAATGCAATGGCTTTGTATAAAATTATATTAAATGTTTATAAACAAATATGCATTTTCTAAATACATTTTTAATTATGTATTAGTACAAGCCTATGGTTCGTAAACTATAAAAATAAAAGTTTTGTAAAATTCATTTTTTAAAATTGTTTTCCTAGAATAGAAAATTAAAAACTTTTAAAAGAACTTACATTATTGTGAATTAAATACAAAACAGTCGTAAATGTTCTACCACAAGTCAAAATGTATAAAGTTCTAAATGAATTTTGATGGTATTCCAGTACTGAATATGTTCATGTGGCTGTAATGTTTAACGTGCTAATGTGCCCAAAGCCTCCAGTTTGGCTACAATTTTACAGTCTTGATGTAGCACAATAATATATTCAAAATGTTCTCATCTGAATTCACTATAATTCCATGTTAATGTTTTAGTTCCAGAATATTATTGATGAGCATTGTGCATTTCATATGAATAATAATTTGAATAAACAAACAACCCAAATAAAAAATATGAAAACAACATTAAGAATGATTCTGTTTTGGATGTTAAGGCAAGAATTCATAAATTAATAAGATAGACTAGAGACAAACAGTCATACATATAATTATATTGCTATGAAGGATATACAATATATCAATTAAATTATACAATTTTATATAATGCACACTGGCATTAATTCCATTAGGATACAGTGTCTAACTTATGAATCCAATAAGTTTCTTTTATAAATCTGTTCATGCCACCATGCACAATATCTATTGGCATGAAAGAAAAATCAAGTAAAGAGTGATTATTGGTGCTAAAGTGTGTTGAAATATTAGAGGAAAACGTAGGATCTCTAAAATTTCATATATCAAAGCAATTATTATTCATTCTCTTAAAAACGTAATTGTTTAAGTGTTTGTCCAACACATTGCATGCTACATTTTTTTTACAGGTTATTAAATAAATCACATCAGTTGATAAGCGGTTTGTGTTAACACGTAGAGAAAATATCTCTTTTGCATTAGCACTACTGAAAGAAGTACTTTCTCTTATGTTTGCACATTGAGAGCACCGGCTTCTGTTACATTACGATGACGAAAAGTGTATATCTTTATTATTTTTTTTCTGTCTGACTGTTTAGATCTAATTAAAAAATCTTGCAAGTTTTTGGGTCTTCTAAAAGCGAGAACTGGTTTAGTTTTGTAAAGTGATTTAACGCTAGTTTTATTTTGATAAATTTAGGAGACTATAATATTTATTAATTATAGGACCTATATTAGGCAATGAAGGATTATACTGTATTGTGAAAGGAATTACATCTCTCTCTCTCTCTCTCTCTCTCTCTCTCTCTCTATATATATATATATATATATATATATATATATATATATATATATATATATATATATATATATATTACATTCTGCTATTTTTTAACCTCATCTTGAGTGAGATTTCAGGCTTTGTTCAGCGCAGAATCAATGTAATTTATTCAAAGAATTTTGTAATTGACAGTCATCTGAAATAAATGTATGTATTTTTTGGCCTAGTTATATGGTATACCATTTTTACATGTGATGGGATGACATGAAGAATATTCAACATATTGGTGGATATTAGTTTTCTTGATATGAATATTTGTAGAGATAGTGTTATCACTATTTTTTATTACATTTGCATCTGAAAATGAAACCTGCGTACTAGATGCAGTATAAGTAAATTTAATCGTCGGGTGAAAATGAATTAGGAGATCAATAAACTTTTTCAGTTCTTCATTTTAATGGTTCCAGATCATAAATATATCATCTAATTTTTTTCATTCAAACTAAAGCGATGAATTTACCAGAAACATGTATGCTATGACTGATCGTGCAAATAAAGTGATTTTTTTTCTGACGAAAATTTGTTTTGATAATCACTCCTTCTTCATGATAAATCAAATTTGCAAAAGAAATCAATGTTTTCAGCGACATTTTACAATTTACAGAAAACAATTACTTAATGTATTGTGAATACTTACAATTCACCTTTTCCATGAAATATTGCTCTTATCACAAAAGAGTAACTTTTCTGGGAAGATTTTCTCATATGCTTTTCAATGATGTTGATGTTTTTTTTCTTTTTATTGTCACGAAGAAAAGTTTCTTGGAACTTATGCAGTTAAGTCAAGAATATTTTGGGGAACAAACTGTATGAATTAATTTGTTAAAGATCACAATGCTTCATGAAGATTTAAGTTATTATGGAAAAAAAGATGTTTTGTACATTCGTGAAGATGTTAAATTTTTATCATCAAGAATACAGATTTTTATCGCAAAAAAAATTACCTTTTTATGTGAATTTTATATGACCTAATGTGACCAAAAATATATAACTTTTATTTTTGCAAAGAAAACCACTAAAATACCTTATTGTCTGAGAACTAAACAGCACTTTAACAGATCCAGCATTTAGAAAAATTCTTCCATTCCATATTATTCTGCCTTCGACAATAATATGAGACACTGTCACATAACTTTACTTTGCCACACCCTTAAAAGCAATGAATGTGTGGGGGAACACTAATGGATCTATCCAAGACATCTGATTGCCTGCCTCATGAGCCTTGGATTGAAAAGATGGAGCTTATGGTGTAGCAAAGTCTTCAATCTAATTTCACACTACCCGTTACGCCGAAAACTGCCAAAAAATCTTCACTACTTTTCGGTATCTAGCTAGACAAGTGTCTCCAGCTTGTGGGCTGCAAATTCCAAGGGGAAAACATGGTTATTTCTGTGGGTATGTATTTTCTCAAATAAAAGAGCCTAAAAGTACAACTATTGGGGGGCGGGGGTGGTCAGCAAAACCTTTGAAGTTAAAAAGGGGTCCTGATACTGGAAGAGGTTGGGACCACTGGACATTAAATGGAATTGCCTAGTATGCAATGTTTTACTTTTATTGGGTCTTTGCTATCCAATTCTTCATAAATGATACATTTGTCTTTGTAAAACAGGCAACACTTTAAACTTCACATTTGATAATATTGTATCTTGTAAACATGCAAAAATTACTAACTGGTTTGCTGCAGTATGAGATTAAAGCCAGGGTCAATTTGATTGCTGTTAATGGTATTAAGGCCTTTTGGTAGGTTTATATGTGTAATGTTATTTTGTAACTTACTTATCATTCACTCTATCATCTTTTTAAAACATTATCAACTGTAGTTTTACATGACATTTATGTTATAAACAACAAAAAAAGCTTTTTAGATTTAAATAAACACAACTTGGAACCCTACATTCCATCTCTGGAGGCTACAATAGCCGCATTTGATCAACTGCTAAAGAAAGATTTCAAACATTCACTTGATAATGACTTCAAACCACAGCCTTAGAAGTGTATACAATTGTAGCTGGAATTACATGAAAGTGTCTGTGAGCCTTGTTCAGTTTCAGGTGAAATTTGTGTATTGTTAGCTTTATTCTAATCAGCTTTTAAGATCACTCAACTGTTGAACAGTAAAGTAAACATACATTTCATACTGGATTAGAACTGATGTTCACCATCAGTTGGTTTATGTTGTTCCTACACATGGGATTAAATTCTATGAGAAAAGAAAAACAAAACAAAAAGGCCCCCATGTTCAGGGAAAATCATGTCCACTTTGAAATTCTGCTGATGTCTTTGTAAATAATAAATAGTATAGATCCCTTGCTGGAGATATTCTTCAATGTCACATTAAAAATATCATCATTGCTAGTATCGCTATGTTTCAGGATTATGCAGGCACTAATCTGAATACATCATTGTCAAGTGACATAACAAATGCACAATATCTGCTTTTACTACTGAGTGGTGAAAGTGTTGTATTACACTGATGTGATTCATAGAATATTTGTTAACAGTTGTCAAGCATCTTTACCTAGTTGGTATGTGGGTGAGTTAATTGCCACCTGAATTTCTAATTCATTAAATACATATTGGTACAATAAAACCTGTCTTGAGAGACCACTTCCATGAGTGAAGACCTGTTTTGAGAGACCAGAATTTCAATGCACAGACTTATTGATTATATAGTGTTATGACTGGTTACAAGAGACCACTTGTTTGGAAAGATCATTATTTTTTGGCAGAAGGGGTGGTCTTTCAAGACAGGTTCTTCTGTATTTACATACTGATGTTTAAAGTTTCAAAGCACAAGTTGCTATGTTTATGGGGCTTCTTATATATGAAGAACCAGACTGTGACATCATGAACATTATTATATGGAAGGCACTGGTAACTAGGTTAGATTTTTATATGGGAAGCAAAGGGTTAATACATCAAAATATTTGTTTGATTAATTGGTTATCTTGACCATTACAACCAGAAGATTCACCAAAACTATAGACTATTCACTTGCTTCAGACTCAGTAGTCTATTTGTTAAAGAAAATATATCTCCAAAACTAAAACCAGCAATTCACTTGCTTCACACACTTGAGATGTAGTGGGTGATATAGTCTACAACAGAGACTACATTTTTTCTTTCACAATATTATGTAAACTTTTTAATCTTGTTCTGCACATATGCCTGGCTTAGTTTATTCCATTCAATTTCTTAGATCATTCCTAAATTAATCAAGTTATCAAGGCTCCAATATGTCTCTAAAAATGCAAACAGCCTCTTTGGAGCTTATTTCATAAATCTATTTGATGCATTCAAATGATACAGCAACTTAAGTTTGCCTTATATCCCAGTCAACTAGATACCTTCATACATTCATTGAAAATATTTTGAGAGTCAGTCAGATTTTTTGCCATTATATACCACATTAATTCTTTCATATCAAAGATTTCTCCATCCAAACTGTGTCTTTGAAATAGTTCTTTGAAATTATCAGCATAAGACAAATTGTAAGCTGTTCTATATGAAGTTTAATGGTCAAACTAACTTTCAGACAAGATTGAACGATTATGCGTGTCAAACATCCATAGCTAGCGTCAACTTTATATTATCAAATTGACTTTCATTTTTCATAGTTTCATTAAGCTCAGACTCAGTAGTCTTTTTGTTAAAGAAAAATATCTCCAAAACTTAAAATTGCAATGTTATGTTTATAGCTTATACAGCCATTGTCTGTGTTAATATATTAAATGAAAAAACACGCATTTTAAATTATTTTTTCAAAAACATAATAGTGCACGTTCCTCTAAACAGATAATATAATATGTCATTTTAAACTATTATTTACAATGTTATTATGAATATCCTGTGTAACAGTTAACACATAAGGTAAAAGAATAGCACTTGCACTTTTATTTCAACCGGATGTTGCCGTCATGTTCAATAGAAATATTCCAGGTATTTTTCCATATTTGCCAAACAGATTTTGTTTCAACTCTGCTTATGTTAACTTTGCTTCAATTTAGACAAACCAATTTATTACATTGCTAAATTAAATTGAAAAAAGGTGTATTCTCTCTGAATTTTCTAGCACGCAAAATGAGCTATATTTATTATATCAGCATTGAGTTATAAAACTTGCATACCTGTATTGCATCAGCATATAGCTTTGAGAGTATTGATTGAATCAGCACTGTTGCTTTGTAACCACATGATATATATAATCATACTTAATACAACCTCACGAATGTGTCAGCGTTTGATCACTTTTGTGGAACTATATCATACATACCAACCCCCTGAGATGCATAAGCATAATAATTGCCATTATTAGTGGCAAAAACACGTAATTTGGGTGTATAAAATGTAATCAATGTATTACATGTCAGAATTACAATTTACAGCAAAGTATGAATACGATACATATTTTACAACTAACCTGGTTCTGCAGCTAGTCACAATTCTTGTCATAAAGGGCAAAACCCATATGGATAAGAATAAGAATAAAAAAATCCCAAAATATACTGAAACATTATATGTGTAACTTTTGCTGAATAATTGCAATTTGGAATATTGTAATGATTACAGTCAGGTGCTTTGAGTGCCATGGTACATTAATCTCATATTCTTTTATAAACGTTTGTAAAGCAGTGTTAATTTGTTCTTTATCTGATCTGACAAATTTTGAAATTTGAAAAGATCCATCTCCTGTAACATTTTCCGCCAGATAACACACCGTAAAGCATTTAACTTATCTGGTGACATCTTTTTAAAAGTACAGATTGGTTCACTAACTAGATTATCAATGAAATGAATCTGTGAAGCAAAGTTCACATATGAAGAAACCTGTCTCTATTCTGTTAGAAATGGGTCACATACAGTTTCTATAAATAGCAAATAAGGAAAGTACCCTTATGCTATTCTTACACAGCAGTCACCTTCTTAAAAATATTCTCTAACTTATATGAATGGAATTAAAGAGATGATAATAAGATGACAAAAACAACATTTTATTGTTTTATTTTTAATTTTTACTCTACAAAAATGTATAATCCATATAGTCTAGCATAAGACATAATTTGGTGAAAAAGTAATGATTATGCAAAAGGTGTAATAGTTGACAGGTATGTTATAATCTATGGTTTGCATATGGTATATAGCTGGCTTGCCAAGTTATGGGTGATAGAGGCTGTGGCAATTATCAGGACCCAAAAAGGCAAAAAAAGGCAAAAGCCCTATTATGACACTACTTATGCCTCATTGATAACACCTGCAAGTATTTTCCTCAGTTTAATGCTTAAGTAATGATAGTAATTTTTCCACAAATAGGCTTAAACTGTATAAAAGATTTGTCTTAGACCATGTTAGAGAGCCTTAACATTTTGAACCTCATTTACCTCCCTTGGACCATGTATGCACTATACTTAGAAATCAATATTAAAACATTTGGCTGCGCTCTCATTACTTTCACAGCAAATAATAGCACAGGATTCATTTTTTAAAATAATATTAAACTTCTGAAAGTGTACAAGTGCAATGAAATCTTTTGAAATCCAGTTAATTGACAAACATTGTTACATGTATTCACATGTATGATGAAAAAGTGTCCAACTAGTAAGTGGCCAATTTTACATTTGCATCCCCCTTTTCATGGTCTAGTGTTGTTTGCTAGGATATTGAACTTCACATTAAATTATTATACACCGTTTTTGTCTGATTGATTTTAACATATGAGGTACCAGCTGCACCTGATATTTTTGCTTTTAAGTCCAACCAAAAACTGCACAGAACCATATCTGCCATTGCATAATTTACAGATTTTCGTTTAATGCAGAGTAATCAGTAGACCCTGATCCATTGGTGTATTAGGTATTTGTAGTTGGGGTCAACATGACCCTGATCCATTGGTGTATTAGGTATTTGTAGTTGGGGTCAACATGACCCTGATCCATTGGTGTATTAGGTATTTGTAGTTGGGGTCAACATGACCCTGATCCATTGGTGTATTAGGTATTTGTAGTTGGGGTCAACTTCTGAGTATACTGGTAACTAAACAAACATTTGTCCATACATGTCACCATGAGGTGGAGTATAATATCAATTAAATTGTATCTCATGAAATCATGATGTCATTTTTATTTATCCCTCAAATGACTTCTAATGCATATGTATAAAATGATCCAGTAAGTTTTCCTTTTACTGTTGGGTATATTCTAGATACTGTAATATTACATTGTAACACATTGAAATACAATACAGGGACTTTAAACAGTTTGATGAGAAAATGTTCTTAAATGATTTAGTTTGCAAACCCTGTCAATCAGTCTGCAATATAGCTGATGTCAACACTGCTTTAGATAAATGGTATCACATGTTCAATGCAGCCTTAGACAAGCATGCCCCAATTAAAACAAAAAGGGTTAAACACCAAATTACACCCAAGTGGATTACCCGAGATCAATGAGGTTAGGCACCTAAGAGACAATTTCCACAAGAAAAAAGAATTGAAAAGCTATAGAAAGTGGAGGAATAAAACTAAGCACCTGATAGATAAGGCAAAAGAGAACTACTATAAACAGGTTATTAATCAAAGTAATAGTACCAAAACATTGTGGAAGTATCTAAAAGAGCTGAACCCACCCAAGAACAGTTGTCTTCCCCATAGACTTAAGCAAAATGATGATATAGCAACATCTGTACAAGACATTGTGGAAATTTTCAAGAATTTCTTCATAAGCATCTCCAGTAACAGTATTCAGAACCTGAGTAACATCCCAATTGAACTTGATGCTCTATTGTTATTTATAAGAGCTAAAATTCCAAAGGTAATTAGTTTTAAATAGCTAATTTTAGTGAAGCTGATGTTTTTGATATGCTAATTTAAGTTGAATATTATAAAATCCTCTGGATTGGATGGTATTAGTCCACGAATTCTTAAAATTGCTGCTCCAGTAATAACAAAGTCACTAACGCATATCATAAATTTAAGTATAATGAGTGGTAATTTTCCAGAAAAACTGAAATGTGCAAAGGTTACACCTATCTTTAAGAAAGGAGAAAAGGAGGATCCAGGAAATTACAGACCAATATCAATTCTACCTGTATTATCAAAACTGTTTGAAAATCATATAGCCATTCAGGTCTATAAATTTTTTCAAACAAACTTTCTATTTCATAAAGCACAATCAGGATTTTGAAAGTACCACTCATTCCAAACAGAACTTACCAAATTAACTGATCTTTGGCTGAAGGAAATGGATAATGGACATATGACTGGGATTGTTTTACTTGACTTCAAGAAAGCTTTCGATCTTGTTGATCATGAAATTCTGCTGCAAAAGTTGAACTGTTACAGGTTTGACAATCCTTCTTTAAACTGGTTTAGATCATACCTAAACCAAAGGTCTTTACAAGTAAGCATTGGCAATATTAGCTCTCAAACTCACACTATTTATTCAGGAGTCCCTCAAGGCTCAGTTTTGGGCCCTCTCCTCTTCCTTATCTATATCAATGATCTACCATTAAATAATGAATCCACAAATACAGATTTGTTTGCAGATGATGCAACCTTGTATACATCTAGTTCTGATACTGAAGTTATCCAAACAAGATTAAACTCAGACCATATTAGAGTCCAAAACTGGGCACAACAAAATAGGATGGTAATTAATGAAGGTAAAACAAAATGTATGATTCTAGGGATGACACAAAAGCTACACAAGTCAGGGAACCCAAAACTATCTCTTGCAATAAATAATCATCCATTAGAAAATGTCAAACATGAAAGGCTTGTAGGTGTGTCCATAGATAATAATTTATTATGGAATGACAATATTGATAAGCTTTGTAAAACACTGTCATCCAAAATTGCCCTTCTCAGCAGAATCAAGAAATATTTACCTAAGGAAACTCGCAATCTATACTACAAGTCATATATTCTTCCAACAATGTTTTACTGTTCTAATGTATGGGGAAACTGTGTTAAATCTGAGCTTGACAGGATTTATAAACTCCAGACACAAGCAGCATGTGTAATTTTAGATACATCTGTTGATCATCCCTCAAAAGCATTATTTACAGAACTCAAATGGTTCACAATATATGACAGGATAGATTTTCACAAGGTAGTTCTTTTATATAAATGTCTGCATGGAACTGCACCAGAGTATCTTAAAGACTTATTCTGGCCTTTTTCAACACAATACCAGTTGAGATCAATATCACATGGAAACCTCCTAGTACCAAAACCATAAACAGAGCAATTCAAAAAGAGTTTTCAATATTCTGGTACAGTTCTGTGGAATAAGCTTCCACTACATGTAAAATCTGCTGAAAATATTAGAGTATTTAAGAACAGATATCGTGAGCATGCATGTGTTTCTAATAGATAATGGAATTTAGTATTTTAATACTAAACATGCTAAAATAAGCACTAATTATTGCTATCTTTATACAATGTGCATTTGTTACAGTCTCATTAAGAGGGCCTCAAGGGAGAATAGTCCTTGACTAATGAGTCACCCTCTATAAATAAAGCATTATTAAGGTTTGGTGTTTTATGGTACAGCAACACAAGTAGGTTATTCAGTGCTGTAATTTAATTGGAGCAAGGTGTCTTGCCTAAGTCAACACTAACAGTGAACCTGGGCTCATCCAGTTATATTATTCAAAAGCAACATCCTTTCTGCTATGAGTCTGAATTGTTAATCACTAAGCAACTGTGACTTCTGTACATGCATAGACCCAACAGGTTTGTTGAGCACAGTACAGAGGTCTATCGTGAAGCAAAAATACTATGTGAAATTCAATGTTTCATACATGATTTGCAGAAAGCATTCAAAAATGGACAATGAAAAATAATCTCACTGGTAGTTGGTTGTTCTAATTTATGATTGGAAACACAAGTATACCATGAAACCAAATCATATATCCATCACGAATGTTTGACCAACAGTCAAGAACCACCAAAACCAAAAGGACAGTTATCTGCAAGAAAAAACTGTCATGATGCAAATAAAAAGTTCTTTAAAAAGTGTCAATTTTGCTTAATAATGTATTAACTCAAAACAAGAGGCACAAGTGTTTTCAGAATTTATTGCACAGTGTGCAAGAAATGACTTCAAAAGAACACCATTTATTAGCATTATCACCAATGGTTTCATTAGTAAAGGGATACATAACAAAAAGTTGTTTATGTGAGAATTGTCATGGGTGGGCAAATAAACACTACTTTTGGTATGAAAGATGTTTCACAAGCTATAATGCTGATGGAACTTAAAGCAACTGATGAAGAATTTTCATCATTTGCAATAACTAGTTACGAAAATAAACTTGGATTTTGTTCTTCTTTCAATACCAGAAAAGAAAAAGTTGTTACTGCTAGGATCAAAGAAATTTGTAGGAAATTAAGAATACATTTCCAAGCTTATCATAAGGAATTGGTTGACAAAGCGGTAGTTTCAAAAATCCCAATACATGCAAAAATCACAAAATAAATTTCAATTGAAGTAATTTGTTAGGCACATGCAATCACCAATGTAATCACTACTCATGCTGTTGTCTGAAGTGTAAATGAGATTTCTTGCAACTATCAATGTCTTGGAACAGTTGGAATTAAGTGAATCACCTAGGTTAAAAAGTTTCTGCAGAATATTGGTAATGGAACTATAAAAGAATTTCATGATTTTGCATTAAAAGCCCATAGTTTTTCAAGTTACAGTGCAGTTATCACTTCATTCTAGGACACAATCAGCAGTTTAATAGAACATTTGGACACACAACTTGACAATAAGCAATGTGTTGTATTGAAAGCTGTTTGATGATTTTCACTTACAGTCAAGACATTCCAATCTTCCAAGATTTGGTGATGAGAATATTACTCTCTACTAGAGCATTTTCCCTAGTAATGACAACGGCAGACTTGTATCCAGACAAGATGGATAACAAGTGGCTTCAAGAGTTTAATTTACACAAGTTGATGTCAGTTAGAGAACTTACAGTGGTGTGATGTTAAAAAACACTTGCACACTTTTCTTGCATTGGTGGATATTGTATTGACCTTTCTAGTCTTGCGTGTAGAAGCAGAGAAGGGATTCAATGAAATAAAAATAATGAAATCTCATTGCCGATGCAGAATCGCACAGCAATGTATCAGTTGATTTGTGATCCAGTGTCAAATATATATTTATGACATATATTTATGGCAATTTAGTTTAAAAAGGCAAAGAAGACCATTGTCTATGGATGATAATTCAGAATCTGATGAAGATGATTATGATCTGGGACAAATGATAGCAAATCAATAGAAATTCAAATGTGAATTAATCTCAACTGTTTTGTTTCTTTATTTTGGGGACTAATCAATTTTGTTGCAGTCTAATGAGTCTTTTATCATTAACCTTCACCAATTAATAGCATATATCAATACCCAGTAGCCTGAAAAATATATAAGCAAATCCATGTTTGTATCATGACTATATGGCGTACATCAACAAACTGAAAAAATATATAAGCAAGTCCATGTTTGTATCATGACTGTATAGCGTACATCAACAGACTGAAAAAATATATAAGCAAGTCCATGTTTGTATCATGACTGTATAGCGTACATCAACAAACTGAAAAAATATATAAGCAAGTCCATGTTTGTATCATGACTGTATGGCGTACATCAACAGACTGAAAAATATATAAGCAAGTCCATGTTTGTATCATGACTGTATAGCGTACATCAACAGACTGAAAAAATATATAAGCAAGTCCATATCTGTATCATGACTGTATAGCGTACATCAACAAACTGAAAAAATATATAAGCAAGTCCATGTTTGTATCATGACTGTATAGTGTACATCAACAGACTGAAAAAATATATAAGCAAGTCCATGTTTGTATCATGACTGTATGGCGTACATCAACAAACTGAAAAAATATATAAGCAAGTCCATGTTTGTATCATGACTGTATGGCGTACATCAACAGACTGAAAAATATATAAGCAAGTCCATGTTTGTATCATGACTGTATGGCGTACATCAACAGACTGAAAAATATATAAGCAAGTCCATGTTTGTATCATGACTGTATAGCGTACATCAACAGACTGAAAAAATATATAAGCAAGTCCATGTTTGTATCATGACTGTATAGCGTACATCAACAGACTGAAAAAATATATAAGCAAGTCCATGTTTGTATCATGACTGTATAGCGTACATCAACAGACTGAAAAATATATAAGCAAGTCCATGTTTGTATCATGACTGTATGGCATACATCAACAGACTGAAAAAATATATAAGCAAGTCCATGTTTGTATCATGACTGTATAGCGTACATCAACAGACTGAAAAAATATATAAGCAAGTCCATGTTTGTATCATGACTGTATAGCGTACATCAACAGACTGAAAAATGTATAAGCAAGTCTATGTTTGTATCATGACTGTATAGCGTACATCAACAGACTGAAAAAATATATAAGCAAGTCAATGTTTGTATCATGAGTGTATAGCATACATCAACAGACTGAAAAAATATATAAGCAAGTCCATGTTTGTATCATGACTGTATGGCGTATATCAACAGACTGAAAAATACATAAGCAAATCCATGTTTGTATCATGACTGTATAGCGTACATCAACAGACTGAAAAAATATATAAGCAAGTCCATGTTTGTATCATGACTGTATGGCGTACATCAACAGACTGAAAATATATAAGCAAATCCATGTCTGCAGAACACTGCCTGCATCATTGCACAAATCTATCGTAGGATAGGTTGAATCGCTGGAACAGTCTGAAACATAGTTTTCAGATAACACCACAATATATAATTGGCCACAGCTTCTTTGAAATATTATAAGTTGTTCAAAACTTAAATTCTGAACTACTTACTTAGTAACGGGTTTACATTTGCCTTTGCTTTTATTTCGACCTTGAGATAGAAAGCAAGGTCATGGGAGGTAGTATGATCATGATATGTAACACAGTCTATATATGATATATAATTGGTTAAAGTTTGATTAAAATATATTCATTGGTTCAACAGTTATACTCTAGGCAGTACACTAGTCACAAAATTACTATTTCTGTTGCCCTGATATTGCCCTTGAGGCATTAGGGGCTTGGCTGTACTAGGCAGCACATTAGATAGTCATTATACATACTTAGGTAAATTTTCATGAAACCATCTCCAATTGTTACAAAGTTCTGGGCTGAACAAGCAAATGTCAAAATGACCATGCCACAAACAAAAAAAAAATCTGCTCTACATACAATTAAAAATAAATCATTCTTCCTGATCCCATATAGGTTTTAAGAAAATAATTAATTGTAAGGTAAATACAAATGTACAGTGATTACCATTCAAGAATATCACAAATAAAAATTGATACAAAGCTTGTACAGTCCTACCCGTTTATGTTGACATCCTCGGGCCCGAGGAAATATTGTCGAGATAGGCGGATGTCAAGATAAGTGCTAGGGGTGGGTGGGGGGTGTCTGCAAAAAAGACTCTATAAAAATATCTGACATCAAAGCTTTTGTGTTCGCATAACAATCCACAGGAAGATGATGCACATTTTTAAAACAGCGAGGCTTCTTGGACTTGGCAACTAGAAGTGGCATTTTATCATTGCCAATCATGTTTGATGCGACTAAAACAGAGATGCGATCTTTGGCCTGTTTCCCACCAACACATGGTTGACCTTTGATGCAGTACATCTTGTCCTGAGTACACTTAAAGAATAAAGCGGTTTCGTCTGCATTGTATATATCCTCAGACTTTTAGGTCTGCAATATATCTTTAAGCTGGGTTTTCCATCCATCAAGCTGTGATGTGTCTGCTGAGTTTGCTTCTCCACAAATCCTTTTGTATCCAATATTATGACGATCTTTAAAGCGACTGAACCAACCACTTGTTGCAGCAAAGTTCTCCACAAAGTTTTTTTGCAAATTCTTTTGCTTTTTCGATGATCATATCACAATCTATGGATTGGGGCCCCAAGTGGCCGAGTGGTCAAAAGCGCTGTCCGTTACGGACCACTGCCATCTCACCTCTGTCTGCGTGTGTTCGAGTCTAAGATTCGGCAAATGTAGTTATGTGAGAAAGCTTGCCAGTAGCATCTCATGGATCGGTGGTTCTTTCTGGGGTTTGTCCGGTTTCTTCCTCCACCATTAATACTGGCCACCATGTATAGCCTATATTGTGCTGAAAAATGGCGTTAAACCATACAAAACAAACAAACAAACAATCTATGGATAAAGTGGAATGTGCAATGTGGTTTTCATTGAACCATTTTGCTGTGGCTTCATCCACGTCTTCAAATTTAGCAGTCTTCTGCTTCTTCCTTTGGTGAGCGCAGTTACCTTGAACATAGCCTTTCTTTACAGACTCAGCAGCTTTCATCCATCCTGACAGGGTGTTATGTTTAGCTGAAAATTTTTCATAGACATCTTTGCAAGATGCTCCGCCCTCAACTTCAATAAGAGCCAGATATTTAGTTTCCAGAGACTAAATTTAATCTGCGTTTTACACTGGTGTTGGTAGCCATCATAAATATAAACTTAAAAAGAAGACTTTCACAGCACAATACTCTTGTTTTAATCACCAATCATTTTGGAAAATGCAATAATCTATCAGAGTTCATTGCTTATATTTAGTCGCCGTGAGAGGCCAACTTAATAAGACCAAACAAAAAGCCCGTTGTCTTTTTGTTTTTTTTTCCCACCACGACATTAAAGCCTGGTGGCAAGATCAACTAATTGTTGAATAAGTCCAGGTTGTAACTGGCCTCTTGCAAACATAAATGATTAGGCCGGAAAATTAAAATTGGTGGCAAGATCAACTAATTGTTAAACAAAGTATGGGTCGGTACTGGCAGCTGGTTGACATGAATGATTAGGCAGTGAAATTTAAGCCTGGCGGCAAGATCAAAATATTGTTGAAACAAAGTATAAGTCGGAACTGGCAGCTGGTCAACATGAACGATTAAGCGAGAAAATTGTAGTCTGTCGGCAAGATCAAATAATTGTTGAACAAAGTATTGATCTTAACTGGCAGCTTGTCGATATAAATGTTTTGAAAACAAAGGATTTGTTCAAGCTGGGACCAAGGGCTTCTGTCAACATATATGTTTAATGACATAAGCATGACAGTTTGGTGGTAATAGTACACCAAGGGACTGGGACTTTTGCTTTTTTGTCGATGTAGGCAGCTAGTCGAGATAAGTGATGTCAATATAAATGGGTAGGACTGTATATACATAAGATAAATGTGTTAGAAAAAGAAGATTAAAAAAAATGAGATTCCAAACTTTAATTGAAGAAGAATGGCACATTAAAAAAAGAAAACGAAAAACTTTAATACAACTAAGACCTCAGTGTCCCTGTACTGTACCAGGTTAGCAGTGCAGTGACTCAGTGAAGTCCAGGGGATATTTTTTGATCTGACACTAGATGTGCAACTCCCTCAAAAGTTGCCAATCCTGATATTTAAGTAATTATAACCATATATCATTACTACCCTACATTAATTTTTCAGATGCTAGAAAACTAATTATCTTTTATGATGTCCCAAAAATCAAATGGACCGTGAACATATTTTTCAACAAACATTATCTGAAAATTTTTTGGTTGTGACAAAATCAGTGACAATACTAGTTTCTTGAGTTGGATGATTCCCAATTAAGTTTACAATGTAGACAGATGAAAGTCAGAATCTCTGTAGTCAAAATATCAGTTGCTTTTGAAATCTTTCATGCATTTGCTGTTGCTGCCAAAAAGAAAATACTAATGTATAAAATAAAACCAGTTTGTCAAAGACAGCATGATTGAAGTTGTTAGAAATGTTGTATTTGATCATTTGACTATGAATACAATTTGTTTCAGCCTAATTTAGTAGACTTAACACATTAACCCCTGGAGGTTTCTGCTATTTTTGCATGAAATGCGAGTAGGAAACACATTTTGGGGACTATTTATGAATGCATCCTACTAATACATCGACTTCCAAGCAATTTTCCATTAGACCAATGCTAGTTGTACTAAAAAAAATGTTTTCCATTGGTTTGTTTGCTGGCGCATGAGCAGAAGGTGAAAAGTTGGAGTTCTATTTTATTTTTGCTTAACAGACCCATAATTTTCACATGGAGAAGACTCTTTATTCAAAATGTCCACCTTATCCTACTTTTTTGCACAGATTCACCTTTCTGTGTGCGCTTCAGACCAGTCTCACTTAGATCTGAGGCCATAAAGTCTAAAATCTGGACACAAAATCGAATTCCGACCATGGGCAAATTTTGGGTGGAAAAAAAAAAAGCGGGTCCAAAAAATTAGGTTTTTCATTCTGTATTTTGTAGTACAACTAAAATGTACAGATTATTTGGTATCATTGTAGAGCTAAATCTGTCCACCTTTCTATAACACTACCCACTTTAGTTTATAATGCATCACTTCGATGCTACAGACCATGGAAGTAGGCTACTACCCAGTAAAATCGACACTAGGGGGTTAATGTGTTAAGTGTAATTATTAGAGCCTAGTGAAAAAATAAAATATGGTGCTAACTTTTTCAAGCTTTAACAATTACCATCTGTAGTATTTCCCACTATTTTGTGTACTGTCATTCTTCATCCAGACTGGACAATTTGTCAATGAATGCTTGCACTGTGATATACCATTGATAAAGTGACAACAAGCAACAAAATGAGGTGTAAGCATTATTGATGTTTCTTGCTATTACAATTCAAACTACTCACTGACAAATTACTGGGCAGGTTATGTATTCAGTGCCATGAACATCATATTTTGAAGCTATCTCTCATGTTAAAGGACATTTTCAGTTATAAAATATATACAGTATGACCCCACTATAACGTAGTAGTTGGGAGCCATAGAACTCAACCGTGTTATAGACCGAATTGTGCTATAAGCAACCAGGTCAGTTATCTGGAGAAAATAATGTATGTACCCCCAAATATTTGGGGATGGGGTAGGTCATAAATGATGGTACAAAAAAATGTGCTTCGTTGACACAGTCACCATCTTAAATCAATGCACATTGAATTAAATGAGAAGGCATATATATTACTTTATTTAGAGAACCATGCATTGGTACTTATACATATATACATACTGTTTATATATTCATGTCTAATGTATAGCATGAACAGAGTATCAACACCATGTATTCATTTGTGAATCTCATCACATACATTGAATCCACAATACAAGCAATTCCATTGAAAATGTGCACATATTTCAAATATTCAATAATTTTGTCACAGGTCATATAGGTCTGAATTCAGTGGAAAAAAGAATGTATGTTCCAAGTCAGTAACAGTTTGTGTTTTAATCCACCATTGGCAGTGTTAGTAAGTATAAACCTTTTTCTTTCTTTTTCTTTTTATTTCCCTGCAAGATCCTTGAATGAACTTTTTACACATTAGTTTTTGTAATTTTAAGATGAAAAAATATACAAACATTTTACAAACTTTTTGTTCTTTTAAGAAATAATTTTTTTGTGTACATATGAAATATCAGGAGCCACACTACAACAGTGTTATGTCCAAATTTGTGTCATAATGGAGTGTGCTATAGTGAGGTCACACTGTATAAGACTAATTTCATTTTTCTAATCGGAAGAGTAATACATTGATTTGTCACTTAGAATAATATTTCCAGATATCAAGAGAACATAATGAAAAATGTTACACAAATTTTGCAATGTACTAAAACAAGAATTTTTTCTTAAATTTATTCACTAAATATGTGTGAGAGAAGGCAAATAATTATAGTGTATTCATTTCTAAGACATATTTTGACATAGATAAGCCATCAATACCAGGAATTCTATTTACCAACCATCTTAATGAATCTGTCACAAGATGTACAATGGATGTATTCAAATGATTTGCAATATTTTTTTAAATAGTACGAGATTAAATATTTATGCATACCTGTTTTATAATTTTTTTAGTTTGGCAACACTAGTTTAAAAGCTCTGATGTTTTTCTTCTCATGAGAATCAATCTCACAATGGAACTTCAAAATGCAAGAAAAACAAATCTATCATGCCTATCAATTAAGTACTGCAAAATAATAACAATATGCAATATAAAAATTGTGTTGATTTTCTGATGTATTTAGAAAAATAATTAAAAAAAAACATTAATGTAAATTTGTGGCTGATTATGTTAAACAGAAACTGTGGTCATTTTAATATAGGCAGTGTACATCACAAGCTTATATAGTAATTTGATGCTTCATTCAACAGTAAGTACCAGTTAATTACTGTATTTTGAAAATCTGACGATACATATGCTGGAAATAAGTGCATACATAAATAAGAATTTTGCTACAATTACTGCATATTTAATTCACTCTTTAGATTTAAAAAAAATAAAAACAAAAACTTCCAATAAAACCTGAAGATATTTGCCTTGAATTGAGCAAACAAATTTCAGCTCCTGTGTAGAGGTGTGAGAAAAATAAAAATGTTATCAATGGATTGTTCATATGGCCAAACCAAATTTTATGAATCCCAATTACCCATAAGCATCAGTGGTAACCGGATGTACCAGACCAATGAGCAAATCCATACTCCGAGATCATGGCAAGTGAATGTTATTTGTAGTATTGTAAATCTTTCCGTTACAGTATAGAAATGTTCTATTCCAATTATGGGTGTCTTCATAGACACTTGTCATGTTCAAAAACAATACATCACTAGAGGATAGATTAAATTTGTCTGCATTTTCTAATTCTTTTGAAATAAAAGTTGAATTTAGACTGGTTCCATTTACAAGTATGCAGGTAATATTATCTGTATTTCCTGCTAGAAACTGGTCAGATAAAATTCCAGCAAGAAAAGAGAGTAAGAAAAATATAAATGTAACAGATCTACGGAAAATAATTTGTTTCCTTGTTAACTTGGTCTGTCCTATCAGCAATTCTCTCTCTCTATCAGAATCCTGAGTGTCCATTTTCTTTAGTATTGAAGACTTTTCTGATTCCTGGGAGGAAACTTGAACATTGCTTTCAAACATTTGAGCTGAAATGGACATAAACAACTACATTCACTTATTAGCCAAATCTATCTGTAAACTGCAAAGACCCAGATCAGCCATTGCATAATATGTCAGCAGGTCCGTGTCTATGCTTTTTGCTAAGAGCAATCAGTAGAGCAAACAACACACACCCAGATCTGACCTTCTTATGTAAAAGCAGATAGATAAGGGTCTATATTGTTTGCTTCTGAATTTAACTTTTAAGCAAGTATAAATGATAATAAGAATGGTAAAAATCATTTTGCATGATTATGAAAATATTTTAAATGGAAGGAGATACTATAAAGCAGCTACTGTTAACCTATGCATGGCAACTCTATCACCATACAGTTGCAAAAATTTAGCAATTTATGACAAGCCAAATTGATTACAAATAATTGCAAAGATGTTCTAGTAATTTTCAAAAGGCATTCACTCTCTTAAAATGAAAAATCAAGATAAACTTAACATTAGAAAACAAGATCCTAAAACAGGAAAGGCCAAAAACTGTCTTTCCATCTTAAAGCACTAATTGTATGCTACCATTTACAGAGAAGGGTAATAGGGATCAACAATTTACAAAAAACAAACATTCCATTCTCTGCCAAAGACCCAATCACAATAACAATAGGAGACTAAAGTGGCATCCAACCACTACCCACATCACCCTCTAGGAGCATGATGACTGCTTCAGAGAATGGATGAACATTTTCCAAACATAAAAATAGTACAACCAAAGAAAAAATGTTTATAATTGTGCTGGATGGCCCTCATGGGGTGTCACACCTTCTCATTGTTTTAACTACAACAGTTTCTTCGGTAAATCCAGTGAAAGCTATAACATCATGCCTGGAACTGAGGTTATAAGATAAGAAGATAAGAATTCTTTATTTCAGACTTCAAAGTCAATACCTCCAAATTAAAATATAAAGTAAAAGACATTTTAAACATAAAAGTACATAATATATATATATATATATATATATATATATATATATATATATATATATATATATATATATATATATATATATATATCATACCTACAAATATATAGCAACATCTACAACTATTAACTGCACCATTCATTATAAAGAATAAAATTAAATGAATTAAATGACACATTTAAAGAATAATTTGTTCCATCTACTAATAATATGAGAATTTACATGAATGGGTGGCAGTTATCAGTGGCCAAATGAGATTCAACTCTCATCTTGGCAAGGCCATATCCCATAAACAGAAGCTGACTAAAGCAGACTGGGAATGCTACCCAAATGACTCTAATATTTTCCAAATGGAAACATTACATCTGAATGCATTTAATGATGAAGAGGGAAAATGACTATAGAGAGGGCTAGTTAAATTAAATCTGAAATGTTTTGGATCAACAATCACTGGCTAGAAAGAGGTTGATCTAAGTCTGTAGAAGTTGAAGGAATTAGGCGCTCACACTTAGGCCATTAGTGGGCAGGAGGAACTGTAAGTAATTGTTCTGTTGCAGGAGGAGAAATTATGGATGTGTTGTGGAACAGGTCAGAAGTGTCTGCTCTGATTACACAAACAGTGAAGTGTCTGGCTTGTGTTAGGGAGATCCTGGGTTAAAACCTCAGTCTAGATATTATTTTGCCTGTTACATGTGGCTCTATTAACAGAATAACATGAGTCAATATGCAACCTGCATAGGGAGTGACAAGAAATAACGGAGAATCCTGGCAGACTTGGAGAACTCCAGTAACAGAACACGAGGCTAGCAATGCCAGGTTTAAACCCATCTGGCCACAAAATATTAACACTTTGACAGATGGAAAAATCTTGCAAAAAAAGATCATCATTTACATTAGAAAATATATTTTCCAAGAAAAATCAATACAGTGACATAATATTAACACCCTGACAGACAGAAAGATAAAAAAAGATCACTATTTACATTAGAAAAAATAGTTCCCAAGCTGATTCAATACAGTGACAAATACATCTTACCACTGGGATATTCTGATTCCGAATGCTCCACTCCAGCTCGGTCCTGAGCCTAGAATAGGTCAATATTAAAACTTAATACAAAGTATCAACTAAAACAATAACTAGAAATTATTCCAGAAAAAGAAATGTCCCAGCACAGCGAATGTAAACTGACCTATGTACAAACCATCCCAGCAGACAGGTGGATATTGGTAGTAATAATAAAAGGCATATAAATATCAAAATTGGCTGTGACATATCGATGGAACATTGATTACCTTTTTCTCAAGAACTAGATAATAACTAACTCAGTGATAACATACTTTCCTCCCTTGATCCCTAGGATCGAAGATTAAACTACTGTGATTATGAAACATATATAAAAGCAGGTGTAAGTGTGGAGGAAATTTAACTTTGTAGATGTAACCAAATTCTACTTATTTCATATCATCATTTATTTTTTTTTGGGGGGGGGGAGCAAAAGGCAGTCCAAATTCTGTTGTAGCAAATATTTTTAGATTAATGACAAACATTAAATTTCTGATGAGATATATTTGCAGTCATTTCTTGATGGGCAACTCCTTTGCAATTAGGGTAAGCATGTGACATGGTACGGTCAATTTTAATATTCTTTGAAACAGTACACACTAAATTTTATGTCTCTTTCAGTTAGTGACATAGCATTCTTTTTGTCAAGGTCATGTTTAATGAGTAACCAGAGAGAGAAATGTGTATGTGATTAAGATTTTTAATGTAGCTTTAAAAAAATTTCAGTCATATCGCTACGATGTCTGCAGTGAGGCAGTTTATAGTGATGTCTAGCACTGGGGCATCATGCCTCAGACATGTAGAATGATGTCCCATCCAGTCACATTATCCTGACACTGGGCCAACCAGTCCAGAGAAATAAAAAACATGCCCAAGCACAAAGTTCATAACAGGATGATAATGTAATGATGACTTAAAGGCACTAATTATAATTATAATTAAAATAATATTACAGCATGATTATAATTATAAATTTAAAAAAAAGTAAGATCAAAGCAGAAAATGATTTAAAACATTATAATCTAACAATAAATTACAATGATAAAGAAATAATGATAAACATAAACCCTTATCTACTGGTGAATGATGCAACAACTGATTATGGTCTATCTTATCTGCAGTCAGACTCAATAAGCAAATACCTTCTGTGTTTCCTTTTTCCAATCCATCAACAGAATCTTCAGCAGAAAGGCAATTGTCTGAAATAAGGTACCAATCAACATGCTCCACCAAGCACCTGTTTAAAAATAAATATATACACAACTAAACTTTTAAATATTTGATCTTTTTACTGTAAATTTAACAGAATGCTTTCCATTAGTAATTCTAGAAAGCACATGTAATTTCATGTAGGAAACTGAAATCAAGAAGGATAAATACAACAAGAGTACAGTGTATGGCATCTGATATGTCCACCTCCTCTGTTCAATAGCCCTCTATGTAAGCACAAACAGGACATGGCTGAGTGTGAAGACCATTGCAGTGATATGTACCTTTGATCAGGGCATATGGTCTTGAATTAAACTTACAATGAAGAAACCATTATTTTCTTATTTAGACTTTAATGACCATCGATTGACATCTGGCCTTTAGACCCTAGAATTTATGGGCTTTTTTAGTACCCTAGGTTGAAGCCATGCAAAAATTGTGGTCAAGAAAATTACCACAGAATAAAAATGATTCTTTGAACCCATTTTTCTTTACAACACATTGTCCCTGACCTTTTATACTTTGACCCCCACATCAACATGCCTCTTCCATATCTTACCCATGAACCCTCAAAGAACTTTTGTTAAAATACATGGTTTAGAATTTAAGTCATGCAAAAAGATTTTCTTCTTTTCATTACAGTGACATTGACATAGAGGGGGAAACGAAAAAACTCTTTCTAACCCAATGGCTTTCTTTCAGATTTGATGATCTGTCCCTTCTCTGTCAGCAGATCAGGTCCCATGCAATTTAAGAGAGATCACTAGAACAAACAATGCAGACCTTGATATATCAACACATTATGTAATAGAAGATCTGGGTCTATGTTACTTGCAGTTGGACTCAATGTACATACATACAAGCATAGATAGTAATCGCTGTATATCAGACACAATTGCCAGTCTTCTGGCAAATGACAATTTGGACTCTACTTACATGCAAATGTATACTGTAAACACTGTATGTCAGACACAATAGTCCATGACAATTTGGACTCTACTTACATGCAAGTGTATACTGTAAACGCTGTATGTCAGACACAATAGTCTGTCTTCTGGAAAATATACCAGTCTGTTCAAAATGAATCTTAAGATATTTAATTGCATTGAGATGATGAGATAATGTAAGTGCCTTGTAAGTGCTGAAATTCTGTGATTTTTACAATTCTGTGCAAGTGTATTTTTACAATCTGATTCTTTACAAAGTTTGCAAGTCATCACGCTAGTAGTTTCACTGTATTCCAATAATCTCATTTGTTCACCCATTCTCCACAAAATTTATTTCACTATTGGAATCAAATCCATGAGTCCAATATCTGATCAGTCAATATTATCGTTGTCAGGATGATTTTGTTTCATACAAGATTTGTTTTAGTAAATTAAATTAGTCATTACACCATGAATCCAGCCCTCCCTTAAAGGCAAAAACACCTTTCCATATATGAGATATGTAAATGAAGGGAAGTTTATGCTTGAGTAAAACCTATAGACAGGATGCACACATTTGCAGGAAACGGGTGGGGAGAGATTGATACTAATGTGTTAGGCAAGAAATTTTGAAGAAACATTTTGCCAAATAATTTATTTTTTCTTATCAAATACAAAAACCAGTTCCATGAATACATCAACCCCTAGAGGTTATTGTTGCTTTCGATGAAATGAGAGTAGGAAACGCATTTTATGGGCTATTTCTTGATACATCCTTTTTGATCGACTTCTAAGTGATTTTCCATTAGCCTATATGTGTTAGAAACATTGTTTTCCAAGCGTTATTTTGCACACACATGATCAGATGGGGAAAGGTTAGAGTTCCTTTTTTTTTCTTTTTTTTTTGCTTAATAGACCCCTTATTTTCAAATGGAGACCACACTTTATTTCAAATGCTCACATTATCCTACTTTTTGCACAGATCTACCTGCATGTGTGCAGTTCAGACAGATCTGCCTTAGATCTGAGGCCAAAAAGTCCAAAATCTTGATGCAAAATCGGACTCTGACGAATTTCAGATGGAAAAAAAATGCGTCCAAAATATTAGGTTTTTCCATCTGTATTTGGTAGTACAACTAAAATGTCCAGATTATTTGGTATCATTGTAGTGCTAAATCTGTCTAGTTTTCTACAATACACTCACTGTAGTGTATCATACATGACCTTGATGCTACAGAGATTGACAGTTGGCTACAGCCTCTTGCCCCTTAACGTGGTGTCAGGGGTTAATGTGTTAACAATCTCTACTCACCCTGTAAGAGTATGATGATTGTGATACCTTAGGATGAACTCCTACTAATATGATGTCAGCAAAACCAAGGACTATACATTTATAAATATTCAAGTGCGATCCCTGTGGGATTCAGCATCTGGTTATTGTCTTACATTCTAAAATTTTCTGTCGATTCTGGACAAAGTTGCATGGTCATGCCCCTGGCAGCTACCTGTGACCTCATAAGACTTGGTTTGCTCATTTTGAGACCATATCATGGAAATGGACGATGCTAACTGACGTTACTATGTCATGAATTGACACACTGCATTTGAAAACCAGGGTTTTTTTCACCCAAAATCTTTGAGTCATACCTGATCCTGCAAGAGTCCAGAATACAAATGGGAGACGATGGAATTGGTATTCTACCCATGGTAGCTCAGACGAAAGTATTTACAAGATGTCATGTGGATAACTGTAAATTATGAAATGAGTATCTGAATGTAAATCAAGAAGATACTAATGTCAATTTTTGTAACCTGTCCAAGTGGATGACAAACTCAAGTCAATGAGAAAGAGAAAAAGAAGTTAAATGATTTCTTTCAAAGCACAGTGATAAAGTGAATACATTTTGAACTAGGATTTCAACAGGAAATATGGCTGTGCCAATAAAACAATGAACTGCTTTACACAATCCTCATTTTTTTTTACAGGTTTTTAAGTACATGTATTTTAATTTTGGAATTTCTAGTTTAAAATTCAGAAGAAAGATTTATGGAGAACATATCTGAATGAATCTGATTAAATTGGAATGGGTGGCTGGTAGGTAATATCATTCGATTTCAATACTTAACATTGAATTGCGAATTACTTTTTGCACCTTTTATGGCATAAATGGCCCATTAAGTAGAAAATATTTTACACAAGTCTTCAACAAATATATGTAATTTATGCTAAAACATTCTAATGCAACAATGCCAGTATGTAGACTTTCCTATTCCTGCATGAGTGATCACATTTTTGTAGCCTAGAAAAACAATGGACAATATATTTTATCTTTCATCACACAACAGCTGTCTTCATCACACAATAGCTGTCTTTCTTCACACGACAGCTGTCTTTCATTACATGACAGCTGTCTTTCATCACATGACCTTCTACTGCAGTCATAGTGCACATTAAAACTCCCCAAAACATTGAATTTCCCTGATTTTCATCATTCCTTAAACATATTTTCACAATAATCAAAATAAATAATAACTGTAAGACATTTACACCCTAAAACATGCACTGGTTGAAGATAATGTCCCATAGTCTGGATGTATTCTGCTGATTGATCTAACTATAGGTACAGCAATCCTGAAGTCAGGTATCAACTCAAAAAAGTTGTTGTAATGTAATTGTCATTTTAAGAAAACAAATCTTCTCATTATTATCTATGCAAAAGAGTAATAAAGTCTATATCAAAAGCTGAATAGGGCTTCATCATTATTTATTTTGTCTCTCTTTTAATTTTAGGAGTCGATTTTATTATCACAGTGTATGATATCTTTGGCACACAACATAGACATTATGTAATGCCATTATCTGCATGGTCTCAACCACTGTTCTCAGTTACTTTGTAGCTATTACTCGGATAGTCTGGACCACTGTTTTTTTTAATGCATTGTAGACTTAACCTTGACGATATTGATCACTATTCTTGTAATGCTGAGTATCCACTACCTGGATGGTCTTGACCATACTTCTTGGAATGCTGATTAACTTCAAACATCACATAAGGTTTACATAGAATTGTTCAGTGTAAATCTTACCTTTAATACTTTATCTTAACTTAACTAAATGGGATTTTTGCTGTGTTAAATTTGCATCAGTATACACAATATGTCAATGTGGCTTTGGCCTTCACTTTTTATTCAGGACTGTGAGAAACAAAATAACCATTCAAAACACATCAGTGTAGGATGTGAAAACTCTACCCCAAGGATCACCTGATGTTGAGTCAGATACTTGGCAAATGCATGTCAGATGTAATATCTGAACTTGGGAAGGAATTTACATCCTACACTAATGGAATTTACATCCTACACTGATGGAATTTACATCTTACACTGACAATTTACATCCTAGACTGATGGAATTTATATCCTACACCAATGTAATTTACATCCTACACTGACAATTTACATCCTACACTGATGGAATTTATACCTTACACCAATGGAATTTACATCCTACACTAATGAATATGATGGATTTAATTACAACATCTAGTAATGATATATACCCAATTTTATCCTTTTATCTCCAATGGCTTTCAAGTTAAACAGCAGAAATGAAAGAATGACAGAATTGTGGAAAGATAGACAGACAGAAACAAGAATTATATGTTACCCACTTTTCACACATAGGCATTCAACAAAATTAATTATTATTATTTGTAATAATTCATGGAGAAATAAATATGGTACCAATGTCTCACTTCAGTGATACAGGAATGAAAAACAAAACACCAGTTGAGTCTGACTAAATTTACCTGCTGCCTTAAGGTATGTCCTAAGCATCAGAAAAATAGCAACAGGTAGGGCAATGGCATAGCATCCAATGAAATTCATAACAGCTCCATATACCTGGTGTCCACAGCCACATAAAATACCACCAGCAACACACTGAAATGTACTCAGAAATGATTGGACGTAACCAAGGGTTTGTATACACAGAGAATAAAAACTCTCTCATCTAAAATATTATTTTTGCTATAGCTCTCATTTCAATAATGCTAAGTAACATACAATTTTACAATTCTGAACCCTTATCAAACTTTCAACTAATGAGCAAGATGTTATGTTGACTGACAAGATATTAATGATGTTATATGACATGACTGACAAGATATTAATGATGTTATATGACATGACTGACAAGATATTAATGATGGTATATGACATGACTGACAAGATATTAATGATGGTATATGACATGACTGACAAGATATTAATGATGTTATATGACATGACTGACAAGATATTAATGATGTTATATGACATGACTGACAAGATATTAATGATGTTATATGACATGACTGACAAGATATTAATGATGTTATATGACATGACTGACAAGATATTAATGATGTTATATGACATGACTGACAAGATATTAATGATGTTATATGACATGACTGACAAGATATTAATGATGTTATATGACATGACTGACAAGATATTAATGATGTCATATGACATGACTGACAAGATATTAATGATGGTATATGACATGAATGACAAGATATTAATGAAGTCCTAAGACATGACTGGCAAGATATCAATGATGCCCTATGACATGAAAAAAGTCTTAGATGGAGAAAGGTGAATACAATGTTAGACCAACATTTTATCTTTAATACCCAATAACATAACTCTAATATTTTAAAATTTTCGTCTAATCAATTATCCATGTTAATCCACATGATATATGTTATATAGGATAAATAATTAACAAAATACCTGATGTGGAGAAAAGCCATTATATCTAACCATAAACCAGCCACAAAAGCTCTTTTGCGTTTGACCAACTTTGACTAAAACTTGCATCCAAGTTAGAAAGAAACTCCAATGATGATCAATTAAAAGCTTTCAGATAAGATACAAATATTTATGGTTATTCAAGTAATATTATGTTCTGTCTTAAAACAGGCAGCTTAAGCCCTCTACACTTTCCATCCACTCCTGCTAACCGTATAATAAACCTGCCACATTGCTGGGGGTATTTTGAGACACCAAAACATTCTCTAAGGTCCCAGAAGAGTCAGCATCAGTCAATTAAAAGTAATTTAGCAAAATTAAAATAACCAAAAATAATAAGGAGAAATCTGAATGTCCAATTCAGCATATTGAATATGTTACATACAAGTGGTGCTCCTATTTCAACTGAGATTGTACACACAAGAATGACGTATATTGATTTGCAATACATGCAAATAATAAAATGCCCCACAAAGTAAATCTCTGTCAGCCATAAGTTCTGAAATTTATTATTTTATGGTCTGCTTGCTTTGCTGATAGCTAATTTGCTTCCTGACCTTCAAAATGAATCACACTCAAACAGTTCTCACAAATGAAATAATCATGCTTTACAATTTAAATATGGAGTGAAATCTGACTTTAAAGAAATGATGTCACTGTTCAAAAACTTGTCAGTAATTATTAATACAATGATATATAATAACTTATGTTCTTCAACACTCATCTATCATGTCCTTTAAATACCTATAATGACTTCAACTCCAAAAAGTTAATTTATGCAAATTAGTACAATGGGCTGACCCGCTGCAGTCTTCATATACAGAAACCATCACACTAGTTTCTGTCAGCCTATTAGGTAATATGTAAAATGGAGCTTTATACCTGACCTGTTTGCCTTTTAATTGCTACTAGTTAAACTGCCCAAAGGATAGTTTTACATCCACTCCAGTTAGGACATATGACCATCTGTACAGGCTAAAAGTTTACAGCTGGACTAAACTTATTCAGTACCATAATATCACATGCAATTATTTATTTTGTATAAAACAGTTTCACATAGTGTGAATTCATCATTATTTACTGAGTACCATTGAGACAAAATAAAAATTGCCTTTAGGCTTGCTTCTTAAAGATTTATCCCAAATTGAATAGAATCCATCACAACATTTAAAAATATAAGCAAATGTAAGTACAATATTTGCCAGCCTATAAGATGGTACATTTTGACCAATAGCTTTGTCTTTTACTCCAAATCAACTTATATATGGATTATGTCATCAAATCATTTTATTTTATGTCAAGTAAGATTTTATGAGAAAAATTCTCTAATAAAAACAAAAAATGTGTACAAAATATTTTATTTTGGGAAAGAGATAGTGTATAATAAAATATCGGACCCCATATTAGGAAGGATTTTAAACAATTGCATGATCATCAATATAAAAAGTTAAGAAAACAAAAGCCATAAATGTGCTAAAGCAGCATTAGTAATACATAGCTTAAATTTTTTTTGAATTGACAAGTTAGAAGATGAATAACCATGACAAAGACAGATATTCCATCACATTTTTCTTCTTGTACCTTACAATCAAATAAAAATTATGCCACATTGTGAAAGAGAGAGAGAGAGAGAGAGAGAGAGAGAGAGAGAGAGAGAGAGATGTTGGTATTGCAGTATGATATTTCATTATCAATCAATACCAATGGCAAGCAATTAGTTTGATTTACCACTTTAATTATCGAAGGATCACATGGCTTTGTGGTTATATTTGCAAGCTAATTAAATTTGCTACAACTGTAAGAAGGTGACAATGATCTTCCAGAACATGATGTGACACCAAATCAGAGTCTATGCTATTTGCAGTTGGAATTAAACTGTAAACAAGCACATACTCTGTGTATGTTGTAGCGCTATGAACTCTGTGAGAAATTTTGATTTATGTCTTATTTAGTAATGAAAAATAATAATTTCAATAACAGTCAAGTGAAAGAAAATGAAATTTTCAATATAAAGTACACAACTCCTTGGAAAATTGTATGCAATTTACAACCCACTGTAAATCAGCTTTACATGCTTTCTGTTGTGGAAAATTGAGGTGATCTCCTTTATTAGGTTATAATGAGAATTAATTTACCAACTAACATGGCCAAGTGGTCTAAAGCGCTGTCCGTTACAGATCACTGCCATCTCACCTCTATCTGTATGGGTTCGATTCTAAGATTCGCCTAAAGTAGTTATGTGAGAAAGCTTGCCAGTAGCTTCTCGTGGGTCGGTGGTTCTTTCCGGGGGTTTACCCGGGTTCATCCTCCACTAATAATACTGGCCGCCAAGTATAGCCTATCATGTGCTGAAAAATGGCATTAAACCCTACAACAACAACTACAACAACCAACTAACATATCTTTACTTTGTCTATTAGAAGCCTATGATATTCTACCTGCAGACATTTCATGAAGTTTTCAATTCTCATTCTAATCTATTATTTTATGAGCAAGTAAAATAACTGGGTACTTTTCCCCATACTGTTCTGTGTAATGACCTTAATTTGGAGATGGATATTTTAATACAGAATCACAAGAAATGCATCCCATCCTATAATATTCTTTGTGATTCTGAGTTGCCTGGACACAAATCTATTTCAAATATATCAATTTTTACAAAAGATAAGTACATGTACTCCAACTATCATTTATCAAAAACATTAACAAAACCATTGATGCCACTTATGTTACAACCTGCCAATCTTTACTGTTGGAAAAGTGACTGCAATTTATCTCACTTTATTCATTTAATAAGGACTTGAGATTTGCTTTGCATTCTGCAGGGAAACGAGATGCAATCAAGTTGAAACATTTTGGAATAAAGTAATATTTTACAGTGAACCACAGCTTGTCATCACTGTTAAAAACTAAACATGTGGAAAACCAAAAAAGAAGTTTACAGACAAGAGTGCCTAAGAGTGCAGCAAAAAAAGGTTTTTTACAGACAAGAGTGCCTAAGAGTGCAGCAAAAAAAGGTTTTTTACAGACAAGAGTGCCTAAGAGTGCAGCAAAAAAAGGTTTTTTACAGACAAGAGTGCCTAAGAGTGCAGCAAAAAAAGGTGAGAGCAGTTAAAATATTTCGGGACTGTATTACATATCAATGAGTAGATAACACTGACCAAAACTGATGGATACAAAGATAGTACATTTGGACTGAATTTACCATTATGGCAAATTCTGTTAATTGTTTTCTAATTCTTTATTCATCTTTCATGATGATGATACACTCAGCCATGATTCTACAAACTAAGTCACATGCCTAGATTATACCTGCATGGCATCTGTCAAGTGTTCCAAGCTTAGAATCAGAAGCAAATTGCTAGCAAGCATCACCACATCACTGCAAAAATAAGAATAATATATAAAAATGTATTTTTATTCAATTTCTATATTTCTAAAATAGACATTACAATTATGTTAGGATGGAATCTGTACAACGAGATAAACTTATTTTTTATCAATACAATGAACTTGCCTGAAAAGTCTCAACATTAATTAAAACTGAAAGACTTGCATATTTATTTTTCAAATGAATGACTGTGAATACACCTAACACTGTCAAGACAAATAATGTAACAGCCAAAAAGTGTTATTAAGATATAATGGTTAAAAACTTCATTGACAGAGATCACAGATTTATATTTTATCTTGATGTGGTATTGACTTTGATGAAGGGAGTATGTCTGTGATAAGTGACATGCTGTCTAGTTACGATACATACCTGGTAAAATATCACTGACATTTCTGTGGTTATCCTTCGCACAAGAATAGATATCAAAAGAATTATATTTTTCCTTGTCATGACCTTGACATTTGAAACAGGGGTCATGATTACAGTACATGATATATGTCAAGTCATTACATATATATTATATATTATAAACTTTCATAAAATTTTGTAAGTGTGAGCTTGATAACTTAAATAGATGTAAAGATAGGCAATACTGTCACAAAATATACCTAACTGGAGCATAAAAAACAACAGTCCAATGAAGAGACCAGCCACAAAGAATTTCCATAAATTCAAAATTAAACTGTTTCTTCTTTTTTAATGCTGAATGACAAAATTTGAAGCAACAATAAGATTTTCAAAAAGGCTGCCATGGTGGCCATTATGGATGTAAGGTATGTACCACTTTCATTCTGGATCAAGAAGACAATCTAAGAAGTTTTTAGGTGGCCTTCATCCTATCTGGAATAAGTCTTTCAAGTGTTAGCAACCATTACCTAATTAGTTAACATTGCATTTTCAAAACATAATTACTGTAAGCACTAAAAAGCAAAAATACTGCTTCACATATAAAATTAACAATTTTAGTGAAACAAAGAAGGAAAGCAATAACAAGTTACAAAAAGTCAATTAAAATATGTTAGCTTTGCTAAAGTGCTAATTGTCATGGTCAAATTAGACTTTACACTGCAGTTTAACATGCAAGTACAGTAAAGTTCTAGAAAATGATCAATACATAAAGTGAAACATTGCAGTCAGTGTGCAACAGTGTGTCCAAGTCAACCTTTATTGTGGAATAATTCATTCCCACATGAGTGCAATCAATGATACCAGATGGTGTTACCAAGCTTTAAACATCATGCAATATTAACCTTCAATAATAACATGAAATTGTCCAAGTGGTACCATTATATACAAGGTGAAAAATAACAACCTAGATCTCACTGTGAACAAAGTTTTTCATGATGTAAAATTTATTAGAATAAGCAATGCATTTTGATACTGCAGCCCTTCAACCACTAAAACCAAATCTTGTTTCCAACATGTTTGAACTCACAAATGATTAAAAAAATTAATATATATTATACTCATTGCATGTGATCAGGAAACCCCACATTCAGGTTTCTTATTTGTGCAAAATGACCGAACAAATCCTTATAGCTATGAATTCCAATCCTTTTATGAGATGTCTATTTTTAGTCGATGTGTATAACACCGAACCTTACATAATTGTTCATTTGATATAAAATTTATTAAACAAGTTTAATTTTATTACATGCCATAAAGTATGTTCATTTATTGTATTGTATTATTCAATGAGTTGTATAAATTTCAGATCAAATTAATACTAACCATGATTCTACTAATCAAACAGCATAATAGGCAGCAGTACTGAGTGACTCTGTTGTGTGATGTTGCTTGGTGTTACAACACAAATAATAGGCAGCATTACTGAGCGACTCTGTTGTGTGATGTTGCTTGGTGTTACAACACAAATAATAGGCAGCATTACTGAGTGACTCTGATGTATGATGTTGCTTGGTGTTACAACACAAAGGGGTGAATGACTTACATTGGTTTGATGCAAATAAAAGTAATTGTTGTGGTAGATTATTTTATTACCTGTCATTAGAAAATACTAGTGGAAGGACTCCTCTCAAGCTCACAATAATAACTGATACAGTTACTGCAAACACTCCTGAAAGGATTTTTAAAAAAAATAGATGAGCTGAGGGATAAGGAGACTGAGTATATTCCAATGTAAATATTGTCCCAACAGAATAATATAAGAATGAACAAAAACTGACTTAGACAACCAAGCTCATCCATGTGCAGGTCCGGTATGTCCGATATTTGCATTTGTTATCAGCATTCAACTTCCTTCAATGGCAGCTGGGTTAAGGACTTAACCTAAGTAAAATCAACCCTTGTCATGGCTTTAAGAACCTCCTAATTAGTGTGCCATCAAGCTTATCCATAAATCTTGTTGAGACAAAGTTTCTTAATCAGGCGCCTTAACTCTTTAAAAAAAAAAATATATATATATATATATATATATATATATATATATATATATATATATATATATGCGCTGATCGGTTGAATCCAACTGCAAACACACACCCTGATCTGTCATCACATAATGCAGGTCTATTTTGCTTATCAAACTGATTATTTATGACAAGAGTGGCCCCGAGTGGTCTAAAGGACTCTCCGTTATGGATCACTGCCATATCACATCTGTCTGCGTGTGTTCTGAGTCTCAGATTCGGCCAATGTGGGTATGTGAGAAACCTTGCCAGTAGCTTCTCATGGGTATGTAGTTCTTTCCGGGTTTTTTCCTTGGTTCTTCCTCCACCATTAATACTGGCCGCCATGTATAGCCTAACGTGTGCTGCAAAATGGCATTAAACCCTACAACAACAACAACCTTTGATAAGCTGCATAGATCCAGATCTGACAGTGCATTTTGAAACATCAGATCTGACAGTGCATTGTGAAACATCAGATCTGACAGTGCATTTTGAAACATCAGATCTGACAGTGCATTTTGAAACATCAGATCTGACAGTGCATTGTGAAACATCAGACCTGACAGTGCATTGTGAAACATCAGACCTGACAGTGGATTGTGAAACATCAGACCTGACAGTGGATTGTGAAACATCAGATCTGACAGTGCATTGTGAAACATCAGATCTGACAGTGCATTGTGAAACATCAGACCTGACAGTGCATTGTGAAACATCAGATCTGACAGTGCATTGTGAAACATCAGACCTGACAGTGCATTGTGAAACATCAGATCTGACAGTGCATTTTGAAACATCAGATCTGACAGTGCATTGTGAAACATCAGATCTGACAGTGCATTGTGAAACATCAGATCTGACAGTGCATTGTGAAACATCAGATCTGACAGTGCATTGTGAAACATCAGACCTGACAGTGCATTGTGAAACATCAGACCTGACAGTGGATTGTGAAACATCAGACCTGACAGTGCATTGTGAAACATCAGATCTGACAGTGCATTTTGAAACATCAGATCTGACAGTGCATTGTGAAACATCAGATCTGACAGTGCATTGTGAAACATCAGATCTGACAGTGCATTGTGAAACATCAGACCTGACAGTGCATTGTGAAACATCAGACCTGACAGTGGATTGTGAAACATCAGATCTGACAGTGCATTGTGAAACATCAGATCTGACAGTGCATTGTGAAACATCAGATCTGACAGTGCATTGTGAAACATCAGACCTGACAGTGCATTGTGAAACATCAGATCTGACAGTGCATTGTGAAACATCAGATCTGACAGTGCATTGTGAAACATCAGATCTGACAGTGCATTGTGAAACATCAGATCTGACAGTGCATTGTGAAACATCAGATCTGACAGTGCATTGTGAAACATCAGATCTGACAGTGCATTGTGAAACATCAGATCTGACAGTGCATTGTGAAACATCAGATGTGACAGTGCATTGTGAAACATCAGACCTGACAGTGCATTGTGAAACATCAGACCTGACAGTGCATTGTGAAACATCAGACCTGACAGTGCATTGTGAAACATCAGACCTGACAGTGCATTGTGAAACATCAGACCTGACAGTGGATTGTGAAACATCAGATCTGACAGTGCATTGTGAAACATCAGATCTGACAGTGCATTGTGAAACATCAGATCTGACAGTGCATTGTGAAACATCAGATCTGACAGTGCATTGTGAAACATCAGACCTGACAGTGCATTGTGAAACATCAGACCTGACAGTGCATTGTGAAACATCAGACCTGACAGTGCATTTTGAAACATCAGATCTGACAGTGCATTGTGAAACATCAGATCTGACAGTGCATTGTGAAACATCAGATCTGACAGTGCATTGTGAAACATCAGATCTGACAGTGCATTGTGAAACATCAGATCTGACAGTGCATTGTGAAACATCAGATCTGACAGTGCATTGTGAAACATCAGATCTGACAGTGCATTGTGAAACATCAGATGTGACAGTGCATTGTGAAACATCAGATGTGACAGTGCATTGTGAAACATCAGACCTGGGTCTGTATGGTTTGTAGCTGAATCTTTTTTTTATAAGAAAGTATATAGGTTGCTACAAACTCTGCAGATCAAACAAAAATATTAGAGACCATGACAATCTGAATGGTTGATCTTTTGTGAGGCATTAGAATTTCTATCCTATGATTATGCATATAATTATCATATCTAACAGCCACATACAGCAAAAAGAATAATTTTCCATCTATTTGCAAGCAAACATTTTGCAGTCACGATTTTATTTTGACGACAATTTATTCATGCTGTAATGCAAGAAAAACAACAATTTATTCAGTATTGTAACAATAAAATTAACTTATTCATACATTAATGTAATAATGCAATAATTGTAATAATTTATCCATGCAGTAATACAACAATAATTCATTCATGCAAAATATGAACATGACAATTTAAATCTAGGAAATATATGAATTTAGATAAACATGCAAAATTATTTAATATGATCAAAATGAGATAATACTCAAGCTGAAAATCCAAAATCAGTAAGTATAGCCTTTTCATTATTCATGCCCTCCAATCCTTCGACAAAGTTCATGGCCAAAGTTCATGGCCATATATTTTGTTCTTTAACAAAACATTAATTAACATAAACAAAAAACATAATTATATGCCAAACTATAACTCAGCAGCCAATGAAGAAAGTTGTATGTTGATAAGAATTATACATTTCCTTTGCCTGAAAAAGATACCATGACCAGGCCTGAGGGTCAGTTGTTGTTGTTGTTGTTGTAGAGTTTAATGCCATTTTTCAGCACACAATAGGCTATACATGATGGCCAGTATTATTGGTGGAAGAAAAACCTGGGAAAACCCCCGGAAGAACCACTGACCAACGAGAAACTTCTGGCAAGCTTTATCACATAACTACATTAGCCAAATCTTAGACTCAAACTCACGTAGACACAGTTGTTGTTGTAGGGTTTAACGCCATTTTTCAGCACACGCTAGGCTATACATGGCAGCCAGTATTGTTAAAGAACAAAGCTACTGGCAAGCTTTCTCACATACCCATATTAGTGAATCTGACACTCAAACCCACGCAGACAGAGGTGAGATAGCAGTGATCCATAGAAGAGAGTGCTTTAGATCACTTGGCCACTCGGGGCCCATCTGAGGGTCAGAAGGAGGATTGGAGTGCATAATAATAAATAATACACTTAGTGATTTTACAGCACAAGTACAACAGTTATCACTTCCAAAGTGCAAAAGTATGACCAAATAAGAAGTTGTAACAAAAAACCTAAAGAATTTCAAACAACCTTGACCATAGCAAGGTTTTGGATGAATATATGAAAGGGTAGAGCTCCTTGATTTTACAATCCAAGTATTACAACACACCCTATCAAGGTTTGAAACTTATGACAATACAGAACATGTTTCAAGAAAAGCAATATTTTCATATGACCTTGACTGAGTTTAGGAACCATAATTAGGCTTCAAGTGCATCGATATGAAAGGGTACAGCTACCTAATTCTACAGCTCAAGTATGATAACAAACACTATCAGAGTTTTAAACTTATGATCAAGGAGAAAGAAATATTAAAATGATTATCAAATGACCTGCTGGACCTTGTCTGGGAATAGCAGCAAGTATCAGGGAACATGGATATAAAGCAAATGATCTCCACAACTTAAGTCCATGTATGAGAGTTATCTCTCCATGGGTATGGAACTTGTGATTACACTAAAAACTTTACGCAAAAATTTTATCAATGTTAACAACACAAAATAAACAAAAGTTGCTGCCAGTATATATTTTAGTATCAGACTGGATTTATGGGAACCAAAAAAATGGTCATCTACAAACATAATAGGTAGCCATCTACAGACAAAATAGATGGCATCCTACAGGCAAAATAAGTGGCCATCTAGAGTCAAACTGAGTGGCCCACTACAGACAAAATGAGTGGCCATCTACAGTCAAAATAAGTGGCTATCTACAGACAAAATGAATGGCCTTCTACAGACAAATAAGTGGCTATTTACAGACAAAGTACCGTATTTTGGTGTGTATAACGCGCACCGATGTATAACGCGCACCCCGATTTTCGACCCAAAATAAGTGGAAAAAACGTAGTTCTGCCATATAACGCGCATGTGATATAATGCATTTTAAAATTTTGACTACCGCTATTTCGCTCCGTTTTCATAGTGCAACAACAGTTGGTCATTTTAGATAGTGAATGAAAAAGTGGCAATATTGATATTGTATCTTTCCGATTTTATTGTTGGCCCTTAAAAGGGCTCTTTAAATGTTCATCTAGTTGACGCAGTCTATTGCATCAAATCCCTCAAATTCCACTTTGTCGTCATTACTTTCGAAAAGTCGCTGTATGTCCTGAATCAATTAAATACTGCTCACCGAGACAAAGCATTGTAACTATGTTGAGCGCATCAAAGCTTACCTGGCGCCGGTTACCATGAAAAGACCACACCGAGTTGATGAAGCATTGAAGCCATTGATCACTGTATAATCGCAAAGATATCTCAAATACTATGATTTAAGATGAGAAATAAAACTAAGTAACAAGCTTATTTTCCAAAGAGGAAAAAAAATGTTTCCCGACTTCATACATTGATTATTTTGTTCCACAACGTATCAGTGTTCCCGTAAGAAAGAACCCGTAGTCGCAAAAATATATATGTCCACAACAGATGCTCTGATGAGAACATTAACACTAGTTGAATTCTACACATATTATATTTCAATTCGACCAATAATAAATGAAGAAAAATTCGATTAGATCAACAGTTATGGAATACGGTACTGAACATTTACGAAACAAGTACAGTAATCCACACAGTGGTATTTGTTCCGCTCCAATGCGGCACTTTGCACAGCTTTTGAACAAAGGCAAGTCGTTATGTACATGTATTTCCGGCCGTGGCACAAAACTTGACACAGTGACGTGAAATGAAACCAGTTTATTAACATAAGCAATCAAAGAACAAGACTGTTTGTAAGCATTATTTATTTCTTTAATATGGCTAGTACCGGTAAACATTTTTGTTACAATGCAATGTACAATGGATTTAATATTTCACAAGTAGTGAGTGCCTTCATCCTCTTCAGATCGACCTGGAAAAAATCTTTTTTTTTTAGTTCTTGTATACAACACGCACCCCCGACTTAAGATAAGAAAATTAGGTAAAAAAAGTGCGCGTTATACACAACAAAATACGGTAAGTGACAATTTACAGTAGCCATCTACAGACAAAATGAGTGGCCCTTAATAGACATTATATGTGGTCATCTGTAAACAAAATAAGTGGCCCTCTACAAACAAAATGAGTGGCCCTCTACAGACAAAATAAGTCACCATCTACAGACAAAATAAGTGGCCCTCTACAGACAAAATAAGTCACCATCTACAGACAAAATGAGTAGCCATATACAGACTAAGTAAGTGGCCCTCTATAGACAAAATAAGTGGCCATGTACAGACAAAAAAGTAGCCATCTACAGACAAAATAATTAAGTGGCCATCGACAGACAAAATGAATGGCCCTCTACAGACAAATATGTGGCAATTTACAGATAAAATAAGTGGCCATCTACAAAATAAGTGGTCATCTAGAAACAAAATAAGTGGACATCTACAACAAATTGAGTGGCCATCTACAGACAAAATGAGTGGCCATACAGACAAAATAGGTGGCCATCTACAGATAAAATTAGTCGCCCTCTACAGACACAATAAGTGTCCATCTACAGAAAAATGAGTGGCCATCTACAGAACAGATAAAATAAGAGGCCATCTACAGACAAAATCAGTAGCCAGATACAGAACAGACAAAATAAGTGGCCATGTACAGACAAAATGAGTGGCCATCTACAGAACAGACAAAATAAGTAGCTATCTACAGACAAAATGAGTAGCCTGATACAGACAAAATAAGTTGCCACCTATTGACAAAACACACAGCCATCTACAGACAAAATAAGTGGCCAACAAAATAAGTTGCCTTATACATGTACTGACAAAATAAGTCATAATCTACCAACAATAAGTGGCCATCTACAGACAAAATGAGTGGCCATAAACAGACAAAATAGGTGGCCATCTACAGATAAAATCAGTGCCATAAACAGACGAAATAGGTGGCCATCTACAGATAAAATGAGTGGCCCTCTACAGACACAATAAGTGGCCATCTACCAACAAAATAAGTGGCCATCTACAAACAAAAATGTGGCCATCTACAGATAAAATGAGTAGTTATCTACGTACAAAATAACTGGCCATCTAGACAATGTGAGTGGCCATCTACAGTCTACAGAAAAAATAAATAGCCATCTACAGAAAAAAGGAGTGACCATCTACAGAGAAAGCCAGGTTACAGAAAAGCTAGCTTTGAGATGTTTCAAGGTGTTAAATCTGGCCATAATTGTTTTTTTTTTTAGCTAGTAGAAGTCTTGAACTACTGACCACCAATTATCAAAGAAGTCCTAGCTGACAATGCAGCCATAGCTGGTTCATTTGCTCCCAGATTGTTACCAACTCTCACAGAGGCTGCGATGGACACACCATATGGAACCTTCAACATTAAAAAAGATTGTTAACCCTTTGAACCCGACAGGCCAGTTTACCGGCCGGTTGTAACGGTGTATATACCCGAAAGGCCGGTATACCGACCTAGCTATCTACCGTCATAACCCGAAAGGCCGGTATACCAGCCTAGCTATCTACCGTCATAACCCGAAAGGCCGGTATACCGGCCTGTGTTATTTTATTCGCTAGATGGTCAGTGAAATATAGAAAATATATGAAAAATATGAAATATGAAGAAATTTTGAGACAGTTTGTTACATAGTCATAGTAATAAAAAGCATGTTATAAGCATGTTTGAAAAGAGACAATTTGATATTTGCTGTTATATCATAGTGGATTATCATTCTAAGGCATAATATTACTTTTATTTTGCAAAATTTTACTTTTTATAAAATTGTCAAAAATTGCCGGGGAGACTCGGGTTATTGTGCCGAAATATGGGGGAGATTAGGGTTCAAAGGGTTAAATCTGGCACATTCTTTCCAATTAATGATATAGTGAATGCAATTCTTTTATTGTAATCCCTCACTAAAAAAACTCCCAGTATACCATTGCCCCCCCCCCCCTTCCAAATGGTAAGTTCTGTATGGATCCCATTACACTGGCTCAATCATAATTACCATAATCATTTAATGTTTGTTTTGTTTCGTGGTTTAACGCCATTTTTCTGCACAAGATAGGCTATACATGGCGGCCAGTTATTAACAGTGGAGGAAGAATCCGGAACCCCCCGGAAAGAACAACCGACCCACGAGAAGCTACTGGCAAGCTTTCTCACATACCCACAATGGCCGAATCCAAGACTCGAACCAACGCAGACAGAGGTGAGATGGCAGTGGTCTGTAACGGAGAGCGCTTTAGACCACTTGGCCTCTCGGGTCCCCTCATAATCATTTATACTCACATAAAAATTGAGTCTAAGAGTAAATAACACAGACCTTAATCAACCACTGCATAATGTGCCTGCAGGTTAGTGCTATGTTATTTGTTCTATTGAATTTTCCTAACAAAGTGTATAAACCCAGATATGCTGGCACCTTCTGCTATGGTATATCTAGGTCAGTTCAGTATGCAGTTGGAAAAAACTTATGAGTATCTATAGTAACTTACTTCACTAGAGCTTAGCTCAAGACAAATAGTTAAGAACCAATCATTGAGTTGTTTTCAGGCAACCTGATCCATTGTTGTGGTTTGAACTTCAACAATACCCCACAATGATACATGGCCTGTAAAATACCTCAATTAAAATGTGACAATGTTTATAATGGGGCAGACTTTTAATGTACTCATAAAAAATATTATTATGATGAACCAATTTAAACATGCAACAAACTTAAATTTTCTGGATTTATCACAAGACACTGATTCTCTTAGATTAGCAAATGTCTGGATATCATAGTTACACTTTAAGATCTAGCTAACCTCAATTTTATATTATTATTCTGTTTTTACGACATGAACCAGGTAACCCCAATGTCCCAACTGATAATAACACATGGGTTTATGTTGAAAGAAACCAGAAAACTTATGAAAACTATATGCATCTGTCTATATGTATGTATCCATATGGTTTAAAAACATATCAGCACAATCTGGCTATATGGGAAATATTGAAATGATACCAAAATGGTACAATGAAAAATTGCTAAATTATACAACAATAATAAATAAAAATGTGAAAATTATGAATAGCATTTTGCAAGTCTAGACAAAGTCCACAAGTCCCCTGTGTATAATACTCAGTTGACTCATTTCATACTTAAATAGCAGAGGGCATATTTACAATGGTTAAAGTGAAACTAAATATTAAAAAATATACGAAAACAAGAGTTTCACTAGTTAAGATGTCAACTGGTATTTATTTCTTAGTGTTGCCACCAGTTTGCATTTCCCAACATTTTCATTATATGATAGTTATTGTTAAGAAAATATTTTTATGAAAGACAATTTTACAAAATATATCTCTCTTGTTAAAATAAAGCCACTATGAAACAAGAAACATATCAAGACAACATACCAACTGAAATTCTCAATTTTATATGTAGGGCAAAATGAGCCTATTTCTTCCTTTGTCTTGAATTTCTCAATTTTATATGTAGGGCAAAATGAGCCTATTTGTTCCCTTGTCATGAATTTCTCAATTTTATATGTAGGGCAAAAAAAGCCTATTTCTTCCCTTGTCTCAAAGAAAAATGTGTCCGTACCTGCCTAATTGTGAGTTAGTTATCAGGGTGTGCTAAAATGATGGAAAAATGTAGTTCCACAAGGTCTATGAGCCATACTTAACACCTCCCAAACTGTTAACCATTTCAATCTTACTTAGCACCTCCCTTTACCATATAAATTGACAAGGTCATCCCATCCCTGTCTCTTTACAATATCAATCAACCTAATTTAGTACCTATCCCTTTACCATGTCAATCAACTTTACTTAGCACCCACCTATCTCTTTATTATGTTAATCAACTTGTATCAGTGTTTCCCAAACTTTTTCAGTGACACCCCTATCCTACTCTGTAAAAAGCATTTTGCCCTCCTCTCTAATCAACCGCACACCCACCCACCCAGAGAGCAGTATCACCCACTTTGGGAACCACTGAGCTATATTGAGAGACCATTCAGTGTTTACTAGAAGCTTGCATTGATACACTATAAATAGGGAAGTTTAATATCAACAGTCACTCTTTTCATAGTTTCCAATGTCTTTACTATTTAAGTTAATATTACTTATCACATTCTTCATTTTCTACTATGCTATTAAACACTTACTTCCTATCTCATTATCATGTTATTTAACCTACTTCAGTACTATCCTATCTTTTTACCATGTTATTCATCCTTACTTAGCACTTCCTAATTTCTTTATCATATTAATGAACTTATGAATCTCTTTATCATGCTATTTAACCTTACTCAGCCCTTTAGCTTTCCTACCTCTTTGTCATGTCAAGCAACCTTGATTAGCACATCTCTATCTCTTTACCATGTTAATTAGCACTTGCTCAGATATTTCCTTTTCCTATCTCTTTATGACACTAATTAACCTTACTTAGCCCTTTCCTTTTACTATCTCTTTACTATGTTAATTAACCTTACTCAGCCCTTTCCTTTTACTATCTCTTTACCATGTTAATTAACCTTACTCAGCACTTTTCTTTAACTATCTCTTTACCATGTTAATCAACCTTACATAGCCCTTTCCTTTTACTATCTCTTTACCATGTTAATTAACCTTACTCAGCACTTTCCTTTTACTATCTCTTTACCATGTTAATTAACCTTAATCAGCCATTTCCTGTTACTATCACTTTACCATGTTAATTAATCTTACTCAGCCCTTTCCTTTTACTATCTCTTTACCATGTTAATTAACCTTACTCAGATCTTTCCTTTTCCTATCTCTTTATGACACTAATTAACCTTACTTAGCCCTTTCCTTTAACTATCTCTTTACCATGTTAATTAATCTTACTCAGCCATTTCCTGTTACTATCTCTTTACCATGTTAATTAACCTTACTCGGCCATTTCCTTTTACTATCTCTTTACCATGTTAATTAATCTTACTCAGCCCTTTCCTTTTACTATCTCTTTACCATGTTAATTAACCTTACTCAGCCCTTTCCTTTTACTATCTCTTTACCATGTTAATTAATCTTACTCAGCCCTTTCCTTTTACTATCTCTTTACCATGTTAATTAACCTTACTCACCACTTTCCTTTTACTATCTCTTTACCATGTTAATTAACCTTACTTAGCCCTTTCATTTAACTATCTCTTTACCATGTTAATTAATCTTACTCAGCCCTTTCCTTTTACTATCTCTTTACCATGTTAATTAACCTTACTCAGATCTTTCCTTTTCCTATCTCTTTATGACACTAATTAACCTTACTTAGCCCTTTCCTTTAACTATCTCTTTACCATGTTAATTAATCTTACTCAGCCATTTCCTGTTACTATCTCTTTACCATGTTAATTAACCTTACTCGGCCATTTCCTTTTACTATCTCTATACCATGTTAATTAATCTTACTCAGCCCTTTCCTTTTACTATCTCTTTACCATGTTAATTAACCTTACTCAGCCCTTTCCTTTTACTATCTCTTTACCATGTTAATTAATCTTACTCAGCCCTTTCCTTTAACTATCTCTTTACCATGTTAATTAACCTTACTCACCACTTTCCTTTTACTATCTCTTTACCATGTTAATTAACCTTACTTAGCCCTTTCATTTAACTATCTCTTTACCATGTTAATTAATCTTACTCAGCCCTTTCCTTTTACTATCTCTTTACCATGTTAATTAACCTTACTCAGATCTTTCCTTTTCCTATCTCTTTATGACACTAATTAACCTTACTTAGCCCTTTCCTTTAACTATCTCTTTACCATGTTAATTAATCTTACTCAGCCATTTCCTGTTACTATCTCTTTACCATGTTAATTAACCTTACTCGGCCATTTCCTTTTACTATCTCTTTACCATGTTAATTAATCTTACTCAGCCCTTTCCTTTTACTATCTCTTTACCATGTTAATTAACCTTACTCAGCCCTTTCCTTTTACTATCTCTTTACCATGTTAATCAACCTTACATAGCCCTTTCCTTTTACTATCTCTTTACCATGTTAATTAACCTTACTCAGCCCTTTCCTTTAACTATCTCTTTACCATGTTAATTAATCTTACTCAGCCCTTTCCTTTTACTATCTCTTTACCATGTTAATTAACCTTACTCACCACTTTCCTTTTACTATCTCTTTACCATGTTAATTAACCTTACTTAGCCCTTTCCTTTAACTATCTCTTTACCATGTTAATTAATCTTACTCCGCACTTTCCTTTTACTATCTCTTTACCATGTTAATTAACCTTACTCAGCCCTTTCCTTTTACTATCTCTTTACCATGTTAATTAATCTTACTCAGCCCTTTCCTTTTACTATCTCTTTACCATGTTAATTAACCTTACTTAGCCCTTTCCTTTTACTATCTCTTTACCACTTTAATAAACCTTACTCTGCCCTTTCCTATCTCTTTACCATGTTATTTAACCTTACTCAGCCCTTTTCTATCTCTTTACCATGTTAATTAACCTTATTCAGCCCTTTTCTATCTCTTTACCATGTTAATTAACATTACTCAGCCCTTTCCTATCTCTTTAACACTTGAATTAACCTTTCGCAGCCCTTTCCTATCTCTTTACCATGTTAATTAACCTTTCTAAACCCCTTTGTATCTCTTTAACACTTTAATTAACCTTACTCAGCCCTTTCCTATCTCTTCACCATGTTAATTAGCTTTACACAGCCCTTTCCTATTTGTTTACCATGTTAATTAGCCTTACTCAACCCTTTCCTTTTCCTATCCCTTTACTATCTTAATTAACCTTACTCAGCCCTTTCCTATCTCTTTTTACCATGCAATTAGCCTTACTCAGCCCATCCTATCTCTTTACCATGTCAATTAGCCTTATTCAGCTCTTTCTTTTTCCTATCTCTTTACCATGTTAATTAGCCCCCTTACTCAGCCCAGTTCTATCTGTTTACCATGTTAATTAGCCTTACTCAATCCTTTCCTTTTCCTATCCCTTTACCATCTTAATTAACCTTACTCAGCCCTTTCCTATCTCTTTACCACATAATTAGCCTTACTCAGCCCATCCTATCTCTTTACCATGTCAACTAGCCTTACTCAGCCCTTTCCTATCTGTTAATCATGTTAATTAACCTCACTCAGCCCTTTCCCTTTCCTATCCCTTTACCATCTTAATTAACCTTACTCAGCCCTTTCCTATCTCTTTACCACATAATTAGCCTTACTCAGCCCATCCTATCTCTTTACCATGTCAACTAGCCTTACTCAGGCCTTTCCTATCTCTTTACCACATTAATTAACCTTACTCAGCCCTTTCCTATCTGTTAATCATGTTAATTAACCTCACTCAGCCCTTTCCCTTTCCTATCTCTTTTACCATGTTAATTAACCTTACTCAGCCCTTTCTCTTTCCTATCTCTTTTACCATGTTAATTAACCTTACTCAGCCCTTTCCCTTTCCTATCTCTTTTACCATGTTAATTAACCTTACTCAGCCCTTTCTCTTTCCTATCTCTTTTACCATGTTAATTAACCTTACTCAGCCCTTTCTCTTTCCTATCTCAATTAACCTTACTCAGCCCTTTCCTATCTCTTTACCATGTTAATTAACCTTAATTAGAGTTTCCTATCTTTTTACTATATCAATCAACCTAATTTAGCACCTCCCTATCTCTTTACCATGTTAATTAACCTTACTTAGCACCTTCATATGAATTTACCAAGCCATTCATACTTAGCACCTTCTATCTCTCACACATGCTAATTAAACATACTTAGAATTATCCCATTAACATTCAAATTAACCTTCGATAACTCCAAAAGTATTAATTCATTTTAGCCAAAATTTAAAAGGTATCTTATTTTCTTTACACGATCTAAGCATGTAACTAGTAAAGATTTTCTGATGCATATAATGGTGGTTGGAGTTTATGGTGAAAAGTCAAACAACCAATAGACTTTTAAAGTCAGAATGTAGTTTGGGACACACTTCATGGTAATAGTACAAACAATGGATATATCTACCATTATGACTATAATGTCTAACATATCATGTGATTGTACATTACTGAAAATGGTTTTAAATAGGCTATTTGGAATGATTTGTTTAATGCAAAATATAAACATGTCCAGAGCATGGCACATAATAATATGTAGGTATATACATATTAGCCAAAAGCCAACTTTTAAAAAAAATGTAAACACTACTAGATGAATCTCATCACCCATCTGCATTTAAGAGCTGACAAGTTTTGTTATATATTTCTAAAGTTCCAATGTTTGCACATACATAATCCCATAATTATTTGATAATCAATTAACAGAATTTCCTATAATTATGTAATTTAGGTAAGAAGAAGGTAAGAAGATAAGAATATCTTTCTGGGGATGAGAGGGGAGAATAAATTAAACATGTAAATTTGATCACCAATGTAGTCATTTGATATGATTTGTTTCTACAGTTTTAAATTAACTTTAAAATATATGGCTATGTATGTATGTATGTATGTATGTATGTATGTATGTATGTATGTATGTATGTATGTATGTATGTATGTATGTATGTATGTATGTATGTATGTATGTATGTATGTTGTTAAGAAATAAACAAAATGAATACTATGGGAATACTTATATCCATCTAACTCCAAATTTTCCAAACCAACCTTATATATTTAATGAAGTGTCTTATGAACAACCCCATTCCCAAAGACTAAAAGAATGGATAATTAGTATACAGATTAAATGATATTAACCAAACTCCATCAATATTAATCACTCAAGGAATGGATCATCAAAATATCTGATGTGAACAGACTCCATTAGTGTTAATGATTAAAAGAATGGATAATTAGTATATAGCTTAACTAATGTGAACAAAATTATTTTATAATTATTGACTTTTCTATTATATAGTTGATGTGAACAAACTCCATTATTACCAGTGACTGAAAGAATGGATAATTAATATATAGCTGATGTGAACAAAATTCATTAATACTAATAGCTGAAAGAATGGATAATCAACATATAGCTTGAATTATGTAAACAAACTCCATTAATACTAATAACTGAAAGAATAGATAATCAACATTTAGCTTGAATTATGTAAACAAACTCCATTAATACTAATAACTGAAAGAATAATCAACATATAGCTTTAATTATGTAAACAAACTCCATTAATACTAATAACTGAAAGAATGGATAATTAATAACTAGCTTAAATAATAAGAAACAAAATCAATTAATACTAATAACTGAAAGAATGGATAATTAATAACTAGCTTAAATAATAAGAAACGAAATCAAATAATACTAATAACTGAAAGAATGGATAAATAATAAATAGCTTAAATAATGTGAACAAAATCCATTACTAATGACTGAAAGAATGGATAATTTGCATATAGCTTAAATGATGTGAATAAACTCTATTAAATATTAATGACAGAACTGATAATCAGTATATAGCTTAATTGTTGCGAACAAACTCAATTATTGACTGAAAGAGTTAATAATTAATATACTGCTTAATTGCTGTGAACAAACTCAATTACTGACTGAAAGAGTTAATATTTAATATACTGCTTAATAGATGTCAACAAACTCAATTATTGACTGAAAGAGTTAATAATTAATATACTGCTTAATTGATGTCAACAAACTCAATTATTGACTGAAAGAGTTAATAATTAATATACTGCTTAACTGATGTCAACAAACTCAATTATTGACATAAGAGTTAATAATTAATATACTGCTTAATTGATGTCAACAAATTCAATTATTGACTGAAAGAATTAATAATTAATATATTGCTTAATTGATGTGAACAAAGTCAATTATTGACTGAAAGAGTTAATAATTAATATATTGCTTAATTGATGTGAACACTTACCATGAATGTTATATGTGATATGACAATGGCAACTGTCTGTCCTGCCAACTGAATAACTCCAAGGAGACCTAAGAAATATTTGGGGGGGTGTTAGTAACTTTATACTTTATACTTGATCTGGGAAAATCTGGCGTAATGAAAATAGCACTGCGGCATCATGCCACAGACATGTAGTATCATATCCCACCCAGTCACATTATCCTGACACCATGTTGACCAATTCTAAAACTAACCTTTTAATGCTGAGTACCTAATGAAACAGCCGTTAGTACCTTTTTTATAGTCTTTGGTATGACTTTGTTCTATTAATTACACCTAACAAACTGCAGATACTTAAATCAGAAGGAGAATTATCAACAGCAGATCATAGTCTTCGCAGTTTGCATATGGACTCTACTTTAAAGCAAGTATATGGCACTCAATGTATTTATTTAACTCGTATCAAAAGATACAAGTAAAGTGACAATATGAATAACAACCGAAAAGTGTGGCATACTAGTTTATCAGTATTGGTAAAGTATTGCTGAAAATCCAGACCCTAGCCAAATAACATGTACTGAATAAAAAAAGAATTTTAAATAAAATTCATATGTCAATTTTCTGTATACAATGCTTCAATTTTGATTATAAAAAATCTAAATTTCTTCCTTTGTGGGGACTGATGAGCAATTACTCTCTCTCTCTCTCTCTCTCTCTCTCTCTCTCTCTCTCTCTCTCTCTCTCTCTCTCTCTCTCTCTCTCTCTCTCTCTCTCTCTCTCTCAGCTATTCAGATTACTGGATATTCTAAGCTAAAATTTAAGTCTAGATTTAAGTTACTTTGCCTAAATTCCAACCTAATGTCATACAATGCAGAATCAACAAGAAGGAGAGAGGATGAGACAATAAAAGTAATTTTTTTAAATGTAAAATTGCACCATACCTGCTATAAATATAAATATTTCATAACTCCACCATTCTAAACACCTCATTAACATTCCTGGTACAGCTAAGCCAAAAAATTGCCCCCAATCTTCAAGACACTCCCACGAGAATCCTGAAGAGAAAGAAAAAAGCCATAATAAACAAGTGTCTCAGATGAGACTGATATTGTTCAAGGACTGCAATTTTACCATTCAATAGGTCATTAATTCCATGCCTGTGAATCTATTAGGTAGCTAGGTATATTGTATTATTGTGTGCAGTTCATGATCAGCCATATAACAGCATCATCATCAGTAAGGTGCAGAGCCTGCAGGCCATGGTGGAACTTTGTTAGTGGCCTGGCTCCATCGCACAAGGTTGACTGCACAACGACAATGTCCTGTCTGAAAGCAGTTCAGTGTGATCAATAGATGATGTGGAAGGTTGAAGCCAGGAGGGCAGACAGATGGCTCAGCTACGAGGGAATGGTTGAAAACATCTGATGATGACCACTCAACACTCCATGCCAAAATTAGCTGTCATATCCTCTGGCAATGAAACTATGCAGATTAGGCATCTCCAAGTCAAGAGGACTGCTAATGTGAGGTGATGTCCATGTACAGTGGAAGTTTCTCACTTGCACAGACCTTAGCCAACACTTTTGTGATTGCTTCCTGGTCATGCAGATGTTGAGGAGGAATGTTGCTGAGTACCGGCAGCCATGGGTAAGGAGTAGGATGTATGTTCCTGAGATTATGTGCATTGTTGAGTTGAGCTGGAGTGCAATACTCAGCTGCTGATGTTGAGTGTCTGAGCACCAGTGCCCCAGGTTGAGCCAGTCAGTTTGCGGTATAGGTTGTTTCGTGTGCTAAGTTTTGCTGCAGTTTTCTTCAGGTGGTTGTAGAATTCAGTGACCTATCCAAAATCACACCAAGGTATGGAGGTGTCAATCATTTATTTGCTGCCCATTGAGGAAGATGCAAAGCTCACGGTTTGCATTTGCATTATTCAGGTGGAAGATGATGCCTGTCTTCAGGGGTGCTATTGCCACTGGTAATAAGTGGCTAGCTACAGAATTTGGTTTGACAACAGGATGAGCTTGAACTGGTGGTTGCTGAGCAGTGCCAAGTATTAAAATCAAGCTCCAGCATTTCTGGCTGGAACATATAAAGCTGAGTGATCCTGTAGTTTCCTCCCAGCGAGTGCATCTAGAAGTGTCTAGGGATTCAATCAGGTGATCTGCTATGTCTGGGTCTCAAACTGCTTGTGAAGAGCCTGACATTCTTCATTAAAAACTGGAGGTATAGACTGGACGATGACCACAAGGGACAGACTGAGAGTCTGCCTTGAATATGGCTCTTTGAAAGCGGTGGTAGGATTCCTTGCCTGGAATGCAGTGAGATGGTATAGTGACTATGCTACGCTCCAGCACGTCAGCTTACTTTGTCCAATCTGCTTTGCAGAAGTTCCAACGCTGCTGTGAAGTCACTGATTGAGCTGAGCGAGCATGAATCTGGTGAGTAGTCTTTTTGTCACCTTTCAGAAAGAAAGATCCCATGTAGCTTGGAGTTATGGGTCAGATAGAGGTCATTGTTCATTACCCACTCTACCAAGTGTTTACCATCTTCATTGGGGTGTTAGTAGCCCCAGAAAGGGTGATAGTTTTTTGAAGTCACCAAAATAGGCGGCTGGGTGTTGGAGAGTTGGAAGCATATTATTGTCCCTGTGGGCACTGGGTGGTTTGTTGACATCAGCAATCTTGTACCCTCCAACCTGGACCAAATCGCAGAATGGCATCAGTAATGTCACAGCGTGCATATGTAGCATAGCTGAATTTGGAGTATGGTGTTGATAAAATAAGGTCCAAACCTTCAATGGTGTATTGTCCTGCTGCCTAGTCTGCTATGCGAGTCTCCTGCAGACAGATTATGTCAACGTTATGATGATGGGTGTAGTGCTGATGATGGTTAATTTTGCTGCTGCAAAATGATGTTAACTTGTAAAACTTGTAGGCCTGGTCCAATGGCTTGAAAGTCAGATAGGTAGGTAGGTATATAGGTAGGTATGTAAGTAGGTTAGGTTTAATGGCACATCAGTACAATACTAATATTTGGTGCTGGTTAAAAGGTATGTTCTAAAAACGTAAAGATAACAATTTTGGAATAAAAACATTTTTGTGACATAAAACTTTTCAAAAAGATGCAACCTTGTAATACTACAATATGAAGCATAATTGGCATGCAAGCTAAAATTCTGAAAAAGAAAAATAAAGGCAAAAAGTGTAAATCCTTTACATAAAAGAACAATTAATACATAAACTGCATTCCTTCAAAAAGTCCTTGATTTTGTATAGTGGTATCATAAATGCCCACATATTAGATTGAGTCCAACTGCAAACTACACAGACAATAATTTGCCCACACAAAATGTGCTGGCCAAACTGGTTCAATGCATTTTGCTAGGAGTAATCAGTAAAGCACACAATACAGACTCTGATCTGCTATTGTGCAATTGCATGGTACCGGTAGTTCAGGCTCTACATTATTTGCAGTTGGACTCAAATTACAAGTCTGCATATACAGTACATTATCAAAAAAATTTCTAACTCTTTGTTATGAAGCAGTACTCTGCTTCCGAGCTCTGAGCATTACCACTGGAATTATTATTAATATATCATTCTATACTTATATACAGGCAGACCATAGCAATATATAGGCTGTCCTTAGAAAATGGCAATTTAATTTTATTGTCTTAGATGAAGGAACTCTATAAATAAAGGAACTTAGTTTGGCAATAATCTCTTGTTTGTAAAACTGGCAAAAATCAATAAAATGACAAAATTACATCATGCAGCTGTTTGGATTCTGGTCAACTTAAATACAATAAAGCTGACATATATACAGTTAAAATGGCCTGAAAGTCATCTTTTTGACTGCGGATAAATGCCATAGATGTATTGCACGATATATAACATTTCATCAGATTACCATGCTGCTGTATGACAGGGATCTGGTTGATAAATCAATTAGAGTTTAAATCTACTACAAAGAGTCAGTTCAAATCTCCTGGAGTTATAAACATCAGTTCAATAATAGATATACAGTCTACACCTGCTATAATTCCATCACAGCAGTGAAATGTGCCAGGTCCCCATGCCAATTAGCTAATGTAGCTAAGTTAATCACTAATATAAACTCTTGTTTAATGTTAAATGCACATAAGTGTCTATCTAGAAAACAGAACGCTTGCATTTTTCCATCACTACAGTGGATGCTACTGATTTTTTTCTTCTCATTTGCATAAGATACACTAACAAGTAATGTCCACCTACCATATAGGACCTGTCTACAAAACTAATAAATGTACTTGACAAATTCAGTAAGTACATTGCCAGAACATGGACAACATTGACTGTCATACCCTCTGAGGCTGCAAAGCTAATGAGGTTCCAAAATGGCATGCAAAGAGAATGTGCATGTATACATTCTTGACACCTGAGGTATGTTACTACAGAGTAGTTGTCAGAGGAAACCATCAAATAATGACTCCTCACTTAGTTGACATACCCCTGTAGAGCTAAAAATACCACTCCTGTTTCTAAATTATTTATACAAAGGGAGGCTTCTTCTTATGACCATAAGCCTTAAAGAACTACCCCTTCTGCATACAAGTGCATATGATGAGACCAGGTCAATACCTTGGCTTCAATTTTAACACTATAGTAACTTCCAGTTTCATTATTATTAATATTAATGGTATCATTGTAAGATATTCCATATTACTGGCAATTTTGAAATTGCATCACTAATGCTAACATGCTTGTTCCAGTTTTGATTTGAGAGACAGACAGACAGACAGAGGGAGAGAGAGAGAAGAACAATTATATTCCATATATTTCAGATACCTAACAGTTATGATTTTACTCCTGTACAAGGCACTGTTATATTGCTTTATCAATAGACACAGTTGAATAAGCAGTCCATGCTTGTTTTAATTATGCTGTTCATTGCACCAAAAGCCACATAGCTTTGTATGCTATGAAAATGTTAATTAAAGGTCTAAAGCTTTAACCTAATTATTCCAGTTGAAACCATTCTGAGTGTAAGATTCACCAGATGAGAAAAAATCAGTGAGGCTAACAATAGAGAAATTAGGCTATCCATAAGGAAATCAGAAGTGTGAAGAAAATTAAGAGACAGAAAACAAAAAAGTTACAAATGAAAAATAATTTTAAAAAACACTTTTTATTATATTTTAACATACTTATGAAATGCTGCATTAAATTTACACAAAAGAACAGTTTTATAATACATATTATTTAACATGTCAATTATAATTGAAAGCAAATAAATATTGTAATTCCATTTCTTTCCTGTAGTAGAACTGTTCTATGCTCTAATTAAAAAAACAATGAATAAGTGTTCACTTAATCATCTCCAATACATGTATTTGAAAATCCCTTGAAGTCTTCATCTTCCATATCGGAATGAAAAATGGCAGCTATCTCAAGGCTCAGATCATTGGAAATGTTCTCATTATTGTCTGTCTCCATCTCATCATCCTCACCTCTCCTCTCTATCTCACTGACAATTTTTGCTTTAGCAAAGCCATTCACAATAGCCAATTCAGGAACCCATGCATCCTTAACTCAATGTGCAAACTGGGAATATGTAGTCATAATCTTGTCTTGGGCATACTCACAGAAATTGTTCAATCTTTCCCAAAAAGTCTACTGGTAGTGTCCATGCCAAAGTAGTGTGCTGTCTTATACTAAGGTCTATTCTTTGCATGAACCTAAACCACCATGACGTACTGCCACTGAAGCTTTCAATTCCTAATTTAGTTGTGATTTCCTTTGCCTTGAGTCTGAGTTTAACAGAGTTAATTCCATGACACCTGGTGTGGTGTGTCAAGACATATTCTTCTAATTTATCCTCAATATTAATCCATCTTGCTTTGCAGCTACGATTTGCTTTCTTTGCTTTCTTATTTGCTTTCTTTGCTTTCTTGTTGCGCATAATGAAACTTTAGCTTTACGCCAATCTCAGACATTTTTCACTTACACCATATTCCCACCTTTCTCTTTCGTGAACTTTACAACTTGCAGCTTAAAAGCCACTGTTTAAGACTTGAGTGATTTGACAGGAAGCATTGTGAGATAAGTTGTATGATTTATACAATGATATTTATTTGAATCATTATGACTGAAAAGATTGATCAAAACATACCTAACTCATTAAAATGTACCAGTACTATCACAATGAAAACAATGCCCATGGCTAAACTCCTTATTTGCATCCAAAGAAGGGAATGGGCATCATTTTCTGTGGTTCTTAATCCACTTGATATTAAATCTGGTAGCGTAATTAATGCGGATTAATGATAAAGAACAATGGGGTACCGGCAATACAATAACTATTATTGGTAGCCAAAGCCAATTTCAGGGTTTAAACAATTGCAGCAACTGGCTTTGATTGTTGTTGGAAACCAAAGGCCAATTTATCAACTACTGGTACTGCAAAGAGAGACACTTAACATATATCTGAAATTTAGTTTAATGTAAACCATATTTATTTGAGAAACTTTGTCAATTACAATAAGAGACATAATTTGATATGATTTTCAGTAGAAAGCATAATCTACAGTATTTTATAAATAATCACAGAATGCTCAAGTTAATATAGATTACATCCCTTTGTAGATCAATTGGATCAATGAAAAGGCTATACTGGTAATCGCTCATGTGTGTCCAACAGTATATTGGAAAATCAAATGTCAATGGACCAGTGGATAAAATGTGATAAGAAAGAATGAGGTATGGTTAAATGAGATGAATAGAACAAAAAAAATTCATATCTTTTTTAGGAACATACAATATGCTTTGAATTAGAACAGTACACAATAGAGTATAGACCTTAAGTGTGTTTTCTTTTATTTTATGTAAGAGAAATAAGAAAATACACGCAGAATGCAAACTAAATAATGACAAAACTTATAAATATAAAGCAGTCATATTAGTTTATAACAATTTATTGACATAGTAATTGAACAAGAACTGGTACTTTTATGTGACCTGTTTTTGATCATGACAATTATAGAGCAATTTTATTAGCATACCAGGTACCATAATCCATATACAAGTCAATGCAATTTCAATAACATAATCGATATCCAAGTCAATTCAGAGTGTAAGACAAAGACCTGACTTTCAAATAAAAAAGTATCGACTTATAGGCCAGAATATATGATAATACAAATAAAAATTCTAACAATGTAGGTTCTAAAAGTCACTAAAATAATACAAACAACAGATCTGAATGCCATAATGCATCTTGGGGCAAAAATTAAAACCAACTTTTTTGCAAGTGAACTATGTCCAATGTAAACAAAGACATCCAAGAAAGAAAGAAAAAAAAAGGACAATTGTTGCACATTGGCCAACTAGTAGGAGCTAGGTATGCTGTGTGCTTTTTCTGTTCTAGTCATCTATAGCTTTCCATATAACAATAATAATAATAATAATAATAATAATATTAATAATAATAATAATAATAATAATAATAATAATAATATTAATAATAATAATAATAATATTAATAATAATAATAATAATAATAATAATAATAATAATAATAATAATATTAATAATAATAATAATAATAATAATAATAATAATAATAATAAAGACTTTATTTAGAGAAGGTAATTCAATTAGTTACAGAACTAATCTACCTTGAGGCCTTCTATCTGTTATGTACAATATATACAATACATACAACATGATGTGAAGAGTCTGGCTCGACACTAAATAATTAAGGAATTTTAATTTTCAAAGTATCAAGCCTGGAACTAACACATGCACAGTTCTTCTGTAAAAACATAAACATATAAAAAAAACTTAAAATACCATTCTGCGTTGAAACATTCAGTTTTGAAAATGATGCAAAATTACAGAAAAGCAAGCAGTATTTTTTTTGCCACTAGCACTGTTCAATTTTCTAAAGATTTCATCCATTTAAGACATTGATTATGAAAAGAAGAAATGCTAGGAGCCTGCCTTATGTCACTGGGAATATTGTTCCACACTATATTGAAAACTTTTTTTTGAAACTATGGAATTTTCCAATTTGGATGAGGATGGAAAAAGTAAGGCAAGACAGCAGTGACAGATAACATACTCCTAAAATGATATTTTTGTATAATTCTGTTTTCATGAAGGTCAAATGACTTAAAGCATAAACACCAAGCAATTCAACAAACCAATTTAATCAATAATCAATTTTATCAATAATCAATTTAATCAATAATCCTAATGATTTCTAAGGTATGGCAATGATATAATTGTAAATTTATGAATTAATGGCATAACACTGTCAGTATACCTTCATTTATGCAACTAAATCTGTGATGTCTGACATAATTTCATTTCATAAATATAAAACTTGCATCTTTTGTACATTAAGAAATGATCAATTGATGGTTATTACATTTTGAAGATCATTTTGTTATTGTTGACTTTAACAGGTCTTTTATTGGCCACTTCATGCTGAGAAAAGGACAGCAAGGTGCCTTTCCCAAACACACACTATGGCAGCTGACCAGGCCTGGCCTTGGCATATATTAAACCGGTGACCTATGGATTACAAGACAAATGCTCTACCAAATGTGCAAGCAAGGTCAGAAACCCTATGCACCTTGATTACAATAAATAGCATCTGAATGAAATGATTTACAGTATCTCAAGCTACTCACCATTCCAAGTAACTCTGTATACCTTCCACCTTATTATGTAGACTACATGGAAAATCACCACACTCCACAGAGATATGCAGATTGCTACTGAAGCACCCCTGCCAAGTAAAAAATATATAAAATGTTTAAGTTGGCACAACATGGCTTGTGTGGCTTTCATTGGCCAGCTAGTCAGAAAGCAATGCTGAATTAGGTTATAAGAACAACACATTTTGCTTTAGTGATTTTGTGACTTGTCTTTTTAAGATTTTTCTTTATTAGTCATGGAAGCCATCTAACATTGAATCAGCAATATTTTATCACTATGAAGGTACTTAATGGCAATGTTCTCTTATAAGATCCATGGTTAGTTGTAAAAACGAAGTCAAACATTATCAAAAGTAATATTTTCCATATCTCTTTATATGCACTCTCTGTATGTATTACCTTTAATTAATGAGGAACTGCAATCATGATCCAAAAGGGTTGTTTAGCAGCGATGGAGTTACCTTTCCTTAATATTTATACTTGCCACATAGTTTTCCTATAGTATGTGTCGTTTCATATTTTCATATTATCACCTGTTAAAATATCACTTTATGTGATTCTGATTGGTCCAAATAAACCCCATGCAATTATTATGCAGGAACATCTTAACTGATTGGCTGGGATCATGGAAGAACATTTCTAACCTCACCTTCTGGAATGTTTGGTTTTGAATGAATGTTTTTTATAGACCATTTTTAACCTGACTCATGAAAGGTAATTTAGGGAAAATTATTTCGGCTGTCTGATTATCGATAATACCCTCACAGTTGTTTGTTATGTCATGTATAAACAATATCATAATGAGAAAAATGGCATAAAACTAAAAGACAAGAACAACAATAAGAAGAAAAACTATAAGGGTATTGCTTTTATGATGGCACGGTGGGGGTGGGGGATGGTATATCTGAAGCATAGATATAGAATCCACCTATATACAAGTGTGGTTTCAATTTTAACTAAACAGAAATAAATAAACTCAACTGTTCACAGAAGAATTTGCACATAAATGGGTCTCTTAAATGACAGAACTTTATCCAACCACATTATCTTTACACAATATATATGGGATGCAAATCTGACTCAAAAAGAAATTTCTTTACATCTTCTGTACAGTCTATGGTTCCAGTCAGATACTGTAAATATCCGCTCACAAATGCATTGCAGTAAATGTGGGAATTTCTGCATCCAGTAATCCTATTTCACAACAATTACAACAATGCAATGTTTAGCTCTAAAAGCAACATTTTAGGGTAAACATGTACTCAAGGCCCATTTTTTACCATATCAAACAATGTGGCATTACATCCCATTAATCATTCTGTTTAAAAAAATGATTCTGATATTGTAAAATGTTATATTTATGCAGATGGAAGATTTTTCTTTGATTTATAGTTTGTAAAAAAGTACAGTCTACTTTTACTAGTTTAACTTAGGGACTATATTTTATGCACAACAAATGAATGGTGCATCATCTGTCAGAATGAACAAAATTATTTATTCTTCCTTCTATATCAATAATTTCCACTGAAAAAAAAACTATGTGATAAAAATAATCTCAGATAGATAATAGTTTAATATTAAATTTATGAAACTCATTGAATAATGTCCAGCTTTTGATAGCCAAATTTGATTGAGTATCTAGTTCTATGTATATATAACTGTGTCCTTTTGTTTCTGTCATATTAAAGCAAGAAGAATAAATCAACACTAATCCACAAGCTTACTTTTTTATTTTGTTGTAATTGAGCTGTAATCTGCATGATTATCTAATAGCTCAGATATTCATATCCATATTATGCTTATCTAAGTTCACATCAATTTTTGAGTTTATTCACTTCATGCTGTCATGTGAACTTGATCCAATTCCAACATCACTGCTGCTTGAGTGCATAATTAGATCCAATATTGCCTTCACTAGCTAATGTTAATAATACCTCTCTCTCTCTCTCATCCGGGAAATTGCCATCATTTTTTGAAAATTGCCATTGTAATGCCTCTACTGAAGAAACCAGCACTTGACCATAACAATTTAAAGAGCTATCACCTAGTTTCTAATCTCCAGTTCATATAAAAAAATCTTAGAAAAAGTTGTTCTAACCCAACTTATATCTCATCTGAATTCAAAGAGTCTTTTCAGCAATGTACAGTCTGCATATCACCCTTGCCACAGTACTGAAACTACTCTTCTGAAAGTAGTTAATGACATTCTCTCTACTTTGGATATCGGAAAGATTACAGTCCTCACCCTCTTTGATTTGTCTGTAGCATTTGACACAATAGACCATGATATATTACTTCACCATCTCCAGCATGTATTTGACATTCACAATACAGCTTTACTGTGGTTCAAGTCCTACTTAGTCAACAGGACACAAATTGTATCTGCAAATAGAATACACTACTGGGATCTGTTCTTGGACCTGTTCTCTTCATTCTATAAACTCAGCCGCTCTCTAGTGTCATTGATCATCATCCATTGTCTCACCAATTGTACGCTGTTGACACCCATTAATATACAAATATAGCCACCCAACTGAAGTTGATGCTACCATCCAAGGAGTAGAGAGGTGCATTTCTGATGGGAAATCATGGATGACATGTAACAAGCTGCTATGAATGATGATTAAACTGAGACCATTCTGATCACAATATAAAGACTTTTTTATTCAAATCCTTTACCTTAACAATAAATATCAGCAACACGAACATTAAATTCACTTTGTTAGTATGAAACCATGGTGTTACTCAGGACAGTATTCTCATATTGCACCAACAAGTCATGAACATATTCAAGGCTGCATAGCTTGTGCCGAGACGCATTTGCTCCATTCTCCAATATCTTTCAGTTGATACCACTAAAACACTTGTGTTCATGAGTAATTTCAAGACTGGACTATTGTAACTAATTATGTCTGGTTCATCTCAATATCTACTCCAGAAACTTCAAAAAGTACAAAACACAGCTGCTCAGATCATCCTTAGAGTAAAATGATCAGAGCACACCTCGCTGCTGCTCTGTGCCATAAACTGGCTATCCATTCAATCCAAAATATAACACAAAATTTGTTTTCTGTACTACGTTTCACTCATGCTTCCTACCTTAAATAATTTCAGCATTTTCTTTTGTTTTCTAATTTCATTGTGTTTGTTTTGTTGTTTGTTTTTACAGCTTCTAAACATTAGGCACTATATAAAGTCCTCATTATTATTATTATTATTATTATTATTATTATTATTCTAATGAGGTTCATGGTGTAAGGAGTTACTGACAAAAGGGCATTACAATGAAGATAATTACTGACAAAAGGGCATTACAATGAAGATAATTACTGACAAAAGGGCATTACAATGAAGATAATTACTGACAAAAGGGCATTACAATGAAGATAATTACTGACAAAAGGGCATTACAATGAAGATAATTACTGACAAAAGGGCATTACAATGAAGATAATTACTGACGAAAGGGCATTACAATGAAGATAATTACTGACAAAAGGGCATTACAATGAAGATAATTACTGACAAAACAGGTGGTATAAAGAAGCTGGCAATGTGTTCTTAGCTTACTGATCATTAAAAACTAGGATACATACATTGAGAAATGGAAAGAAAGAAATAGAAAATATAAAAAATCTTTGCAACAATATACAATCTCATTTTAATCTATTCTTAATGATTGCTCTATAGCTCTGTATTTTGACATAAAACCAATTAAAATTCCAAACAAATGGAATTTTGTTCCATTAAAAAACTTTGTCATTACAGTACCATGTTTATACTTCATACCAGAGAGTGAGATTATGTTAGGGTTTGTGATGGGTATGCACAGAGAACCTATTGTAAATATTTATTACATGATGAGTGAGTTTCCACAGGTATATGGGTGGGCAGTGCATACTAAATATTTATTACATGATGAGTGAGTTTCCACAGGTATATGGGTGGGCAGTGCATACTAAATATTTATTACATGATGAGTGAATTTCCACAGGTATATGGGTGGGCAGTGCATACTAAATATTTATTACATGATGAGTGAGTTTCCACAGGTATATGGGTGGGCAGTGCATACTAAATATTTATTACATGATGAGTGAATTTCCACAGGTATATGGGTGGGCAGTGCATACTAAATATTTATTACATGATGAGTGAGTTTCCACAGGTATATGGGTGGGCAGTGCATACTAAATATTTATTACATGATGAGTGAATTTCCACAGGTATATGGGTGGGCAGTGCATACTAAATATTTATTACATGATGAGTGAATTTCCACAGGTATATGGGTGGGCAGTGCATACTAAATATTTATTAAATGATAAGTGAGTTTCCACAGGTATATGGGTGGGCAGTGCATACTAAATATTTATTACATGATGAGTGAATTTCCACAGGTATATGGGTGGGCAGTGCATACTAAATATTTATTACATGATGAGTGAGTTTCCACAGGTATATGGGTGGGCAGTGCATACTAAATATTTATTACATGATGAGTGAATTTCCACAGGTATATGGGTGGGCAGTGCATACTAAATATTTATTACATGATGAGTGAATTTCCACAGGTATATGGGTGGGCAGTGCATACTAAATATTTATTAAATGATAAGTGAGTTTCCACAGGTATATGGGTGGGCAGTGCATACTAAATATTTATTACATGATGAGTGAATTTCCACAGGTATATGGGTGGGCAGTGCATACTAAATATTTATTAAATGATAAGTGAGTTTCCACAGGTATATGGGTGGGCAGTGCATACTAAATATTTATTACATGATGAGTGAATTTCCACAGGTATATGGGTGGGCAGTGCATACTAAATATTTATTACATGATGAGTGAATTTCCACAGGTATATGGGTGGGCAGTGCATACTAAATATTTATTACATGATGAGTGAGTTTCCACAGGTATATGGGTGGGCAGTGCATACTAAATATTTATTACATGATGAGTGAGTTTCCACAGGTATATGGGTGGGCAGTGCATACTAAATATTTATTACATGATGAGTGAATTTCCACAGGTATATGGGTGGGCAGTGCATACTAAATATTTATTACATGATGAGTGAATTTCCACAGGTATATGGGTGGGCAGTGCATACTAAATATTTATTACATGATGAGTGAGTTTCCACAGGTATATGGGTGGGCAGTGCATACTAAATATTTATTACATGATGAGTGAGTTTCCACAGGTATATGGGTGGGCAGTGCATACTAAATATTTATTACATGATGAGTGAGTTTCCACAGGTATATGGGTGGGCAGTGCATACTAAATATTTATTACATGATGAGTGAGTTTCCACAGGTATATGGGTGGGCAGTGCATACTAAATATTTATTACATGATGAGTGAGTTTACATAAGTATATGCATGAGCAGATTATACAAGTTGGTGGGTATATATGTGAAAAAAGGATATATACTTACCCAAATGTTAAAACCGACTGCAAACAGCATTAACCTAGATGTGATATGATCACATAATGTGCTAGCAGGGTCTCTCAAGTTTGTTAGGAAGAAACATTAAAGCAAATAACATAAGATCTGATCTTGAAGTGCATTATGTGACAAATCAGGGTGAATTTTCTTTACTGTTGAACAGGAGTTTTAAGTATGTAAAGTTAGTAACCAGTTGTCATTACAACTAAGGAAACTAATATAGTAGGGTCAGTTGATATGACTTAACTGTCTTGTACATAGTCATGATGACTCCACATTTCAAGAAAATGTTCTGCTTGTACAATAAAATTAAAAACAAAATCAACTCAGTCAAGGACATTATGGACATTAATCATTTGGTTTAGCAGGTCTAACTCTATGATCTATGCTGTGAGAACAGAAATTTGTATTTGTGCAAATTAATTAAATGAGTATTTACAAGACTTATAATTAGCTGTAGATTTCAAAAATAATGATGATATTAGAGACAAGACAGCAGATTAAGTGGCTCCAACTAGAAACTGTAACTTGTATATAGTTTTAAAGAAAATATATTTTACACTTGAGCTCAGACAATCTATGACAGCCCTTACACCTGAAGTACAATTATTTAATATTTTATATTTTGAGGGAGAGGTTGAAATTGAGTGTGATTCTGATATATTATAATCATTTTTACATTTTAAAATCAGCTTCTAGACATCTCATTAGTGAGATATCAAATGTTTAGTTTATTGTGGGAAATACAGATCTATGTACTAGAAACAATCAAGCCAGTTATGGAAATATGATATCAGGGTGTCTCCTGTGAAGACTGCTAGGCTAATGTAAATACAGAGGCCAAAATGCTTAGAGGGAGCTTTTCGAATTTGAAGTAGAAAAGAAACCCCATTAAATATATGCAGCTTTCTTTACCTAACACAATGCTACAACACAAGTGTTTAAGATTTTTTTTAAAAATTTCATATACTAGAAGGCAAAGGTAGCAGTATGATGTGAGATGTATATTATCAGGAAATCTGTTATGGACAATCTGTTAATTGTATGATGTGAGATGTATAGAATCAGGAAATCTGTTATGGACAATCTGTTAGCAGTATGATGTGAGATGCATAGAATCAGGAAATCTGGTTTGGACAAACTGTTAGCAGTATGATGCGAGATGTATAGAATCAGGAAATCTGTTATGGACAATCTGTTAGCAGTATGATGTGAGATGCATAGAATCAGGAAATCTGTTATGGACAATCTGTTAGCAGTATGATGCGAGATGTATAGAATCAGGAAATCTGTTATGGATAATCTGTTAGCAGCTTAAAGACTAGAATTACAATGCATGGCAACATAGCAGGCAGAAATAACTTGCAACAAGATAAAATTACTCACAGGATTCCAAGTTTCAGTCCAATAATAAGTACAGCATGGGCAACAACATTCACAATATTGGCAAGCACACCTATAATTAGGCTTGGTAACACAATACTCTGTGAGGAAATTAAAACTACAATAGCATCAATGTCATACAGTCACAAATTTTTAACATGTCTGCTATACCTTACAAAAATTCTTTAAAAAATTTCAAACTTGGACATCTTTTATGGCTGTCCTTACTCTGGGTGCCCTAATCTGGGGCACTCCAAAGATACCCTGACACTGGCAAAATTGGTATCCCCAGGCTGCCTTAATAATTTCACTTTTGTCAAAGTTAATTTTTTTCTACTGTTAACCTAAATATCCATTTATTCCTATGGGTTCAAGGTGAGGGGACATGAGTAGTATATTGATGATTCAATATCCAAGACTAATTATACCCTTGCAATACTGGCTTTAGTCTGCCCTAAATAACTGGTATCCATGACTCATTCTTGTGAGATTGGGCTTGGCATGTCCTAAAGTGCTAGTATCCAAGACTATAACATTGTGAGATACTTCCTAACCAGTCCGCAAGACTTACTATACCATTGTGAGACTGTCTCTGTAACCTGGCCATAAAGAGATGGCATCCAACACTAACTATACCATTGTGAGACTGTCTCTAATTTGACCATAAAGAGATGGCATCCAACACTAACTACACCCTTGTGAGACTGTCTCTAACCTGGCCATAATAAGATAGGATCCAAGACTAACTATACCCTTGTGATACTGTCTCTAATCTGGCCATAAAGAGATGGCATACAACACTACCTACACCCTTGTGAGACTGTCTCTAACCTGGCCATAATAAGATAGGATCCAAGACTAACTATACCTTTGTGATACTGTCTCTAATCTGGCCATAAAGAGATGGCATCCAACACTAACTATACCCTTGTGTGATTGTCTCTAACCTGGCCATAATAAGATTGTATCCAAGACTAACTATACCCTTGTGAGACTGTCTCTAACCTGGCCATAAAGAGATGGCATCCAACACTAACTACACCCTTGTGAGACTGTCTCTAACCTGGCCATAATAAGATAGGATCCAAGACTAACTATACCCTTGTGATACTGTCTCTAATCTGGCCATAAAGAGATGGCATTCAACACTACCTACACCCTTGTGAGACTGTCTCCAACCTGGCCATAATAAGATAGGATCCAAGACTAACTATACCTTTGTGATACTGTCTCTAATCTGGCCATAAAGAGATGGCATCCAACACTAACTATACCCTTGTGAGATTGTCTCTAACCTGGCCATAATAAGATTGTATCCAAGACTAACTATTCCCTTGTGAGACTGTCTCTAACCTGGCCATAAAGAGATGGCATCCAACACTAACTACACCCTTGTGAGACTGTCTCTAACCTGGCCATAATAAGATAGGATCCAAGACTAACTATACCCTTGTGAGACTGTCTCTAATCTGGCTATAAAGAGTTGGTTTCCAACACTAACTATACCCTTGTGAGACTGTCTCTAACCTGGCCATAAAGAGATGGCATCCAACACTAACTACCCTTGTGAGACTGTCTCTAACTTGGCCATAAAAAGATGGCATCCAACACTAACTACACCCTTGTGAGACTGTCTCTAACCTGGCTATAATAAGATAGGATAACTAACTATACCCTTGTGAGACTGTCTCTAACCTGGCCATAAAGAGATGGCATCCAATACTAACTACACCCTTGTGAGACTCTCTAACCTGGCCATAATAAGATAGGATAACTAACTACACCCTTGTGAGACTGTCTCTAACCTGGCCATAAAGAGATGGCATCCAATACTAACTACACCCTTGTGAGACTCTCTAACCTGGCCATAATAAGATAGGATAACTAACTACACCCTTGTGAGACTGTCTCTAACCTGGCCATAAAGAGATGGCATCCAACATCTCTAGCAAGTCCTAATGAGCTAGTATCCAAGACTAACTATACCCTGTGTGATTCCATCACTAGCCTGGTCTAAAAAGCTAAGACTAACTATATCCTTGTGAGACAGACCCCATTCTGGTATAAAGATATAGTATCCAAGACTAACTATACCCTGTGTGATTCCATCACTAGCCTGGTCTAAAAAGCTAAGACTAACTATATCCTTGTGAGACAGACCCCATTCTGGTATAAAGATATAGTATCCAAGACTAACTATACCCTGTGTGATTCCATCACTAGCCTGGTCTAAAAAGCTAAGACTAACTATATCCTTGTGAGACAGACCCCATTCTGGTATAAAGATATAGTATCCAAGACTAACTATACCCTTGCAAGACCATTCCTAGGAAATCCTAAAGAGCTAGTATCCAAGACTAACTGAATCCTTTTGAGATGATCACTAGCCTCGCCTAAAGACCTAGTATCCAAGAGTGGTCTATCATGAGTGTCTTTACAGATCACTAACGCATCTCACCTCTGTCTTTGTGAGTTTCATTGTCCCATAGCAAAAGTTGGGAATCAGTTCAAGCTTAAAGATTATCACTTCATCAGTACCAATTAACCTTTGACTTTTACTGGCTGAAGTTGTTCTGCATTTTTTATTAAAAAATCCAGTGTTTGCACGTGTAAACATCCGTCTCTTCCGAATTCCTGGAATGATCACCATTATCTTATAAATAATCTGAATGCCTGGTACTAATGAGTGATGACCAATACAAGCCAGTGTGCACAAATAGTCTATTTTAATTTAATAAATATGTTGGTCTATGGTGCCGTAAAAACATTAAAACTAAGCATGCAAAAATAAGCCATTCCAATGAAGACAATTTAATTATTTATGCTGCTTATATTTACATACAAGTCCAGCCCATTGACCCAGATATACCATTACAGATGTTATTTGTCATTCATCAAAAGACAACCACATTATAGATCAGAAAATTAACCTAAATTGAGGAAATCCTATTTTCTTAAGATAGAAGGAAACTGAAAAGTCACTGACTGATACTCAAATGTCTATGACAGTGTTGATTATACCTGACACTGAAGATATCTTGTCAACACCTCTGAGAAAACAAATGCCTGAAAAAGACAAGCATGATTACAGATTTCATAGCATCATTGAATCTAACTAATTTGCATCCACTGGATTACAAAAATGTGTACTGCTTTATTTGATTTAACCTGTATGTGTTGTTATATCTATTATAGTACTTTAGTCTCTGTACTGCTTTGAGCGATTCCACCTGACACATGGGACATGTTATATCAATAGTAGTGTACTGCATTATGTGATTACACCTACACATGGGACATGTTATATCAATAAAACCACACTATTTTATATGCAAGTCCACCTTTTACAATAGTATGTTCCAAGCATTATGGGATATATTGTATCAATAAAACCACACTATTTTATATGCAAGTCCACCTTTTACAATAGTATGTTCCAAGCATTATGGGATATATTGTATCAATAAAACCACACTATTTTATATGCAAGTCCAACTTTTACAATAGTATGTTCCAAGCATTATGGGATATATTGTATCAATAAAACCACACTATTTTATATGCAAATCCAACTTTTACAATAGTATGTTCCAAGCATTATGGGATATATTGTATCAATAAAACCACACTATTTTATATGCAAGTCCACCTTTACAATAGTATGTTCCAAGCATTATGGGATATATTGTATCAATAAAACCACACTATTTTATATGCAAGTCCAACTTTTACAATAGTATGTTCCAAGCATTATGGGATATATTGTATCAATAAAACCACACTATTTTATATGCAAGTCCACCTTTTACAATAGTATGTTCCAAGCATTACGGGATATGTTGTATCAATAACACATACATGCCAACCCCTGACGAGGAAAAAGTGTAATCCAAGTGGTCAAAAAGAGGAATCCAAGCAGAAAAAGAGTAATCCACATATAACATACTACAATTACAATTAACAATGATTTATTTGCTTTTCTCGTCTTTTATCATTCATTAATGGTTCAAGTGTTCATATGAAGCACTTTTAGCTTTAGAAAGCAACAGATTGTCATGTTGCATTTCAAAACATTTTGTACCAGCTGAGGCCATGAATGTTTTGCATACCAGTAGAGCACTCATTACTGGGTTACTTAGCCTGGACCTGAATTCAGTTTTATTTTTGTTAACAACACTGAACAATCTCTCACAGTCAGCATTAGAATGGTAAAGAACCAATATTCCTTTCATAACCTGACAAAGAAGAGGAAATTTATTTCTTCCAGTGATAGAGTCTTTTAGCTGGGAAATAAGGTGCCATTGCACATCAACTCTATCTGCATTAAGTATATTGTCAGGTAGAATCCCATCTTGATACTTCAGGAATTCTTCTTCCAGATGATCCAAGTTAGACAAGGGTGGCAATAGAAAGGGATATCTCTTGACAAAGAATCTAACACTTTTGAAGCTTTTTGACTGTCTCTCATTTACATAAGCAACTGAAGCATTTAAAAGCAGTTCATCTCCATATGGGAATTTATTGAGCATGTAATCACAGGCTGTAGCATAATAATCTCTAACATTATCATAGAACATCTTCACAGGAAGAGTAGAATTGTGTTCTATGAATTCTCTTGCTTCTGCACCAATAGCTAGATCTTCATTATCTTTCTGGTTTGCATGGTCATGAAAGTCAATATCAGTTAAAAGTTTGGCTGATGTGATGATTTCTGGCTTAATAAACCTTATTAGCAAATCTGACAACTGGTTTGACAGAATCTTGTGCATAATATGAATGCATGGTTCTTCTTTCTGCAAGACAACATTTGCTGCATCAAACAATGGAATGGCACTCTTCATAAAAAAGCAGTACAGTTTTGTAACTGGATCATTAAGCTTTTTGTAAACCATCTCACATACTAGTTTTGCCCTTGGAAGTATGAGAAGATCCAGTATGCTTTTTAACAGATTCATACTCTGAAGAACCTGATCCATGTGGCTGATGAAATTTTATGTCAAAAGATTTATCTTTCACAGTCATGGTCTGAGCCTGGAGGCCCTCTAGCTGGATAGATAGAGGCCTCTCAAATAAAAATTCCATGGATTTAAATTTCTTTCTTTCTGCTACACCAATCTCTTTATTGTTAGTATGTCTGTCTATACTTTCATCTCTTGTTCTCTTCTGACTTGCAATAACAGATTCTGCTTTTGTACCACTCTTCTTCACTTTTCCACCATGTTTTCTCTGTGCAGATTCACTTTCAGTTTGAAAGAATGCTTGTAGTGCATCCCAAAGCTCAAGTAAACGGCTAACACATTTGCCAAGGGATAACCATCTTGTACACACTTGCTTTATAACTTTATAGTCTTCAAGATCAAACTGATCTTGTAACAACTTTAGAGCCTGTTTCCTTTTACTATTTTTCTCCAAATAATAGTAGATATCTATTAATAAATGGCCAATATCTACTTCTAATTTATCAGCAGCCTTACCAGCAGCAAGGTGCATCAAATGACAGGGGCAACCTGTTATGAACACTGATGGAGACATTTTCAAAATATAGGATGCAACTCCTTTATGAATTCCAGTCATCACTGATGCATTATCAGCTGCAAACCCCATACAGTTCTGCCAACTTATGTCATGTTTCTTCAAAACATTGTCAAGCAAATCAAAAATGTTTTGTCCAGTGGAATCTACTGTTAGTTCTGGTAAAGAAAGAAGAACACTCATGACTTTGCCTTTTTCACTGTCAAAGTATCTAACACATACTGGGTACAACTTATTAACATCATAATCACAACTCCCGTCTGTGGCATTACTAAATACAAAGTGAAACACCCAACTTTTGCTTCTGCAATTTTAAGTGAAGTATCTTCTGCTAGGCACCGAACAATGTGAGATGATTTTGTTCTTGCACAAGCATATTTTTCCGCAATTTTCGAATCAGGAAACATCCGCTTGAACAAGGGACCAACGTGGTCTGCTACCGCTAAGGGTAGTCCGTGTTCTATTAAAACCTCGGTAAAAAAAAGAAGTTACCTTAGTATTAGAGTTCGTAAGGCGAGCTAATTCGATGTGTTTCCTTGTTTTCACGTGTTTTTCCACATCAAATTTACCACCATGACCAATGCTAAAATCGTTTCCGCAGTCTGCAATGAGCATGATGCTGTCCTAGAATGGAACGCTGTATTATGCCATTCATATATTCATCTTTGAATCTTTGGAGGACTCGTTGTTTTGCTTTTTTTCTGATCCATCTGCGAAATTCTTGGGGAAAAAAATGTGCTCTAACATACACAAAGACTAGAATCCAACTTAACATCTGAAGCCATTTAGCGCCAACGATTAGACGTCACGTGATGATGCCCTCGTCGTGTTTGGAGGATTGATTACATTTTGCTTTGTTTATTATTGACTTTTTCTAACCCATCTGTGAAATTATTTAAGAGATATTTTTTGCACTCATAAACGCATTGAGAATTTTTTAATACTTTTTAGCGCAAAAAAAACTTTTAGACTGGTTCTGCACTATACAAAATTAGAACAAAGAGTATGTGCATAATGATTTAAACAAAATAGAAACCAGTCTGTTCTCTCTTCACTAAGCCGCTATAAATAGAATATGAGGTCGAAAGTTTGAAAGTATCTTAGTAACATGATAGTTGCTATAAATAGAACATGAATATTAGGAAAGTCCACGGACAAGTATACTCGTATATCGTAGTTATGTAGAAGCGGGGTATTTTTTAATTAAAAATAAAACAGTATGTAAAAAATAAAGTAATGCTAATAAAAACGAAAAAAATTTTTTTTTTTTTTTTTGCAAGATGGATGTATCGAAAAAGCGTAATCTATAAACGTTAACGCGTAACGCGGAATTTAGTGGGAAAAAACGTAATGATTACGCCAAAAGCGTAATGGTTGGCATGTATGATAACAGCATGCTGTTTTCATGAGTCAACCTTATGTTGGGGTATGTTATGACTCTATGGTTTTAAACAGACTGACAGAAAAAGTTAAAACCAAATGGTTTAGTATAATCAACAAATAATTTAATTCTCTAAGTTAAAAAGTGAAAATTAAAGAGCGATCTTACAGTAATGTGAAATAAATCCAAACAATCCTAATGTTCTATCACAAGTCCAATTATACTGAGAATTCATAATGAATACCAATCTTGAATAATAAATAATAATAATGGGGAATTTGTATTACGCCTAATCTTTAGAAGCTCTAAGCGCTTTATAACATGTATAATAATATGACTAAACTACAGAAAAACAAATAACAAAAATACAAAATTGGAAAAACATAAAAAACATGCTGAAAACATATAAGATACAAAACATTATTAGGTCTCTAAGTTTGTTCCTGGAATCGAAAAAGGTGACTTTCAAGAGCACTCTTAAATGGGGCCACTGTGTCTTTGTGTCTAATTTCAATGGGCTATTGATTGCACATTACCGGGCCCTGGTATGCCAAAGAAAATTGTCCATATAACTTCGTTTTCACAGTGGAAACAATGAGTATATGATTGTCAGAAGAGGAGCATAAGTATCTTGCTGGTTTATACACATTGGTAAGGCCAGATAGGTACGTTGGGCTAGAGTCTCTCATTAAAATATAGCATAGAGAACAATTTTTGTGTTTGATTCTGTATCGAATGGATAGTCAGTGTAGGGTACAGAGAGTTGTGAGGTGTACTCTGATCGAGGTACTCTAAAAATGATCCATGCAGCTGTGATTTGAACTTTTTGAAGTTTCTGGAGTAGATATTGTGAAAATCCAGACAGAACTGAGATACAATAGTCCAGTCTTGAAAGTCCCAATGAACACACAAGTGTTTTAGTGGCATCAACTGAAAGATATTTGCGAATGGAGCTGATGCGTCTCAGTTCTGTGCTGAGATACCAAGTCTGACGATGATATAATTAAAAATGTCCTTGAATAATACTTTAGTTATAGAGGGTGACTCTTTCTAGACCCAGGACCATTATAATCTATTAAAAACACATACATAATCATTATATCTCCTCTTAAATTTGATATTTTTTTCAGCAGATTTCACATGCAATGGAAGCTTGTTCCATAGTATTACAGAAGTTTTTTTAAAATTGTTCTGTCTTTGGTTTTGGTGCTTGAAGGTTTCAATGTAATGGTTTCAAATGATACTGTGTTGTATGAGTCTTGAAGATACTCTGGTGCGGCTCCATGTAGACATTTATGTACAAGAACTACCTTATAAAAATCTATCCTTTCATATAATGTAAACCATTTTAGTTCTGTAAACAATGCTTTTGATGGATGATCAATAGATACATATAAAATAATGCTTGCTGACCATTTCTGAAGTTTATAAATCCTATCAAGCTGAGATTTGTCACAGTTTCACCATACAGTTATTATGATGAAAATATATGAACTCTACTATAGTTTTAATTGATAGTTTATGTAGGTAAATATTTCTTGAGGATGATGAGTAAGGCAATTTTGGGATGACAGTGTTTTACTAAGCTTTAAAATATGGTTATCTCATTGCAAATTAATATATACAGGCACACCTATAAGCTTTTCATATTTGACATTTTCTAAGTGATGATTATTGTATAGGGACAGTTCTAATTAGTGGTTATTGTTTGCTATGGACTTGAACAAACAATAAGAACCAATCAGAACTGAATGTAACATATTTCACAACATACATGTACCAGAAGTGTAGCTCTCAATACAAATAGACAAGTTTACATTAAAGTGCTAATAATATGATCAGTAAAATACTTAATACATGGGGAACTCTGGAATATCTTCTTTACATTGATATAATTATCAATGGCTGAATGTGCTGATGGGATCAAATAGTCAGCAATGAATTAACAAGATGATATGGCTTATTTCAAACCACGTGAGTTAGTCATCTTGTATTTGCTAATTTGTAGTAGACAATAGTACATGATGAATACTGTATGCACTGAATCTGCTATTTTGTAAAAGTTAGGGTTATTTCAATTTGAATGGTCAGATCTGGATAAGATAAATAACGTATGTTGGTGTTCGTGCTGATACAAGTTAGTTATCTTCACAGGACATATATTACATTATTTGTCTGCCATCTGAGATTTAGTTTTCTCAAATGCCAAAATAGTGTATTACTTTACACATGAGTCCCAGCATAGATTCTATTAATATAGTTAATGATCATGACATGTTTATACAGGCTAGAACATTATGCGGTAATACATGTGGCTCAGAGTGTATGGAGTTCAAGGCAGTACACCTTGGTAAACTAATCATCTAAACTAAAACTGATGAATATAATCAAACTTACAGGAAGACCAGATATAAAAACCTTTGTGCAAAGACCAGAATTTCTGAAAGATAAAATATAAAAAGTATTAGTCTAAGATAACTTGTTAAATGTTTGGTAAATTCAAGATTCATCTGGTTGAATTTCATGAACTAATTAATTAACATGTCACTGCTTAGTGTTTTAATTAAATAATCTGTCACTGCTTAGTGTTTTAATTAAATAATCTGTTGTGCATAGTGTTTTAATTAATTATTCTGTCACTGCTTAGTTTTAATCAATTAATCTGTCATTGCTTAGTGTTTTAATTAACTAAACTGTCATGCATGGTGTTTTAATTAATTAATCTGTTGCTGCTTAGTGTTTTAATTAAATAATCTGTCATGCAAGTTTCTTTAAATTAATTAATCTGTCACTGCTTAATGTTTCAATTAAACAATCTGTCATGCATACTGTTAATTAATCTGTCACTGCTTAGTTTTAATCATTTAATCCGTCACTGCTTAGTGTTTTCATTAAATAATGTCATGCATAGTGTTTTAATTAATTAATCTGTCACTGTATGTGTCTTATTTGTCCCTGCTTAATGTTTTAATTAATTACTCTGTTACTGCATAGTAATTTTAAGACATCATTTAATTTAAGATTTTATGAATTTCATCAAATAAAAAGTTTATTTGAATTAGATTTGTTTTGACTCTTGTTTATTTCTTTCAATCCAGAGCATTTTTGACACCACTTACTCAGTATGACAAGTAGTTATCCTTGAAAATACATGCTCCGACCAAATGACCAATGCGATATCTAACCAGACATTTTTGAGTCAAAATGAAAAGGAAACAAAAAAGTAGCAAAATATGGGCATCCATTATTGAAATAACAATAGCCATATTGCAATTTAAAATTACCATAATCAAACATGAATACAAAAAACTCATTGGTCTTTTCAGAAACATTCTTTTCTCAGTTGATATAAACTTCAACATAGCAATAAGATGGTAAATGATTACAAATAACAGAGAAAAAACTCTCAAAAATGGATGACTATTACAAAAATAAAGCTGAACCAAAAGTGTTTGTAAAACCCTAGCAAAAAAAATGAGAAAAGTTACTTAAAGAAATAAATCATAAAATTTGTATAGCCTTTAGTATAAAATCACTGAATGGAAACAGGATTACTCCTCATGTACTGTGATTGTGGTTATTTTTCCTTAAATTGTTCTTAAACTGGACTTTCAAAACTGATCATTTTGTACAAACCTGCTAATGAGACAACCTGTCTTGAAAGACCATTTCTTGTTTGCAGAAGGGGTGGTATCTCATAACAGGTTTTACTGTATATCTCAGTAAGTATAACCTATGTTCACTTTAATGTTAATTTGACAGGATTGTATGACAATGATTCTTATTAGGCTACATGTTAATTTGACAGGATTGTATGACAATGATTCTTGTTAGGCGACATGTTAATTTGACAGGATTGTATGACAATGATTCTTATTAGGCTACATATTAATTTGACAGGATTGTATGACAATGATTCTTGTTAGGCTACATGTTAATTTGACAGGATTGTATGACAATGATTCTTATTAGGCTACATGTTAATTTGACAGGATTGTATGACAATGATTCTTGTTAGGCTACATGTTAATTTGACAGGATTGTATGACAATGATTCTTATTAGGCTACATGTTAATTTGACAGAATTGTATGACAATGATTCTTATTAGGCTACATGTTAATTTGACAGGATTGTATGACAATGATTCTTATTAGGCTACATGTTAATTTGACAGAATTGTATGACAATGATTCTTATTAGGCTACATGTTAATTTGACAGGATTGTATGACAATGATTCTTGTTAGGCTACATGTTAATTTGACAGGATTGTATGACAATGATTCTTGTTAGGCGACATGTTAATTTGACAGGATTGTATGACAATGCTTCTTGTTAGGCTACATGTTAATTTGACAGGATTGTATGACAATGATTCTTGTTAGGCTACATGTTAATTTGACAGGATTGTATGACAATGATTCTTGTTAGGCTACATGTTAATTTGACAGGATTGTATGACAATGATTCTTGTTAGGCTACATGTTAATTTGACAGAATTGTATGACAATGATTCTTGTTAGGCTACAGGTTAATTTGACAGGATTGTATGACAATGATTCTTGTTAGGCTACATGTTAATTTGACAGGATTGTATGACAATGATTCTTGTTAGGCTACATGTTAATTTGACAGGATTGTATGACAATGATTCTTGTTAGGCTACATGTTAATTTGACAGGATTATATGACAATGATTCTTATTAGGCTACATGTTAATTTGACAGGATTGTATGACAATGATTCTTGTTAGGCTACATGTTAATTTGACAGGATTGTATGACAATGATTCTTATTAGGCTACATGTTAATTTGACAGAATTGTATGACAATGATTCTTATTAGGCTACATGTTAATTTGACAGGATTGTATGACAATGATTCTTGTTAGGCTACATGTTAATTTGACAGGATTGTATGACAATGATTCTTATTAGGCTACATGTTAATTTGACAGAATTGTATGACAATGATTCTTATTAGGCTACATGTTAATTTGACAGGATTGTATGACAATGATTCTTATTAGGCTACATGTTAATTTGACAGAATTGTATGACAATGATTCTTATTAGGCTACATGTTAATTTGACAGGATTGTATGACAATGATTCTTGTTAGGCTACATGTTAATTTGACAGGATTGTATGACAATGATTCTTGTTAGGCGACATGTTAATTTGACAGGATTGTATGACAATGATTCTTGTTAGGCGACATGTTAATTTGACAGGATTGTATGACAATGATTCTTGTTAGGCTACATGTTAATTTGACAGGATTGTATGACAATGATTCTTGTTAGGCTAAATATTAATTTGACAGGATTGTATGACAATGATTCTTGTTAGGCTACATGTTAATTTGACAGAATTGTATGACAATGATTCTTGTTAGGCTACAGGTTAATTTGACAGGATTGTATGACAATGATTCTTGTTAGGCTACATGTTAATTTGACAGGATTGTATGACAATGATTCTTGTTAGGCTACATGTTAATTTGACAGGATTGTATGACAATGATTCTTGTTAGGCTACATGTTAATTTGACAGGATTATATGACAATGATTCTTATTAGGCTACATGTTAATTTGACAGGATTGTATGACAATGATTCTTGTTAGGCTACATGTTAATTTGACAGGATTGTATGACAATGATTCTTGTTAGGCTACATGTTAATTTGACAGGATTGTATGACAATGATTCTTGTTAGGCTACATGTTAATTTGACAGGATTATATGACAATGATTCTTATTAGGCTACATGTTAATTTGACAGGATTGTATGACAATGATTCTTATTAAGCTACATGTTAATTTGACAGGATTATATGACAATGATTCTTATTAGGCTACATGTTAATTTGACAGGATTGTATGACAATGATTCTTGTTAGGCTACATGTTAATTTGACAGGATTGTATGACAATGATTCTTGTTAGGCTACATGTTAATTTGACAGGATTGTATGACAATGATTCTTGTTAGGCTACATGTTAATTTGACAGGATTGTATGACAATGATTCTTGTTAGGCTACATGTTAATTTGACAGGATTGTATGACAATGATTCTTGTTAGGCTACATGTTAATTTGACAGGATTGTATGACAATGATTCTTGTTAGGCTACATGTTAATTTGACAGGATTGTATGACAATGATTCTTGTTAGGCTACATGTTAATTTGACAGGATTGTATGACAATGATTCTTATTAGGCTACATGTTAATTTGACAGGATTGTATGACAATGATTCTTATTAGGCTACATGTTAATTTGACAGGATTGTATGACAATGATTCTTATTAGGCTACATGCTGTAACAGTCCTTGACATTCAAAATTACAAGGTCCACTGGTCCATAATACTTACTAGTTGTAAGGAAAATTCACTTACTTGGCAATTATGGAGTTCTGACCTATCAACTTCAGCAGGTGCTCTGTATTCAGGAAAACAGCAAAACAAGGAAAACAACACATCAAGAGGATCAACACGCCTGCAATGATTCAACAATAAATCTATATTTTTTAGTGCTAATAGACACAAAAAGCAATTAAAAAAATCAGATCTAAAGTATATATTTAAAATGGTTGAGTTATTCTAAATGGGTCATACAGATTATCTGCTAAATAGATCCAACACATTACCTGCTATTCTTATTGAGACTGTAAACTTTCAATTTTGATTGTTTAAAATTACCTCCAATTTTTCTTTACTCACGGTATTTCAAATACATAAAAAGTATGAACATAGAAATCAATCAAATTAGATTAGGTTTTGTTATGAGCTTAGTGCATTTGTAAAACATTTTCAAACTTAAATCTCAAATTAACAGCAGAAATTATCTGTACCATCTAACTGTGATTTCAAATGCAAAGCACTTAATGACAAATACCCTGCAATAACCCTCTTTGTAAACAGACATAGTATATATTCTAATTTAAATGCTACTCTAAAATTGCTGCATTACATTTTAAAACTGAGCCGAATTTTTGCGTTATTTAAAGTTTGGTTGATTTCTATATTAAAGTTTTTGTACCATGCATTAACTGACACATCTGATTGATTAACCCTTTGAACCCTAATCTCCCCCATATTTCGACACATTAACCCTAGCCTCCCCGGCAATTTTTGACAATTTTATAAAAAGTAAAATTTTCCAAAATAAAAGTAATATTCTGCCTTAGAATGATAATCCACTATCATGATATAACAGCAAATATCAAATTGTCTCTTTTCAAACATGCTTATAAAATGCTTTTTATTACTATGACTATGTAACAAACTGTCTCGAAATTTTGTTCATGTTGTACCATTCATGCAAGATCTATATTTCACTGACCTAGCGCCAAGACTGGAAAAACAACAACACAATAACCATGCGCCGGTATACCGGCCTTTCGGGTATATACACCATTACAACAGGCCAGTAAACTGGCCTGTCTGGTTCAAAGGGTTAAATTATAATATTGACAAAACTTACCGTGAATCACCTGTGTTACATTTGTAACTTACCACATGACATAGTTGATCTACACTGTACATACCATTTAAGTCAGATAAAACTGCACACAACACAGACTCAGATCTGTATTCATATAATGTGTCAGCAGATCTGGGTCTATACAAATTGTTAGGACTACATGTATTCAGTAGAACAATTAATTATGACCCCAATCTACCAGTTCATTATGTGACAGCAGATTTGGGTCTATGTTGTTTGAAGTTTGACTTGACCGCGCAAATATCATTCAGTAGATGCCACTAAAACACTTGTGTTCATTAGTACTTTCAAGACTGGACTATTGTAACTCAATTCTGTCTGGTTCATCTCAATATCTACTCCAGAAACTTCAAAACACAGTTGCTTGGAGTACCGTGATCAGAGTACACCTCCCTGATGCTCTGCACCCTACACTGGCTATCTATTTGGTCAAGAATCAAACACCAAAATTCATCATGTACCTGTCTTGTGGTTGTCATATATGCAGATAATTCCAATTTGATAATAATAATAACAATAATAATAATGAGGACTTTGTATAGCACCTAATCTTTAGAAGCTCTAAGCGCTTTACAACATATGAAATAATATTACTACAAAAAACAAAACAAACACCATGAAATTAGAAAACATAAGAAAAATGCTGAGAATATTTAAGGTAGAAACATTATTAGGTCTTTAAGTTTGTTCTTACAGTCAAAAAAGGTAAGTTTTAAGAGCACTCGTGAAAACGATCACTGTGTCTTTGTGTCTAATTTAAATGTGCAATTCATTCCACATTGCTGGGACCTGGACTATTGTAACACAATTCTATCTGGTTCATCACAATATCTACTCCAGAAACATCAAAAAGTTCAAAACACAGTTGCTCAGATCATCTTTAGAGTACCTCAATCAGAGCACACCTCACCACTGTTGTGTACCCTACACTAGCTATCCATTCGATACAGAATCTAAACACAAAATTTGTTTTCTGTGCTACGTTTCTCTGACAGACTCCAGTACAACATACCTATCCAGCCTCACACATGTGTATACACCAGCAAGACAAATACACTTATCTTCTGACAATCGTATACTCATTATTCCCACTATGAAAACGAAGTCATTATAGACACAAAGACACAGTGGTCCCTTTTAAGAGTGCTCTTAAAACTCACATTTTTCAACTGCAGGAACAAGCTTAGAGACCTAATAATGTTTTGTATCTTATATATTTTCAGCATGTTTTTATGTTTTCCAATTTCATGGTTTTAGTTTTTAGTTTTTCTGTAGTGTAGTCAAATCACTATAGATGTTGTAAAGCCCTAAAAGCTTCTAATAATAGTCACTTTACAAATTCTTCATTATTATTAGTAGTAGTATTATATGCCTGAATCAAGGTATTATACATCCTAGTGATATTATATGCCTGAATCATAGCTTAAATTATTCATACACAATACCTTAATCTTCTATACTGGAACTTGATTATGGTATGAAAAGGTGTAGACCAAGGTAAAATATCTGTAGGAACTGAAAACCGAGAGGCTGCACAAGAAAACAGGCTACAGGCTCACAGTATCAATTGTTCTGATTAATCTTGTTCAGGCTTGGGTTATGACTGTGAATGTGAGAAACTGTCAAGATATCCAACTGGCTACAGTTTAATGAAAATGGTTCCATTGGTTTAAAAGTTATACCCATATATGGAAAGAGGTAACTGATTTATATTCTTCCTTGCCATGAACTTGACCTTGAGATACGGGGCATGGCTTAGACTCCAGACAAGGCTAAAATATCTTCAGAGATTCCAAAGTTAAACTTTGGACAGGGACACAAGTCACAGAATTAAACTGTCCCTTGAGACAAGGTATATTGCTATGCTACAGGATACACCATTGTGTGTGTGTGTGTTTAAATTTCAATAAATCTTCAGTGATTCAAATGTTTAAGCTCAAACAAAAAGACAAGTCACATATATACATTTGTATCCCCTGTTGTGACCTTGAGGCTGGGACCTATCCATTATGATAAGGCATTGTCTTGTCAGAATAATACCCGAGTCAAGTTTCATTGAAACATCTTCAACAGTTGAAAGGTTGCATTCAGAACATGGCTACAAACTGTACAAAGTTTCTTACCATGACCTTGACATTGAAGCATAGGGCCTGCCTTTGGTACATTATACATGGTATATTATACACCATCAGTCATGCTATATTTTGGTCAAAATTCATAAAATCTCTCAAAGCCTCACAATGAGCTGGAAACAAAAATAGTAATGGATGGACAGCACCATATGTCCATTTTCAGAGAGGCATATAACAGCATTAATGTTGACCCTAATCATGGTGTGGATGGTCAGACTGAAACATAGCTGCAAAAGTGATAACTATGTGGAACTCATGTCATGTAATGCTAATCAAAAGTTATTCCATGAATATATAAACTCACTTCTCTGAAAAACGACACCAACTTTTGTCTTATTCACACTGCCATATGTCTGCAAAGAAAAAGAAAAATCATTAAGAAAACAATTATAAAATGCCCAGACTGTGTGTGCTTTTATCAATGCCTTATTTGAAAAAAATATTATTTTATCATCAAAATCAATGATATCAATAACAATCCAATTCTCAAATTACCTTCTGGTTACACATGAAAACTGCCAAGCTGTAAAACCGCAATATCCTGGAAAAGCTGTACATTTTGCTGGGCAACTAAAGTTTAGTTTTTTGCCCAGGAATTATAACAGAAGGAAAACTCAAAGATTTGTTGATTCATGGAATGTTTGGAAATTTTGGAAGGAATAAAGAGACATAGAAAGGCCCTAAGAATAACTGCATCTGCTGTGGGATTGCAAACTTACAAAGGCTTTTATATACGTTATATATGAGTCAAATCAAAATTAACACCGTAATGCACTCAAAATAAATTTCAAAGAACCATGCTTCTCAAAATTGATATATTGTTTAGAAACTTCAACAAATTGGCACTCATGCACATTTAAATTTTTACACTATTACATATACATTGTAAACTTTTGTAACTCCTGGTACATGATTTTATCTTTAAAAAAATTTCTTTCATGGTTTAATTATTTTGAGCTAGATTTTGTCTACATGACTTATGTCTGTTTTAGAATATTAAGAGCATCCAATTACATAGGACCTATAAATTGATGCTTATATGTGCTGACAATTACTTATCTTACTAATAAGTCTTAATGATGCCTTTTCATTTCGCATTGGCTGATGGGATTTGGATGGTTCTAGAAGAATGAAGTAACTTCCCATTGGTTGGGCTAGGTCACATGAATAGGCATTTTTGAAATAACTGAATAGTAAGGTCTGTACCAGTACAATTCTGGTTTTTAGGTTTACACAAAACTTTTCATTCTTTTTAACTTTCATAGAACTTTGTCAGGAATTTTTTGGATTCACTTTATAATACTTGAAGTTCCTCTCTCATTTTCATTCATCACTTTGATAGTTAAATTATTTGTTAAAATTTTAAATAAAACAAAGAAACTGTTACTTAGTTTATGACCATAGAGTTGTAACACCACTCACCTTTCAATTTTAAACTAATCAAGTTTAATGGTGAATGATGACAAATGGGAGGGCAGTATGATAGGGAGAAGGGAGGGCAACATGATGGGGAGAAGGGAGGGCAGAATGACAGGGAGAAGGGAGGGCAGTATGATGGGGAGAAGGGAGTGCAGTATGATGGGGAGAAGGGAGTGCAGTATAATGGGGAGAAGGGAGGGCAGTATGATGGGGAGAAGGGAGTGCAGTATAATGGGAAGAAGGGAGGGCAGTATGATGGGGATAATTCCTTGATGTATATTTAGAATTTGTTATTTTTTTAATAATATTATAAAGTATATGGCAGTATGTACCTGTCAACATTCAAACATTAAAGACCAATAAATCTGTCTAAATATTAAAAAAAAAAACTTTTTTGAAACCTGACAGTTCTTGTCACTAATGAGCATTATAGTTCTGAAAAATCTTTATTGATACAGATTTATTATTCAAGTTTAGAAATCATGTAACACCTGCATTATCAAGTTGCACATAAAATGCCCAGAGCACATCATGACATTGTAATGAGTAATTCATACTGTTCTCAATGTTAATACAGGTAAAACAAATTATAATGCAATTCCACGTATAACGCACTGGCAGCATGGCTCCTATTTTTTTTTTATTTAAGGTCACCTATTTTTTTAACATCGAAACTACATGCTCTCAGAAAAGCCAATTATTCAGATTTTTAATCCCAGCATTGTGTTTAATGTTGCCTTGAATTTCTGAATTTTCCAAAACAAACGATATATGATCAAGAGGTTAGTTAAAACTGATGACTTTGAAATTTCAATGCGCATTTTTTATGGGGAAGTTTTTCAAAAAAAAATTAACGCAATTCTGCTTATATCATGATGTTATTCTTTGGGCCCCAAGCATCACATTATAATGGGTTTTGCCCTTACTTAAGCATACTTCAATTATGGAGTACACCCTCCTGCTGAAAATTGTGTGCTCTTGGCATTTCAATAGCATCACATCTGGTGTTCCATCCTGTATAAGGTGCAACACCTTTATGTTTCCAACAACATGATTCATAATTATGTTACCTGAGGAAATAGAGTATCACATGCCAATACCATGCCATTCACCACACCAATTCCACTCACATTTATCACCTGTAAGCAAGAATTAAAAATATTAAAGAAACTAAAATAATTGTGATTATTCAGAAACAAAGAAATCCACTGAATCTGGGAGTCATAAATAAATGAGAAATATATCAATAATGAAACTTTATCATTGCAGTTTCTTCACTGACTTTATTGGATATACAGTAGACCCTTATAATAATGCACGATTAGGGGAACCATTAATGAGGACTATGTTATAACCAAGATTTCCTTATACTGGGATGCATTGTAAGCAATGCAATGTTATAATGAGTATTATAAAAGAATTCACTTCTATAGAAGAATCCATAACTTTGTTATATCACTAACAACAGTGTACTGAGATGATTTATAGTGAGAGACTTTCTATACATTATAAACAGGATTTCCCTTTCACATGTACCTGAATTTTAACATGCAGTCTGCCAGCATAAATAAAATTAAAATCTCCATGAAAAACTTGCTGAAATTACTAATTAATTCTCTATATAATTGTTCATGCTTCCTGTATAAAAGTGAATTACTGTTATACTTTGTACATCATTCTGTCTATCATTATGTGACAAGCTGTATTTAATTTAAGTTTCAGATGTAGATATTACATAGGAATATATTTAGTTACTACTTGGCAGAGGCGTAGCTATGATATTTTGCGCCCGGGGACGAGCTATAAAATTGGCACCCCAGCCCCCCTGCAGCGATCTTGTGACCGATTTATTACCCTTGTTTACTTATTATAATGTAACGTTGTAACCCTCATTTTGGTGCCCCTGTACGTTGGCGCCCGAGGACATATGTACCCCCCTTCCCCCCCCCCCCAGCTGCGCCTCTGCTACTTGGGGAAATGTCAGAAAATGAGCCAGATTCATACTTTGAAGAAAAACATGGCAATAAAACATGGAAAAAAGTAAATACTTTTCTAAAGTGGCTCATAAATACTGCATTTCAATGTAATATGTGATGTACAAATTTTCATTCATTGATTTTTTTTATGTTATAATTGTTAAATAAATTGTATTGATGCTTTGAAATTTTGACAATAAAAGTAAAAAAGTTTATTTTTCTCCAGGTCATTCTTGAAACTCTTGGGTTTAAGATCTTGACACTTAACACATTAATCCCTAGAAATATTTGTCATGGAAGTGGGAAATTTGGAGTGGGGGGGGGGGTCACATAAAAATATTATGCATCCAAGAAATTATTGTTTAGACAGATGCCTTCTTGTGTCAAAGCACTGTATTTTGTAATGCAAGTAGAAAGTCCAGATTATTTGCAGAGCTACATCTGTCTACTCTAATAACTCATACTTTGGTGTATCATAAATGATCCTGAAGCTACAGACTTAATGAGAACATTCTGACTTATGGAAATTTCATTTTAAGTCAGTGACCCTTCAGTTTTAAATCTACAGCAAAACAATGTACATATGTGTGTTTATCAACCTCTAATTGTTTTAAAAAATTAGATTCATATTTAGCAGTATGACTTCATTATATCTTCAGGAGCTGACAATTCACTCTCCCACCATCAAATGGTGAATAAAACATTTCCAACATTCAACTGAAAATTCCAATCACATATCCAGTCTGGCAAAGCACTGATTCAGGGTTCACTCTCTTTAATAAAATATTGCTGATTTTGTTTCATGAAAAATCCACATTTCTCCTTAATTTTCAATACAAATAGACACTTACCTTGGGGAAAACAAATCAGTCCCAATTTGTATTAACTTTTTTTTTAAATTTTTTTCACACAATCAATCAAACTGAGGTCATTAACATCATCAATTTTTGTATTTAAATAATAGAATGTGATCCTCTACATAATGTTTTCATCTTTAATACCTGCATGACAGGGCATTAAATTTTAAACATCAGCAAGACTGTGCAAGTACAATTTTTGATACATGTACCTGCATGACAGAGCAAGTAAAAATTTTAAGATTTGTACTTGGCCAATCATATTGGTATTAAAAATTGCCTTCTTAATACACTGTACCTGCATGACTAGGCAAAGTACAACTTTTGATACCTGCTTTACTGGACAAGTACAATTTTTAATACCTGCATGACTGGGCATGTATATGTTTAGAGACCTGTCAGCTCCTGATCTGCTGGTAATTTTAACATGGTCTGTTACACCAATAAATGTCAACTTCACCATTCCTTTAGGGTTATTTATTAAAACATTCTAAATGAGCTTATCTCACAATATACTGAAGAATACCTTATAAAATCATAATTTATAATACATGTTTAGCAAACCCTATAATACAATGACTAATAATGCAAGTTTAAGTTATAAATCTAAATAAATTGACAAATTTGTAAAACCTGAACTCCAAGGAAGTTTTCCCAATGCACCTGTCCTTCAATAACTTGCAGTGTAACTTGTAGTGTACACCATGAGGTAAAGAGGGATTATTAAATAGTGGGAAAGGAATGGACATTGACTGAGAGATGAAAGCAGATTTGGCATGGACATGGGTGATCTGTGGCATTGCTGAATTATCATTTTACATACGTGTTCTTAATAATTGTGAATAAATAGCTTTTATAATGGAGATGTTTGCTTTTCATATAACTATCTCTAATTTCAGGATAAATGATCATAAAATGATTGGTTAAAAACAGTGCTCCATGAGGTTTCAATACACTTCACATGTTTGCCAATGAACACATGGTGTATTACATCATTGCCTTCTGTGAAGAGCATACATTCTGATGTTATTTGTTCTTCAAAAATTTTCAAAGAGGAAGACATTAATTATGAGAAACATCAATATGGAAAATTGCATTGTTTTCAATTTTTTTATTCTACCAACACCAGACAGATAGAAAGATACATAGATATAAATAATTGGATAGAATATTTTTAAAAAACTAAAGTAAACCATTAGCAAACATGTTTTAATATGTCCCAACTTCGAAGAACAATACAAAGAAATGAATCAAAACACAACAATAATGGTGTGAAGTGGCAAATTTCAGTCGATCTATTAATTAAACATTAGTTGTGGCCAGCTAGCCATTAGTTAGATTTATGATGATACCCTATGTCAAAACGGGGATCTGTAGAGTCTAGTGCTACAGTTGTACTAATTAAACCATGTTTATTCAGCAGCCGACTGACCGCTTACAACATTTTAAAGTTTCATTTCTCACGAAAAGCGTCAGAATTGAGAAAATGCAGGGATTCTATTACTTAAAACCATGCATGACATATTGACCATGACGTAAGCGACTTTTAGAGAAGAGCGGGAGAAAATACATTTGACCCTGATTGGTCATGGTTAAATAAGGGGTGTGTTTTCATACGATAATCCTTAGAACATTAATATCGCACTAGCTAAAGTAGAATTTAGTCTTGAAAATTTCTCTGCAAGAGAGGACCAGTGATAGAATTATTTAGTAAAGGCTCCAGATGTTATTTTAGAGAAGTACATCCGTTAAATCAAAGTCCAGGGGAAAAAGCGCCAAAATAAGGAAAGGACACACCAAAAACACAAAGGTACTGTCACAATTCCATGTATATTGTTGATGCAATTTATATGATGTTTGCTTAGTTTACAGGTCTGCATGATTTCGTTTGATACATTTGTATAATTGATTTAATTTGATACATTTGTATAATAATGTGTTTTGTATTATGAATCAGAAGTACTTGCATGATTTCATTTGATACATTTGTATACTAATGTGCTTTTGAATTATGAATTGGAATTCTTACCTTAATTCTTAGCTAAGAATGATGTAGTGTTAATTTATGTCGTAAAACACTATGCTGATATGGTTACAAGAATACATGCAAATTCACCAAATTTTGATTTCATAGATGATTTAGTGACAGTGTATATGATTTATGTACTGTGGAAATTTAAGGCAGAGCCATAATTCAACGCCTCGCTGTGTAGTACGTTAATGTATTAGGTCAAGGCAAAATGAATTAACATTGGTTTAACTACATTCATTTGAGGACATTAGTTAATTACTAGCTGTAAAGATGTTATCACTGATAGAAATATCTGATTGTTCGAACCAGGAATAATGGAAAGTCTCAACAGTAACCATTGTAACGAGAGACTTAGGTTGTTTTAATTTTCTTTTGAAAGGAAGAAAATAGCTTTTTGGGAAGATCGTGAAGTTACCGGAATAACGACGTAAACTTTAGACAAAGAATCGGGTGAAAGGGAAATTGCAGTGTATACATGATACAGTGGACAAGTCTGAAATCAAGTGGAAACATCCATAAGAGCAGAGTATCTAGAGATTGGACGAGACAGTGACTTCTTGAAACGACATTGACTGAACAGTGAACGAGGACCGAGAATAACAGGTTATGAAAATCAAACAAAACACTGACTTCGATTGTACCACTCGATCCTATGATGATTTAAAACTATCAGTAATAGAACGGCTAATTTGTTTAAATCTATTTTAAATCTTATTGTAATTCAGTTGTATTTCTAAACAGTGTGTATTCCAAATGAAAGGAAGTTTCATAATTGTGTACGTAATTGGTTAAATTGTTTATTTATCTCTACGGGGGCTCGGAATTGTTTGTTCAATATACCTGCTCAGTTTACTATATCTATTCTCATACTATAACCGGGCAGTTATATCAAGGGCAGTCATCTCTTAGATAACGAGTATCGAAAGGGAGTGGGTTATAGTTATTATTATTATATGTTGTACAATACCCCTTGACAAGTGGGACTTAACACTTACCCTTTGACAAGTGGGGCTTATACAATATTATACGAATAACGCTCATAACCTGCGACTAACCTGACAAATGGCAAGGTTTTTTATGCATTTAATCACATCATTCAATCACACAGACCAGCCTCATCAAAATTTAAAACAAAATGTATCTTTTGCATTTCCTTCATTTCGGAATAGTGTATGCAAAATAACATGCTGCCTCCTGACAATGAATTTGATTTTGTTCAATGTCAGCACTGGAATTACCAAAAGCCATGAAATTATAGACATTATCAACAGTTTTTTGCCATTTTTATTGCCATGGTTTTGTGATTTGTGACCACACATGCTTTTGCAGGTAGGATCTGATGCCCTTAAACATTTTAATTTTAAAAACATAACTAATGTGAAAACATTTTAATTTTAAAAACAATCCAGGTCTATTAGACATCTCCCAAAGTTGTACATACAAACACAGCCAGCACCTAAATATGTTCTCACAAAAGTGTTAGTGGTTATTAGTGTGAAGGTCTAAACATGTGATAAAAGAATGCAAGTCTATTTTAAGCAACTGTTACAATGTCAATTGACTATTCATGTCCGAGTAGAACATATCAATATTATACAGAATTACTCTGAAACAAAAGATTGAAACACAAACTTCACCTAACAAGACATCTTTAATTGCTGATTATTTCTTTCCATTTAGCATTCACCATAATTTTTCGTTGATCACTATTTCATTATATGTTGTTATTTACAGTGTACTGAGAAAATATTTTTTGAAGGAAATCCAACAAAATATGTGATATTTCATGACCATGCTAAATTTAAATTTCTGGAAACTGCAATTGTTTTAATTATAAAATAAGTGCAATATGTGCAAGCTATGCAGTTTATTAAGCGAGAGGTGCACAATAAATACATATATTTACAGTGACAGCCAGGGCAGCACTGTCCAGTATTTCTTTTCCAAGATGCCCACAAAATGCCAGGCTGACCATCAAAATGGTCTCGCTCAGAATCAAAGCGCTCACCTATAAGACACAGAAATCTTTGATAAGAAGTATATATTACACCTATCCATTAACTTTATGAAGATTGTATGAATACACTTATCTATCAACTTTATGAATAGTTTACAAATACACTTATCTACTAACTTTATGAAGATTGTACAAATACATTTATCTACTAACTTTATGAAGACTGTACATGCTAATTTGCACGTCTTTGCCCATAGTAAAATGTCTACCAAAATAACTACTTAATATAAAGTCACGGTATTAAGTTTTGTTAAACAGACTGAAAAGAATGTTACTGAAACATCTTTTATTTAGCATCAAAGAAATAGGAAGAAGAAAAAAAGGGAAGAATTAGGATAGGTATACAAATACCATGCAGTGCATTGCAAGTGGCTAATTTTTTTATAGAAATTTAGGTATTAGATGGATACTGCAAAAAAATAAATACAATAAAAAGGTGAGTATCTACTGATATAAATGATTCCGCATTTGTTCATAATTTCATGTAACTTTTTTTAAAAAAAAAACAGTTTTCTATTTTACAGTAGCATTTTTGCAATGCTTTAGTAGTCTTCACTCTCTGCATGCATGGTAAAATTACAAGAGGCCCATGTGGACCATTATATACACTTACCTTAATAACTGATATGAGTAAGCTTGTGGAAGCTAATTCATACGTGTATGAAAAAAAAAAAAAAAGGTGTAGGAGCACTTACTGACTTTCGTTTTTTTCAAATATGTTAAAAACCGTATTTAGAGGGTCATGAACAGGTTTTCTATGCTCTAACTATGAAAATATTTGATTTATAAATAAAGAATCCTACTTCGCGGAAATTCACTTATCGCGGTAGAGTCTGGAACTGATTAACCACGATATACGAGGGACAACTGTAGATATATATATATATATATATATATATATATATATATATTCATATTATCCAATTTCATGCACAAATAAAGCAAATTCAGTGAATTTTAGTCATAATCCCCCCCATCATGGTGAGGTCATAAAAGTTCCATCATGAAATCGAACAACATTAAGTCAGAACTGTAAAGTGATGGGCAGATATTAGGAGTAGTTTAACTGCCCTATATTAAAGAGCATTTGAGGAAAAGCACACAGCAGAAGCATATAAATGTATCAATGACCTTGACCTTGCATAATATGCAGGCAATGGCAGAGACGGGTCTACTCATACTTATTAAGCCGAGCTAAAAGTCTGTCATAAAATTTTATAAATCTTTTTATTTATTAAATTCATGTACTCGCGCAAGATTTTGTGTACTGAAGGTAACTTATATATATATATATATTGTACCACATTTCAAAATAGCAAGTTCGGTTCATCCTATGCCACATGTCCAAAGTGCTTTTGATTGTAGCAACCAAATACTTCCAGTTCACAGATGATATCTGTGTATAAATGCTCCTCGATAGGTAAAAATCTTTACATTACATAATGTCTTGTCAGTGAGCGGGTCTACTTTAAGGACTTGCACATCTTCAGCTGTAGAAGTATATGAGTTATTATTTCTTGCGCATAAGTTATAACTATTGTACTATCACATTTATCTTTGGATATTTTCTATGTAGATTTAGTCCATGTAGTATAGGGCAAATATTTTCTATTCTTGTTTGTGACTTAGCAAGCGACTGATATCGTCAATACAAAGCTACATTTTTAAGAGGTGTTTAGTACTATAGGATTCTTACCAAGCACAGTTCAGTTCACTTCTTAACTTGTATACTGTTTTGTAATTATTGTGACAATAATGTAATGTAATCTGTATAGCTTACTGTACGTAATGTCATTCCGTAGTTCACGGCGTTAAATATATTTTCAGCTGACCAAAGAGAACAGTGACTAGAGTGATCTGAGGCTACATGGCATCAGCTGCAGAGCCAACTATGAAGTCTACCATATCAGCTGTAATTTGGCTGAATAGTGTTGCTGGTCGAGTAGCAGGTGATCGGGCATTGCTGACCAAGACTGGTTGGCACTAATTGCTTCATTGACCAACCTGGAATACTGACAGCTTGATTGGCCAGTGTGACTGGATGCTGAGTGTCAGTTATGCAGTGTACAACTGCATGCATGTATGTAATCTTTTAGCCATGGGCTAATTTTTGAGATTAGTAAAACCCAGTGTATTTGGGGACTGTAGAGATAATTTGTGCATCTGTTCCTTTTTGTTTACATAAGTTCACTATTTAAGTGAATACATTTTACTATATGAGTCAAATACTACATTTTGTACTGTTTGAGTAAAATGCATCATTCTTTTTGTGGTGAAATCACTTTGAATCAATCACCCGTTGTCTTTGTACAGTATAAGGTCGTTTCTTTGTATTTTCATTTCATATTTCACATATTTCATAGTCAAGGCATTATATGTCAATTGATCCAAGTTTTCATTCAAATCATTGTTATTAAACAATGTACATGTATTTGTATCAACATCAATTTTGTTGTGTTGCAAATCTGAAATCCCACCTGCTTATCTTTTTTACAGTCGAAGTGTAGATACAAATCTGCTTGTACTTATTTATTCAAGCTAACAGTGTAGTTTATTTATCTCCTGGGGTAAGATGCACATGTAGATCAGTTTCTACTCTTGTTCTATTTATGAATCAAAACTAACAATATCTGATATTGATATCCCAGCAGATTAGGAACTGCTAGCACCATATTATGTGTCATGTTTGCAATAAAGCTACTAAGTCATGTATAAGCTATAATCTACCTTTCTTGGGAATATTACTGCAGCCTTGTGCTTGATCTCTAAAGACTGCCATGAGGTTAGTGTGGAACTATTATGCAAGGTTACCATGACCAGCCAGAGACCAGAAACTTGAGACTGCAAAGGTAACTGGTCGCGTCACATAACAAAGGCTTGTCATTATCACACCTGTATGTTAAAGGTTAGTTTTAGGATTATAAGAAATGTCCACGGGGTAAACAGGGCATGTTCTTATCCATCCCCACATTGACAGACAGCAAGAGAGACATTGTCCGCTAAGTTTGATTGGATCAGTCCACAGCGATTTCCAATCAAAATCAAGATTGAGGGCATGATTACAATTCAGACATGAATCCAAAATCGTAAGAGTAATTTTAAATTTTAAATTTTTTTGCCTTGAAGGATTGTAATCTGGCAGCAGAACTTAGAGGTAGATTCTAAGGAAAGAAAAAGCTTTCAGAAAGAAGCTTTTTATGGGACAGAGAACTTCCACTTCCATTGGGCTCTATGTCTTCAAGAGCTGGAGACATAATTGAGACTGTACCTGAGACAGTCAAAGTCGATAGAAGTGTAGTTGTGGGGGAGAAAGTATAGGAGGAAGAGAAGGGGTCAGGAAAAGTTGGGGAGAAGGAGACAGAATTTGGAAAAAGGTCAGAGTGGAAGAAGAGAATATATTGGGACAAAAAAGAGAGAGATAAAGGAATAGATGAGTAGAAATGCAAGGACAGGTGGAAATCAATCTCATACTACTAATCAAGTGATCCAACAGGCTCAATAAAAGGGTCAAGCAGAAGGAGTGTACTTGGAAATTTGAGTCATTTGATTATCATATTGTTATTACATTGTTATTCATGGAATTTGAAACTTCTTTTGGTATATTTGGAGCCTTGCAGCTTTACACTAATCAATAATTGGTGTAAACTTCTGGCAAAATAGAACCTGGGTGGCACTTTGATAACACTTTAAAGAAAACATTGGGAGCACCCCAAACCAACCATATAGTTTGTTACAATAGGCAATAGCAAATCTGGGTATACACTCATCCTTATAAAGCCAAGCTAACCAGCTTAGGTAGATACTAATCAACATAAACACTAAGATATTATCAAGATCTCTGCAGTTTGTAGTTGGACTCAATCTAAAAGAAAGAATATATGATTAATAAGAAAACATTTTTTGTATGTTTAAGGGAGATTCCTAGTCTTTATCAATTTCTGGTGGCCTTATTTTATCATCTAAATTTGGAGTGTCGTTGATTAGAAGGGAGGTAATTCATTTAAGGGGAGGTAACTGGTACAATTATTGGATTCTGAGCAAACTTACAATTGGCCATGACAGCTTTAATATCTCCTTGATTTCGTCCCAGGATCCAGCTGGGAAAATTTGTTTGAAGAATGATGGGAGCTTCTTTTTTGACTCAGTTGCAGCACTATCCATTCTTACCTGAATCAGTTAAAATATGAGAGACATCATGAAATATTGCATTGTGTAATTTTTGTGACTTTCTGAGCTTAAAACAAATTCATTCATATGCACTATTAACAACTTCTGTGTATGACATTAATAAAAACTGCCATATTCATTTTTAGAGACTCTGTATGATAACAAAAATATATTTTATTTAAAAATTAAAAAATCTTCCACATGTTAACAAGATGTAAGTCTGGCATAATTCTAGTTAGAAAAAAATGTCTATCACAGAGAGAACACTCACATTTCTTACTTTAGCAGCACAATTTCAGTTCAATTACCAGGACAGTAGACATACAAACAGCACTCAACATCATGGTACCAAAATCTGGTTGTCACATAATTAACAATGTGAGGGTTCAGTCTCAGTGATTGTATGTTATACAATAATTCACTGCTAATAATTTTTATTTTTAAAAAAGATAATTAAATCATGTTACAAATGTTGATCCAGCAAGGACAATAACCTAATTCCAGACACCTATCTTTATACTGTCTTTAACATCATATTTTTACAGCATTGTTTTCTGAGACAGGGTTCATTCATATTTTGAGAAACAAAATTAATTCACAGACCAATTTTACAATATTTTGATTAACATCATAGTTTTACAGCATTGTTTTCTGAGACAGGGTTCATTCATATTTTGAGAAACAAAATTAATTCACAGACCAATTTTACAATATTTTGACTTTCATTTATTGCAAATCAATAGGAAGTATAATAGTTATTATAAGTGAACATACCTGTATGCAGTCTAAGTTAATGGGGATATTATTTGTACTTTCCTACAGTCATGATCAAAATTTATTTATAAATTTAGACTTCATATAAAAGAAGTAATAAACAACACCATAGTGTACATCAATTACACAATTCAAAAACACTCAAGACTGAAAAAAATATTCTCATTTTCACATTCGTTAGTCCAATAATCCTAGTTAGTTACTTGGGAAATCAATGCAGCTACATCAAAGTTTTTCTTACAAACAGAGCACTAAGCTTTGTATTCACTTTAACAAGGTTCTTTCTGTGAACCCATAATTTTAAGTCCTACCTGTACTTGTCAAGCCATTTAACTTATAAAAGTACTTTGAATAAAGCAATTCCAAAAGATTTAGCAGTTATCAAATTGCATATAAAAGTATCAATTCACAGAACTTAAACGTTCCAACAAGTCTGGTGAACGTGTCAAAACCTTTGCAGAAAAATGTGGTTGACAATGAATTGAATGCATAATAATTGTGATCCTACAAATGTCTGTTTGCTAACCAATGGTGGGTTGTAATCAGAGAGGTCGACAATCTCAGATATTTTAAATCAAGATTTTATTTTTATATTCTAATGGAACTGAAAATAAACCATGACAAAAAATGAACTCCCATTACCCACAAAATTCACACATTTTCATAAAGCCTTCAAACAATTGAATATTGTATAGCAGATCCCTGCTGATTAATACCATGCATATAGAATTGCCTAATACATGTTAGTGAAATAAGAATGACTTTGTTTAATGGAAACAAACTGACAATACCAAAACTGACCATACCAAACAAAATTGACCATATCCTGCCACTGGTTTCAAGGACAATTCACATTGAAAGGCAACCATTTGTATCTATTTAATATTATGTAAAAATGTCCATTGAGTACATACACTGCAGAGAGCAGTTCATTCAAAAGTAGTGACCAAAATTCAATTATGTCTCAATAAATGACACACAGTGACATACTTTTGTAGCCATTATATTTGTAATAAATGCTAGACATACACTGTACAATAGTATGGAGTTCTATATAAAGTTCTGTATACCCTTGTCACTTTCAAATTTAGATTCAAATTGTAAATTTTATTACATAATACTACTTATAAACTGTTTGCAGACAAACACTATTACACTAGTTTAAACAGTATGACAGCTAATTTAAGTCATTTTGTCATCTATCATCCATGTTTCCAACATACAATAGAAAACTTGTTCACTTTAGTATCAGATCATTTTCCTAAGTTATTTGTAATGAGTCCATTATTGATTGACCAGAATGTATTATCTAATTTGACTTTGTAAATTCCAGATCTTTGAAGATTTGGACATGGGAGACAAATGGTATAAAAGGGAAAAATCCTGTAAATGGTTTCCAGTTAAAATTTGAGTCCTACATATGCAAAACAAAAATACTATATAGTACATGTATGACACTGTATAAAAAAAGATATGAGCCCCTCTGTTTTTAACACCATTCAAGTACTTTTTTGATAATTCAATATTGTGCCTTTTGAAACAATTAAAGTTTAAATATGTTTGTCATAATTTTCACAATGTTTGATTACAGGCCCAGTAAATTATAATTTTCCTTTAGTAACAGTCTTTGTATTAATTTGATTTGCTTTCTGTATCACAATTTTGTGTCTCTAGCTAATTTATCCCAATCTGTAAATAAAAAATTTTAAACAACTGTTACAATTCTAATGTGTAAAGAAGTCAAGAAAGTAATTATTTTTCTCAAATTTAATAATAAAGCATTTTATTAACAGCTACATAATCTTTATCAACGGGCAAATATTAGTTATTAAGATGTCTATACAAAAAAGAAAATGTAGTGTGTGGTACCAATTTTTTTACACAAAAATAAGAAATTAAACTGTATCAAGCAGACAATATTAAACAATAAGAAATCATAAAAATACAATTTCAGACAAATTTTAATAAAATAAATATTTGCATGCTTCTTCGTAATAGCATTAAAATGTGTGCAAAGTTTCATTATCAAACAATTATCTTTTTTACAAATCATTGTTTTCAGCTATATTATAATAGGACCCAATGTGTCTTGATATCCTGTAAAGATGGAGAGCATTCGAAATCAGTAATGAATAGACTTTGGTTAAAATAAGTATATGATTAAATATTAAAACAACAATTTACATTTATTTTAAGCTTGATAAATATTAATACATGAGGCAAAACAAACAAAAATGTATTTTCCCCGTCGGCCATTCGTCCCTGTTTCTCATTGCCGTCCCTAGCACACACACACACACACACACACAAATCACATTAAAAAAATGTTTAAAAATAATTTTTAAAAAAATGTATTTAAAAAACGCATAGCCGAATTTTAAAACCAGTTTTGTTTGATCTAATTTGTACCACTTACTTGTTAGTTTAGTGAAGTCAAGAACCGGTCGGGTTATCCGTGTCCTTTACGGATGATCGATTATAGAATTTACTAGTTTAAAAAAAAAAAACAAATAACGTACTGAATATATGGATTGAACTGAAACAGAGTGTAAACTGGTAAAAATTACCGCATAATCCAATTTTCAGTTTTTAAATCAATTGAAACCTACACTTTACACTTGCTAATACAAATATACTTGCTTTTGCCTGCGCGGTATTTATACCTTCCGCCTTATTTCTTTATCATTATGTATACTGTAACCGCTATCCTCGATGAGAAACAGGCCAACCAGAACCTGTCCTCTTCCGGAACATGGAGCAAATACGATGAGTTCCGATTAACAACACCAATATTAGTCTGGTTCCCTAACCTCTCTCCACTCCATTACTCTTTGTTATGAGCCTCATAACGAAGAGTAATTTAGTGGAGATAAGTTAGGGAACCAGACTACAATACTATGACTAAACAGGCAAACGCAGCCAATCAGCTTGGCCATATTAAAATGAGAGACACTTTCAACATATTTTACTTTATATGCAAGAATATAATGGTATACAGTGAAGCTAAATCGCGGTAATTGCTTCTACAAGTTCTATTTTTGCTTAAAGATGAAGAAAATGGCTAATACATTGTGACTAATATATTAAATATGCATTCACTGAAAATATAAATAATACTCTGGAAAATATACCAAGGTTAATAATATTGCATACAATTTATAGAAGTGTAATTTTCTTACGCATAATGAAATAAAGTTGAATCTGATAATCTTCATAACCATAACATCATTCACACCTTGGTATGTATCACTATTTATGTTTCTATCACCCATGGTCTTGAATTTATATATCAACGTCAAACTTATAACATGCATTAAAATACGTATCATGTAAGATGCAGATAAACTTAAAGAAGTACAATAAATTATATTGACTGACATTATCAAAGAAAGAACATAGAATGTTTATGCACTTGGGGAGGGGGTCTTTTTAAAATATCGAAACAAAACAAAACAAATAAACTTGGAATATGTTCACAGAACAAACATGCCAATGCCAAAATGGTACATAAAATAATTTTAAATTACGATGCAATGTTAATATCTAAGATCATCCGTAGACCATAATAATGAATGTTTAAGGAAACAAACGTTTAACTTTACACAGATTATTTTAAGCCTATACACATGAAAATTTTTTTTACCATTTGTGAAGTAAAAATATTCTTCTAAATCAGAAGCCTTTGTTACCCACATTTTCACATTGAGTCTTAAAATCAAACTAAAATAAAATCAAAAATAAAATAATTCTTAAAATCAAACTGTATCTAGACTTCTTTGCTCTTTAGTCATACCGAATCACGTGGTTCTTTGCAAATAAGCTAAAGTTCAATTTATGGTGCACGGGACGGATATGGGCAACGCAATGTGGTCCCACCGTAGTGTATGGCATTACAGTAGTGAAAATACGTTAAACGTCTTCAAGATTACCGAAAAGAAATATCAAAGATCATGTGCCTATTTTTTGGGCATGAGATCAAGTTCATTGCACTTTTAAATGTAAGAATCTGGTTAACATTTCTGCAACATTAAGATGTCTATTTGAAGCCATATTTACGATTCTCTCAACATAAGCTGTCTAAATATTAAGAAAGCTTACGTATGTGTAAATTGTGCTTGCATGAGAGTGTGATATACAATAGTATTAGTCATAAAATCGAAATGCTCTCAATGAATCCATGTTTCATGAAATGCACCCAAGTGTTGGAAGAATAAGTATTTGTTAAATATTTCTTGCACCATTGGATTCTTTTCGGAAATTAATCATAATAACTGTCTTTAGAAAGGACCTTGTTAAAAGAACTGTAATTTTCTGTCCTTCATGGAATGCGCAACTCTCCATCTGAATACTTAAGGATAACCATACTAGAACAATAGAAAAGGAATTGCATGTGGCATATGTTCTGAGAGAAATTAAAAGGGATAAAATCCACAAGTTAGATGGAAGAGCATTATAAATTTATAGAAAACTGGCTTATGATCATTTTAAGTTTATACACCATGCATTGGTGCAATGGTTTTGTAGATTTTTCTCACAGCAAATTTTGTCGTGGTCAGCGTGACACATAACAATTAATACTGACGTATGTGCTAGATTCTCTGCAAAAGGGATACGGTAGCTATGGCTCGTCACCAAGATTGAATTTGGAAGTACCATTAAGCAACCAGTTTAAGCTGGCATGCTGAGAACATGAGTTCGATCATTCAGTTGATTATACGACGCAATTTGTTTCATCGGCATATCAGAGTGGCTAATTCGTATAAACTTATAATCTTATTTCTTAGAGTAAATGTATCATTACAACGTCATGTCAATTTCATTTGGTTGATGTAATTGATTGAATTGTATATTTTTTTTTATACGGGGCTATTGTTATACTGTTGTACATATCTATGCTTGAGATCTCTCATTCCATCCAAAAATGTCATATTTTATGTTATTATTTATTCAATCCAGGCAAAAGCACTGATAGATCATCTAGATAACCATAATCATTGCACATTTCCACACACAACACACCCTGAAGAACATATGTTATCAGAATTTAGTCAGAGAAGATATTCAATTATCCGTTGTGAAATAGAGCTCAGTTTTCGCAACGGAATAAAATAAACTTGGTCTCTTTGAGTATTATTTCAGTAACAGAAATTAGTATATTTTAAATACATATGATAATGAAGTTTTAAACAAAAGGGGAGAGTCTATGAGGAAATAAAATTAACTGGCCGACTAAACAATACAAATGTGATTGAGTCGAGCAGGCTAATTTTCGAACGCAAGCAGAGAAAGTCGGTTGCAGAAAGACTTGATGGAATGCATATTTTCATAAAGTGTTGTCAAAAATATCTTTTTTTGTCATGGGCTTTAAAAACAGTGGTATTCTGCATTAAACACCCCACCCCACCCCTAGTACTCACGAAAAATGTATTCATGTCTTTTTAGAATTTTGCAAGAATATTGATTCCGTAAAAAAAAGTTGCAGGTCTCATCAGACCTATTTAATTAAGTCGCCATAACGCATTCTGTCACAATATTGTATTCGTTCGTGCCGATGGTTTTGATAAATAAAAGCACTGAACATGTTTCAGCAAATTTCATGTTCAAAATATCTGTTACATCCGCCAAGATGTACACAGAGCTATCGTTTCGGAACGTTAGCTAGCGAAGATGTCTCAGAGCATGGTTTCACGCAAACGTTTTCACTGGAAGACAATTAGTTTGTTAGACGAGCGTCAGTCGGGTACTTCTTTGCTGTTGTAATTTATTGTGAAGATACTGAACACAAAGCTTTTCCAACTGTACCAAACGTGTGCCTTATTTTTAAACATCTTGAACAGAACACATCATTCAAAATAGGAATACACTGGAACTTGCCATGCACTATCATAGCATAAACACCGTGTTTGACACCACAGCTGAAACAGGAGAAGCATAACGTTTAAGAGAGACAGGGAGATTGTCGAAAACAAAGCAGATCCCCCCCCCCCCTCTCTCTCTCTCTCCAATGAATTCGACGATGTTCGAGATTCAAACACAACGAATGAGGGTGGGGTGGGGGTGGAAAACAGGGTGTAACATTAAACATTTGTTCCATGAAAATAATAGATCTAAATTCCATCCTTCCTATCACGTATCTCTTACTGTGAAGAAATGGACTTGCGCAGAAGCTAGTATTATACCTTACAATATTTACTCCAAATAATGTTTAATGACACCATTAATGTTTGATGAGAGAACAAAGAATGTTGGCGTTCATCTAATAGAGAAATCTATCAGCCAAGATTCCCTGCTAGGACATACTGTACACCTGATGTGACAAGACATCATTAGAAAATGTTGACAGGCTTTAATACTTATTTGAAAGAGCGTAGAAAATAAAAGGAAACACATTAAATCAAACTCACTGTAATGCCAAAGTAGTTATAAGAAATGAAAGTGAAAGACAAAGAAAAGAAGAGAACCGTAACAAAAAGGTGATGTCTTTGAAGAAACAAAGACTGCCTGGGATGAGAGATAAATGCTTGTCAGGATCATTTTGAAACCAGATTATTAAAAGCCTAAAGTAATTAAAGTAACTGGAAAACAGAGACGCTATGATATCCTTGCTGGTAAATCAGCTCAAAACATCATAAAGTGCTGTTGGTAACACAAATATGGACCTTGTGTGGGTAACAGAGGATGAAAAGACATCGACATAATTTCTGCAGCTACCAAAGTTAACAGATAAAGTTTACAGTATTAATAGGAAAGGTAAAGATGGATATGTATACGGTGTGGCAGTTTATGGTGATGTCTAGCACTGGGGTATTATGCCGATGATATGCAGCATGCATGGTATCCCACCCAGTCACATTTTTCTAACACCTGGCTGACCAGTTAACTGGCTGACCACTTGATGCTGAGCGCCAAGTGAGGCAGCTGCTAGTACCATTTTAAAAATCTTTGGTATGACTCTACCGGGGATCGAACTCGTGTCCTCCCGAATAAGAGGCGGACACTAACCAGTAGGCCACCGGAGCGGTTTCAGTCCAAAGAAGACAAGCATTGAAAAAACTAAGACACCCACAGAGTTAAACGCCATCCAAAACCGCCAAATTTCAAATATGCTGTCTAATGATCTGCCATATAAAATATCCACAAGCTGCATGTCAGTCATCGGCTTTATTGACAGACTTTACAAATGAAGGATTAATCTTCTATGGACGAACTCAGTAGAGATTGAGTATGATCTTGGCCCATATAGTTATACTCGTGATGCGCAAGCAATGCTTCACATTTTCTTGGATGATCAGACTGAAAAATGGAAAAGAAACATTTCGGAAAACCATCAGAAAGGAGAGAGAAGGAATAAACTGTTTATAATAACACAACGTGTATTTGCATGCAATCTGCTTATGATGGCTGACAAATAAAGACCATCTGGGGAGGTGTCATCAATGTTATAACTGTCAGTCTAAAATTTAATAAAACTTTCCTGTGAATTTTCTATAATATTCTTTATTTTTAATCCAGATTTAAAGTAGTTACACTCAATAATCACGCTACGTACAATTTGCCCCAAGTCAGTCTTCCGATGATGTTTACTCTTTGCAAACAAAATAGTCAGATTTACGTGGGACATAAAATATCAGTAGTCATATTGAAAGAGTCTCCAGTTGAATTCAATGTCTCTGCAAAATCAAAATATGGCTTCCGTGGTAAGTGAGGCGAAAGTTTCTTATTTTTGTAAATAAATATTAATTTTTAAAGTAATCGGGTTGAAGACCTGACGAAAATCACAGAAATGTTCACCTAAGAAGTCCAACACAAGGATCACATGTGCTCTTTATAGATGGCCTTAGATATTGATAAGTGTAATGTGCAAGCATTTAAGAGAAAAGCATGACACAAGAGAGAGAGAGAGAGAGAGAGAGAGAGAGAGAGAGAGAGAGGAAATATGAGAGGAAGGCAGTAGATAGAGAGAGGAAAAAAATAATAGTTGGCCAAGTATATATTAGTAGATGGATAGGTAGAAGGATTGATAATATATAAGTTAAACAAAGCACATTGCAATGAACTGAGCTGTATATGCAACAAATCTAATTAGAAACATTTGTTGAAATCAGGCTGTTGAGATTGCACACAAGTCTTATTAAGTGTAACTGATTAGTTCAGTGATGGGGAAATAAACATGTTTAGATAATCATGGTCACAGTACACAAGGATCTATGAGAGAATAACAGGGGTCACTGATCAGGTGGTCAAAATATGCAGAAAAACTTCATAGAAAATTGGGAATGGAAAGGATGAGGTTTATTAGCAAGTGGCCACTAAACCAGGTTTTGACTACTTAATACCAAACTTTGCTTGCATTTAATAGGGTGCCATACAGCACGAGTCTATTGTATTGATGAACACTTGTTCAGAAATACACATTTTTTTTCTCCAAAGTTTTCATCTCAATTCTCCCAAATTTTGGCTGATCATCCACTTATCCAAAATATATTTTATTTCTTTGATCCACACCTTCAGCTTATGACAATAGTTTTTGCAGTTATTAAACAAATATTTGCTAATAAATATTTCTCAAAAATGGTTTGTGCCTTGAGGTCATATGTGTACATTATAATAAGAAAGACTGAGGTGGATAGCCAAATTTGGCTAATTATACAGCTGTTAAGAATTTTATTTCTAACAGCCAAACATGCAACTTGTACTAAAAACTACTGATGATACTAGCCAAAATTTTGGCTAAGCATACATTTATCCAAGATTTGGTTTCTACCTAAGAGTGTGAAGATTATATTTGTAGGAATTAGCTAAATTTTGCTAAAAGTAAATTAGTTGTGCACCACCCTCACTGAGCATGGCAACAGAAATCCTTAGCCAAACTTTGGCTAATTTAAAACCTGCCTAGCCCTTCCAACAGACAGTCAAGCAAGTGAAATCGGAAGCTGTTATGTTTAAATGGTTCTAAATACCATTAGAGAATTATGATCATCTATTGATAGTTACAAGATTGTTTTTGCCACTGCTCGATAGTGAGAAATAGTATCCACAGTATGATACATCATGAAGTTATTTTCTTTGATCAATGTGAATCTAGTGGCAGAAAATAATGAGATTATATGTGCATTATTTGATTTAAATGTGTATTTTACTTTTTTAGTAATGGTATGACAGACAATTTTTTTTTTTTCCACGAAAAATTTTCCTTATGAAAGCATGAACCCAAAGTTTAAACACATCATCAAAAAAGACTGATTCTAATTATTGGTAGCAAGTCTGGTTCTTTTGTTATAATAATGTTTAACTGCGAAACTTATATAAGGTCTTCTAAAAAATATACTATGCTTGAAACGATTCATTTTTCTATGTGTGAGAGAATGGGTGAGAATAATCATAATCCATATTATTTATGTACTAGTTGCTCGTTATTTTTCTGTATGTATATTCACCAAATGTATGTTTGCTTTATCATTACAATTCAAGTATTGAAGTTTGATTTTATGATTAAAAAGAATTAATTGCAAAGTACTTGGTTTTATTTCCTACACTATGTTCCTTTTATTAATAACATTGGTGTCGGAGTGTGTGTCCCATATATACATGAATTCATCCACACCCTAGATTACAGTTAAAGCTAATACTGTTTTGATTGACCTCCATCTTGAAATTGTTTACTTTCTTGTTAATGGAAACTTGGTGCAACAAATACAGGCCTCATTTTTTTTTTCTTTTCTCATTTTGTTTTCTCCATAGATGAGTCTTGAGTAATTAAATAATAGGACTGCAATGAAACACCATTTGAATTATTGCATCCATGATGAGAACCTGCATCTGTATTTTTGATTTGCAAATGCATGAGTAAAATATATTGGGTTTTCTCCATATACTCAGACATCAAGTTATCTTCATGTATATTATTTAGCTTCTCTTGCTTCTTAGGAATTATTATTTAGTTATCTTTTTAAGTCATAGCAGGACTCGATAAAATAAAACCAATCATGACCTGAGGATGATTGAAAATGATGAAATACCCCAGATCTAGCAGATTTTAAAATGAAATTAATGGATATATGACATGGATGGAATAAAGTATGCAGATCCAAGCAGAGATTATGAACAGAAGAACATGTGCCCTCTGTAAACAGAATATAACAGTTAGATCCAACAAAATAAAATTATAGAAGACCAATGCCAGGTTGCACCTCCACCAGAAAGAAATATGCAATAAACAGTTCCATTTCATATAGCAAGCAAATTTCATGGGTTTTCCATGCTTTGATTTATTGATGTTATACCGTTATGACCTGCCATGATAGACCACCTGTCTTGGGAGACCATCATTTTCTGGCAAATGAGGTGGTCTTTTAAGATAGGTTCAACTGTAATGTCATATTTGTCTATATACACTCGAGCTTATCTTTTTCCATTGACAATTAACATAGTCCGCGAAAATAAATGTATTTCTATTTCTCCAACAGATCTAGTTATCATTAATAACTGATCCCTAAATACCATATAGCCCCACAATGCTGCTCAAATGATAATACAACCAATTAACATAGTCCACGAAAATTAATGTATTTCTATTTCTTCAACAGATCTAGTTATCATTAATAACTGATCCCTAAATACCATATAGCCCCACATTGCTGCTCAAATGATAAATATAACGAATTTATTATTTAAAAAAATTGACATCTTAGTTTGCAGCAGGGAGGGTGAACAGACCAAGTTTTCAAGCAAAAATAAGGCTTCTACGGAAACCGAAACTATTTCACATAATAGGCTGTTACAGAGTCTCCTTAGAGAGAGGGAAATTTGTGCTTCTCTGACGTTTGCCATTTATATAAAAAATATATCGCTAATTAATCATATAAATTGCTAGCATTAAAGTCTTTAAGACTTCACAAACAAGAATTGTTAACCCGTTAGCAGCAACGGGGCTGCGACAACGACATTGGTGTCTTTTGTTTTGATGAATTGCTAGCAAAAGTTAGTCTGAAGGAGACTCTGTAACTGAAATAATTTCGGATTCTGTAAAAGCCTTATTTTTGTTTGAAAACTTAGTCTGTTCTCCTTCTTTATAAGGAGACTCTGTAAAATCTTCGATTTTCAAGCAGCCTTTTTTGTGAAATAGTTCGGTTTTCGTAGAAGCCTTATTATTATTTGAAAGCCTGATCTGTTCACCCCATCGTAGAAGCCTTATTTTTGTTTGAAAACTTGGTCTGTTCACCCTCTCTCTAAGGAGACTATGTAACAGCCTATTATGTGAAATAGTTTCGGTTTCCGTAGAAGCCTTATTTTTGCTTGAAAATTTGGTCTGTTCACCCTTCCTGCTGCTTAGTTAAACAGATAAAAAATTCACTTTCGAGCTTAACTACACTATTGTAAACAGGAAACATCCTACAAACCTAATACCCGTAATTATCAATTCTTAGCATACAGGATTCCTATATTATTTAAGACATCAAGTAAAATCCTTATCATAGGTCTTATATTTAAAAAAATTGTGTATGAAATTAAGACAGCACCATTTAGCTTTAGACAATCTCTTTTCCCCCAAACAGAACAATCTCCTTACACCCCTGGTTATCTGTTGCACATAAAATCTCAACTCCACATCTCTTGGACAATGTTTACTAAGGTCTGACACACCCAAGATCTTTTTGCCTCAATTAAAAATTGCCTTGCCTGAATTCGCTGTTTATGTTAATTTTAAAAGAATGAGACTTCATATGGAAAATACCTGCCAAACCGTTAAATTACCCAATCAGAACTTGGTGTTATCTAACCACAATTATTACCACATGCACCTCCAGCATTTAGAAAATTTTACATTCCCATTTCACTTAATGCACTGATTGCTGCCAAGTTTAAATTTAGGACAAATATTTCAACAAGTACAAATACCGTTTCTGCAATATTTACAGGTAAATCCTTGGAATTTCAATAAACAAAACCCAATCTTCACCCCTGTCCAGTTGCGCCTGACATGCCGGTTGTTAACAAAGAGAAACTCATTAATAATCAATCAAGTCCAAGTTAGATCAAGAATTAGTATTGCTAAACATGCCACATATTTAAAACATTGCAAAACTACATGTTATATCCTAAGAATTCACTGTTACTGGGCATTTGTTTTATATATGTTGTTACCCCTTTAGATATGTCTTTGTCAGGACCATGTTTTTCTTGGATCAAATACCAGTTCTTTACCCTATATCAGCAAAGCTCCAAAAATTAGTTAAGAAAAAAGGAAAAGTTGTTTCTTTAATTGGGTGTCTGTATGATATATGTTTTCTCCACTTTCTTCTGTGTCTTGTAGATGTTTTTGTACTCCCTTAATTTGACTACTGTGCAAGTCTGTCTACCTCAAGACAATCCTTGATCAGAATTGCCTTGCCACTCATCATCTTTACCTCTGACTTAAAGGGATTAAACTCTGTTATTTTTCCAATGATATTTGTTGTGTATTAAAATCTGGTTGCAAATTACAATAGTTGTTTTTCCAATGAAAAGGTTCTGATAGAAATATCAGGAAAATTACAAGTTTTACACAGTCCAAATACTGCAAGGTTTACTTAATTAAGTATCATAAATTTTAATTGATTTTTGGTAAGATGAATCTTTCATTGAGGTTGACAAATTGCATACCAGTCTTTTCAAGACAAAAGGTGTACAAGATAAATTTTATATTTGTTATTATTGAGCTAGAGGAAGACACATTAACACCTTGGCATGTACAGTAATATTACTTTGAATGGTAAGACATTGAGAACAAATATCACCAAGAACATTACACTTAGTTTTGACTGAGGTACAGGTATTATGATTGATCCCAATCTGAAGGTAAGTACATCATGTCAGAACTGTTGTAGATGGATTCAGAAGTGGAATCACCTGAAAAATAAACAACCTGATCAGTGGTCTGTTTTGATGAATTATTCTGCATCAACAAAATACAGAGACAAGATTTGTGCCAACATCTTTATTCATTGACCCAGTCATAACAAAATTTTGCTAGCAAGCGCAGTACATTATTTCAGCAACATACTCAACAATGAGGTAGTGTATTTTAAAGATTGAAAATCAAGGCAACAACTAACAAAGAAAGAATCATCCCCTTCCAACATTCCATCTTGCACTTTCACAAAGAGTGATATCATTATTTCCATGCAGGATGATGATGTGAAAATAACATTGTTGCCTATTGTGAATGAAAAGCATTGTAGATGAGATTATAACACAAGTGAAACTGAAACAGAGAAACTGAAGCAAATGAAATGTTTGTATGACATTATAGCTGCAGATAAACATATTGTGCTGATTGGTGTAAAACACTCCATCAAATATATTTCAAATATTCTCTCCAATGAACTGTCCTATAAGAAACTAAGTTTGATCATTATGTATGACAGCATGAAGCATGGTTTTGATTCTACATGCCATAAATGTAGATGCACCTTTGCGCAGATGCAACGTTGTATGATAAATTCACAAGTAAAATGAGTCTCCAGTTAAAAATGTACAGCTTAGATTTATAACCTTTTAGTATGGATATAATTACTTCTCCTTTCTAGGTGAAATATAATTCACCAAGTTAACACATTAACCCCATGCAAGGATTTTATGGGGCATGAGGTAGTAGCCTACTTCCAAGGTCTGTAGTGTCAAGGTCATGCATGATATGCTAAAGTGGGTGGTATTATAGAAAGGTAGACAGGTTTAGCTCTACAATAATACCAAACAAACCTGGATATATTTTCATTGCACTACAGAATACAGAGGAAAAAACCATAGATTTTGGACCCATTTTTTTTTTTTTACCCAAAATTCGCCCATGGAAGGAATCCGAATTTGTGTCCAGATTTTAGACTTTAAAGCCTCAGATCTACGGCAGACCAGTCTGAAACGCACACAGACAGGTGAACCTGTGCAAAAAGTAAGATAAGGTGGACAGTTTGATTAAAGAATCTAAAAAAAAACAATAAACAAAAAAAAAAACAAAGAGTACAAATTTTCACCTTCTGTTCATGCACAAGCAAACTAACCAATGAAAAACATTTTTTTCTTTAGCACAACTAGCCAATTGACTAATGGAATATTACTTGGAAGTTGATGTATTAGAAATAGTCCCCAAAATGTGTTTCCTGCTCGCACTTCATGTAAAAACATCATAAACTTCCAGGGGTTAATGTGTTAATGCCCAAAGACTGAAATATATAAAAGCATGTCCTGGACAGTATAGCATACATTAAATAGAACGAAAATATACAAGCAAATCTATGTATGTATCATTACAGTATAGCATACATCAAATAGAATGAAAATATACAAGCAAATCTATGTATGTATCATTACAGTATAGCATACATCAAATAGAATAAAAATATACAAGCAAATCTATGTATGTATCATTACAGTATAGCATACATCAAATAGAATGAAAATATACAATCAAATCTATGTATGTATCATTACAGTATAGCATACATCAAATAGAATAAAAATATACAAGCAAATCTATGTATGTATCATTACAGTATAGCATACATCAAATAGAATGAAAATATACAATCAAATCTATGTATGTATCATTACAGTATAGCATACATCAAATAGAATGAAAATATACAATCAAATCTATGTATGTATCATTATAGTATAGCATACATCAAATAGAATAAAAATATACAAGCAAATCTATGTATGTATCATTACAGTATAGCATACATCAAATAGAATGAAAATATACAATCAAATCTATGTATGTATCATTACAGTATAGCATACATCAAATAGAATGAAAATATACAATCAAATCTATGTACGTATCATTACAGTATAGCATACATCAAATAGAATGAAAATATACAATCAAATCTATGTACGTATCATTATTATATACTCCTATTTTACTCCATTAACTTTATCATGTCAGAATTGTGTAGTATTCTATGATACTGAATACCATGCTATTTCACGGATGTACACGAAAAGTGTACCTAAAAATAGTATAGTGTATTAGGAATTACTTGGTAAACAAACCATGTATACACATGTAGTAAACTTAAGGTTTCAGTTTTTTAGATTTGTTTGTGGATGAACTAAAACAGCTGTTCAAATTTCACTGTGCAGATTTATATACAGCTAAGCCATGTATATATCACATCGGTATAGCATACATAAAATAGAATGAAAAATATACAAGCTAGGTCATGTATGTATCATGACAGTATAGCATACATCAAATAGAATGAAAAATATATGAGCAAGTCATGTATGTATCATGACAGTATAGCATACATCAAATAGAATGAAAAATATACAAGCAAGTCATGTATGTATCATGACAGTATAGCATACATCAAATAGAATGAAAAATATACAAGCAAGTCAATGTGTGTATCATTACAGTATAGCATACATCAAATAGAAAGAAACATACATACAAGTCAATGTATGTATCATGACAGTATAGCATACATCAAATAGAAAGAAACATACATGCAAGTCAATGTATGTATCATGACAGTATAGGGTACATCAATAGACTGACACATATACATGCTAGGCCATCATGTATCATGACTGTATAGCATACATTAAATAGACTGAACAATTAGCTAGGCCATATATGTATCATGACAGCATAGCATAACATAGCATACAACAATAGATTAAAAAATATGCAAGCAAGTCCAAGTTTGAAGATCACTGCTTGCTTCATTGCAGAAACCTATTGCAAGATGCGCTGAATGACCAGAACAACTTGAAAAACAAAGTTTTCAGCTTGAACATTTTGAACATGATATATAATTGGATAAAGCTTTTTTAAAATATCATGAGTGTTTCAACACTTAAATCTGAACGTGGAAAGTAACAGATCTAAGTTTTCTTTTCTGTGACTTTGACCCTGAGACTGAGAGAATGATTGTTGTTGTTGGGTTTAACGCCATTTTTCAGCACATGATAGGTTATACATGGCAGCCAGTATTAATGGTGGTGGAAGAACCTGGGAAACCCCGGAAAGAATCACTGACCCACGAGAAGCTACTGGCATGTTTTCTCACATACCCACATTGGACGAATCTGAGACTTGAACCCATGCAAATAGAGGTGAGATGGCAGTGATCTGCAATGGACAGCGCTTTAGACCACTTGGAGGTTCCAAGGGGGAATGGTCATGCGACAGGAAGTATGGTCATGATATGCAATACAGTCTATATATGATATATAATTGGTTTAAGTTTGATTAAAATATATTCAGTGCTTCATTTTCCCTGATCATGGCCTTGTGGCAAGGGGCCTGGCTCCGGTATGCAGCACAATATCTAGTCATTGTAAACACTTGGGTAAACTTTCATGAAATTGTTTAAAGCTGTTACAATGTTCTGAGATGATTGAACAAATGTTAAAAATCAATGCCACAACATAATAATTATATTAGCTAAAAATGTAATATGAAATAAATTATTTTTCCTCCTCTTTCTCCAGCATACACTTTATGGAAAACTATTGTATAAGTTCAGTGATTACCAATCAACAAGATAACAAAATGGTACAAAAATTTTATAAAAAAATAGTACAAAAATCCAAATGGGATTCCATGTTATAAAGATCTACAAAAATAAGTTATAAATTTTCTTTGTACAAGACAGGCACCTTTATAAAACAAAACAAAAAGCATTATGACAAGTAAATAATGTTCCTAAACTGGGTCAAGATAATAGTGTTACACCTCTAGAAAGTCCAAGGGATATTTATCCCCCGACCATCTCCCAAAAGGTTTAAATCCTCATTCAACAATTAAAACCATCTACCATCATTACCCTACAGTTTTCAAAGACATAAAACAAGTATCTTTTATGATGTCCAAAAACCAACTGACATAAAAAAATAACTTCCGATAAAAATAGTTTGAAAACTTATGGATGGCTTGTGGTCATGGCAAAATCAATTAGTACTTTTGTTTCTGGAGTCAGGTGATTCCCAATTACCGGTAAGTCTACAATGTAGACAGGTGAAAGTCAGAATCTCTGTAGTCAAAATATCAGTTGCTTTTGAAATTTTTCATGCATATGCTGTTGCTGCCAAGAAAGAAAATACTGATGTAAAAAAAAGTTTGTCAAAGACAGCATGATTCAAGTTGTCACCATGCTGTACATGGCATCTGAATATAAATACAATTCTTTTGACCTAATTAGTAGACCAAACCCGTATCATGAAAGCAAAATGAAAAATGAATAAAAAATTAATACAAATTTGCTTTCCTGCTTTCAAACTTTGACTAGTTAGAGTCTGTAATATTTCACACTATATTGTATACTGTCCCCTTTTCATTCTGAGTTGACAATTCGTCAATCAGTGCTTGCTACTAACTACTGGTAAAGTGACACAAAGCTATAAATGAGGTGTGAGCATTACTGATGTATCTTGTTACTAAAATTCTGGTTGACATATGACTGGGCAATTTTGGTACTCAGCAGCATGAACTTTATGCATGGGCATTATATTTTAATGCTCTTGCTTTCTTTCATGTTAAAGAAACAGAGCTTTCATTGACAATTATATAACACAAATGACATTTAGCTAGTCAGAAAAGTCACTTAGAATGCAGTTCAACATTTTCACTATCAAGAGTTCATAAGAGAAAAGTTTACAATTTAGCGATGGACTAAACCAAGATATTTTTCTTTGATTTATTCCAAATAATCTATAGGATAAGACAAATACATTTGAAAGACATTTTATGATAATCCATAAACACTGTGAATTACAATAAGCCATAAATCGGCCAACCATCTGAATGAGCCTGTCACATGACTTACATCCGATGTATTTAAATAAATTTCACCATTAAATAAATTAAATTAATTTAATTAAATAAATGTTTATGTTTTTTTCTTCTCATAACTACTAGTGCTGTGGTTTTCCCTGAGAAAACAATTTCACAATGTACACAACAGAAACAAATTTATCATGCCAATCAACTTAAGCCAGTTTGCAAAATACTATGTATCATGTGAAATATCTTGATAGTCTGACATTCAATAAAAAATATACACATAGGATTGATATTCTTAAAAAACAACTATGTACATTATTATAGAGGCAGTTTATGTCATGTTCTGATATGGGTAGATGTTTCATTCAACAGTAGGTACATGTACCAGTCAATGTGGTTGAGTATTTGAGAATCTGACACAAAGACACAGTGGTCCCTTTTAAGAGTGCTCTTAAGACTCACCTGTTTTGACTGCAGGGACAAACTTAGCGACCTAATCATGTTTTGTACCTTATATGTTTTCAGCATGTTTTTATGTTTTCCAATTTCATTGTTTTGGTCATTTGTTGTTCTGTAGTGTAGTGATATCATTATTGATGGTGTAAAGCGCTTAGCGCTTCAAAAGATTAGGTGCTATACATACAAAGTCCTCATTATCATTATTATGATTATTATTATTATGATTATTATTATTATTATTATTATTATTATTATTATTATATGCTATAAATATTAGCCTACATAAATTTATTTCACTCGCATGACTTTTGTAAAAATTACAGAAAAAGTTTGAAGATGTTTACCTTGAATTGGGTACGGAAAACAGTTTACTGCCTCTGTGTAGAGGTGTGGCAAAATCAAAAATGCTGTCAAAGGATTGTTCTCATACCCAAAACAAATTGCCCAAATTACCCATAAGTCTTTGTGGCAATTTGCTGAACCAGACTTGTAAGCAAATCCATCCTCCGAGATCATGGCAAGTGAATGTTATTTGTAGTATTGTAAATCTTTCCGTTACAGTATAGAAATGTTCTATTCCAGTTATGGGTGTCTTCATAGACACTTGTCATGTTTAAAAACAATACATCACTAGAGGATAGATACAATTTGTCTGCATTTTCTAATTCTTTTGAAATAAAAGTTGAATTTAGACTGGTTCCATTTACAAGTATGCAAGTAATATTATCTGTATTTCTTGCTAGAAACTGGTCAGATAAAATTCCTGCAAGAAAAGAGAGCAAGAAAAATATAAATGTAACAGATCTACGGAAAATAATTTGTTTCCTTGTTAACTTGGTCTGTCCTATCAGCCGTTCTCTCTCTCTATCAGAATCCTGAATGTCCATTTTCTTTAGTATGGAAGACTTTTCCGATTCCTGGGAGGAAACTTCAACATTGCCTTCAAACTCTTGAGCTGAAATTGACATATATAATAACTACACTCACTTATAAACCAAATCTATCTGCATACCGCACAGATCCAGATCAGCCATTGCATAATATGCCAGCAGATCTGGATCTATGCAGCTTGCAAGGATTAATCAGTAGAACAAGCAAACACCCCCCCTGATTTGATCTGCTGGTGCATTATGCAAATACAAATAAGGATCTATGTTGTTTGTTGTTTGCAGTTGGACAACTTTTATGTGAGAATATATTATAGTAATAATAATGTTAAAAAATAATTTTGTCAGATTATGACAATATTTGAAATGGAATGAGGTAATCATCAATGAAAACTGTTGTTAACCTTTACAAGTCAACCAAATCACCATACAGTAGCAAAATATTTGTAATTTAGGCCATGCCAAGGTGGTTATACATGATTGCTATGAAAGACATATTAGTAATTTACAAGAGTCATTTGCTATCAAAAATGTAAAAAAAGAAAATATTAAAATTATTTACTTTTATACTTACCCGATCACACTAACATTAGAAAAGAAAATGCTGCTACATCCTGAATAAAGCCATCCAGGAATGATGAAAATTGTCTTTCCAGCTCGTATAAATAACTGGATGCTTGCATTTACAAGAAATTAATTGGGATCTATAATTTAAAAACGACAAAATTACGAAGCAGGATAACCTGAGTAAATGTGCAACCTGCATTAGGAAGGTGACAAGAAATGCAGAGTTTGAAATATGTCTCTGAACTGTGAAAAAGCATAGAAAAACTGAACATAACTCTAATAAAAGAACAACTGGATTTTGTGAGGGAAATCAAGGTTTAAATGCAAGTGTGGCCACAAATTTTTAACACTGACAGCTGGAAAGATTAAAAATGGTCTTATAGATAGAAAATATAGTTCACAAGCAGATACAATACAGTAATAAATGCAATTTACCATTGAAAGGTTCTGATTCTGAGTGCTTCACTCCAGCTCGGTCCTGCGCCTAGAATAGGAAAATATATAAACTTAATACAAAGTACCAACTGAAATAATAACTAGAAATAAGTTCATGGAAATATAGAATCTATGTTGGGGTTTAGACAGAGACAAGGAAATCCCAGTCAATGGGGTAACATTATTTGTCTCCCCAGGAGGCTTGTCCTCGTGGGGAGACATAATGTAACCCCCACGACTGAGATTTCCTTGTCTCTGTTCAAACCCCAACGTAGATTATTTTTCTCAACCATTATTTTCCTTTAAAGTAAAGAGAACTCTTCACTAGTGTTCACGTCCCAATGTTTACATGTGGCGCATGAATACAAATATGTTTATGAGGGCTGTGGTGTGACAGTTGTATCCAAAGTACACAGTTTATATGCATGAGCAAAGAAAAATAACAACATAAAACATTGCATAGTAAGGAGGTATATCACATTCAATATATGAATGTTTTTTGAAGTTGACAGCAAATAAGTAATATTTATTACAAGAAACTGTTTCATTTCATCAGTTCCAATTTTGAAAAAATTACCCCCCTGTATAAAAGACCTTCCAAATATGGACCCTAGTGGATAACCAATGTGCTAAACTTTCAAGTTCACAGATTCTTTGAAAATTTATTTTTCTGTCTTGGAAATATGGCAAGTGCTGCAGTCAAATTTGCTTATTGATTAGTGTGTTGACAGACAAATGATTCATTCTGGCTGGTAAGTGCATTATTTTTCAACAAATATTGCGGGTATATTTTTGGTTCAACTGGGGCACAGTGGAGATGCTTAACAAAATTAGAATCTAAAGCAGGTTTGACAACACATTTCTGGCTGTTATTAAGTTTTCCGTAATTGTTAAGAGAGTTGGGAGGCTATGAAGTGGATAGGTCTATAGTCTATGAAGTGGATAGGTCTATAGTCTATGAAGTGGATAGGTCTATAGTCTTTGTGCATGGATCAGTGTTTTCTGTCATAGTTCATTTCACACAGAATGGAAAATTTTATCGTATCTGTAGCACAATTTTCAGGTCATGGTCATTAAATGTTGCTAACAGTATATTATTTATTTCACACCAAGTATTTAAAACTAGTTAGGTTGCTTTAGCTACATTTAATGACGCTGACCTAAAATGTACTGAGCTAGGGCTGAATATTGGATAAAACTGACCAAGCTGTATGGAACAAACATGCATAATACCAAAACGTTTGACTTATATGCATGCCTTTGTCTCTCTCTAAATGCTTCAATTTGTATGATGTGTTCTCAGAGATGGACTGACCTTAAGTTACTATGTTTTTTTATGTATTTGTTGTTGTTATTATTTGATTTTACAACAACTACATCAGGCACAGCAGAAGACAGTAAGGGTATCTTTTTTATAAAAGTAGTTCTGAATGCGTCAACACTGAGACTGAGACAACTGGTTTGAGATGAAAAGACTAAGATAAGAAAAGTAAGGTTAGCAAAACTGCTAGATTTTTCTTGTTGCATGGGTGAGAAAACAAATTCTGCAGCGCTGTGACTGAAGACAGACCTACGTGCAAAATAGATAGAAGGACTTCGGTAATATTTTTAGTAGGCATAATAATGTGAAACTGAATGTAACATGGATGGATACACGGATTAACTTTCTTCAAGAACTACACAATAATAGCAATAATATTACACTTTATCTTATGAGGATAACTTTGTTAGAAAATACTAGTCTCCCTTGAGGCCATCATGATGAATAATGATGAATAAACTAATTTAATAAAAAGCAAATGCAGAGAAATTTTAAATTTATACACTGAATGAGACACTACAGACTTTATACAAAACTGTTTTTTAAATAAAAATGGTATTCCTAATTTTTCAAATATGACAAATATTACTAGGTTTATCACAAAACATTACATATCTTTATAATAGCTGTGTTGCAAATGATATACATGTAACCTGGAACTTTGAGACAGTACAAACAGCACAAGGAGACATGAAGCTGTCAATTTAGTATCTCTTTGAGACAGTGCATGCAACACAAGAAGACATGAAACTGTCAATTTAGTATCTCTTTGAGACAGTGCATGCAACACAAGGAGACATGAAACTGTCAATTTAGTACCTCTTTGAGACAGTACAAACAGCACAAGGAGACATGAAACTGTCAATTTAGTATCTCTTTGAGACAGTACAAACAGCACAAGGAGACATGAAGCTGTCAATTTAGTATCTCTTTGAGACAGTGTATGCAACACAAGAAGACATGAAACTGTCAATTTAGTATCTCTTTGAGACAGTGCATGCAACACAAGGAGACATGAAACTGTCAATTTAGTACCTCTTTGAGACAGTACAAACAGCACAAGGAGACATGAAGCTGTCAATTTAGTATCTCTTTGAGACAGTGCATGCAACACAAGAAGACATGAAACTGTCAATTTAGTATCTCTTTGAGACAGTGCATGCAACACAAGGAGACATGAAACTGTCAATTTAGTATCTCTTTGAGACAGTACAAACAGCACAAGGAGACATGAAGCTGTCAATTTAGTATCTCTTCGAGACAGTGCATGCAACACAAGGAGACATGGAAATATCAATTTAATATCTTTTTAAGACAGTTCAAACATCACAGTGGAGATATGAAATTGTCAATTAGCACAAACTGAAATGGAACTATTAATATCTCTGGGAGAGTGAACACAGCACATAAAAATGGGTGTTATGAAACATGCAAATCCAGCCAGATTGACAAGATACTGACTTGAAAGGTTTCCTCTTGTTTGGCATGATTACAATTTCATGATCATGAATACAATTTCATGATCATGAATAATATTGTCCATAAGTAAGTAGTTCACAGTATTTGCACATGCTTCAACTTAGCAACAGTGCATGAGTAAAATGCTGAAAGGATGTGTGCTCATGAATAAATCCTCCTGAAATAAAATGTAATATTAAATGTTATGATAAATTATGAATGTGTAATTGTGTTGTTTACCATTAGTTCTGCGAGTTGGAGACATGGTAAAATAAGACTGAATGAGAATTTAAGGGACAATGCAATATGTTATACATACATCTATGGCCTATATTTGCGAATTTGGAATTTGGTATGGAAAGAATTTTTATTTAATCTTTTAAAATACATATTCAACATCAATTAAATCAAAATGTTTTCATAAGTCTGTTGAATCAAATCAAACTGGTGTTTACAAAGTAATGCATGCAAATTATAAAGTAACAATATATTATAAGAAAACAATTTATGAGGGAAAAATATTAAATAATTTCATGTCTAAATGTACAAATATGCAAGTAGACAGAGGTGAGATGGCAGTGATCCATAATGGAGAGCGTTTTAGATCACTCGGCCACTCGGGTTATCTGGTTCCCTGCTTAGTATGCTCCTTGCGTTGCACTTCACTATGCTAATTCAAGCGAACGCCGACACCATATTGTCATGTGATTAAAACAAATGGCCTTATATGGAGAGATCTAGTTAATCTAACCATGGCACATTTATTCCTTTAATATTCTCTTTCTTAATGACACAATATAAACTTTATTAATACTTTTGATTTGAACTACAGCAGTTGTCATATTGTGTTCAAGCTTAACCACCAATTCTTCATATAATTATTTTTACAAATATTTTTTACTAGTAAGCGAAGATGAAGGAAAAGGGTACACACAATGGTATTTTGGTAATATTGCACATTTTACACAGCGTCATCTCAGAAATTTCTTTTCTAATCAATTCCTTGATAAATTTTGCATCAAAATTGATGAGGTTATATATGACAGCCTAAATATGGCCAAAGATTAGGACAAAATAATCTACACTCTATTACGAGGGGGTGAGGGTATTGATTGCTTGGCAAATATTGCACACTTCACACAATGTCATCTAATATATTCTAGTTACAATAAACTCCTTGATTAATTTAACATTGATATTGATATCTCGTTCTACAGGATACCTCAGACTTAGCCAAATATTAGAATAAAAATAGCAATCTTATTCCACGAGGTGGTGAATGTGCCGATATTTGGTCCTATACTGTACATTCCAACTTCATCATGTAATTTGTAAAAGATTCCATTTGCAATCAATCCCTGAATATCTTTTACATCAAAATTAATTTAAGGTGACAGACGGCAGCTTTCATTTGCCAAAGATTAAGACCAAAATACCTTCTCTTCTATCATGGTGGGTGGTTTGGGGGGGGGGGGGGAAGGGGCCTGGCGTGAATTGTCTGGGCAAAACAATAATGATTAGATAAAACAACAAATTGATGCGAAAATTTGGAATAAAATCTTCATGGTGATAGGTAAAAAATTAAATATTCACTGGTATAAATGAGAACCTATTATTGTATGTTTAATTTTAATTTAATTAATTTAGAATTAATTAAAAAACACTGCAGCACAATACAATTTGTGTCATGTTGAGGCAAGTAACGTGCCTTTCCTAATAACAATAAATAAAATTTATGTAAAATAATATATCAGTATCAATGAAAAAATAGTTCTAGTACTGGCATAGCAAGAAATTCTAAAATTACTCCAACCAAACTTAAGTCTAGGGATCCATCTCTTTTGAAAAGGTTGTTTGATGGTAATTTTAGCTCCAACTCCGTTTTGAAAGTTGATTGGGTGGCTGCTAAGCCATTTTGTTGAAATAATCAATCGCAAATAGAACTTTTTAAGTGAGTTAGAAATATTGTACAAATTATCAGCCTCACCCCCTCATATATTTAGTAAAGTCTGCAGTGTCGTGTAAAGCGAGATATCAATATTGATGTAAAATTGATTAAGGAATTTATTGCAACCAGAATATTTTAGCTGACTTAGTGTTAAGTGTGCAATTAGCAAAATAATCATTACCCTCACCACTTTCATGAGAGGTGATAATTTCGTATTAATCTTTGCTATATTTAGGCTGTGATCCATCATCTCATATCAATACTGATGTAAAATTTATCAAGGGCTCAATTGGAAAAGGAATTTTTTAGATGAAGCTATGTAAAATGTGCAATATGAACAAAATACATGTATCATTGTGCAATCGCTTTTCCTTCATTTTTGCCTACTAGTAAAAATATCTGAAAAAATTATTATATGACCTAATTGGTGGTTAACCTTGAACACAAGATAATGTCTGCAATAGCTAGATCTCTCTGTATGAGGTTATTTGTTTTTATCACATGACAATATGGATTCAGCGTTCGCTGACTTAGAGTGGTGGAGTGCAACGCAGGGAGCATGCTAAGCAGGGAACCAGACTAATATGCAAGTACATTAATCTCTACAATTTGTTAACAGGCATTTAAGATTATTCTCTTTATCACTGTTATGAACAAGCTGAAAATATAAGATCTATGGAAACATATTTAAATACCAGCCTTGTAAGTTTCTTACTCAGCACTCTTTCTGCATAAGTTTTTACCTTTAAAGTGTCTAATATACTTGGAGATGCGAGCCAAACAGATAATCCCATCCAGAAAAGTCATCAACAGAGTGAAAAATGTAAACAATGGTACTGATGATGAATTGGATTTATCCAATATGGCTGACACTTATCGAGAATTCCTAAGGATCAAACATAATACAGTGTCACTCTACATATAGATCAACAGTAAGACAGATATTGAACTCTGAACCTTGCATGACTTAATGCAGTTTAATTTTAAAAAGGGTACTGTCTAAAGAACACAAGAGAATAACACTCTGACAGCTACATCATATAAGACTACATGTGTTGTACACATACCAGGGCTGAACTGCTTGACATACTTAGATCATATCTGTAAATGTAGACAGGATGAGAATACCCATGCTAAAGGCAGTTATTATGCTGATATCTACACCAGTAACTAGATATAGTACCAACATTAAACAGTCCCTAAATTCTTTGACCTAGACAATAAAATTAACACCCCTCCAGAGTGTCAGGCAATCACAATACTCCATCAATCAAGACCATTAAAGTGATGGCTTAAACTAAAGTGAGTCCTTCATATGTCACATGATATCAAAGAACATTTAGGAACTTGGAGGCTCAAATTGAACATAGTCAAGTAAAACAACAGCTACATGATATCAAGTCTGCACAGGGAAGTGTTAAATTAAACCACATGTGAAACGGAAATCGAGGCAAATCCCCAAACAGCAAAAATGCAGGATGGTCAGACACAGACAAATGCAAAACCAGCCAAAATAAAATATAAAATGACCATATAGGTAATAACCAATGCCCAAAATAATTCTGCATTGCAAACAACAGAACCCCGTCTCAGTCATGTGTCACACCTGCAACAGCAATAAGCGTATGCCCATGGCTCACAGTTCATATAAGTCTGTTGCCTGCACCAGCAGCTACATTTCCCACTGCTCAGTCAAATGTGTCATCAGCTCCATTAACTCACACAGGTGAGACACAACTTTCAACACACATTCCTCAAAATGATATGTCTGAAATACAGAAGTCCAAAACAAGGAAGTCACAATTCAATGTAAAGATAGGACTCGTATAGTTGGCTCCTCAATAGTGAAAAGCATGGTACCAAGGTGACTTCTTAAAACATGTACACAGACTCTGTGAGGTACAAACAACAACATCAGACAGAATAATGAATACAGACCTAACCAAATCCAACCAAATTATTATTTTTGTTGGTGGAAATGATGCCAGTGATGGAAGGACACTAAATCAGAACAGATTTTGAAAGCTTACTGTATACTTTTAGGTACTGCAGTCCAGACAGATGGAAAATAATGATTCAAGGACTGTCTCCTCATGTAGACACCAGAGTGAAATAAATAAATGATCTGATAAATGAACTATGTGAAGGCTTCAATATACAGTATATTCCACAATACACAACTTCACAAATTTCTTTCTTCAGAACCAAGATGTCAACTTATGCTTGTACCACAGAGATAAAATTCATTTGAGCAGAAAAATAACCTTCCAACTACTGAGGAATAGCAACATGTAAGCCTCCATTATAAAGAAGAATACTGTCATTACTGAGGAGAAACAGGTCATGTGACTGAGTGCTTTGGCCGTTTTTTTTTTTTTTATTACACAAACAGAAACTTTGTGAATCAATGTATTATACAGACTCAAAGATGGCAAGAAGAGAATGCCATTGCTTCATTTATAACAAATGCTTTAAATCTAAATGTACCTAGCGAGACTACTGACCCTACCTATTCAATGGCCACTGTTGTAAATGCAAAAATAAAATTAATTTTAGAGTCTATATGTGACTTTGCAGCTGCTAATATATGCGAACAATTCTAAATGGAAATAGGATGTAAAAGTGATAAATGTAGTATGGACACAATCTCAATGAGTGCCCCATTGCATGATGACATACATATAAGCAAAAAAAAAAAAAAAAGGTTTTAACATTTTAACATAGGTCACTTAAATATACATGTATAAGGATTAGTGGGAAAAACAGACCAAATTATGTTAATGTTGTCTTCCAAGGAAAATAATGCACACATTTTAGGACTTACTGAAACCAATTAAATGCTAACCACAATTATAACCTTTTTCACTGTCAAGGCTGCAATAAACCAATCTAATCTACAGGGACAGAGAAACTGCAGAGAGATGTCTTGTATATAATAGGGAAGATGTAAATGCAGAAAGGCAACTTGACTTGGAGTCACATGAAATTTAGAGTAATTTAGGTTCTCAAAATAATGGAAAATCATGCCTAGTTGGTTTCATTTAGACTCTAACTTCCTCTAGAGAAATTTCGAATGACAACTTTTTGAAATAAATGGAAAATGTTCTTGATGTAAATAAGGACTTAAATAAGGAACAAAACAGTGGAATTTATTGAATCATTAGGCCTTGTCCAGCTGTTTAATTAACCCACAAGGATAACATAAATATTAAGCACTCTTATTGCCCACATCTATACCATCCTACCAGACAATGTGGCATGTGTTAATGTACGAATATTGGTCTTATTGACCAATACTCTTCATTTCTTAGAAGAAAAGTAAAATGCAAGACAAATGGAACAAATACCCACAAAACTATCACTTACAAATCGTTCAAAACTTTTAATGAAGAACAATTTCTGGTTGACCTAAAAAAAGTTCCTTGAAATATCGCTCAAAATTTTGATGACACAGATGAAGCTCTGTGGGTGTGGACAGACTCTTTTATGAAGTCTCAAAACATGCACTGCTGAAAAACATTGGGTAAAGTATGAAATCTAACCTAACTGGCTTACTACTGAAGTTTTAGATGCCATGAGACCAATTCAAGGCTATGCAAAACATAATGGTATGGAGAAGTAAAAAAACAAGTATGATTACACAAGCTAAAATAAACCATATCAATCAATGCTCATAAAAGCATATTGCATGCATATTAACCATGTGGGTTCAATATGTATGGGTGATCGATCTGATGAAAGGAAAGAAAGTAAATATATTTTTGTCTATACAAGTACATGTTACTATGTATATGTACATATGTATATGTGTGCATTTGTATATAAATTAATTTGTATAAGGACCTCACAGTAGATTAGTTCTTCAGCTAATTATGTTACCCTCTTTAAATAAAAACATTTTTTCTTTCTTTAATTTTTATTATAATTGTTATTATTAATGTTATTGTTATTATTATTGTTATTATTATCACAAGGTCATGTAAGCTACTACAGAATCTAGAGGAATGATGTAACCCAAGAGAAAAGACATTCTAAGCAAAAGGATAATAATTTAATGATTCAACATATAATGACGAAGATATTATGGAATGACTTTAAATATAATTACAAATGAATGGAAAATTAAGAACAATCTAAGCAGAACATTACTTCAAAATATTACTTTCTAATGTTATATTACAATGATAACAAAAATAAAGATTCCATATTTACATGGGCCTAATGCTTGGTCTCTCTCTCTCTCTCTCTCTCTCTCTCTATATATATATATACAGTGGTGCCTTGACTTACAAGTTTAATTCGTTCCGTGACGGAGCTCGTAACTCAAATTACTCGTATGTCAAATCCATTTTCCCCATTGAAATGAATTGAAATGTAATTAATCTGTTCTGGACCTCCAAAAAACACCACAATATTGATAATTCTGAAGCATATCCTGATGTTATAGTGGTCTTCCAGAACTCTCTAAGGTTGAGGTTTGTGCTCTCCGTCACCTCAAATCTGCATAGGAACAGGTGCTTGGTAAAGAGCTTCTTGAAATTAGAAATCACCTGCTGGTCCATGGGCTGCAGGATAGGGGTGATGCTGGGTGGAAGGTAGAGAACCTGCAGCAAATCAGCGTAAATAGCTCGTGCCTTCTCGCAGATTATAGCCTCTATCACGGTATCTCTGGCAAGCTGCTTCTCTGTCAACCCACCATCAGAAGCTTCTCCATATTTTCATGGTGAGATGTCCGCTGTTTATTAATTATTTTAACGCCCTTGGCTAGCGTGATAGCCTTTATTGACTCCTTCTGCTTCAGTATGGTGCAGATCATGGAAGTGCTACGCTCATACTGCTTCATCAAGTCGACTACATGCACACCTTGGTCATGTTTTTCAATAATTTCTTTCTTTAATTCAATGCATATCATCTGCTTCTTTGCAAAATAACCGCAAGCACAAATGCGAGCACAACACTAATGCTTCCACTGTGAGCTGACCGCTTAAAGTGAACGAGTGAGACACGGGATGCTTGGCGGATGTTGATGCGTTCACTGTGACGTTCGCTGCACCAACTAGCGGTGGGGTATCTGTAGCTGGCTCGTAACCCGAATTTTAGCTCACAACTCAAAGCAAAAATGACCGAGAGACGACTCGTATCTCAAAAAACTCGTTAGTTGGGACACTCGTAAGTCAAGGTACCACTGTGTATATATATATATATATATATATATATATATATATATATATATATATATATATATATTTCAGCTGTCTTTAGCATGTTTGATTATGCTGTCAGATATTTGATTCTTCGGTGGTGGCAGGTATGGGGATTGGGTGATTGTCAGGGTGAAGGGGTGAGGAGTTGGCTAGGGTGACACAGTAATGTTTCCAGCAACTGTTAGCTGTATATAGCTGTATATAAACAGGGTTGTTCCATTAAAACATACATGGTACCCTGGGAATGTAGTTTTAAAAAAATATGCCAGGGTACTTGAATTACTGGAAAGGTTAATATAAAACTTATACAGAATACCCTGGCTGCCATGTAAATTTGAAAGAAACAGCAAATCATTTCAATTTATGATGAAACTAAAACAGGTATTAAAAGAAATATATTAAAAACTAAATCATTAAACAGTTCTACCTTATCGTATTTTGACAGGAAAAGCTAGAATTTTTTTGGTCAAGTTATCTATGTGAACTGTATTTTCCCTCTAAAATGTTTAAATTCGGTGCCCAATACTATAAGTGGTTTAGAACTAGCACATGATTCAGTAAAGGTACATATTTTAATGTGATGGAGGGAAAAAATTATTTCTCATGGTAAGATGTGACAGCTAAAAGACATCTTTTTCTTTTATCATAACCATTTTTCATAAATAATTATCAGGATTCATCTTGTTTCCAGTAGGACTAAAAATTAGCAGCTACCTTCTGTGCTTCTTTATTCCAATCCATCAGTCGAATCTTCAGCAGAAAAGTTATTGTCTGAAATGAGGTACTGATCAACATGCCCCACCAAGCACCTGTTGAAAATAAACACAAATTAAACTTAAGTTTTTTTTTCTCAGTAATTCAAACAAGCACATTGTGTAATTATTTATGTAGAAAATGAAATCAGTACAAATACAACAAGAGTGAAGTGAACAGCCCACTGCCTGTTTTCATTGCAAGCACAAATAGGGCATGGCTGAATCTGAAGACTATTGGACAAACATTTGCGATGACCTGGACTTTTGATCTGGGTATGTGGTCTTGAACTAAACTATGTGCTGAAACATTTAAGTTCTTGTTAAACTTACCATGATCAAGACATTGACCTCTGACCTTTAGACCCTTTATTATCCTGAATGCAAGCAATCTACAAAGTGTGGTCAAGGAACTTACCAAGGAACAAAATATGGTTCTTTAAAACCCTCTTTTCTTTAGGTTACAATAGCCCTGACATTTGACCCATGAATCAACCAAGACTGCTAGTATGAAAATCATAAGCAATTGCAAAATAGGTCCAGTTAAATTACTTGGGGTGACTTTTGACTTGATCTGACGTGATTGTTGCTGCAGTAGGTGGTTTTTAAGGTATCTTCATGGGGTGGGGGCAGAATCTCAACATCCTCCATAAATGTGATCAATGATTCCCAGTTTAATTAAATTCTATATTTTCCAAAGATGCCTTTCTTGTAGTATTTAACAGCTTTTTCAAGACATCAGACCAAATATCTTCTGCCCATATTGCACACACACTACACGGGTGTGAGGAAGGGCATTTTGTGCAAGTCATTTTTTGGTTGTCTTCGCTGACTTTAAAGCATCTGACTGCAGAAAGAGGGAAGAAAATAAATATGCACATACAACATACAAGTTGTCAAAAACGGTAAACTTATACTGAGAAACCTAAGATGTGTCTAAAAAAAAATTTAACAGTGCAATACAAAATACACTTGAAGAGCATCTGCCTCGGATGCAGGAGGTTGTGGGTTTGAACCCCTGCTAAGTCATACCTAAGACATTTAAAAATGGTACTAATGGCGGCCTTGCTTGGAGCTCAGAATTAAGTGATTAGTGTTAGGACTGGTTGGCCTGGTGTCGGGATAATGTGACAGGGTGGGACACCATGCGACATGTCTGCAGCATGATGCCCAGTACTAAAAATCACTTTAAACTGTCACACTGCAGACATCAAAGTGATATGGCTGACAATTTTTTAAAGCTACACTGAACATCTAAATCACACACACACAAATTACACTTGAGAAAATAAGTCTTATTGATTGATATCACATGACCAATAACTGGTAAAATATGCATAAATATAACTAAATTTACCAAGAAATATGTAAAGGAGTATATGTGCGGTATATTAATGCCTTTTACATAATATACCACTGAAAATAAATGCTGGATGGTCAAAATGAAATAAAAATTGCAATGGATTCTTTGGCAGCATTTTTGACTGTTGCAAAAACAAGGTTTAATTAGTGCTATGTAAGATTAATTTGTATTGTGTGCTGTCTTTTGTCCATGATTTTATATTATATATATGTAATTTGTATTGTATAATTAACCTTTTTCCCTAATTGAGGGTAGGGCCTACATGTTTAATGTCATGTAGGGTAAACATGTTTACTTTGGTTTGAGTTTTAGCAACAGTCTTGATTCTAACTTTATAATCTTCGAGAAACAAATTTTAATATCAGTTTGATTAAAAACTTTGTTAAGATTTCCTTCATCTTGGTCCTCAAATTGTGTCTAAAGTGTTTATATTAAAGCTGATGACACTATAATAAATCATTCCATAACTGAACATCAGTCTTAGTGGAATCAATTTTAGGTGAGTTAAGCTGAGAGGATTTCATTTATTTAATAAATTATTCATTGGAATTATAAAATGCTCATTAATACTTTTCAGATAAATAACTATTTTGTTATAATTGTGGCTAGAATAAAAATTTAAAAAATTAAAGAATTTAAAGTATCATGAATTAAATCCAAAACAATCCTAAAAGTTCTATCACAAGTCCAACTGTACAAACTTCCAATCCAGTGGTATTCCAAATAATTTCCAATGTTGGTATACCTGTAGTCTCAAATGTGCTATTATGCATGGCCTGGAATGTGGTAATGTGCTAACATTATTTTGATGTATCACAATAATACAATAATAATAAAAATCCAAAATATCTTTATCTGAATCACTATAATTCCAAATTAATTTTTCAGTTGAAGATTATTGAGCACTTTGCAATTCAAGTGAATAATACATTTGAATTAAAAATATCCACCACAATTCTACTTAAAATGTTAAGGCAACAAATAATAATCCTAATATAAGATTATATATCCCTCAACCTGACATAGGTTGCAAGTACCATTTTCATGAAATAACTTAATAGGAAATCTCCTTTCTAGAAGTTTCTAAGGTAAGAATCAAGACTTTAACTCAAACTGAAGTAAACACATTTATCATTAATAATGATCCAAAGATCTAATTCAAAGTTATTGAGACATGTTAGTTATGTATTATGTTGTTTAGAAAATAAATGTCACTGGTCAGGTACACAACTTGATTTTCAACAAAGATCAAAGTCAAGGCAAACAAAATAAAACCATCAGTGCAAGACTAATTTTACCTGATGCCATCAGGTATGTCTTGAGCATCAGAAAGATAGCAACAGGTAGGGCAATGGCATAGTATCCGATGAGATTCATAATAGCTCCATACACCTGGTGTCCACAACCACCTAAAATACCACCTGCAACACACTGAAATGTACACAAAAATTATAGTGCTTAAGCAGGTTTTTTTGTATAGATAGAGACTGAAAACTCTGTCACACGAAATATTATGTTTGCTAGATCTCTCATATCAATTAAAATGAGGAACATAAATTTTAAATTCTGGACCCTAATCAAACTTTCAACTAATGAACAAAAGCTTACACTGATTGACAATATGCTCTACAACATGAACAAAACAGGTCTTATGCAGAAAAAGGCTACATGTACCTTTAAGACTCAATAACATCAAGTTTGTAATTCTGACACTTTTCAAAACTTTCAACTTATGAAACGGGCCCTGAGTGGCCGAGTGGTCTAAAGCGCTATCCATTACAGATCATTGCCATCTCACCTCTGTCTGTGTGGGTTCGAGTCTCATATTCGGCCAATGTGGGTATGTGAGAAAGCTTGCCAGTAGCTTCTCGTGGGTCAGTGGTTCTTTCCGCAGTTTTCCCCAGCTTTTTCCTCCACCATTAATACTGGCCGCCATGTATAGCCTATCGTGTGCTGAAAAATGGCGTTAAACCCCACAACAACAACTTATGAAAAATCTGTTATATCAATCTGCACGATAATAATTATGTCCTAAAACATGCAATAACAAAAAATGCCTTATGTAAAGAATGACTTTACATTTAACCAAGAACCAGCCTCCAACTCTTTTACTTTTGACCATATTGGACCAAAACTGAAATCAAATCAAATTTAGAAATAAACCCCAATGATAATCAATCTGGAACTTTCAGATAATGTACAAAAAGTTGTGCTTCATTAAATTATATTATATTCTGCCTTAAAACAGGCAGCTTAAGCCCTTCACACTTTCCACCCACCCCTATGTTTTTGCTCCTGCCAAATATATATAATTACCATATATACTCACAAGTTGAGTCCAACTATGAACAACACAGATCCTTATATGCTATTGCATTGTGCACTTGCAGATCTGGATGCAATATTGTTTGTTTTACTGACTACTAATACAAATATGCATAGACCCAGATATACTGGCACATAATGTGATTGCAAATCTGGGTCTCAGTAGTTTGCAGCTTGATGCGACCTAGAAGTGAGTATATTAAGTACTATAATATCACATGCATGTATTTATTTTGCACAAAATAAATTGACATAGAGTAATACTCCATGACCTTGGGTATGCAGTATTAGTCTTAAATAGCAAGTTCATCTTTTCCTATGCAGTAACTATTTTATTATATACTCATTGTTTTCCTACCTAAGGATTAATAATAAAGAAATACGCAACAAGAAACAAATTGAAGTTATGCTGTATTTAAAAATAAATATACAACCATAGATTCATCAGTACACAGTAATAATATTAATGTGCATATAGCACTGCCCAGCACCTTTGAACTTCATCACACTTAACATTAATTGTAAAAAAATTCTCATTTTGATCTACTTAAACCTCAAATTTAGAGTTAAATTATGAAAGAATGTGCATTGAAAAATTATTTGCTGTTGGTTTTAAATGGATGGATTTTGTTTTTTTTTGGTGATCCAAGCTAATTCTGCTTTTCTGCCTAAGGTAAACTGGATTTATTGGTTCAATTCAGTACAGATAGGAGAATGTGATTTTAGTTGGAAATGTGGCTGAAATTACAGTTCAATTTCGGTGTGCATCATTAATAGGATTCATTATTTCCATGACAAGGGTCATGTCATTTGGATTTGCAGAACTAAGAAAGTACATTTTGAGGTAAATCAAGATGCATAAATGTAAGTATATATATATATATATATATTACAGTTCTTATTACTGAGTAAAGAATACAAATGTTTCTGTCCTGTCACTTGCATGTTCTTTGCTGGAGGGACACGAGCTATGAACTGTATAATACAGTGTTTGTCTTCTGTTGCTAACCTATCAGAGTAAAAAAAAATTAGTTAAACAGGGAGAATTGCATCTGTTGTATAAAAGTCTATATAGCTAGTGTATATAATATTTTTTCATCATCTAGGCTTATTAGCTCTTATGGTTTAGTTTCCTAACAAAACCTTTAGATGCATTTTGTTTTAGTTTTTGGGGTGACTAGTAAAATGGTATGTCTCTGATAAATATGTGATAGTCCTTGGCATCAGTATGCTTTTCTGTGCTATTTTTATAGACCATAGAAAGCACTGGTCTGAACTATTCTATTTGTGAAACGTTACAAATATATGTCTTAATTAACTATTTTAATGATTAGAATGGTATTTCAATTACTGGTTCTCTTGTGTGTGTTGCTAGCATTGCAAATATTATGTTCATTTGTTTGAAAGTTTAATTTGTGACTCAGTGAAATAGCCCACATTGTTAAATTTATCATCTCTATTTTGAAATGGATGAAAAGCTTGTTTAGTTTATTCACAAACAAATGTTATAAGTTGAAAGCTAAAGCATTTGCTACATCAACGTACACTGTTTGTTTACAGTCAAAGTAGTTCCTAATACATAATACTATTTTGAGACACACGTCATACAATATGAAGCAGTGCGGTATGGAAAAATACTGAATGATTCTGACAGTGTAATGTTAATGGAGAAACAAATAAGCATATAATAATTAATAAGACTCACCTGTGACACTGATACTGTGGAAAATTGCTCTTTTTATTTTATGGATAAGTAATAACTGGGTACTTTCTCCTGTAATTTTTTATTTAATGACCCCAATTTAGGAACAGATATTCAAATACAGATGCACAAGAAAATAGAAAATGCATACCAAACTATACATCCCTCTGCGATTCTGAGTTTCCTGGACACTAATCTATTTAAAAGAAGTTTAATACTCCAATCATCCTTAGCAACACTGATGATGCCACTGTTGTTAACAACCCCTACAAATGGAATAGTGCCACATTTCTCTTTTTTTAAACATGGACTTGACAACTCTTGCTTCATGTTTTGCAGGGAAAAGATGTACATTGAGGTTGAAACAGTATTTAATAAAGTAATATTTTACTGTGAACCATAGGTTATCATCACTGGTAAAAACTCTACAGGTGGAAAACTGGCAAAGAATTTTACGGACAATTTTGACTAAGAGTGCAGGGAAATAATGTCAGAGCAGTTATCATGTATTATGCATCAATGCATAGGTACATTGGCTAAAACTGATGGAAACAAAATTATTACATCATAACTAAATTTTCAATTACGGCCAAATGTTGTTAAATGTTCTTAATTCTCTATTCATGATGATGATGCACTCAGCCATGATTCTTCAAACTAAGTCACATGCCTAGATTATACCTGCATGGCATCTGTCAAGTGTTCCAAGCTTAGAATCAGAAGCAAATTGCTAGCAAGCATCACCACATCACTGCAAAAATAAGAACAATATATAAAAAAGTATTTTTATTCAATTTCTATATTTCTAAAATAGACATTACAATTATGTTAGGATGTAATCTGTACAACGAGATAAACTTATTTTTTTTCAATATGATAAACTTATAATAAATGAAAAGTCTCAGCATATACCAAAACTGAAAGACTTGCATATTTATTCATGTTTCAAATGAATGACTGTGAATACACCTGACACTGTCAAGTCAAGAAATGTAACAGCCAAAAGTGTTATTAAAATATAATGGTTCAAACGTTATTCCATTTTATGGACAGATATATAATTTATATATCTTGTTGTGGCCTCAACTCTCAGTTAACAGGTATGGCTATTATGTGTGACATACTTTCTAGTCATGGTAAAAGATTAACCAAAATATCTTTAGTGGTTCAAAAGTTATCTTTCACTCAAAAAAATGTCAAAAAATTACTATACTATGGATATAAAATTAATTAATAGTAAAAATAGACTGATACTCTACTGGCAACAATGAATGTCCAGAACTTCAAAATAAAACTGTTTCTTCTTCTTTTTGACTGCTGAATGATTAACTTCAGGAGCAATACTAATAATTTCAAAATGTCATGGTGTCCAATCTGACTGTAAGATAGGCATTACATTTATTTTGAACCAATTAAGGATCCTAAAAAGGTTTTTCATGCCACCACCACCACCACCCCATTTCTGGAATAGGCATTTAATAGTAACCATGCTTTAATTGGATAATAATGTCTTGCAATATCAAAATAAAATGGGGCAAGTGGTATCCCTATGTCAATTTTAGTTTTCACCAAAGAATTCATTGTGAACAAAACTTTTCATGCTGTTAATCATGATGTAAAAAATCTTGGAATTTGCACTGTATTTGTATTGCTACACTTCCATCAATGAAGCAAAATTTGCACTGTATTTGTATTGCTACACTTCCATCAATGAAGCAAAATTTGCACTGTATTTGTATTGCTACATTTCCATCAATGAAGCAAAATTTGCACTGTATTTGTATTGCTACACTTCCATCAATGAAGCAAAATTTGCACTGTATTTGTATTGCTACACTTCCATCAAGGAAGCAAACTTTGCACTGTATTTGTATTGCTACACTTCCATCAATGAAGCAAAATTTGCACTGTATTTGTATTGCTACATTTCCATCAATGAAGCAAAATTTGCACTGTATTTGTATTGCTACATTTCCATCAATGAAGCAAAATTTGCACTGTATTTGTATTGCTACACTTCCATCAATGAAGCAAAATTTGCACTGTATTTGTATTGCTACATTTCCATCAAGGAAGCAAAATTTGCACTGTATTTGTATTGCTACATTTCCATCAATGAAGCAAAATTTGCACTGTATTTGTATTGCTACATTTCCATCAATGAAGCAAAATTTGCACTGTATTTGTATTGCTACACTTCCATCAAGGAAGCAAAATTTGCACTGTATTTGTATTGATACATTTCCATCAATGAAGCAAAATTTTGTTAAATGTTTCAACTCAGAAATGTTAGAAAAGTAAACATATATTATACTCAATGCATCTGATAACTTAGGTTTTTAATTAATGGTGAAAAACATCAAATCCTTATTCCTGCCCAATAATTCTGACCCTCTCATGGATTGCTGTATCCTAATTCAAAGTATATAACATAGAAACTTACTCAAGTGATATAAAAGTTATAAAACAGCAAGTACATTGTATTATTCAATGAGTTGTATAATTTTCATATCAAATGAATACTAGATGCAATTCTATTGATCAAACAGCATAATAGACTTTGCTTTACTCAATGATGTTGCTATATGATATTGCCAGGTGTTACATCTTGATGTGAATGAAATGTGACATTTTAATACAAATAAAAATAATCATTGTGGTAGATTATTTTATTACCTGTCATTAGTGAATGCTAGTGGAAGGACTCCTTTCAGGGACAGAATAACTACTGATACAGTTACTGCAAAGAATCCTAAAAGGATTAAAAAAAAGTACATGAGCTGATCTCAAGGGCACTTAGTACACTCTAATGTAAAATAAGATTCCAACAGAATAATATAAATATGAACAAGAGATGTCAAGAGAGACAATTAACCTTTCCAAATGCTTGCATTTTTATGGACATGCAACTTTCTTCATTTGTCAGTTAGGTTATTACTAGGCTTAAGTACAATCTTCCTAATTTTTAAGAACACCAAAATTGACAAGCAATCAAACTGCTCCATAAATCTTGTCGAGACAAAGCTTCTTAATAAATCAAACTAAAATGACAGATGAAAATTTGATGCTTATATAATTACAATGTTCACAAGCCACAAAGATTTATATAGGCTATCAAGAACCATAATTTTAAAAATGTACTATATACACTGCTTATAAGCTGATTCACACTGCAGACAACATAGACCCTGGTCTGTTGTCATATAATGCACAAGCATATCATGGTCTATGTTGTTTATTCTACTGAGTACTCTTGACAAACTGCACAGACCCAGTGTCAGTACATTGTAAGCTGGCAGATCTGGGTCTGTACAGCTTTTAGTTGGACTTGTCTTATAAGAAAGAATATAGGTTACTACAAAATCTGCAGATCAAGCAAAGTTATTAGAGAACATGACAATCTGAATGGTTGATTTGTTGTGAGGCATTAGAATTCCTATCCTGTGATTAGGCATATAATTATCATATCTGACAGCCACATACAACACAAAAAAGTTTTTCATCTATTTGCAAGCAAACATTTTTTAGTTATTTTTGTACTTGGACAACAATTTATTTATTCAGTAATGTAAAAATAACATTTATGCATAAATGGCTGAGGTTAAACACTTTCCATACTTTTATAAATAATAATTTATTCATCAAGTGATATGCAAATCACTTGTGAGCAGTGTTGAGGCACACACATGAAGAGTGAGGAACACTTAAGAGAAGTAAGAAACACTTATAAGCAGTGTTGAGGCACACACATGAAGAGTGAGGAACACATAAGAGAAGTAAGAAACACTTATAAGCAGTGTTGAGGCACACACATGAAGAGTGAGGAACACTTAAGAGAAGTGTGAAACACTTAAGAGAAGTAAGAAACATTTATGGGCAGTGTTGAGGCACACACATGAAGAGTGAGGAACACTTAAGAGAAGTAAGAAACACTTAAGAGAAGTAAGAAACATTTATAAGTAGTGTTGAGGCACACACATGAAGAGTGAGGAACACTTAAGAGAAGTAAGAAACACTTATAAGCAGTGTTGAGGCACACACATGAAGAGTGTGAAACACTTAAGAGAAGTAAGAAACACTTATAAGCAGTGTTGAGGCACACACATGAAGAGTAAGGAACACTTAAGAGAAGTGTGAAATACTTAAGAGAAGTAAGAAACACTTATAAGCAGTGTTGAGGCACACACATGAAGAGTGTGAAACAATTAAGAGAAGTAAGAAACACTTATAAGCAGTGTTGAGGCACACACATGAAGAGTGAGGAACACTTAAGAGAAGTGTGAAACACTTAAGAGAAGTGAGAAACACTTAAGAGAAGTAAGAAACACTTATAAGTAGTGTTGAGGCACACACATGAAGAGTGTGAAACACTTAAGAGAAGTAAGAAACACTTATAAGCAGTGTTGAGGCACACACATGAAGAGTGTGAAACACTTAAGAGAAGTGTGAAACACTTATAAGTAGTGTTGAGGCACACACATGAAGAGTGAGGAACACTTAAGAGAAGTAAGAAACACTTATAAGTAGTGTTGAGGCACACACATGAAGAGTGTGAAACAATTAAGAGAAGTAAGAAACACTTATAAGTAGTGTTGAGGCACACACATGAAGAGTGTGAAACAATTAAGAGAAGTAAGAAACACTTATAAGTAGTGTTGAGGCACACACATGAAGAGTGTGAAACAATTAAGAGAAGTAAGAAACACTTATAAGTAGTGTTGAGGCACACACATGAAGAGTGTGAAACACTTAAGAGAAGTGTGAAACACATAAGAGAAGTAAGAAACACTTATAAGTAGTGTTGAGGCACACACATGAAGAGTGTGAAACACTTAAGAGAAGTAAGAAACACTTATAAGCAGTGTTGAGGCACACACATGAAGAGTGTGAAACACTTAAGAGAAGTAAGAAACACTTATAAGCAGTGTTGAGGCACACACATGAAGAGTGAGGAACACTTAAGAGAAGTAAGAAACACTTAAGAGAAGTAAGAAACATTTATAAGCAGTGTTGAGGCACACACATGAAGAGTGTGAAACACTTAAGAGAAGTAAGAAACACTTATAAGCAGTGTTGAGGCACACACATGAAGAGTGTGAAACACTTAAGAGAAGTAAGAAACACTTATAAGCAGTGTTGAGGCACACACATGAAGAGTGTGAAACACTTAAGAGAAGTAAGAAACACTTATAAGTAGTGTTGAGGCACACACATGAAGAGTGAGGAACACTTAAGAGAAGTAAGAAACACTTATAAGCAGTGTTGAGGCACACACATGAAGAGTGTGAAACACTTAAGAGAAGTAAGAAACACTTATAAGCAGTGTTGAGGCACACACATGAAGAGTGTGAAACACTTAAGAGAAGTAAGAAACACTTATAAGCAGTGTTGAGGCACACACATGAAGAGTGTGAAACACTTAAGAGAAGTAAGAAACACTTATAAGTAGTGTTGAGGCACACACATGAAGAGTGAGGAACACTTAAGAGAAGTAAGAAACACTTATAAGTAGTGTTGAGGCACACACATGAAGAGTGTGAAACAATTAAGAGAAGTAAGAAACACTTATAAGTAGTGTTGAGGCACACACATGAAGAGTGTGAAACAATTAAGAGAAGTAAGAAACACTTATAAGTAGTGTTGAGGCACACACATGAAGAGTGTGAAACAATTAAGAGAAGTAAGAAACACTTATAAGTAGTGTTGAGGCACACACATGAAGAGTGTGAAACAATTAAGAGAAGTGTGAAACACTTATAAGTAGTGTTGAGGCACACACATGAAGAGTGAGGAACACTTAAGAGAAGTAAGAAACACTTATAAGTAGTGTTGAGGCACACACATGAAGAGTGTGAAACAATTAAGAGAAGTAAGAAACACTTATAAGTAGTGTTGAGGCACACACATGAAGAGTGTGAAACAATTAAGAGAAGTAAGAAACACTTATAAGTAGTGTTGAGGCACACACATGAAGAGTGTGAAACACTTAAGAGAAGTGTGAAACACATAAGAGAAGTAAGAAACACTTATAAGTAGTGTTGAGGCACACACATGAAGAGTGTGAAACACTTAAGAGAAGTAAGAAACACTTATAAGCAGTGTTGAGGCACACACATGAAGAGTGTGAAACACTTAAGAGAAGTAAGAAACACTTATAAGCAGTGTTGAGGCACACACATGAAGAGTGAGGAACACTTAAGAGAAGTAAGAAACACTTAAGAGAAGTAAGAAACATTTATAAGCAGTGTTGAGGCACACACATGAAGAGTGTGAAACACTTAAGAGAAGTAAGAAACACTTATAAGCAGTGTTGAGGCACACACATGAAGAGTGTGAAACACTTAAGAGAAGTAAGAAACACTTATAAGCAGTGTTGAGGCACACACATGAAGAGTGTGAAACACTTAAGAGAAGTAAGAAACACTTATAAGTAGTGTTGAGGCACACACATGAAGAGTGAGGAACACTTAAGAGAAGTAAGAAACACTTATAAGCAGTGTTGAGGCACACACATGAAGAGTGTGAAACACTTAAGAGAAGTAAGAAACACTTATAAGCAGTGTTGAGGCACACACATGAAGAGTGTGAAACACTTAAGAGAAGTAAGAAACACTTATAAGCAGTGTTGAGGCACACACATGAAGAGTGTGAAACACTTAAGAGAAGTAAGAAACACTTATAAGTAGTGTTGAGGCACACACATGAAGAGTGAGGAACACTTAAGAGAAGTAAGAAACACTTATAAGTAGTGTTGAGGCACACACATGAAGAGTGTGAAACAATTAAGAGAAGTAAGAAACACTTATAAGTAGTGTTGAGGCACACACATGAAGAGTGTGAAACAATTAAGAGAAGTAAGAAACACTTATAAGTAGTGTTGAGGCACACACATGAAGAGTGTGAAACAATTAAGAGAAGTAAGAAACACTTATAAGTAGTGTTGAGGCACACACATGAAGAGTGTGAAACAATTAAGAGAAGTAAGAAACACTTATAAGTGGTGTTGAGGCACACACATGAAGAGTGAGGAACACTTAAGAGAAGTAAGAAACACATAAGAGAAGTGAGAAACACTTATGGGCAGTGAGAAACATTCATGAACAGTGAGAAACACTCTATAGTTGATGGTAAGCAAAAATTGTACATAGTTATTTTAGTATTTAGACAATATATTACTCATGCAGTAATGTAAAAAAATTCAACACAATCATTTTTTCATGCAGTAATGTAACAATAACACTCATACACAGGTTGCTGATCTTAAATATTTTCCACAGCAATTCAGGCAAATTCTGAAGATACTATTTTAAAATCACTGTTCTGGAAAATGTATGAATTTAGCAAAACACACATAATTACTTTGTTCTTCTTTGTTAGCTGTGAGTAGGCATAAGCTGTGAAATATCGTCAAAATCTGCTATTCATTGTATTTAAGAAATTCCAAAGATGAAGCTTTCAGAACAATACTGTTGACATCAATTAAACAACAAGAACTAACAAATAAGTTTGTTTCTCTGCCTGAAACAGATACCTGAATGTTTTCACTTTCAAATGACCTTACCTTGACCTTGCTTCAGAGTCTGAGGATGGGTAGGAGTGCATGAATGATGAAAGGGTTATGCTTACTGATTTTACAGCTTGAGTATGACAGATATCTCTTCCAAAGTTCAAGATTTATTACTGTATAATAAAAACTGTAACCAAAGACTTAACAAAGAATTTCAAACAGCCTTGACCATAGTATTGTTCTAGGTGCATGGATATGAATGAGTACAGCTCGCTAATTCTACACTCCAAGTATGATACCAAAACTGGTTTGTAATTTATGACCATACAGAACATATTTAATAAAAACCTTTAACAATATCTTATCTTCATGTGACTTTGAACATGGTGTTCAAAACAGGGTTTCAATTAAAATTAATATGAATGGGTACTAAACTACCTAATCCTATAGACCAAGTGCAATAACTAACCCTACCAGAGTTTTCAATTTGTGACCATGGAGAAAATCATACATAAAAAAGTAATTCACAAGATTACTGAATGATCTTGATTTTGTCTGTGGATAACAGTGAGGAGTAGGGTGCATAAATATGAAAAGGGATAGAATCCACATTTCTAAAATCCATGTATGACAGCAATCTCTCCATGGGTATTGGACTTGTGACTGTATAAAAGTGTGTGTGATTTAGATTTTTAACATAGCTTTATAACAATTTTTCAAGTCATATTGCTACAATGACTGCAGTGTGGCAGTTTATAGATATGTCTAGCACTGGGGCATTATGCCGTAGACATGTAGTATGATGTCCCACCCAGTCACATTATCCTGACACCAGGCTGACCAATCCTAAGATTACCCTCTTACCATTTTTGTAAGTCTTAGGTATGACTTGGCCAGGGTTCAAACCTGCAACCTCCAGCATCTGAGAGATGGATGCTCTAACCACTAGGCCACTGGAGCAGTGACTGTATAGAAGAACTTAAACCAAAACCTTAATTAATACACATATATCAGTAAGGATTTATAGGAACAAAATAAGTGACCATCAACCAACAAAATAAGTGACCATCAACCAACAAAATAAGTGGACATCAACAAACAAAATAAATGGCTATCTACAGACATAATAAGTGTCCATCTACAAAGGAATCCAGGTTTTTAAAAGTTTAGAGGTGTTAAATTTGGCCATATCTATTTATTTTCTTTAATTGGTAGAAGTTTTGAACTACTGACCACCAATTATCAAGGAAGTCCTAGCTGACAATGCAGCCATGACTGGTTGATTTGCTCCGAGATTGTTACCAACCCTCACAGAGGCTGCAATGGACACACCATATGGGACCTTAAACATGAAGAAAAAAAAAACCTGTTAAATTTGACACATTATTTCAAATTAATGGACAAGTTAACGCAATGTTTGTATGTTGAACTCACACTAAATCAGAATACCATCAATTCTAATGGTAAGAACTGTATGGATCACTTTATTCTGTCAGAAATATAACTATCAGAATCATATATACTTAAACACAAGTCAAGTCTAAACAGCAAATAACAAAACCCAATCACTGCATAATGGGCCAGCAGATCAGAGGCCATATTTGCTCTATTACTTATTCCTAACAAACTGAATAAGACCCTGATCTGATGGTACATTATGCAATGTCATATCTGGGTCTGTGCAATTCAACTTATATGTAAGTACACACGGTAACTTATTTCACTAGAGCTCTTTACCTTTAGTTACAAACAAATGATTGAGTGATTTTGAATAGAACCTAAACCTAAGGTGTTTGTGTGTGTGTGTGTGTGTGTGTGTGTGTGTGTGTGTGTGTGTGTGTGAGATTTGGATTTTTAACACAGAAATTAAAAATTTCAGTCATATCACTATGATGTCAGCAGTGTGGCAGTTTATAGTGATGTCTAGCATGATGTCCCAACCAGGTCCCATTATTCCGACACCAGCCCTAACATAAGCCTCTTAATGCTGAGTGCCTAGTGAGACAGCATTTGGTATCGTTTTTACAGGTCTTTGGTATGACTCAGCCGGGGTTCAAACCCATGACCTCCTGCTATTATTTTATCTGTCATGAATCTGCTACTACTTTATCTGCCATGAATCTGCTACTACTTTATCTGTCATGAATCTGCAACTACTTTCTGTCATGAATCTGCTACTAATTTATCTGTCATGAGTCTGCTACTACTTTATCTATCACAAATCTGCTATTACTTTATTTGTCTTGAATCTGCTACTACTTTATCTGTCATGAATCTGCTACTACTTTATTTGTCATGAATCTGCTACTAATTTATCTGTCATGAGTCTGCTACTACTTTATCTATCACAAATCTGCTATTACTTTATTTGTCTTGAATCTGCTACTACTTTATCTGTCATGAATCTGCTACTACTTTATTTGTCATGAATCTGCTACTACTTTATCTGTTATGAATCCACTACAACTTTATCTGGAGCCCCAAGTGGCCAAGTGGTCTAAAGCGCTCTCTGTTACAGATCACTGCCATCTCACCTCTGCGTGGGTTCGAGTCTCGGATTCAGCAAATGCGGGTATGTGAGAAAGCTTGCCAGTAGCTTCTCGTGGGTTGGTGGTTCTTTCCAGGTTTTTCCCCTGGTTCTTCTTCCACCATTAATACTGACCACCATGTATAGCCTATCTTGTGTTGAAAAATGGCATTAGACCTTAAGACAACAACTACAACAACTTAATCTGTCCTGAATCTGTCACTAATATATCTGTCCTGAATCTGCTACTACTTTATTTATCCTGAATCTGCTACTACTTTATCTGTCATGAATCTGCTACTACTTTATCTGTTGTGAATGGGCTATCACTTTATCTTTCCTGAATCTGCCACTACTTTATCTGTCCTGAACCTGCCACCACTTTATCTGTCATGAATCTGCTATTACTTTATTTGTCATGACTCTTCTACTACTTTATCTGTTGTGAATCTGTTACCACTTTATCTGTCATGAATCTGCAACCACTTTATCTGTCATGAATCTGCTACCACTTTATCTGTCATGAATCTGCTGCTATTTTATCTGTCATGAATCTGCTGCCACTTTATCTATCACAAATCCACTGCAACTCCATCTGTCATGAATCTGCTGCTATTTTATCTGTCATGAATCTGCTGCCACTTTATCTGTCACAAATCCACTACAACTCCATCTGTCATGAATCTGCCACTACTTTATATGTCATGAATCCAACATTACTTTATCTATCAAGAACCCGCCACCATTCTGTAATCAATTTGCCACCACTTTATCTATCACAAATCTGTCACTACATTACCTCTTATGACTATGCTACTACTTTATCTGTCATGAATCTGCTACTACTTTATCTGTCATGAATCTGCTACTACTTTATCTATCACAAATCTGCTACTACTTTGTCTTGAATCTGCTAATACAAATGATCAATATATGTACCACATATATGTACCACTGTATTATTTAATACTCAAAATGAAGATCACCAGTGTGTATCATAACAATTGATTAATATATTTATTGAGTCACTGAAGCTCAAAATTGGTCTTTGCTTATTTTCACCTCACACGGCACCTTCTGTGTTAAGAAACAATACTTTTGGAATACTGCTATCCATCTGAACTAAAAATAATTAAAAATAGATGGTTCGTTTGAAAAATGAAATGCCTTCTGAAGAACCTCTAACCCCAACCCATCCCCATCCACCTTATATCGTTAATTAGGAACATTTCTATGGAAGTTTGCAAGTAGGTTTTGAAGTTAACTTGCAGTACTGTTTGCCAGGTCCTATCTATACCTCCTAATTATATAAATTTGCCAGGTCCTATCTATACCTCCTAATTATATAAATTTGCCAGGTCCTATCTATACTTCCTAATTATATAAATTTGCCAGGTTATATCTATACCTCCTAATTATATAAATTTGCCAGGTCCTATCTATACCTCCTAATTATATAAGAAGCATTTGTAAGGCAGTAAAAATTTCTTCTCTGTAAGCATTTTTTTTACAATCAATTATTATTAATGACCAAAGGAATGGATAGTTAGTGTATATCTTAATTAATGTGAACAAATCACATTATTACAAATGCTTGAAAGAATGGATAATTAGTGAATAGATTAACTGATGTGAACAAACTCCATTATACTTAATGACCAAGAGAACGATTAATTCGTGTATGTTTTAATTCTGTGAATAAACGTCGTTATTACAAATGACTAAAAGAATGGATAATCAGTATCAAGCTTAACTGATGTGAACAATTATTACTAAGGAATAAAAGAATTGATAATTAGAATATAGCTTAATGTGAACAAACTCTGCTATTACAAATGACTGAAAGAATGGATAATGGATAATTAGAATATAGCTTAATGTGAACAAACTCTGCTATTACAAATGACTGAAAGAATGGATAATGGATAATTAGAATATAGCTTAAATGATGTGAACAAACTCCATAATTGCTAATGAATGAAAGAATGTATAATTAATTATCTTAAACTTATCTTTCACACTTACCATGAATGATATATATGATATGCTCATTGTGACTGTGTGTCCTGCCAACTGAGTAACTCCAAGAAGACCTAGAAAATAACCAAGGTAGTATTAAGAAGTTGAGTTTGTTTAATTTGTTTTTTCCCGCTGGCCTAGGAAAAATGGTAAAATGAAAATATAGCTAAAACGTTCTAAATACACTTTGTGTACCTGAACATTCTAGCCTTAAAAATGATCTATACTGACAACTGCTTATTTTTGTTACTCTATTTATGGTGCTTCAATGCAAGTTTGTAATAAATATAAAATGATCTATTAATACATCTGATAACTTAAATAAGTTTACAAGAATTATTTATTAATGATGAAATTATCACTGAAAATACATCTATCCTTAAATGTTCAAAATGGATGCATTGCATTTCACATTTCATTATAACACAAGTCTAAAGATGTTTAGAATTACTTAATATGGAGTCTCCCAGAAATGCAAGATATAATCACACATAATATATTTGTAATGTGATACACATATTACAACATCAATTATTTCAGACCGTAGTTCTGGACATTCTTTTTCTTCTTTTATCTTTATCGCATATTTTGTATTATGTGAAAAGATTATACACTACTATGTGTATGTCACTTACTCATTTTCGACTGCAATATTTAATCACTGCACTTAAAATGTTTTATCTTCAAATCCAAATATTTACTGGATTTGAGGTTATCTCTTTTAATCAAAATGTGTAAATGAGAACATTACAGCTACACAGAAATTAAATAGTGTACGTAAAAAGAAAAGATTAATCTGTGCATCAGAATCAACTACTTTTAAAAAAATAAAAAAATATAATGCAATACATGGCCACCGATCTATCACTAGCACTGAAAAATCATATAATCATGAGAAAATATTAAGAGACCTTTTAATTGAGTGAGATCTAGCATTTACACCAATTATGTAGTCCAACTAAAATGGATGTCTTTCTTTATACATCTCAAATTTCACAAATCAGTCCATTATTATTCTTTGTTGTCAACACAAATTTTTTTTATAAAACGTGACAAGTTAGTGCAGTTATTTATTGTGATGTCATATCTTATTGATGATGCATGAGAGGTATTGTGTATATTTACTTACAACTCAACTCCAAACAACATGGACCCTGATCTGCTGCTGTATGGGCCTGGGTCTATGTTGTTTGTTCTATTGATTACTCCTAACAAACAGCAAATACCCAGATCAGCTAATGCAGAATGCATCGGCAGATCTGGGTCTGTGCAGTTGGTCTTATAAGTGAGTGTGTATGGTATACAGATCGTAATGGGAAGATAGGTTGTCTTAAGGGACCCCTAAATTTGGTTTTCTTTGCCAAGATTCTGCATTTTCCTGCTAAAGAAATCTCTGAACAATAGGTGCAGACATAAAATGTAGGATACATTGAAAGTATGTGAATATGTGTCTTTCCCTTTTCATGTAGGAAAAGTGATTACATATGCTAGGATAAAACATCATTGGAAGGGAAATATTAACAATTCCACGCCATTTTCAACAATATGGCAAAACATGTCATAAAGCGTTCATATCATGGAGTTCACTAGAGTATTTCACTGCTATGCTACAAATACACAAACAATTAATCTTACACTGTTTCCAAAAAAATACTAGCTAGATAACAACACCAGGACATTTTGAGGTAATTATACAAGTTTTGACATGGTATATATATATATATATATATATATATATATATATATATATATATATATATATATATATATATATATATATATATACATATGCAAAACATAGTAATTGCTGTTTTCAGAAACTATAAATATCTGCACCATTCAGATCATCAGGTATCCGCTATTTTAAAAGCTTGGTTTAAACAGAAAGATCTATTAGAAAAGAAGCAATTATAAAAGTTGTTTTCACATGTGTATTTTGTAGGATAAAGCCATTTATTGTACAGACAATGATATGTAGAAAGCAGCAGTGAAAACCTCAATAGATCACACTCACAAATCCTATTCCATAAGAACTGTTTTGTATCAACAATGAGAACAGAAAGCTCAGGCGAGCTACTTACCAGTTTTGCCTTTAGAGTCTGTAAAGGGAATTTTGCAATAGGCTGGCCTTTAGAGACTGAAGGGGATTTTGCTATAGGCTGACCTTTAGAGGCTGTAAAGGGGATTTTGCAATAGGCTGGCTTTTAGAGGCTGTAAAGGGGATTTTGCTATAGGCTGGCCTTTAGAGGATGTAATGGGCATTTTGCAATAGGCTGGCCTTTAGAGGATGTGGAGGGGATATGGCAATAAGCTGGCCTTTATAGGCCATGAATAGGATTTTGCAATAGACTGGCCATTATAGACTGTGAAGGGGATTTTGCTACAGGCTGGCCTTTAGAGGCTGTAAAGAGATTTTGCTATAGGCTGACCTTTAGAGGCTATAAAGGGGATTTTGCAATAGACTGGCCCTTAGAGGCTGTAAAGGTGATTTTGCTATAGGCTAGTCTTTGGAGGCAGTGAAGGGGATTTTGTTACAGGCTGGCTTTTAGAAGCTGTAATGGGGATTTTGCTAAAGGCGGGCCTTTTGAGGCTGTGAAGGGGATTTTGCTATAGGTTAGCCTTTGAGGCTGTGAAGGGATTTTGCTATAGGTTAGCCTTTGAGGCTGTGAAGGGGATTTTGCTATAGCCCAGCTAACAAACAACGTTTTCACAACATTGCTATATGGTTGTGTTTTGGTTACGTGGGAAAATAATGTTTTGGCAACGTTGCTAAAACGTTACACATGAAAATGAAATTAAATAGTCCTCTGATCTAAAAGATATAGTAAATTACAAATGGTATGTAATTGCATTGATCCTAATACTATGGACAAGAATTAACATAATTTTTGTCCAAAGAAATTATATAACATTTTTACAACGTTGTACCAATGTTGTGGTCAACTTTACATTATCAAAGAGAACACTCATAGTTTCATAGTTCATCCATTTTTATTTTCAAAACCAATAACTAAAAAGAGGTTGCAAGTTTTGTAGAAAAACATTTTACTTGTCAGCTTTTCTTTATTACAAACATGAGGTACTGCCATTGCCTTAACAATATTTTATGTATCTACGAACCAAAGACTAGCTCATCCTGTACCGACCGAATTACATTGAGGCCAGAGACGAATCTCCTGTTTCCCGCTATTTTGAACCACCAAGGTAAGAACATTAAATAGTTAAATAGTTAACGTATATTCACATATTTAGTTGCAGAAAATAATGTTGTTGTTTTTATTGGTCGATGTCTGCTGTTGCAATCAAGCACTTGTAAACTGCTATGAGAGAGGCTCAATCACATTTTCAAACAAAGAAAATGGGATACATGTATATCGACCAGCATGTTCATCTTGTGAAAATGACCTAACTGCTTGGCATATTTCTGTGACTTTTATCCGACTCATATTAAGTAAATTATATTGTTACACTGGTATATTTTTGGAACGAAAAATATCGAGGATAGGATATGTTACCATGATAAAATGCCATCCGTTAGGCTAGTAATTCGAATTAGGCACGTTTAGCTCAAGAGCACAAGATTTATCGTTCTTGACCAAAATTTATATATATAAAAGAGATACCAAGTAATTTAAATTGATTTCAATCACAAGTGAAATTCAAATAAATGTATGTTTAGACATATGTATAAATATACTGATTTATATAGATGTGACAAAAGAATAAATTTTTTGATTATTACAGACATGGGGGCGGGGTGGATAAGCTGTAGTGGTTAGCTATTAAATTTCATGGATGTAGGTCAAAATATGTATAGAGATGAACATTTACAGGTGTTTTACTACATATACACCATTACATATTTTCTGGCTATTTTAATTACATCTTGGAGTGAAATGTCATTTATGAAGTTAAACGATTCACAGTGGTTAATTTGTTATATAATTGCTGTTAGTACATTGTGTTGCATACTTGGTGTTAGCAAATTGTTTCAAGTTAGAGCAAACAAACTTGCATGCAAACTCATGACAAAAAACTATATTAAAGCATATTTTGTCACATTATTATTATTATTACATGTATTATTATTATTATTATTATTATTATTATTATTATTATTTTCAGATATACAACTTGAGCTCCTTAGGCGTGAGGGAGATAGTGTCTGCAGGATGATGAAATGGCTATGAACAAAAAGACTCTGGTCAGAGTATAGTCTAAAGGGACATAATGGGAAAAAAAGCAAAAATGTCTGGCGAGTAATTTAAAAAAATAGACAATTGAAATCAAGTCATACTTACTGATCAAAACTCTGCATATCACAAGGTTTTTAAATGCTTTTTTAGTGTGGTAACTCATGTCTAATGTACAAACAACTACAAAACCATTTATCTACAGCATAATAACTCATTTGTAGTGTGGTAACTCATGTCTAATGTACAAACAACTACAAAACCACTTATCTACAGCATAATAACTTCTGTCTAATGTACAAACAACTACAAAACCACTTGTTTGTAGTGTAATAACTTGTGTATTATGTACAAACAGCTTCAAACAGCATATTTGTAATATGAAGACTTGCCTATAATGTACAAAAAACTCTAAAAAAATATAGCTGTACTTATTTGTAGTGCAGTAACTTTTTAATAATCTATAAACAACTGCAAACAGTATATTTGTAGTGCAGTAATGTGTCTAATGTACAAACAACCATAAACAGTATATTTGTAGTACAGTATCATGTGTCTAATGTACAAACAACCACAACAGTATATTTGTAGTATAATATCATGTGTCTAATGTACAAACAACCACAACAGTATATTTGTAGTACAGTATCATGTGTCTAATGTACAAATATAACCACAACAGTATATTTGTAGTATAATATCATGTGTCTAATGTACAAACAACCACAACAGTATATTTGTAGTACAGTATCATGTGTCTAATGTACAATTATAACCACAACAGTATATTTGTAGTACAGTAACATGTGTCTAATGTAAAACAAAAAAACACAAATAGTATATTTGTAGTACAGTTACTTGTGTCTAGTGTACAAAAACAACCACAACAGTATATTTGTAGTGCAGTAACATGTGTCTAATGTACAAACAACTAAAAATCACATAACTCATGTCTAATGCACAAACAACTGCAATCAACATAGTCCCAGGCATGATCTCTATTTTATCAACACAAGTCATAAAATATTTGATTGGTCATTTTGAAGTTAGACATAAATTTCAGCCAATGAAATTGTTAGATTTTAAACTAAAACATAAGTTTAGATTTAAGTTTCACTTGTGAACATCAGACTTTATGGCACACAATGCAGAAGTAACTGGAAGAAGAGGGGACATTGCAATAACAGTGGTTACCTGCTATAAGTATGAGAACTTCAAAACTCCACCATTCTAAACACCTCATTGCCATTCCTGGTACTGCCAAACCAAAAAATTGCCCCCAGTCTTCAAGACACTCCCATGAAAAACCTGAAGAGAAAGAAAAAAAGCAAGCAATATGTATGGATGGATGGATGGATGGATGGTTCAAAGTACAGTTTAATCACACATCTATACAATAGTGCAATAGTGGTTATAGTAACAGTACTAATTAATAGGTAAGTTTTTAAAATATAAAGAAAAAAATTGGATTAAAAAACAATACACAATAGTTGGCATACAGGTTCAAATTCTGTAAAATGTACATACAATAAAACAAATATAAAATCCTTAAACTTATCAGTCCATGTCTGTAATATAAACTGCATTCCCTCCAGAAGTCCATGATTTTGTCAAGTGGTACAGTACATGCTCACTTTAGAGTACAAATGCACAGACCTAGATTTGTCATCACATAATGTGTTGGTAGATCTGAGTACAAATACACAGACCTAGATTTGTCATCACATAATGTGTTGGTAGATCTGAGTACAAATGCACAGACCTAGATTTGTCATCACATAATGTGTTGGTAGATCTGAGTACAAATGCACAGACCTAGATTTGTCATCACATAATGTGTTGGTAGATCTGAGTACAAATGCACAGACCTAGATTTGTCATCACATAATGTGTTGGTAGATCTGAGTACAAATGCACAGACCTAGATTTGTCATCACATAATGTGTTGGTAGATCTGAGTACAAATACACAGACCTAGATTTGTCATCACATAATGTGTTGGTAGATCTGAGACTAATCAGAAGAACAAACAACACAGAACTCTAATCATATGAATGACAACACAGACCCTGATCAGTAGAACACACAACACAGACTCTAATCATATGAATGACAACACAGACCCTAATCAGTAGAACAAACAACAGACTCTAATCATATGAATGACAACACAGACACTAATCAGTAGAAAACACAACAGACTCTAATCATATGAATGGCAACACAGACCCTAATCAGTAGAACACACAACACAGACTCTAATCATATGAATGACAACACAGACCCTGATCAGTAGAACACACAACACAGACTCTAATCATATGAATGACAACACAGACCCTAATCAGTAGAACAAACAACAGACTCTAATCATATGAATGACAACACAGATACTAATCAGTAGAAAACACAACACAAACTCTAATCATATGAATGACAACACAGACCCTAATCAGTAGAACACACAACACTGACTCTAATCATATGAATGACAACACAGACCCTAATCTGTAGAACACACAACAGCAACTCTAATCATATGAATGACAACACAGACCCTGATCAGTAGAACATACAACACCGACTCTAATCATATGAATGACAACACTGAGTCTAATCAGTAGAACACACAACACAGACTCTAATCATATGAATGACAACACTGAGTCTAAGCAGTAGAACACACAACACAGACTATAATCATATGAATGACAACACAGACCCTAATCAGTAGAACACACAACACAGACTCTAATCATATGAATGACAACACAGACCCTAATCAGTAGAACAAACAACAGACTCTAATCATATGAATGACAACACAGACTCTAATCAGTAGAACACACAACACAGACTCTAGTCATATGAATGACAACACAGACCCTGATCAGTAGAACACACAACACAGACTCTTATCATTAGAACACACAACACATAATCCAAGCAACATCTGTTATTATGCCATTTGTTATACATCTACCCAGCCACATTGATTGCCAAAATATAGCTAGGAACAGATTTCCTAATGGCAATTAATTGGCATGTCATACCAATACCAGTGATCCAGCCATATGTTCTGATTATTTACCATGTCCTACTAAGTGCTTATAGCCAGATGTTCTGATTAATTACCATGTCATACCATTACAAGTGCTTACAGCCAGATATTCTGATTAATTACCATGTCATACCATTACAAGTGCTTATAGCCAGATGTTCTGATTAATTACCATGTCATACCATTACAAGTGCTTACAGTCAGGTTTCTTGATGGTAATTAACTGGCATGTCAAAACACTACCAGCACTTATAGGTAAATTTCATGAAGGTAATAAATTGTCATGTGATACCACTACCAGTGCTTACATCAGATTTCCTGATTGTAATTAATTGTTATGTGATACCACTACCTATTCTTACAGGCATTCACTAGCCCTAAAATCTTAACAAAAATGCCATCATCATTCAATAGTTTTTTTTTCTAATGCATTTTATTCTCACTGGCCAATATTATTCATCTTCTGTCTTCTGTTACGGCTATTGGATTTAATTTTATTTATTTTTAATTATTAAATCCAAAATTGTCATTTAGGATTTATCATTCATTAAATGAGAATTTTTTCTAGAAAATTCATTTGACCTGGACTTTACTGTAAACAAGTTTTGACCTTGGCTTACAGTGGTCTAGTTCCTGACCTTGCTTTAGACATTGTCAACAGGTCTTCAATTTCATTGGTTGATTTCAGGGACAACATTTTATAAGTGAATGATTTCCTTCTAGAACATTCCATTATTACGTGACTAGGTGAAGGTAGACTCTTCCTCTGACCTTCTATCAATTTCTAGAAAAGCGCGTGATCACTTGTTTACTTCAGAAAAGCAGTTATATATAGCTGTGTTTTGGAAGCTAAAATCAGTAGATTTTGGGCTTATTGTAAGCTATAAGTTGTGTATTTATGTTTGAGTTATAATTATCTTGTTCTGGACTTGTGTCAATTCGTTGGAAAAGAAGAATTATTCTAATTATCTGGAAAAGGACATATGTTTCATAATTTCATTTGGATGATTTAAAACAAGAACTGTACCACGTGACATTGTCAGCCATTTTGGATTATTACATCGTCAAGATTCGAACCTGGAACTATTAGAACATTTATTTATCAGGACTTGAAATTCCATTAGTGGATTATTTTTTGTGAATTCTATATTTGTTGGATTTGATTCTCTAAAACCGTAAGTTTAATTATTTTATGAAAATAATTGTACTTAATAAAAATCATTGTTAAAGTTTTACAAGCTTGTTAGTTTTCACTCTTTCTGTGTTGCTGCTTATTCGAGCCTAAGCACGTAACACTTCACATAAGTATTTGCAGTGTGACATTAAACAAGGAATATGCAAGAGAAAACAATCATGTTTTACGTTAAAGAATATGCAGCAATCATTGACTTTTCTGTGCATATAGGCCCCAGGTGGCTGGGTGGTCAAAAGTGGACTAGTTTGATCATTTGGAATTATTAGTTATAAGATTGGGTCACAATTTCAACATGCATTTATTGTAAACAGGCATGAAAATTCCGTAAGATTTACACTTAACTGTTAATCTGGTAAAAAGACTACCATTCTATACAGCACTCCTTTGTTATTTCACCATTCATTATATTGCGATTCTGATATAACAGTCATGCCATAAAATCTGACAAGTAAAAACATAAATGTCTCTTTTCCAATATTTATTTAACTGGAAGATCCATTGAATGAGTTTTTCAAGTTTGGCATTGCCACAACTTGTTACATTTGTCTCTAACATTATCCATCATTACAAGTTATTGCACTCAGTAACAAGCTAGAGAAATTGCCAAATTGCCACAAACAGCAATCAAATGTAACAAGCTAGAGAAATTGCCAAATTGCCACAAACAGCAATCAAATGTGCTAGGTGGGGTTTGTTTGGTTCTCCAAAGCTGTCCTTTAGCCATGACTTCAATAACCCATGCACCCTTCATCAAAGAAAGCCAACAATAATCTTCAATAAAAACAATGAACCTTTGAAGTGGCCAATTAGAATCATGAAGCCCTAACCAGGCAAAGAAGCCTCTATCTTGATCCTCCCTAGAACATACATGACTAATACTAAGGATTTCAATTTCTGCAAGAAGCTGCCTTTTGGCCCAATGGACGAAAGAGAGAAAGTGACTCATAATCATCTCAAACCATAAACAATCCTTTCCAACAGACAAGGCATGAAGCTCACTACTCCTTGTAGATAGCATGGGGAACAGGAAAACAGTTCTAAAGGTAAGGTGCTCAAAAGCTTCACCCAGTGACTCATGATGAAGTTATGACAAAGCCATCAAAACACACAAAAGGCATTAGCTAGCATAATATAGGTCTTATATGACTGGAGAAACAAGGATCAAAGCCAATAGCTGGACCTTGCAGAGCCTGAACATATTAGACAGGGCTGCCCTATAACCCTTAACGGTAGATACCAAACATTCTTTCTTTGAACAGGAAGTGAAGAAAGTCTACCACTGCACTTTGAGAGGGACAGCAAGGATTAAAACACTTTCTACTGCAATAAGTTACAGATGATGCAGTTTGCAACTTTGCTTAAAAACAATGGACTGACTGATTGCTGAGGTGAGCCAAGCATGAATGTGGAGAATCTGTGGACTGATGGGAAGACGAGACCCATATCTGATACAACAGGTCCCTTCTCTGTGGTAATGTCCTGGAATGACTTATCAACAGGTCAAGTAGATAAATGAATCATAATCAATGGGACAAGAATGTTTCTGATTGGTTGGAAGGCATATTGAAGACAAGTCCACCTTAGACTAAAGGCATTCACTGACCAAGCCTGCTTATCTGGTACTGGGGAGACATAAAAGTGGAGCTTGTTGTTCAGTCTAATCTTCTCTTCATTTCAGGTCATCCAATGAGTCCAATACTACTTGTTTTCTTTTTCTGCAGATATTTTTTCTTTTTCCTTTTTTGTCCTCATCAAGAAATGCCTAATTTTGATGTCTAGCTGATGAGGATGAGTTCTCAACACCTCTAGTAGATTTCACATGGTCTTTGATTACTTTCCTGGATGTCAGTGTTATTTTCCCTCAGAAATATTGTCCGTAGATATCTCTGTTTACTGTCCTATTGCTTTCACATGGGCAAGCTAATGTTGAAAGAAGTTTCTGTTTCAACAGTAGCTTGCCAATGTGTTAGCAAAAAGATTTTTTTTTTCTCACCACAAGCTCATCAAACTATTTTTTGGCCATGTGGATATACACAAGCTAATCCAGATGTGAATCCTCTAATCAAATCAATCACCTTCCAATTGATATTTGGTACGTCCATTGAAAGTTGCACAAGTCTTTGTGTCCCAAAGGAAGAACAGGCATCCTCAAACTTAACATTGTCTGTGGTAGCATAGCCAAAGAATGTAGGAGTATACAAACATGTGAAAACTCTGGCCTTCATTCCAAGATCAGAACTGCCTAATGAAATTAAAATTAAGAAATAAGCATGTGGTATCTACATTAATTAAAATAGTATCTACACGTGTCTCACCAACTGCACTGAACCAGCTTGCAGAGATAAACATCGACTCAACACATAAACAAGTTCAAGCAAAAATAAAATTTAAACACAGCTTGTTGAAATTACATACTTTTTTAAGATTTTATGGGCAATTCTTTATTTTCCACACTTTTCCAGGTCTGGAGAAAGCACTTTTTTTATAAGACTTTCCTGATTTTATATCAACCCTGTGTCACCAACTGGACTGGTTAGTAGCAGAGGTGAGAGGGGTTGGGGTAAGGAGCCTGATCATAGTTCTGATAAGAAGTGAACATTAAGAACAGTGATTGGTCACAATTCAATCCTGGAATAAGTAAGCAAGGTACTGTATTTTCTAGTCTATAAGTTGATACATTTTGACTTGAAAGTCATTTCTTCGCCTTATACTCCTAATCAACTTATTTATGGATTATGTCATTGAAATTGGATAGACTTGTATATGGATTACAGAACCCGGTATGCTATTAAAATTGCTCTATAATTGGCATAATCAAATACAGGTAACACAGAAGTACAAATTATTGTTAAATTACTATGTCAATAAATTGTAAACTAATATGACTGTGTTTATATTTATACATTTTGTCATCATTTAGTTTGCATTCTGCATGTATTTTCTTATTTCTAAACATCAAATAAAAGAAAACAATTACTAGTAAAAAAATGCACTGGGCTGCATAGTACACTTACAGTCTATACTCTACAGTGTATGGTACTAATTTGTTTGTTCCGAAAAAAGATATGAAATAAGTTTGTTTTGTTCATCCTTTTTAACCATACTGCATTCTTCCTGATCACATTTTATCAAATGGTCCATTGAAATTTGCTTTTCCAGTATACTGTTGGACACACACAAGCAATTACCGGCATAGCTTTTTTTCAATGATCTATTTGATCCTACAAAGGGATGTAATCCATATTAACTTAAGTGTTCTATTATTATTTATAAAATACCATAGATTATGCTTTCTACTGAATCATCCAAATCATATGTTTATAATTGTATTAGACAAAGTTTCTCAACTAAATATGGTTTAAACTAAGATAAAATCAAATATATAGATAGATTATTAATAGAACATCAATGATCCATTTTTAGCTTCACATTTCAGAATAAAGGAAACTGTAATGTCAACACATAATCTATATTCATCTTTAACCAGCTGTCATTTCCATGTCTCTCTTTGATGGGCATTGTTTCATTGCTAAGGTACTGGAACATTTGAATGAGTTAGGTATGTTTTGATCAATCTTTTCAGTCATAATCATGCATTTAAATATCCCTGTACACATTATACAATTTATCTCACAATGCCTCTGGTCAAATAATGCAAGTCTTACACAGTGACCTTTAAACTGGAAGTTGTAAAGTTCGCAGATGAGAAAGATGGGAATATGGCTGATCACATGATATAATGTGATAGTGAAACATGTGTCCAGGATTGGCAAGCTTGCATTATGCATTACAAAATAAAAAAACAAAGAAAGCAAATCGTGGCTACAAAACAAGATGGATTAATATTGAGGATAAATTAGAAGAATATGTCTTGATACAACATGACACGTGTCATGGAATGAAATGGAGACAGACAATAATGAGAACATTTCCAATGATCTTTGTCCTGAGATAGCTGCCATTTTTCATCCAGATTTGGAAGACAAACACTTTGAGGGATTTTCAGATATTGGAGATGATTACGTGAACTCTTAATCATTTTCTTAATCAGAATGTGGAACAGTTCTGCTACAGGTAATAAAATGAATTACAACATAGATGTGCTTTCAATTATAATTTACATGTTAAATAATATGTATTATAAAACTGTTCATTTGTAAAATATAGCATTTCATAAATATGTTAAAGTATTGATGCTGCTTTTCACAGATATGTTCAAGTATAATAAAAAATATTTTCATTTATTTTCTTTTTGTAACTTTTCTGTTTTCTGTCTCTTAATTGTCTTCACATTTCTGATTTCCCTAGGGATAGCCTCATTTCTCTATTGTTAGTATCACTGAGTTTCATCTGTTGAATCTTGCACTCAAGACTGGTTTAAACTGGAATAATCAGGTTAAAGCTTTACACCTTTAATTAACATGTACATAGCATGCACAGCCATGTGGCTATTGTTTTTTGCAGTGGATATCAAAATTGAAACAAGCATTGACTGCTTTTCAGCTGTTGATAACTGAATAAAGCAACTTGTACAGGAGTAAAATCACAAGCATGACAGCATCAGTGAAGCAATTTCACAATTGCCAGTAATATGGAATATCATAATGTGATACCATTAATATATATGAAACCAGAAGTTTCTACTGTAAAATATGAAGCCAAGTTATTGACCTTCTCGTCTACTCCAAATTGACTATATATGGAAAATTTACAAAGTGAACTTTCAACTTATACTCCACTTCGACTTATCGGCCGGAAAATATGTTAATAGTGAGATAATATATTCCTGTTGTTGAAATTATACTTTTGAAGAAGTCTGTTTTCATGGGGGTCAAATTAAAGAAAGGGTAAACGAAGCATTTCAAATCTTTTAATCAATATACAAACCATAATGAATTGTAAATGATGCTGATGAAAGAAATGTAGATTTATAACCACTGTCATTATAATTTGATATATGCTACTAAATTTTGCTTGTCCGGACATAATCTAATTTTTAAAAAAATAACATTTGTATCTACTGTACATCAAGAAAATTATTTCTTCATGATTTATTTATGGTCTTTCAATTTTACAGACCATTCTGTTATTGTTCATTTGATGGAATATTCAACATATTATTTGCTACATAATGCTGAGTAAAGGACTGCAAAGTGTCTTTCCCAAAGATGCACCAAGCTTACTTGGACTCATGTCTTGGTATTTATTGAGCCTGTGAGCTATGGATTATAAATCCAATGTTCTACCAAAATGAGCTATCAAGATCAAAATCTCTTTATGAATGTATTAAAAATAAACAGCGTGGTTTACATTTTGTCAAGCTACTCACCAGTCCAAGTAACTCTGTATACTTTCCACACAATTATGTAGATTACATGGAAAATCACCACACTCCACAGAGCCAGGGCAACAGCAATTGAAGCACCCCTGTCCAAGTAAAACATGTACAAGATACCTAAGTGGATGCAATATGGTATACATTGGTAAAATTCATTGGTAGCAGACATTTTTAAAATCTTTATATCATAAATTTTAATCATTTATTACATGACAGGCAAGAACTGTTGTTTGTGCTGTTGTGTGTGTGTGTGTGTATATATAAACCAGATAGAATGGAGAGTAGTATCCCTGGATTCTTTAGAAGAATGGTTGATAAATATTTAATATAAATAATACTATCATACAGGTTAGAAATTTTTAATCAGACTCTACGGAAAATCAAACCCAGGTCCACTGGAAAATGGTACTCATCACCTTGTCTGCACACACGAGCCCATATTCCCTCATGACTAAGCACTATATGTTATATATATATATATATATATATATATATATATATACACACATACACCCAGCTATAACATGATAGTTGGGAGCCATAGAACCCGACCATGTTATAGACCAACAAACAATGTTTTAAGCAACCTAGTTATTTCCAGTGGGGTAGGTAATAAATGCAGTGGTACAAGACATGCCTCGTTCATACAGTTACCATCTTAAATCAATGCATATTAAATGAGAAATACACCAGTAGTGAAATCAGAATGCATTTATATTTTACTTTTTTTTAGAGAAACATTGGTTGGTACATATATGTGTATACTGTTTATATATACATGTTTAATGTATACCATGAACTGAGTATCAACATGATGTACTCACCTACAAATCTAATCACATACATTGAATCCACAATACAAGTGATTCCATAAAAAATATGCACACACACACACACGCATTTAAAATATTCAAAAATGTTGTCAAAGGTCATGCTAGTCTGTATTCAATGAAAAAGCATAGCATAATCATGAAACGGACAATGAAGCACATAAAGTATTCATTATGTCCCAAGTCAGTAAAAGTTAGCTTGCGTTTTAAGCCACCATTGGTTGCATTTGTAAGCATAAACTTTTTTCCCGCAAAGAAGAAAACTTTCACAGCACAGTAAACATATTCCAGTCACATTAGAAAATTAAAACAATCAAACAGATTCCATTGCTTTAAGTTCGGTAGTGAGTTCCTTAGAAGAAAGGTTCTTTGTTTATATTGATAACTGTAGTTAGTTTTCTTTGATGAATTACAGTAGTCACAATTAAAGGACTCAACCAGTGTTCAAACCTGCTAAAACCAGCATCTGAGGAGGATTCTCTAACCACTTAGGTCAGCCAAGATCCTAGATTAAAATTTATAATCATTATTACAGTAAACAGGTTTACTTCAATTTGAGTTAAAGATAGTCTTGATTCTGACCTTAGAATCTTCCAGAATGGAAATTTCCTATTGTCAAGAGTTTTCAGAAAGTGGTAATTTTGACCCAAGTCAAGCAAAGGCTATATAATCTGCTTTTCCTTAGAATTACTTATTCTTGCTTTAACATCTGAAGCAGAATCAATCTTATTGTTATGTTCAGTTTTCAATTTGGGTGGATTAATTTATTCAAATTATTGTTCACAGGAATTACAAAGTGCTCAATAATATTCTTGGATTGGAAAATCATTTTGGAATTATAGTGAATTCAGACAAGAGCATTTTAGATTATATTGTGATACATCAAAAAACTATATGCAAATCTGCACACTACAGGCAACTGGCATACTAGCATGCTTGAGACTCACACATCAACACATTCAATATTGGAATTTATTTGGAATACTACTGAAATTCAATGGGAACTTCCTACATTTGGACCTGTGATAAAACATTTAGGACTTTTTGTGATATAATTCACAATACTGTAAGTTCTTTCTAAATGTTCACTTTGTATTCTGGGAAAAAAAATTATTTCTTGAATTTTATAAAACTGGTTTTTTACTCTTTTCTATTACCTAGTTTGAGACCATATAGTTATAACAGTGTGATTTAAGTATAAAGCCTGGGCATCAGACCTTTGATCAATTTATCTTATTTCTTTAAGTGCTTTTTAATCGCAGCCTGATTTCATGATGATTTAGCATATTTTGTACAAATTTAAAACCCAATGATAGTGATCACTTTTTGATTAGGAAATTTTATAAATTGATTTGACAGAATAAAATAACACATCTTTATTGTTTTTCTGAAGATAAATAATTATTTCTTGACTAGATTTTGAAAAAGAAAAACTGAGAAACTCAAAATCTGCTAATAACATTGAGGCTACAGCACTTTCATTGCAGCTCATTACAAATGAATTTAAAACTATAGGTAAATGGATATAGGGTTTGGGAGGAGGGGGGTTCAAAGACTAACATTATAACAATTGTATTCACAGTCCTATAATCTAAAACACCTACCTTGATAGTTACGATGTTGGATAGGTGGGGGATCCGCTACACCCATCCAATGTAACTGTCAGGGTCAACGTCTTGCACTGACTGGCTATTGGACCCCCATTACTATAACCACTTACTGAAAGTCTTAATTTCATTTGTAAGTGTTAGCCGCTGAAGGTAGCCTAATATGTTAACCAATATAAAGGTAGATTTAAGGACGAGAAAATGGGTTCCTCACATGTGTGGGCAATAATGATTTGGCCAAGTCACAATAAACTCATGACAGCATCAATCCACGAGTCATGCTTATGTCAAACAAAACAAAAACATTCTTTGCTTTGAATAATGAACTTCTGCTCAGATCACAAATGCCAGTTTAGATAAATGGTTAAGACCATGCTGTGGAATGTTCAAAAACTTAGATCGCCTACCATTGGTAGAATGTTTTGTTTGATACAGATATAGGTATTATGCTCAAGGTGGAGAATCCCCATTTCTAAAAATAATTACATAGCAGATGCCTCAAGAAGAATTCCTATGCTTAAACAGGCTCTAGAAAAGATAGAGAATAACTTTGGTGGGGAAAACAGAATAACAATAAAAAATTAAGCAAAATTATAATTAATATCAATTATACGAGTTTAACAATTATCATGGCATAAACTGTCAGTTGCCAACTCACAGCCTTCGGGTGTTATTTGCTGAGTGATTCGGCAACTGACAGTTTTATACAATATAAACTCACAAAAAGCAACATTAAACTAATAAATAAATGACAGCTTATAAAATGAGGACCAAACATGTGGCTGCAGTCTTAACTTGTTACTGGCAAAAAAAGGTATAATGATGAGGTTCACAGTGTAAGGAGTTACTGACAAAAAGGCATTATTATTTTGGGTTCACACTGCAGAGATTTGTTGGAAAATGGCATTATAATGATGTTCACAGAGTAAAAAAGTTACTGACAAAAGGGCATTTCAATGTATGGAGTTATTGACAAAATGACAATATATAGTGAGATTCACAGTGTAAGGCATTACTGGCAAAAACGGCATTATAATGAAGTTCCTTACTGACAAAACAGGTGCTATAAATGGGTTGGCAATGTTAGGAATTCTTAGCTCTAATACACTTGGATACATTCATGGAGAAAAGAAAATAAAGAAATATAAAAGAAGACTTTTGCAATAAAATAAAATCATATTTTATACTTTTCTTGATGATCTAACTGCAAACTATATAGACCCAGATGTGCTATCACACAGTGAGTCAGAAGATCTGCATCTCTCTATTTATTAGGAGTAACCAGAAGAACAAGTAACATAGACTCCAATCTGTCAGTGCATTATGTGACAGATCAAGTCTATGTTAATTGTCTGTCAGTGCATTATGTGACAGATCAAGTCTATGTTAATTGTCTGTCAGTGCATTATGTGACAGATCAAGTCCATGTTAATTGTCTGTCAGTGCATTATGTGACAGATCAAGTCTATGTTAATTGTCTCAGTGCATTATGTGACAGATCAAGTCTATGTTAATTGTCTGTCAGTGCATTATGTGACAGATCAAGTCTATGTTAATTGTCTGTCAGTGCATTATGTGACAGATCAAGTCTATGTTAATTGCTGTTAAACCAGATTCACAAATATGGTAATTGGTTGTCATTATAACACTGGAAACTAGGGTAGAAAATGATAATTTGTTCAAATATTCATCTTTGCAAATGCTGGTAAGCAATGGTAGCAGTAAGACATGGATGGTACAGAATAAGAAATCCATTCTGGACAATGTCAGCATTTAAGGATAGCATTACAATATTTGACAACATAATTGGTAGAGACTGTACATACTAGCATGATAAAATTACTTACATGATTCCAAGTTTCAGTCCAATAATAAGTGCGGCATGGGCAATAACATTCACAATATTGGCAAGCACACCTATAATGAGGCTTGGTAACACAATACTCTGTAAGGAAATTAAAACTATAATAGCATTAACATTCTATAGTCACAAATTGTTTAATGTATTTGGACTTGAAACCTTAAAATAATTCTGTAGAACTACTCTTTATTATTTGAACATGTTCCATGGCTGCACTTACTCTGGGCACCCCAAGCTGGGGCACTCAAAAGATACCTTGGCAATGAAAACTCCCAAATCTGCCTTGATCATGTCACTTTTTGTTTAGTTTTTTTCAACTGTTAACTGTCATAGCAACATTCTGAAAAATAACACAGCATGAGCAAAATGTATTTTCACTTCCTCTAATTGGTCCTGGGTCATCTCATTAAGTTTGACCTACTATGGACTAACCTAGGAATCTGTGCTGACCTAAGCATTCAATGTTTCCAAAATTAGACCAATCCTGAAAACCCTTTAACTTGTAAAAGTGAAAATAAAAATAGATCCAAGCCTTAACTTGGGACCGTCCTGAGCCTGCCCTAAAGTGCTAGTATCCAAGACTAACTATACCTTTGTGAGACCATCCACCTGCTCTAAAGTGCTAGTATCCAAGACTAACTATACCTTTGTGAGAACGTCCACCTGCTCTAAAGTGCTAGTATCCATGACTTAGATTAAACTACACCTTTGTGAGACTGTTCAGTCTACCCTAAAATGCTAGTATCCAAAACTGTACCCATGTGGGACCGTCCTCGTATCCAAGTCTAACTATATCTTTGTGAGACAGTCAAGAGCCTGCCCTAAAGTGCTAGTATCCAAGACTAACTATACCTTTTAGACCATCCAGAGCCTGCCTTAAAAGTCCTAGTATCAAAAACTAACTATCCCTTGTGAGACAATCCAGAGCCTGCCCTAAAGTGCTAGTATCCAAGACTAACTATACCTTTTAGACCATCCAGAGCCTGCCTTAAAAGTCCTAGTATCAAAAACTAACTATCCCTTGTGAGACAATCCAGAGCCTGCTCTAAAGTGCTAGTATCCAAGACTATTCCCTTGTGAGACCATCCAGAATCTGCCCTGAAATGTTAGCTTGAAGATATGTATATGCATTTAACTGTTGTCTACTGATGATTACTGACTTCTCGTAACTAGAGCTGGGAGTAAATTTAAATTTGAAAATCAATTACCACATCAGTACCAATTAACTATTGATTTTAAATTGTCTGATGGTACACCTCTCCCTCGACAACTTGTGCACATTGGAGTCCAAAAACATTGACAACACTATAAGTGAGGCATGAGTTATCAAGGAACCTATAATAAAAAGACAAAAAAAAGATCAACACAAAGGCAAAAGGGGTTTGGGGGTTTGGTGGAATATAGTGTTGATTACTCACTTTATAATCGTGCTGAGATTAACTGTCAATAAATATCTCTTCATAACGGTGTTGTTTATTTTTTTCTCATAGAGTAACATTAATTTCAGGATAAATTACAGTATATTGTGGAGATCATTGAAAACATTATTCCACGTGGTTTCTATTTGCTTAACATGTGTACCACTTCACACATTGTGTACTACATCACTAATATTTGTGTTGAATTGGATACATTCTAGTTTTATTGTTTGATCCAAATTAGACATATTTTTTTTAAATACAAAAGATAGACTCTTTTTGAAAAACAATGTCAATCAATTGATTGATCAATCAATAGACAGATTTGATTGCAGTAGAAGTAAAATTAAAAACACAAAACAAGGATTAATCATTACCATCATAAATTTAATGGATCTACAAATTTAACACAATGTAAATTAGAAGACAATAATAAATGTCGGTTGTGAAATGTTTGACAAATGTCAATTCACTTTTTGAAAAAAATCAGTGAATTTTTTGTGTTACTCCATGATTTCTCTTTCCCGCTGAACAAAATCCGCCCTTGCTTGATTTGATACAAAAAACATATTCAAAGTGATAAAACAACACAGGTCTCTTTTAATTGAGTATTTTAATGCAACAAACACTTTGCCAAGTTGTTGATCAAAACAAAGCTGGCAGATAATTAGGTTCTCACAGAAGTACTCACAGGTTTTGATGTGATGGTTAATGGACTCATTTCATGTTTTCATAGAAAAGAATATGTTTCAATTACAATATAATGTTTACATTGAAACAGAAATAAAGGATTAGAATGTGACTTTCACATAGCAAGATATTTTATTGCTGTTTATTTCATTCTCTGTTGCCACCTGTTACCTTTAACCAAACGCTTTCATTGATTGCTATTTCACCAGACTGTTTATTTACAGTGTATTGATGACTATTTATCAACAAATAAACCCTAACATAATATGTGATATCTTAGTTAGAATTTGCAAATTTCACAATATGGAATACATCTTTATGGGCATTAATCACCATGATTCTTTCAGTTGAAGAAAACACTAAAACACTTATATGTACATTAGTCCATCATTGAAACATAACACAGAGAACAAATTTTGTGTTTGATTCTGGATCATATGGATACCCAGTGCATGGTACAGAGCAGCGGGGAAGTGTTCTCTGATCATGGTACTCTAAGGATAATCCGAGCAGCTGTGTTTTGAACTTTTTGAAGTTTCTGGAGTAGATATTAAGACATACCAGATAGAACTGACTTACAATAGTCCAGTCTTGAAAGTACTAATGAACATACAAGTGTTTTAGTGGCATCAACTGAAAGATATTTGCAATGGAACTGATGCATCTCAGCTCATGATATGCAGCCTTGAATATGTTCATGACATGTTGGTGTAATGTGAGAGTACTGTCCAGACTAACACCTAGGTTTTGTACTGACTGTATGAATTTAATGTTGGTGTTGCTGATATGTATTGTTTAAGGCAAAGGATGTGAAGGAGAAAGTATTTGTGTTGTGATCAGAATGGCCTCAGTTGTATCATCATTCATCTGCAGCTTGTTACATGTCATCCATGATTTCACATCAAAAATGCACCTCTCTACTCTTTGGATGGTAGAATCAATTTCAGTTGGGTGGCTAGATTTGTTTATTTGGGTGTCATCAGTGTACAGTTGGTGAGACATTGGATGATGATCTATGACTTGAAAGAGAGCAGCTGAGTATATAGAATGAAGAGAACAAATCCAAGAACAGACCCCTGTGGAACACCACAACATAGATCAACTGGGCAGGAGTGTATTCCATTTGCAGACACAATCTGTTTCCTATTGACTAAGTAGGACTTTAACCACAGTAAGGCTGTATTGTGAATGTCAAATACATGCTGGAGACAATGAAGTAATATATCATGGTCTATTGTGTCAAATGCTGCAGACAAATCAAGAAGGGTGAGGACTGTATTCTTTCCACTATCCAAAACAGAGACAATTTCATTAACTACTTTCAGAAGAGTTGTTTCAGTATTGTGGCAAGGATGATATGCAGAATGTACATTGTTAAAATGTTTGAATTCAAATGAGATACACGTTGAGTTAGAACAACCTTTTCTAAGATTTTTTTTATATGAATGGGAGATTAGAAACTGGGTGGTAGTTCTTTAAATCGTTATGGTCGAGTGTTGGTTTCTTCTACAGAGGCTTTACAATGGCAGTTTTAAAAAATAAAGGGAATTCACTGGATGAGAGAGAAGCATTGATATCAGTTAGTGAAGGCAATATTTGATCTATACCCAAACCAAAATTGCAAGCTTGTTTTTAAGCTTGCAGCAAGCTTGCCGCAAGCTTGTATTTGGAACATTGCAGCAAGCTTGCGCAGGCTTATTTTTGCAAGCTTGCGTGGGCTTATTTTTGCAAGTTTGCGTGGGCTTATTTTTGCAAGCTTGCGCGGGCTTTTTGTTAAATAAGCCTGCACAAGTTTGCAAAAATAAGCCTGCCGCAAGCTTGTATTTGGAACATTGCAGCAAGCTTGCGCAGGCTTTTTTTTTGCAAGCTTGCGCAGGCTTATTTTTGCAAGCTTGCGCAGGCTTATTTTGCAAGCTTGTGCAGGCTTATTTTTGCAAGCTTGCGCAGGCTAATTTTTGCAAGCTTGCGCAGGCTTTTTTTTGCAAGCTTACGCAGGCTTATTTTGCAAGCTTGTGCAGGCTTATTTAACAAAATAATGTCATAAGCATGCACAAGCCTGCGCAAGCTTGTTACTAGCATGCGCAAGCTTGTTATAGCTTGTGGCAAGCTTGCATAAATTTCTTGCTACAAGCATGTGGTCTTTCAAAAATTAAACATGATTATGCCCCCCCCCCCCCAATGTGAAGGGGGGTCCGAAGTATAGATGCCATGTCTTGCAAAATAAAGCTAAGTAACTTCAACTTTGTGGGAAAAAAAATCACAATTAAAATAACAGAATGTCATTGGTTTAAGCATTATAAAAAGTAACAACAAGTGCAGCATATGATATTAATTGGACTTTAATGCCCTGCGAGCGGTCGCACATTTATTATTAATCACTTCATTAAAGTTTGCATCAGAAAGACATGGGTCTCCCCCAAATTCTTTCTTAAAATGTTTTAAAACAAACTCCTTGATTGCTCTGATGACAATGGCTGGCAGGGGAATAGTTTTGACTGTAGCATTATGGGCATTCCTAGACCCTTTTGCACTTGACCCTGCCAGCATTTCTTTGATAAAAAAACAGTCAAGGAGCGCGATTGTCAATTTTCTTGGTTGGCTTGATCCAATGTGCATAGCGTGGGACAGCTGACCCTGTGTTAGATAAACCTCGTACTCTGGAACAAGTTTGCTTTTCTTCACACCAGAGCTCTGAGAAGAAAAAAAGAAATTAAAAATATCAGAAGTTATACATAAACTTAAATAATTTAAATAAGTAATGTTCATGTTCAAGTATTGATAAGCTTCTAAAGATTGCGAAGTTACTGCATAACTGCACAAACTGATGACTAAATAAATATCAACTTTGTATATTCTTCAGGGGTTTTTATCACCACCTTTATCAAGTTTCAATATAGGAACAATGACCTAGGATGATGACAAGAAAATATATATGGATGGATATACATACAATGTTATTTTAATTTTAATAGTTGCCACATGCTGTGTTTTAATTATGTAATGAAAACAACATTTGGTTCCTCGAGTTAGGTTGTACATAACCAAAAACATTTCAGTTATCCTGTACAAATTGTATTCTGTCACTATTTCCTGATTTAAACAAGATACAACAGGTATCAGTGCAATAATGGAAAAGCCAAAACAACAAAAAATTACTCAAGTACCACAGAAATTAGTATGAAAGCAGAACATAATATAACCACAACACAAAAATAATATTACCGTTACACTTTCTTCCCAGGGCATCTTGTTTGGTGAATCAACAAAGGATAAGCCATCATCTAGCAGATCACAATGCGTTTCCAGATTTGTTGATTCCAACTCATTAAATGTCAGTTTAGTTTGTTTAGTCTTGGGGACATTCGTTGGAGCACAATTCTGTGACTGAAAATAGAGAATCTATTTAACAGGTTTTTCTCTTTAAAATTTTCTTCTATTTCAACCTATCCAGTTGTTAATGTTTGGTTTCTAGAAAGTGTGCCATATAAATACAATAAGCCCTGATACAATAATTCAGAAGACAATAGGGCTCTCTGAATATGTGCCAAACTTGATGCATTAAATTTAACTGATTTTGGGTTGTTTAAATAATTTTGTGAGAACTGACATCTTGGAACAATTGAAAATATGAATGGTAGAAGAATAACTTAGGACTGTTTCAGTAAAACATACTTGGGACCTAGGGAAGGCACTTTCAACATGTAGTATTAACCCATAGAGGCAATTTAGAACTTTGTATTATTTTCATGTGAATTTGTTTTAGGTCAGAATACCCACTGCCTTCCTTGGGTACAATGTATGTTTAAATGTACCAGCCAAGTTATTTCTTCTTCCATTCATATTTTTAATTGCTACAATCACATGCACATCAGCTTAAACTAAGGTCAACAAAGTATACTAAGTGAACCAATTAAATCAGTTTCACCTCTAAAGAGTTAGCCAGCTGCTTCAAGAACTTCACCTTCCTGGGTGTAACATCAAAATCTGAAGAAAACAAAAAGTTGTTTTGTAAGAGTGGTATCTTTTAATGCAGAGATCCTAATATTAATATAACTTATTTACTCATTTAACATTCCTTGGTAACATATTACTGCAAATTGAGAGGATCTCCCCATATCCCACACTCATTTAACATTCCTTGGTAACATATTACTGCAAATTGAGAGGATCTACCCATTCTCACCCTCACTTAACATTCCTTGGTAACATTTTACTGCAAATTGAGAGGATCTCCCCATATCCCACCCTCATGTATGTGATCCATGTATGAATAAGCCAATCCATGAGAAATCTAAAAGTTGTTCCTTAATTTTAAAGGGAATATGCTTACTTGACCATCTCAGGTCTGTGTTTAAATGCATTGTGATTTATTTTATTTTGAATTTTGTTGATAGAAAATTTATTTGCTTGATCTTTCTATTACCTAAAGTTGTAGTCTTTATCTTTAATTGCCCCTTCAGGGATTCATTTTCTTCTCTTAGTCTCTGGTTCTCCAGCTCCAACTGTCTGTTTTTCTCCTGAACTTCATTATAAGACCATAAGGGCTGCATAACAGATGTTCCTGGAGGAGGAGACATCAGGTCCCCAACATAGGTGTAAGGTCTAAATGCACTGCACCTTGCACCAAGGAATGGTTGGTTCCCTTGCCAGGTGTACTCAATACAAGTCATCTTGCGCACCAGCAAATGACATAAACTCACCACTGCTTGATGTACAAGGCAGACTTGGACTGTATGCATTAATGAATGACTGGTCATTCAACTGGCTGTTCGAAGAATTTGCCATTTCATTTGACATATCTTTGTCTGCATTTCTCCTCCTTTCCTTGATAATATCTTCTAACTGCTTGTTTTTTGCTTCAAGCCTCTTTAATTCTTCCATCTTCTTCTTCTTACTTTCCTCTGCTTTTGTTTCCTCCTCTGCACTTCTTTTCTTGTCAGCTTTTTTATTGAACAGAAATTTGTTTTTTTTTAAAAATTGTAATTAACTATAGTGAAGCATTCTTACTTTAACAACAACATGCATAGTAAAAGTAAGTTGTAATGCCTGTAAATTATATGGCAGTATATCATGAATAGTAAATTCTGTTCAGTTTTTTTTTTTATAACTGAATAAAACATATGCAATCTGACTAGTACACATTCAAATACTGGTGACTTGAAAAGTGTAAAAAGCCCTTGATAATGATTCATGTGATACAATGATGCCATCAGTTTTAACGATGTTCAACTTCAAATCTAGAACTTAAGTTCTGGTACAGAGAAAATTCTGAACTGGTTGAAACAAATTTGATTTCAATTAACCATATAATGATCTGTTTAAGCAAAGAATGCTGTTTAAACTGTTAATATGCAGTGTATGTTTATCAAAGTGAATTATATTATCAATATAAAACCAAGTAAATTTATTTTCACAAATTGATCAAAATATATTATTGTGGAGTAATTTTACTTGTTTCACAAACTTTTACCTTTCTTGTCTTTTGGAGTAATTTGTTTCTCTAATAATACATCATCAACCAAAGTTTTGACTGTTGGATTGTCCTCTCTGCCAGCAACCACATCAAAATCTAAACAACAATCAATTCACAATTAAGTCATGTAAATCAACATAGTATAATATAGCCATATTCAGAATGGTCTAAGCTAAAAAAAAAAAACAATAATACAAAGTAATGATGCAACCATGGTCTTGAAAAAAGCTGTACATGTGAGCTGTGCTTTACTGATTACAAAGGTAAACCATACAGAATTTTATTGAAAAAAAGAACAATTTAAGAGCCATATAAATGTTTTCAAGGTTTGATTTCATTGGTTCAAGAGAATTATTAAATTTTCATGGTTTTGACTTTTTTAATTCTAATTTCTTGGATGGAGCTCCTAATTTTTGAAGTCTACTGTGTGAAATTTATTTAGCAGTACCCAATGCAACCTTTTTTTGTGAAAAAAAGGTCTGTGGGACTAGTTTTGTAATTTCTCTTGCAAACCCTGTACAGCTAAAGTAGCTTTATTTAAATATTTTTAGTTATGACAAATGATAAGTTGCATGTTAAAGATTTTTTTTAAGATGTATAATTGTCACAAAACTGAAGACAGAGTTATGGACCCTGTGCTGATGAATTCAGCAAGTAATCATGAACAATTAACAAAGTTTCATTCATGTCCACGGGGGAAATCTTTTCTACTTATAACCAATGTTAGGTTCCAGGTTAAGAGTGACTAATAGCAAAAGTGAAAATGACAAAGTTAAAGAGAAAAAGTTTCATAGTTGGACAGATGATAGTACGAACTACTAGGAAATAAACACAATTGTTAACTGGTTATAGAGGGGAAACAAATATTACTGATAATGTTGTAAAATAAAATAACTACAATATAGAACTTGCAGTCTTGCTAATATGAATACTCACCACAGTATATGTCTTCATCTTCTGTTTCAGTTTGCATATGAAGACCCTGTTGCAATTTCTGCCTCTCATTCATCTTTTTCACCAAGTATTTCTTAGATTCTGTAGAAAATTTTTGTGTTACAGATCAAGGATATATTCAAGTTTTTTCAAGATGAATTGACTTTTATGAATGAATATTTAATAAGTTTGTTGGAAAATAATGACTAATGAATGTTTCATAATTTAATGAATACCAAACAAATTAAAGATTACAAATGATTCATAAATAAACAAAACTATTTCAATTTGAAATGTGTACATTCACATAAAAAAAACTGAATCTAATTTAGGAAAGCCAATTGATACTTGTTGATTAGAAAATAGTCAAAGTGTAACAATACTAATTCAGACAGATATGGTACTGCATGATGCAACCTTTTTTCACTAACAGAAGAACTTTACAAGTCTCATGAGAAAATAAATGCTTTAGATAGACCAATTAATGACCAAAAGTTTCAACACATCTATCTTCGTTTTGTAACAAATATATGACAACATTCACAATACATTAAAAAAACCAATTTTAATTTATTTTGAGTAATGAATTTTGTTTCAGAATATGCATGCAATATCATCTCACTATTTGACCTATTGCTGATCAGCTATCCTTCAACGTTGAAGGAGCTAGGGGGTACTACTAGTATTACTTGAATCGAGTTTCAACGATCTGTGGTTTAGCTACAGCAAGTGCGCACAACTATTGCAATAGCAGATATTTCAACTGAAGTTTTTCCCCCCAACATATTCTGCATACAGTAATTGAAATATAACTAAATATAATAATGCAATAAACTGATGCATTAAAAAAGAAACGTTTTGGATGTAATACTCACCACTTATTTCAACTATTACTCCATGCCAGAAACCGAACTGCGGCAACTTAGCCAATACTTTTTCGCCTGGAATGTACTCTTTCTAAGGCTTGCGTGGTTCCTTGATGATGTTGATGGAATGAACAGTTGTTGTATTATCATCCCAATTAAACCAACAAAACATCGATGTCATATTTGCTACGATTTTGAAATAAAATAAAATTGACAAATATCTTCCCGCCTTTGTTTTTTAATGACAATATGGCCGATTACTGCCAATCTTCAGTACCAATGCTCGTTTGATTGCATCCAATCAACGGTCCTGAGGCTGGCCATGAACACGTTAATTTGTTTCGTCCGTTTCTGTCCATTTCCATATAAACAGAAATGAAAGGAAACTACTCGGAAAATTCCATCATTTCTAAATACTTTTTTCTTCTAAAATATTTGTATATCTTTTTCTTTACAAAATTATCGTTAGTTTAGAATATAGTTTTATTTAAAGATTTGTATAGTTATTCATCTTGTTTTGGCTGTTCAACAAATTTTTTTGGTCGTTTCCGTATATTTCTAACGTAATTTCCGGTTAACTTAAGCGTAACAGAAAAAGTTCATAACAAATAAACACGATGAATTATGATAGAGAAAAACGAAATAAATCATACAAAACTTATTTGCAAGATGACAGTCCTTTGGAACATGTACCAAGAACTACACAATGGCATTTAAAAAAGCGATTAAAACTGGAACAGGAAGAAAAAGGGCTATTGGACAACTCGGACTAAAGACAATTTGGCCCAAGAAAATTCGGCCCAACTTTTACGGAAAATTAGACAATTCGGCCCATCTTTAAAGACAATTCGGCTCAACTCGAAAGACAATTCGGCCCAACCAAAGACAATTCGGCCCAATTTTAAAATACAACTGACAAGTATTTATTTGTAATATATATTTTGACAATTCTTATATAATATGTTTAATAATAAAATTTGGAACATCTGTGTACATGTTTTGTATAATAAAATCTTTCAGAAAATATTATATGTTGTTTTGTGGAATTGCAAATTCAATTAAGACTTACAAAATGCAGAGAAGGTTAAATGTTCCTTGCCATACCTGCATATTTAATGATTAAATAATGTAATCTTATAGTTGCAGTGCAGTGGAAAACAAATCTATTGAGCTAAAACATTAAGTTAAAAAGTTAAATTCCATTGTTTATGTTTATTCATTCGCTGCAAGCGTGTGCATGCTAGTTGGATACATGGTCTAAATCTTTCACAAGCAAATGGATATATATATATATATATATATATATATATATATATATATATATACACATATATATATATATATATATATATATATATATATATATATATATATATATATATATATATATGAATGAAGAAACTTGTTGTAAGCTGGTTTAAATTTACTTTCTGAAACTTACAATTAAGAAAGCTTGCTTTACTTTCTGAAGAAAACAAGTAAGCCTGTGCAAGCTTGTTTTAATTCTGAAGAAAACAAGCCTGCGCAAGCTTGTTTTACTTTCTGAAGAAAACAAGTAAGCCTGCTTGTACAAGCTTGCGGTTATATCCAGCTAGCTTGCCTAAGCCTGCACTTGCTTGTACAAGCTTGCGCAAGCATCTATGTTAGCTTATAAACATCAAACTAGCTTATTGCAAGCTTGCCGCAAGCTTGCCACAAGCTTTTGGCAAGCATGCATTTTGGTTTGGGTAAGCACTCAAGCAACAGTGATGTTCGAATTGGATCAAGTTCACATGACTTTGGTGTTCTCTTCATCATGACTGTGTGTCCTAAATCCATAAAGAGAAGTTCAAAAGCATTTTAATGGTTGCCACTGAAATAAATTCTGTATCGCAACTGTATGGTGACAACAAGTTCATTACAATTGTGTTGTCAAGCTTATCTCTAATGGTTTGTACATTGTCATGGAAGAAATTTGCAAACAGGCCTGGAAGGTTGACTGGAGAGAAGGTAGTTGGAAGTGGTGCACATTTGTTCCTTGACATTAGTTTGTTAGCAATCTCGAAGAGCTCTTTGAAACTGGAACTTTCCATGATCTTGGCACTGTAGTGGGCTGATTTTGCAGCATTGACTATCTTTGTGATGTTCTTCTTAGCAGCTTCATGGATTTGCTTATTTACAACAAAGGGTGTGGATTTGAAAATCACTTATCAAGTCCATGCCCTGCACTATAATGACTTTATAAAATGGAACTGTATTATAATGAAGGGCCCTACCATGATGGAACACAGTGTGTATCACTTTTAAATTTCTAATGTAGGCTCTCAGCAAAATAAATATTAAAAGAATGACATGCTGCAAAATCATACTGCCCATAGACAAATGATGTAACAAGCAATGTTAGACCACCTCAATAAATCACATGACAAAATTGAGAAAATCATTTTTTTTTATACATACAATTTAAACTCTGAAATGTCACTATCTGATTATTAAACTTCATTTTATAGTGTTATTACCTGACACTGAAGATACTTGGTCATCACATAGGAGAGAGCAGTTGCCTGAAAAATACAAGCATGACTGACTTCATAGGATCAGAAAATCTAATTTACTTCTTTGTTATAAAGCTGATAATGAGAGAAATAAAAGTGTACTGCTTTAGGTGGAGTATGGTCCAAGCATTATGGGATATGTTATATCATAACAATTATGCTGCCATATAAGCAAACCAATTTACTTCACCTCTGTATGCGTGGGTTTGAGTCTAAGATTCGGTTAATGTAGTTATGTGAGAAAGCTTGCCAGTAGCTTCTCATGGGTTGGTGGTTCTTTCCGGGTGTTTTCCCTGATTTCTTCCTCCACCAATAATACTGGCTGCCATGTATAACCTATCGTGTGCTGAAAAATGACATTAAACCCTAAAAACAAACAAAAATAAACAGATCAAAGGGCACAATATTCATTTAATTAATGGCTGGCTAGTACTAATGAATACCCAAGTTAAGTTCAGTAAAATATATCCAATAATTATATAGAAATGAAAACAGGTCACAAAGAAAGAGTTATCAAGATTTTCTTGTTTATTATTTAAGCTTTATTTTAGAGGCCTGACTGTGTTGTGTGACATACCATCAAGTCATCTGGCCTGAATTTCATCAAAATATGTTAAGTAGTTCAAAAGTTTCAAACAAGACATGGAATAAAGTCCTTGATCAATATGCCATGGACCTTACAACTATGAAGGCGCCACCAGTTTTTATGTACTTTTGAGAGAGTGATCATGAATGTAAGGGGAAGTTGTTTGCATTTAAAACATGCATAGTGGAAAGAATGCTGGCATACCACTATGCTTTTTTAATGCAATGTTGCTGGCATTTCTTTGGATATTGTATTTATTGAAATTGTAAATGATTTAAGCTACATTGCTAACTAAAATGACTGCTCCCTTGTGCTCCAAAAATCAGTCTGAATTTGCCTAAGGTATACTATCTTTAGCAGCTAAAAAAATGGAAAATTGATTTTGTTATACTAAACAATACCAGTTTCTGAAAGTGCAATAAATGATTTACCAAATATATAAAATGTAAAAAAAAGTTATCAGCTCATTTTCATGCAATGTACCTCTGATGTTCAGGAAGTGAAAATGACCAAGTGGAGCTAGCAGTTTTTTGATAGGTGCATATCTGGAGTAAGGCCAAGCAGTATACTCTATAACCCATATTATACCAATCAATCATACACAAAAATAGAGAATTAAAGGTGCTTTGAACTATATCTAAGATATACAAGGTATTTTTTAAATAGTGAGTATAACCAGTGAGGAAAGCCAGAGAAGTACTTTTTCTTTTTTTCTTTCTTTTTTTAAAATTCTAACTTTATGCAAAATTTGAGACTGTAGAACACCACCTATGGCAATGTACACACAGTCTAGTCTACTATAATCCCAGGTAAAGTTTTGTTTTTAAATCTATCTCATGTAGTTCAAAATTTACAGACAAGACATAGACTTTTCAATTGTGAGATGTTTTGCAAGTCATAGTAAAATTCAATCTATATTTTAAAAGAAATGAACTAAAGAATTAAAGACTAAATTAAATTTAGGGTAAAAAAGATGGATATGACAATCACGCACTTTGGGTCAAAAGAGGTAGTATTACAGTAAATTTTTAGCTTAAGGTAAATTGAGTTCAAGGCATAACATACTGTAATCCCCTTTAAACTGACATGTAACAAAAAAGTTTAAGTAAAAGTGATGAATATAATCAAACTTACAGGAAGACCGGATATAAAAACTTTGGTGTAGAGACCAGAATTTCTGAAAGGTAAAATTTAAGAAACATTAGTTGTAGAAATTTTGTACAAGTTTGATCAAATTCACAGTGATTTCCAATATGATTTGATTGATTTCATAATGGTTTGGTTTGGCGTTTTAACGCATGGCAACACAAATTATTTAGTGCCAATGCATGTGGACTACAGTACCTTGCTCATTCAATCACACATTACAGTAGCTATGATGATTACACGAAGACAGATAAACTGGAAGATGTATAAGCAGGGTCTACAAAACAGGCACATTCTTTCCAAAAACATTATGGATTCTCATTTAGCTACATGCAGTAATGGTCATACTGTTCTCTATACTACTTAAGTTCAGGGATCATCCTGGGCTTTGCCAATGTTGCAAATTGCAATTTTTTCCCTGTATTGACGACAAAATATACCATCTGGCGATTGTTTGGGTGACAGCCTGTTTGGCTGTTTAATTTCAACATACAGTCACGGATTTGGAGTGGAGAAATTCAAAGTGACCATGAAAAGAAGCCACAAACTTGGATGCATAATGCACTGGAATCTATCTTTTACATAAACAAATCCTTTGTTCATAATGACAAACCCATCTTTACAGTGCATTGTTACATCATAATCCATCTTGCTGTATGCTGTGATACACTCAATCATACTACCAGATGGGATAAGTAATATATAAATTTTGCTCATTGATCTTTTGCCATCAGTCCCATGTTATGACTACAAGGACTTAAACTACGCAATGAGAAATAGCAAAATTAAACAAATTTCTTGCATAAATGATAATTTATTTCTCAAAATACAGGAGTGAAAGAATTAAATTAACTTACAGCATGGTGAATGAATTATTATTTTCTAAAAGTCCTTTCAATTCCAATAATTCCAAGAAATCTGAATAAGTTACAACAAAAAATGCCCCTTCTCTGTAGAAGTTTCAAATGTACTGAAAGATTTCCAAAGAATTCAAAAAGTTGTTGAATAAATTTAGTTAATACCATACAGTTATAAATAAATCTTTTCAAAAACCAGGTTGAAAGATTGAATCTGAAAACACACAGATTGGACCTACCATTGGAAATTTTTTCTGCAGCATACTTTTCACTAAATATTCAGATTGTTTGGGTCCAATACACGTGAAATTCTCAATGAACATGCCATTCCTACCTGTGGAGTGTTTTTCCCCACCTCCACATGCCCCAATTTCATATTCTGATCAGCTGTTCCTAAACTGCACAATAGCTAAAGGATATCCTCAAGCCTGATTAACATACTTGACTGCCTGTTCTACAGTGAGTGAAAGCACTAGCAACTGATGGACAAATAAACAATACCCTTTACTGTGATAACTAACAATGACATTCCTGTAGTTTTAAGATAAAGCAGATTCACTTACTTGGCAATGATGGGGTTTTGACCTATCAACTTCAGCAGGTGCTCTGTATTCAGGAAAACAGCAAAACAAGGAAGACAACACATCAGGAGGATTAACACACCTGCAATGATTCAACAATAAATATATATTTTTTAGCGCTAATAGACACAAAAGGCAATTAAAAAATCAGATCCAAAGTATATATTTAAAATGGTTGAGTTATTCTAAATGGGTCATACAGATTATCTGCCAAATAGATCACACAGATTAACAGCTCAATAACTCATACAGATGATCTTCAAAATATATCATACAGATTATCTGCTCAAAAGATCATATAGATTATCTGCTCAATAGATCATACAGATTATCTGCTCAATAGATCATACAGATTATCTGCTCAATAGATCATATAGTTTATCTGCTCAGTAGATCATATAGATTATCTGCTCAGTAGATCATATAGATTATCTCCTCAATAGATCATACAGATTATCTGCTCAATAGATCATATAGATTAATTTCTATTGTTGCTGAGATTATAAATTGTCTTTTCTATAACAAAAAAAACACCGCAATTTTTCTTTACTCAAAGCATTTCAAATAAAAATGATCTGATTATACAAGTATGAAATTATGAAAATAATAAATAGAAATTAATAAAATTAGATAAGCTCCATGTGAACTTTCATTTTGATCCTTGACACGACAGGTCACCTTTGCCAACTCAAGCTTCTGGACTCTGGCTGGTCATGGTAACCTTGTGTAAGAATTCAACACTAACCTCGCGGCAATGTTTAGAACAAACACAAGGCTGCAGTAACATTCCCAAGACATGTAAATTATAGCTTATACATGACTTTATAGCTGGGACTTATCAAACATGACAATTTTAGGGGCTTGACTATTGTATAAGGTGTGGACCTGGGTCAAGTTTAATGAAAATATCTTTGAAATTGGGACTTGAGACTATTGTATAAGGTGTGGACCCAAGTCAAGTTTCATGAAGATATCTTTAAAATAGGGACTCAAAATTATTTAAGGTGTGGACCTGGATGGATGGATGGATGGATTGACAGACAGACAGACAGACAGACAGACAGACAGATAGATAGATAGATAGATAGATAGATAGATAGATAGATAGATAGATAGATAGATAGATAGATAGATAGATAGACATACTTCAATTATAATATCTTGAGTGGTTTGAATGTTATTTTTTTTAAGAAGAAAAACTGTCACAGATTTACATTTTGCCTTGCTGTAAACTTTTCAGGTGCAACCTGTCTATGGTATGCTTCACACTGTCTAAACTTAAATACCATTAGCAGTCTTAAAAATATACTCTAGACAAGGATAATTACTTTTCCCTTGACATAACTTTGACCTTATGATAGGGACAGTGGATATGGTTACATATCAGCTAATCATGATAAATACAGGAGTCCAGTCCAGATCAAGGCTACAAGTCACACATTGTTTCTCACCATGACCTTGATCCTAAGGCCATTGGCCTGTATTATTACACATCATCAGTTATGATATATAACTGGGTAAAGTTTCATCTATCCAAGTCCACACAAATAGACTGGAATAGTAAATATTATTTGATGGACTACGTCATAACATAATATGTCCAATTTAAGACACCTAATGTCACCTTAACCTAGGGTGTAGATCGTCATAGAGAATAAAACATGGATGTGAAAGTGATAATAAAGCTGAGCTTATGCCATGGCAGGCTCATCAAACATTTATCTATGACAAAACCCAAAAGTTGTGTCGGTGTGTAATCTAATGTGATTTTAATCAAGGGTGTGGATAGTCATACAGAATTTTAAAAATGGCTGCCAATAAGGTAACTATGTGACGCCTAAACGAAATTTATGAAAATATAAACTTACTTCTCTGCAAAATGACACCAACTTTTGTTTTATTCACACTGCCATATGTCTGAAAAGGAGAAAAATAATCATTAAATAAACAACAATAAAATGTTTTGCAACAATAAGACAATAAGGATACAACACCCCCACACCATTGCAAAATATAAATATTGGCAGTGAACTTATGTTTCAAAGCATCAGTTAAAAATGGGTAACTTTGGATCCAGCAGCTGTGGGTTTGATCATTGCCTTATTGAAAATGCAGGTCATACTTTCAAAGTCAACAACAAAAGCATCCAGTTCTCATTAACCTTAGCATTTCCATGGCAATAGCATCACATCTGTGTTTAACTATCCAACCCATATAAGTTATATCACCTTTATGTTGAAAAAAAAAAAGAACCACTTTGTTACCTGTGGAAAAAGAGTATCGCAGGCTAATGTCAAACCATACATCACTGCATTTCCACACACATTAATTACCTGAAAGGAAAAATAACAAAATTTCAAGAAATTTCTTTTCAATTATACAAATAAAGAAATCCAATGAGTATAGCTGTCATAAATCAAAATGATATTTATTCACTAATGACCTTTATATGACTTTGATGTCCTTTTTTACTTTATTTGATGTACGATACACCCTCACTATAATGCATGATTAGTGGAACCATTAATGAGGACCATGTTATAGCCAAGATTGCCTTACACTGGGATGCATGGCAAGCGTTGTTAGAATGGTCACAGAATAAGTTGCAAAAACTAACCTTTAACACCTTTAACACAATCAAATTGAGGTTATTAACATAATCAGCTTTAATATGTCTACAGTGGCTCCATTTTTAATGATTTATTCTGGACAAGAGTAGTTTTTAGTACTTGCCATACTGTGCAAGAGTAGACTTTAATACTTGCCTTACTTGGCAAGAGTAGTTTTAACACTTGCCTTACTTGGCAATAGTAGTTTTTGATACTTGCCTTACTTGGCAAGGGTATTTGTTTAATACTTGCCTTGCTTGGCAAGAGTATTTGTTTAATACTTGCCTTACTGGGAAAGAGTAGTCTTTAATACTTGCCTTACTTGGCAAGAGTAGTCTTTAATACTTGCCTTACTTGGCAATAGTAGTTTTTAATACTTGCCTTACTTGGCAAGAGTAGTTTTTAATACTTGCCTTACTGGGAAAGTGGAGATTAGGATTTGTTAACTCTTAATCTGCTGGTATATTTGGTAACTTCTGCATTTAATGTACACTTCAACATGGTGTATATTACATTAATACATGATGTTAACTACTATATCTCTGTTAGGACATTAGTTTATTTAAGCCATTATAATTTTGCTTATCTCACAATATGCAGAAGAATATGTGTTTATAACATACCCTAAAATATGCTAATTTACATGCATGTTTAGCATGCTCATCAATAAAATATTTTGTAATGCATACATAAATTATAAGTTTAATAAATTGGCAAATTTGTAAAACCTAACTCTGAGGATGTTTTCCCTATATACTTTCCCTAAGTACATGTGGGGTCCAAAGTACAGACCACAATAGAAGTATGGAGACAAGTTACCAGTGGACCAATGAAAAACCAAGAAAGGATGGAGACTGATCAAAGAGAGGCAAAAGTAGTGCTGTGATGGGAAGTTACATAGCTGAAAACTCATTTTATATTTGTGTTGAGAATAACTGAAAAATTGCTTTATATAATGGAGATATTTGTTTATATATAGAATTACCTCTAATTTCAGGATCAATGATCTTGAAAAGATTCATTAAAAATATTGTTCAAAAAGGTTTCAATTCAGTTCACATCTATACCACATTGTGTATTAAGCTGCTACTTTTTGTTTTGCATTAAATACTTTTTTGTGCTGATGTTCTTTAAATTAAACAAGATTTCTTTTTTCAAAAAGGTACATATTAATTATGAGAAACAACATTAAAGAAACTTGGATTGTTTCAATTCTTTATTTTTCTATTGCTAGATACATACATACATACATACATACATACATACATACATACATACATACATAGAGAAAAATAAAAATAAATGTAAACATTACTAAACATGACTTAGTTTGTTGTAACTTAAGTGAACATGTATACAAATTCCCCACAAATAACATGAATCAAAACATAAAAATATATGCCGTTCTTTTATATACTTAATGGCATAATTCGATAACATAGACCAGCCATGTCACAACTCTAAACTTGTTTTCTAGATAACCCTCAAAGGTGAGTATATTGCAAGGAACAATTGCATGCCGCCTCCTGATTTTCACATCACATCTCTTTTGACAATGACTTCTGTTTTATTCCATCTCAGATCTGGCATTTTTAAAAGTATCTATGACCAGCAATGCAATCAGAGATATTAACCACAGTTTTTTGCATTTGTCCTGCCAAGGCCTGGAGAATGTTCCAGAGATTGGAATGCCTAGTGCATTGCAGTGTGAACCAGGTGTATCCAGTATCACATAATTCCATATCAACCAGGTGTATGCAGTATCACATAATTCCATATCAACCAGGTGTATCCAGTATCACATAATTCCATATCAACCAGGTGTATACAGTATCACATAATTCCATATCAACCAGGTGTATACAGTATCACATAATTCCATATCAACCAGGTGTATACAGTATCACATAATTCCATATCAACCAGGTGTATACAGTATCACATAATTCCATATCAACTAGGTGTATACAGTATCACATATTTCTATATCATTTGCAGTATTTACTGTCTAACCCCAATACAAGTAATCCTGAAATTTCTGCTCCTACTTGAACCAAAACTCATGTCAACTAAGCAAATTTTAAATTCACTAAAATCTTTCAGTCTTGTTCCTCTGTTATGAACCTTATTTAGTTCCTCTATGGTCACATTTACAAATAATTGTGTAATTAATGATTAATATATGTACTTAATAAATAATAACATTGATTAATAATGCTTGGAAACAGTAATCAATGGGTCAAATGAAATTAATTGATTTTGGCATGAGTAACCAGAAGAGCCTATGCATGTCCCTGAACATTTTTAATTTACCTGCCATACTTGATTTGACATAAAGACATAAATCAATGCAGGTCTATTGTATGCAACTGTTACAATGTCAAATGACTTCTTTTCATGGCTGAGTAAAAGAAAACTACCAATATAATACTGATAAAACTGAAACAGAATTAAAAGATTAAAACATCAACTTTACCTTTGTTAATTGCTGTTTATTTCTTAGAGCTCTCACCTGTTAGAGTTTACCAGAATTTGTCAATGATCATTATTTCACCATATATTGTTATTTACAGTTTCCTGAGATAAAAACAATTTGAAGTAAATTCATCAAATTATGTGATTTCTTATTCAAATATGAAGGAAATTCATCAAGTGTGTGATTTTCTTTTTGGACAACAAGCAGGTTTACATGTTGTCAGGCCATAGCTTACTAAGTGAAAGGTGCACAATAAATTCAGATATTTACAGTGACAGCTAGTGCAGCACTGTCTAGTATTTCCTTTCCAAGATGTCCACTGAATGTCAGGCTGACCATCAGAATGCCCTGGTTCAGAATCAAAGCTGTCACCTACAAAATACAGAAATCTGGATAAAAAGTATATAATACACTTATCTATTAACTTTAAGAAGATTGTACAAATACACTTATCTATTAACTTGATCATGAGTGTAGAAAATACACTTATCTATTAACTTTATCATGAGTGTACAAAATATACTTATCTATATACTTTAAGAAGATTGTACAAATACATTTATCTATTAACTTTATCATGAGTGTACTGTTATGTATATTTGATTTAAATCATTTATTTTTAAATGTCAGATCCAAATTTGTCGTTTTGACATCTTTTTATTTTTAGTTCTTGGGGGTGAGAATGGATGATTTTCATCTGGGTTATTTTATGTGTACGTGTTTTTATGATCATAAGTTCTTTCTGTGACCTTCTGGAAATCACGTGATCCCCTGTTTACGTAAAAAAACAGGTATTTAAATTATTGTTTGGGAGAGAACAATTCAGTAGAATCTCTGGGCTTTAAATTAATAGTTGTGTTTTGAGTTATATTGGAAATTGTGTCAATTCATTGGAGCAAGAGGAATTATTTTATTTATCTGGAAAAGAATATGTGCTCATAGATTTTCATTTGGGATTATAATTAAAAAAACAAGAACTAAATCACGTGACATCATCATCCATATTGGATTATATCATCAAGATTCGAACCTGGAACTATTAGGACATTTATTTATTAGGACTCTTGCAATTCCATAAGTGGATTAGTTTTGTGAATTCTATATTGGATTATTTTTGGACCTGATTCTCTAAAACCATAAGTTTATTTATTTTAATGAAAATATTTGTACTTAATAAATTAATTGTTAAATTTTACAAGCTTGTTAGTTTTCGCTCTTTCTGTGTTGCTGCTTATTCAAGCCTAAGCATGTAACAGTACAAATACATTTATCTATTAACTTTATGATGAGTGTACAAATACACTTATCTATTACGTTTATGAATAGTGTACAATACACTTATCTCTTAACTTTAAGAAGATTGTACAAATACACTTATCTATTAACTTTATGATGAGTGTACAAATACAATTATCTATTAACTTTATGAATAGTGTACAATACACTTATCTATTAACTTTATAAATAGTGTACAATACACTTAACTTTATGAATATTGTACAAATACACTTATCTATTAACTTTATGAATTGTGTACAAATACACTTATCTATTAACTTTATGAATAGTGTACAAATACACTTATTTATTAACTTTATGAATAGTGTACAAATAGACTTATCTATTAACTTTATGAATATTGTACAAATACACTTATCTATTAACTTTATGATGAGTGTACAATACACTTATCTATTAACTTTATGAATAGTGTAAAATACACTTAACTTTATGAATATTGTACAAATACACTTATCTATTAACTTTATGAATATTGTACAAATACACTTATCTATTAACTTTATGATGAGTGTACAATACACTTATCTATTAACTTTATGAATAGTGTACAAATACACTTATCTATTAACTTTATGAATAGTGTAAAATACACTTAACTTTATGAATATTGTACAAATACACTTATCTTTTAACTTTATGAATATTGTACAAATACACTTATCTATTAACTTTATGAATAGTGTACAAATAGACTTTTCTATTAACTTTATGAATATTGTACAAATACACTTATCTATTAACTTTATGATGAGTGTACAATACACTTATCTATTAACTTTATGAATAGTGTACAAATACACGTATCTATTAACTTTATGAATAGTGTACAATACACTTAACTTTATGAATATTGTACAAATACACTTATCTATTAACTTTATGAATATTGTACAAATACACTTATCTATTAACTTTATGAATAGTGTACAAATACACTTATCTATTAACTTTATGAAGACTGTACATGCTTATTTGTATGTCCTTACCCATGGTAGAATGTATACCATTAAAGATACTAATAAAGAGTTGGCAGTTTGATTTATCAAAGAGACTGAAAAAGTATGTCACCAAAAGTATGCTTCATTTAAAATCTAAGAAATAGGAAATAGAAAAAAGGGAAGAATTAGGACAGGTAGACAAATACCATGTAGCACCTGAAGATAGTGTTTGTAAATTTTTTAAATACGTCTATTACAGTAAATAGGTTTGCAGTACTTCAGTAATCTTCACCCTATGCATGAAAGTAAGAATTATAACAAGAGGCCTGTATTGGCTCACCTTGATGATAACTTAGTGTAAGCTTGTAAAACAAAGTCATACATGTACAAAAATGTGGCGATATAAGTCTATGAGATCTAAATACAAATATGCACATTTCCAATTTCATGCTCAAAACATGCCATCCACCGCCATCATGGTAAAGTCATGATGAAATCTGAGTACTATGATTGTCAAGGCAAAACTGTGGAGTCAATCATAAACTGATGAAATCTGAGTACTATGATTGTCAAGGCATAACTGTAGAGTCAATCATGAACTGATGAAATTTGAGTACTATGATTGTCAAGGCATAACTGTAATGTTATTGGCCAGAAATCAGAAGTAACCTAAGTTTCACTCTATCCTCACAAGTATCTGGGAAAAAGTGCACAACAGGGATATAAAAAAAATTGATGGCGACCTCGGCCTTGCACAATATGCAATAGACTATTAGGGTCTACACTCATTCTACTTATAAATCTATCATTGTTGATCCTGATCTATTGGCATAATAGACAATGGAAAATCCAGGTCTATACTCTTCTTATCAATCCAAGCTTACTATGTAGATCCTGACCTGCTGGCACAACAGGCATATGGCAGATCATAGTCTACACTTGTTCTAATTATACCTATAAGCTAACAAATCTTGATCCTGATAGACAGGCACAAAATAAATTAGCAGATGAGGAACACTTAATCAACTTATAAGTCCAAAGTAAAATTGTTGATCCTGAGCTGCTGGTTCAGAACGAATCAAATTTAACCATGTAGATCATGATCTGCAGGCAGAATAAGCAATGACAGATCTGGGTTTACAATTGTTCTACTTATGAAATCAAGCAAACAGACAAATATAGATCATTATATGCTGGCCCAACTACACTAATTCTACTTAATAGAAAACTGATCTAACACTCTTGATTTGGATATGCTGGCCCAACTGCACTAATTCTACATATGAAACTGATCTAACACTCTTGATTTGGATATGCTGGCCCAACTACACTAATTCTACCTATGAAACTGATCTAACACTCTTGATTTGGATATGCTGGCCCAACTACACTAATTCTACCTATGAAACTGATCTCACACTCTTGATTTGGATATGCTGGCCCAACTACACAAATTCTATGTATGAATCCAATAGTGTAGATACTGATATGCTGGCACAATTTACAATAACAAATTACTGATTGTTTCTGTTTACAGTTGGGTACATGGTATATACAGGTTATGCTTACTAAACGCTTTCATTTTAGAATAACGAAATAACATTTATTTTGCTACTGTGTTCGTTTTTATGCTATCACTGGCACCATGTCATGTGAACCATCCCCAACTCACAAACATATTATATGTAATTAATTTGTTTGAAATTTATACATACATAATCAATATTTAAACACTGAGGTTTAATTTTCTCAAGAACATTTGTAATTTACATGTATCTTGTTGGGAAAATATTTTTGATTTACACCAATTCCAATTAATGCCATAACCTCAGGAACACATATTTTATATATGGAGTAAATCAAGCGTTAACTGTATCAATAAATATGATAATTTTACATTTTAAACATTGTTTATCATTTTGCATAAATAAATGCACCTATAATTTTCAACAAAATACAAGTTAGTCAATGTGAATTTATTTTCTATATGTGTTTATTTTCCTATATGAATTTTCTAGTCAGCTTGTAAATAATGTATTAATGATGAGGTAGATTCCAGTCAATTAAACATTTCCTATTAAAGACAGGATAAATTTCTGGCATTTGATACTGTACACTTACCATTTTTCACTGGGTACCGATCTTAATCTATATCAAACTTGCTACAAGCCATGAGATTAAAGATCCAATAACCAATAGTCTTTTTTTTTGTACAATAGGACCATGAATTTAAAAAACTTATAGAAAGCGGTTGTTCTATTTTAAAAAAATCATAATATAGAATAATTCACAGTAAATGTATTCTTTTTTTTTTAATGACAATCATGTTTCTCATCACTGATGCAACATCAAAGACACTGCTGATCAAATAAAGTGATTCGTAAACATTTTAAAACTGTCTCTATCAAGAGCAGTTTCTATAGCTCATATTTTTTCTTAAGAAATATATAGGGACTATTCAAGGGCAAGTGTACATTTCTGCAAAGTTCAGCCTACTATAACAAAAGTATTAAAATATTATCTGAATACATCTTTACTTCATTAAATCTCCTCTATACTCATCCTATTTTTCAATTTCAACCATTGCCACACACCCAACATTCTGTTAATTGCTTTTTAAGAATACACATTTATTATATACCATATATACTGGCTTCTAAATCAAGTCAAACTGCAAACATCAGTTAAATCCGATCTGTTCTCACATACTTTACCAGCAGTTCAGGGTTTATGTTGCTTTTTCTGCTGATTACTGCACAACAAACTGCATAGATCCAGATCTGCAGGTGAATTATGAAGGTAGCCAATCTGAGTCTATGCTGTTTTGTAGTTGGATTCAATTTGGAAATGATTATATATGACACAATTATTACGGAAACTCTTTGCATAAGTTATGGAGATCCCTAGTCTTTATTAATGTTTGGAGGTGATATTTTATAATCTCAGTTTGGAGTCTCCTTGATCAGCACTGAAGCAAATCATGTAAGGGCTGATAATTGGTAAAATTACTGTATTCTGAACAAACTCACAATTGGCCAGGACAGCTTTAGTATCTTCAGGAATTCGTCCCAGGATCCTGGTGAGAAAATTCTTCTAAATAATGAAGAGCACTTATTTCTGGAGTTAGTGTCAGCGTTGTCCATGTCAGCATTGTCCATTCCCTCTTAAATCAGTAAAAACATAAGAGACATGGTAAAAAATTATCATTTTTTGATTAATGCATTTTCTAAAGTTAAAAAATCATTGATACAGTATTATCCTATTAACAGCTTCATATACTATTAACAGCTTCATATACTATTAACAGTTTCATATACTATTAACAGCTTCATATATGATTAACAGCTTCATATACCATTAACAGCTTCATATACTATTAACAGCTTCATATAATATCAACAACTTCATATAATATTAACAGCTTCCATGTATAAAATTATTACAATTTGCACATTCATTTTCAAACTTATTACTATATATTAATAATATATTGTAATGGATATTTTTACTTGGGTGAGACACTTTATCTCAAGGCAGTAATCATGCCAGACTTGCATGTCTATGACATGTAAAAGATATCAAAAGAATTTACTAATTTATTAATTTATTAAGGCCTCATTTGCATGTCTTTGTTTAGCAGCATAAGTTTATTCTCAGTTACCAGGATAGCAGACATAACATTCATGACTTACCATTATGGTACCAAAATCTGGATGTCTTTAGTGATATTAATCCATCATTTTTGTAATGCAAGTTTATGAGTAGCAGATTTTGTCATTTAATAGAGTGTAGTTTGTCACTATGTAATTTTATAGTAGATACTCATCCACTGCTAATGTCTTGTAGAAAGTGATCATTACATCATTTTGCAACACATTTTGAGCCATCAGGGATGAACACCTAATTCAGCCAAAGGTCTTTACACTTGGTTTTATGTCACATTTTATTTTAATAATGTTTAGTAATATGTATCTGAATGACTATCAGATAGTATCTGAGTGATTGTAAGTAACCTACTGCTCCACTGCTCATGGTTTACAGATAGTATCCAAATGATTGTAAGTTACACCTTGATCCAGTGCTCATGGTTTATAGATAGTATCCAAATGATTGTAAGTTATACTCATCCACTGCTCATGGTTTACAGATAGTATCCAAATGATTGTAAGTTACACCTTGATCCACTGCTCATGGTTTATAGATAGTATCCAAATGATTGTAAGCTATACTCATCCACTGCTCATGATTTACAGATGTTATTTGAGTGATTGTAAAGTTACACACTGATCCATTGCTCATAGCTTATTGATAATTTCTAAGTGATTGTAAGTTAAACTCATCCACTGCTCAAGGTTTATAGACAGTATCTGGGTAATATTAAGTTTCACACTCAGGTTGTGGATTTGAACCTTGGTCAAGTCATACCAAAGACATAAAATGGTACCAGCATTTGCCTCACTTAGCACTCAGCATTAGGATATTTGGGTTAGGACTGGTTGGCCTGGTGTTAGGATAATGTGATTGGATGGGACATGAAGCTACATGACTGCTGCATGATGCCATAGTGCTAGACATCACTATAAACTGCTACACTGCCGACATTGTAACAATTTGACTAAAATTGTTAAATCTACATTAAAAATCCCAAAAACAAACTTAGTGTAGTTTATTATTCAAGACCAAAGATGAAAACTGAATAAGTAATCTCTACTGCATTTTAGCAGCAAAGTAATATCTTTCTTGAGAGACCACTTCTATGAGAGATCTTCTATCTTGCGAGAACATGTTTTGGACAGAAGGAGAGATCTTTCAAGAATAAAATAAGAGCATCTACACTAAATGCTACTGCCAGTTTATTGAATTCTTTTTAAAAAAGGTAGATCTAAAAGTCAAATAACAAACAGATCCTAACCTTCAATAAAATAATAGTTCATCCAAAATCAATTTAAAGGATGCATGAAAGAATTAAAAGAAATATAGAGCCTAGTAAAATTATTAATATTGGTAACATTTTACATTTTGTAACTAACTATGCATTCAATTCCCTTTCAAAGCATTTATTGCTAAAATATATATAGCCAAAAAAAGATAATAAAAACCAAGAAATTTAAAGGAAAAGCCTGCTTGATTCCTGCAACATTTTGGTTCAAATACACATATAATTTTTTAAAACTTTACAAGTCAACTACTCCCATATGTTCAAAATTTGACAATACTACTACTACTACTACTACTACTACTAATAACAATAATAACATTTAAATGATAATGAACTAGGTACTCTTTTGAATAAGAGGTAATCATTTAAAGTGTTGTTTTGGAAGGATAAGTATAACAACTTTTTTAGATCTTGGGGGAACATTATCCAAGTTTTATCTTTATGTTGAAAATTTATCCTGGGAAAATGCTAGACTGATTTTGAGGCCTTCTCTCACAGAGGCAAACTAGGTAATAACCGAGGAGTATATTGGTGATAGGTTATCAACTGTCTGTGTGCCTCTGCAATAAAAAATTATTAAAATGCACAAAATACTCATCATACATGTATTTTATGAAAAAAATTTGAATCTGAAAATAACCCATATAACTTTATTAACAGCTGTTATGTATATTCAATCTGTACAATTTGCTGACTTTTCTTAATGATTAGATATATAATATACATTTTTATTTCAAATCTGACCTTGTCCAAAATCAAATTTACTGTGTACTTGACTAGAAAATTGATTAATTAACAACGTAATACACAGCCAACAGTTCTCTATAAGCATGGACTAATATTAAGACCATTATCAAAGAAAATATGTTTTCCAGAATTTGAGTTTAAAAGATAGTCTTAATTCTGACCTCAGAACATTCAAGAAGTTTAAATTCCATTACGTGAAAGTATTTTCAGGAAGTTGTAATTGCGACCTAGTAGGTCAAGTAGATGGCTTTATAATCTTGTTTATCTAAAAATGACTCATTCTTGCAACATTTTGAAGCTGATTGTTGTGTTCAGATCTGCATTAGGGTGAAATTATTTATTCAAATTATTATTCACTGGAAATACAAAGTGCTCATAAATAATAATTTTTGACAGAAACATTAATCTGGAATTATGATGAATTCAGACAAGAACATTTTTGGATAATATCATTTTGATACATTAAAAGATTCTTAGCACAATACCACAATCCATGCTGCTGGCACATTAGCATGTTCAAGACTACAGACACATCAACACATTTAATATTGGAACTTTTTGGAATACTACTGAAATTCAAGTAGAGCTATACATTTGGACCTTTGATAAACATTTAGGACTATTTGGGATTTAATTCACAATGCTGTAAGTTTCTTTTCAATTTTCACTTTATATTCTGGGGAAATCAAAATTTTATTGAACTTTTATTTATGGTTTTTTTTTGTTACTAAGTTTAAGACCATAGAGTTGAAAAATAAGAATGTAAGGTAGTTTCATATATAATAAAATATCCCCATAAAAGTACTACTCACCTGAGATAATATTATTGCTGATTGCTGTTTTTAATCACGGAAAGTAATTTCTGGTTGGTTCCTAAAATATGGTGCCATCCTTTTGAAAATCCTTCAGTTAGCTCAACAACCTTGCTCAAGGCACAAGAGATAGATATGCATGCATTTTTCAAAATGTTCAATATGTGGAAACCAATTAATTTTCTGCAGAATTCAAACATTACCACATTCATTAGTCATTACTAAGAGAAAAGCTAATCACAGCGACCTTTAGTATACAAATTAATCCTCACAACAGATGTACTTATCAAGTTTAAAGTTTCATTACTATACATACAAGCAAGAATCAAGGAAGAGGAACCACTTTCAAAAACTATACGCTGTCACCTTTACCACTGCCGCCCAAAATGTCACTGAACTGGTGAAACTATTTCTCGCCCATACAATACAAGCAAGGCAAAGATCAGATCTTCATTTTCTTGATGCTGCCAGCTGTAAATATAATATGGATTTAATAGCAAACTGCATGCACCCTGATCTGCCATCAAATAATGTGACAGCTGATTTGGTAATATGCAGTTTGTGTGGACTAATGACACACAAAAGAGTAAAAAGCAGTTTGTGTGGACTAATGACACACAAAAGACTACAACAAAGATCCTGATCTGCCAGCATATTATGTGATGGCAGATTGCAGTCTATGTCTGCACTTGAATTATACATAGCAGTATATATATAGCACTTATGTCTGCACTTGTAATAATTTATATCAAATTCATGGTATGGAATTTTGTGAAATATTATCACATGAGTGAATTAAATAAATAGCTGTGTGTATTTTAATAAAGTTCTCGCTGGAAGACTGAAAAATAGCCTAGACCTGCAGTCATAACTCGACGTCACATTTGCTCCTCCCAAAAATTGACAATTTCCAAACAAAAAACCTTGATCTAGCAAATCATTGAACAAGTCTAAAATAACTCTACGATTCTCTATGTTCAGTGTAAAAAAAAAAATATCAGTTTTAAGCTGAAAAACAGGAGCTTTTGTTTCTATTTTTAGCTATTTTATACTTACCGCAATCATTTGGTACTTATATCCTGCATTAAAAACAACTCGATTTGCATCTAGTCGACATATCTTCTCTTTTTTTTAAATCCCAGTTTACATCAGCACAGTAAACCTTGTATCAACCATGACAGTATTTGTAAAAATACTGAATGATTTTTACCCACAAGTATGAAATGCTAAAGTGTGACAATCGTTTAAGTAGGACTGAAAAAAAATGAATAAATGCCATAGCCGGTCACCCATGAAGGGGTAATACGTGAACCAAATCACAGGGGCTCATATCGTTGCTTACAATCGACCGGTCCTACATGTAGTTATTATATAGTTTATGTAGGACCGGTCGATTGTAAACAACGATACGAGCCCATGTGAACCGAATACTATAGAATATATCATGAATCGAACCGTAACTGAGTCTGAATTAGGAAGACTTAAAGTATAATCAACGCATCATTTTCAAAAATCAAGTGAATCTTACTTGTTACACTTCCTGACAACGATGGTACCCACTTAATTTTCCCTGAGATCTATGTGTAAGTTTCGCCTTTAATTATTGTATCATATTATCCGCCAGTTCATGCAGTACCCAGTACCAATCATGCTGAACGTTAGTCTGGTTCCATGCTTAGTAGCTCCCTGCGTTGCACTCCGCTCTACTCTAGCCCGAGAGAAAGTGAGATTCAATCGTTCATATCCGTACAGTCGTGACTTACTATTAAAGGCCGATACTATTCCTATAGAAACATATAGGTTACATGTCCGTAACAGGAATCGATAGTCCAGAGAGACAATCCACTGCTAATATTCACCTGGAAACCATGAGTTATTTAATTTTGCTCTCAAATTATTGTAAATTATAAGTAAGAACACACAAACAAAAGAAAGAAGAGAAGAAAGAAACAACAACAACAACAAACAAATAAACAAACAAACAACTAGTAATATATGTTGCTGTTATCTCGCCAAGCAAAGCATAATGTTAAAGTTTATTTCAGCATTTAAGATTGGAATAAACTCTCTCTCTCTCTCTCTCTCTCTCTCTCTCTCTCTCTCTCTCTCTCTCTCTCTGATGAGCGCATCGGAAATCATTAAAGTTGCTTCATTTAATAAAGTACATTTGTTTGCACACACACAAAAAATAAGATGGAATTAATGTCGAGATTTCTTCTTCGAATCCTCCGCATGTCGACCCACTAGTAATTTTTAATAATATAAAACCTGCATGACAATATTATTTAATCGTATTTTTTTAATAAAAACTATATGTGATAGTATTATCAAGCATTCTCCTGTATGATCCAGGGATAGCACTTCACGTTACATTTGTATATTTGTAATTCTCTATAATTATATAAATATATATATATATATATATATATATACTTTGTTTTCTACCTTAGGAATCCAGAATAATTGTGTACTTAGATGATAATTAATTACTAGTTTGATATGCTACAGCCGTATGCCTATACAACCAACTAGGTTGCATCATTTTTTTGGCGATGTGTGCGTGTCTGACATCATATAAGGATGGTGCGTGCAGGCAATGCGATAACTATAGCTTTTACGCCGACCCTTGTTCGAATCTATGTAGACTTCATATTATCTAAACTATATGACCTGCGTGTAACAATCGACACGTATGCCATCTGGTCCTCAATTTTTGTAACAGGTTATGTAATTTAAAACATGTTACACGCACTCATGTATGTTCATGCACGTACTCACACCGATTTAAAATGAAACTATAGTGGTTAACAGGTACTTATGTGAACAATATACCTTACTGATATACAAGTCATGTGATAAGTCGTGCATGCGCACATAGAAGAAAATAAAATACAGGAACACATTATTCCGGACATAGTGATACAATTCTGATTTAGGTGGCTTTAATATATAATTCCAGCGCCTAATTTTTTTTTAAAGAATGAGGTTTTAAACGAAGAAATGAAATTTCACTACGTATCATCAGGAATAAGGAAGTCCAAAAGATAGTTGCTAACACAGTTAAGGAGCTTCTTAAATGCTTTATTTTAACCAAGCAATATGGAGTTCACTGTTGGTTGTTGATAGGAAATTGTGCTCATTATTTAAAGATCTTATTTCAGTTTTGTTAGAGACATCATCTGAAGAATGATCGTTTAAAGATTTATATCACGGTTCCTATTAAATAAAGAATACCTTTTTGTAGAGGTGGCCATTATAGACGTAAAAAGAAAACGTTCGAGGGAGTTATAATACATAGTTTCAGATTTATTCACGCGGCTCTATTCAAGAGTTTGTCAAATTGGAGTTTTTCCCCATATGGAATAGCCATAGTTTATCAGTGGTTCTATATATCTCTGTAATAAAGTTTAAGCGAATGGTGACGCAAAAATTTCGACAGAAAGTTAGGAGTCATTCTTTTGACGACCATTGTACATGTGTGATTAATGCAAATATTCCATCTGAGGTATTGATCAAAGTAGATAACAAGACATTTCTTTTGATCATAACAATAGAAACATCTAACCCTTTTGAATGAGAAATAAGTCCATGTTTATGGATAGGGGCTGCCCTGTCCTACATTTCGTTTTTGATGTATTAATATGCATTCAATTTTGTTAACACGAAACTAATGTACTGTATTAGGCGATTTGAAGTTCATTTTCAGTAGAGTCAAGAGATTTACCTGATGAATGTAGTTTTAGAATTGTCAGCAAATATGTCTTGTTAGCGTGTAAGGGACACAAGGCCAATTGGTTTATGTGAGAAAAACTTGTCAGTAGGCTCCCTTGGCTCGTTGGTTCTTTCGCGGGGTTTCAAGGGTTCTTACTCCACCATATAGACTTGTCACGTGTAGAGCCGATCATGTGCTGATAAATGACGTAAATGCAGTAAAACCACTTAAAAACCTCAAGACTAAGTCATTAGTGAACAGTAGAAAAATAACCAGTCTTAGAAAAGAGCCGTGAGAAACATCAGTTAAAAGTTGCATTGAATCATAAATATATTTAGCCGTACAAACAACCCGATGTCTCTTAGTGAATTACAGCGTGAACCAAATAATTGAGCTTGAGGAAAACTTGTATACTGATAGTTTATAATGTGCACTGAAAGGTCATCTAAATCGATTGCTTTCCTTTAAATCAATTAACATTGCACCAGTAACTTCGCTGGATTCGATCGCTCGTAGTCACTGTCTATTGTAATTCAAGGAGTTGACACCTGTTAAGATATTCGAAAAGATGATTGATGAAATGTTTTTCGAATATATATAACATATGGAGCGGTAGCTAGATGATTCATTTGTTTCAATTCCTTTTTAAAATGCGAATATTTTTACCGAATTCAAGAACTTTGGAAATATACAGGAATTGGTGAGACAGCTAAATTACTTCTTTCAGTGACTCCGAGATTGACGAAGCCGACATTTTCAGAGTTTTGGGGTGAATTTCAAAGCATATATTTTATTGATAATACAAATGCTATTTAATAATAATATCTAATAAGATTAGAGGATATTAGTTTTTTTTAAAAAAAAAAACATGATCGGGTAACCTTTCATTTATTCACTAAGGTAGTAAGTTTATCGCAGTTTTTGTTCTGTAAAATAAGACCTTACAAGTATTTGGGGGAAATATCATTTTTAAAAAAGAGAGATCGCGATGGTTTGCAATATCGTTATCATCATTGCAACTTGTGCTATTAACTTGAATTTCACATGGACTTGGAAGAAATACTGGTTTCGTGGAGCTTGTTATTGCAATAGAGTTTCTTTGGGATCTGTTATCCGAGTTCGAGGTGATGACTTCTTTGGGGGGGGGGGGGCTGAAGAATTTTTGCTTTGCATCCACGAATTAGACTTTGTTCCGCGATTCACGATATTTGATAGACTCTTTACATTTATAATTTTCGTTTCCTTTACGGTGTGTCAGATCTTTTTCGTTAGCATATCGTTCTGGTTGTTTTGATCGTTAACTCTTTTGATTTATTGGGAGCATGTTTATTTAGGATAGTAAAGAAATGGTTCCCGATTGATAAATCCTGGTCTGGGTTTGTTTAAGAGAAATGTTTCGAGTTAATATTCTGAGATTGTTTAAAGAGGAATTCATTTTTAGCAAAATTTTATGCAACGACATTTATAGGCGTGTGAATTGTTTCTCTTGACGCACTGCGAAAAGAGACCTCCAAAAAGCTGAGAGTCTTTGGCTTTCATCCAGATTAACTATTCATAAGCAAATCATGAAGCTGCTAAGAAGAACATCACAAACATATCCCATGCAGAGAAACCAGCCCACTACAGTACTAAGATCACGACAAGTTCCAGCTGCAAAGAGCTCTTCGAGATTACTAAAAGCTAATGTAATGGAACAAATGTACACCACTTCCAACTACTTTCTCTCCAGTCGACCTACCAGACTTGTTTGCGAATTTCTTCCGTGACAATATGCAAACCATTAGAGATAAGCTTGACAGCACAATTTCAATTGACTCATCGTCACCATACAATTGCGATACAGAATTTTAGAGGTAACCGTTAGGAGCATTTGAATCTGTCTCCATGGATTTAGTAAACAATCATGATGAAAAGTGCACCAAAATCATGTGAACGTGATCCAATTCCAACATCACTGCTGCTTGAGTGCTTATATCCAACAGCAGCAGAGAGGGTGAACAGACCACGTTTTCGAGCAAAAATAAGGCCTACAGATCATGTTTTCGAGCAAAATATGGCCTATAGACTATGTTTTCAGACAAAAAATAAGACTTCCAACAAAATCTCATTTAACCAAAAAAAAGTCTCCATTTTTGCAAAATCGGAGATTTTACGATTTTGCTCGCAACGATGTGGTCATCACCCTCTCTGCTGCTACAAGTTTTCAGTTCTGGGTTAATAATTCTTTTACGATTTCAACCGAATATTTGATCCAGTCCGATACGATATCGTGTCCGAGGATCATGCAAATTTATTGTTGCGAATCCGTGCGGAGTCGACTGAGCATGACTAAAGAAATCTCGAAATTGATTGAAGTCCATATCAGAGCACCATGTCTGCCAAATATTTCTAAGAGTATGAGTATCAACTCCGTTGAATACAGACAATAAATTGCAGTTATCTCTGATGACTTTTGGAACCTGAGTGTAGCGTTGAGTGACATATATCACGTCAGTGTTTTTATGCCTGCCTCTGGAAAAGATCCTAGCAGGATTTTTTTGTTTATCCAACATTATATCGTCGTATACGACTAAATTGTTAATATCTCCATCAATATCATCAATGCTCGGTGCTTCATCGATATCGGTTATAAACTCAATAATACCCTCTCCGGATTTTTCTACCGCGCTGTCGTTAAAATCTTTTAGCACTTCATAACATCGTTGATCATCTACGCTAGGGGCAATTAAATACAACTTATCCCACTTCATCCATCTCATTATTAAATTGAGCAACAATTGCGTTTTACCGGATCCAGATGGCCCGATTATGATCATCCGGATATAGTTTGGTAGCGCTGCATGATGCTTAACTGGTTCTCTTGTTTTAGTCGCTGAAAAATCAATTATATCCATATTTCTATACATAAATTATGGATCTATATTGTGTGAAGTGTAAAACGCGTACTGGCACAGATGACTTGACGACGATTACAACTAAAAATAACCGATCAGCGCTTTCTGGTAAATGCGTGCAATGTGGTACAAAGAAATTTAGATTTGTGTCTATGAGATCTGATTTTAAAAAAAACGAGGAGGTGATATCGCAGCCAAATTGGCAAAGCTCCCTGGAACCCCATAGGCAAAGTACCCTGGAGAAAAGCACCTTCCAGGATATAGCTACTGTGGACCGGGAACCAGACTTGATATCAGACTCAATAATCAAAATCAACCCAACCCCGGTGAAGAACCAATAAACGCCATTGATAAGGCCTGTCACCTTCATGATGTTGCTTATAAAAGCAGCAATCTGCAACACGGGCATCTAGCAGATGTGAAATTAATTCATGCGTTAAATGCTATTCCTGATAAATCCTTGAAAGAAAAATTGGCTTCATTTTTGATAAAATCGGCTATGAAAAGCAAATTGATGTTAGGTGCCGGTAATTAATAATATGGAATCAATTTATTATTCCCCAAGAGGATACTGGAGGGGTAAATCAGCAGTCCATAAACTCGCTAGCGCTGCAAAAGTGAAAAAAACCACTGCGGCTAATTGGTTATCCAAACAGGCACTATGGCAAATTTATCTACCACCGCCTAAAAAATTCAATTCTCGCATTTTGATGTGACCGCTCCTAATGAAGTTCATCAGGCTGATATATTATTTCTGCCACATGATCGTGGTTACAAATACGCTTTAACCATAGTTGATATTGCAAGTCGATACAAAGAAGCAGAACCGTTAAAAACAAAATCAGCCACTGAAGTCGCTTCTGCATTTGAAAGGATTTATCGACGAGGTCCTCTGCACTGGCCAAATCTATTGCAGGTTGATCCTGGCAAGGAATTTCAGGGTGCAGTGTTATCTACAATGAAACATCATAATGTCACCATACGACGAGGGCATACTGCGCTACATCGCGATCAGGCCATTGTCGAACGATTTAATCGGACGATTGCTGAGCGGTTATTTGGATATCAATACGCAAAAGAATTCATTCAAGAAAAAAGATCCCGTGAATGGGTTAAAAGATTACCATCTGTGATTACTGCACTGAATAACGAGATTACTAGAACAATCAACATGAAACCAATCAACGCGATTAAAAAGAAGTCAATACCTGAAAAACCACAAAAAGATTTCAAAGAACCAATTCTTGGTAGTAATGTCATTGTGAGGTACTTATACGAACCAGGAGAGCTTGAAGGGGGTAGAAAAAGGGCTACTGATCCTATTTGGAGTGTTACTGCACACAAGATATTTAGTATAACACGATCAACTGGTAGACCTCCAGTCTATAAACTGGATTCAACTGCCCCTCAGCGGGGTTTTACTCGACAACAACTACAGGTAATTCCCGAGGATACTCAATTACCACCGCATGGTCTTAACTAGCACCGTTGCGTCTATTGCACTCAAGACAAGTCAACATCACATTATTTCTGACATGACCGAGATTGTTATTTTTTCTGTCTACGGTAAATTGGCGAGGATCCTTATCCGAATACTGCCAACGCATTATACAATTGCAACTCGCGCAGTGATTATTCTGTTGTTGTTTCAGCGTAATTATTAATTCAGCATCAATATCAAATTCTCGTTGTTTTTTTTTGTCCTGTTGTTTGTAACCGGAGAGTTTTTTATTAATGATGCTAACATCAATATCATTTATTGTGGTGTCATTATCATCGAAAACAATTCTTCGAAGTTGATTTATTTTTCGTACTCTGGATACTGCGAGATAGACTAAATTCGACCATTCGATGTGATTATCCACCATCCAAACAATTGTATCCGATATAGTCAATCCCTGTGAAGAATGTATTGTTGCTGCGTATCCTAGCGTCCACGGGGATTTATTAGCACGCAATGCATCTTCAACGACATTGATATCAACCAGCACAATATCATTTAATACGAGAAATTGTTTTTCACTCTGTCCTGGAATATCAACTTCAATGTTCTGTTTTCGTGTATCCGATGGCCTATAACAAAGGGGTACTGGAAGCGTTGCAAATTTTTCTTTATGCAATTCAAATAACTTCATCTGAAGTGTGTCCCTGACTATTTTTCTACTTGCAATTATCAAATCATTTGGTCTCCATGTTTCCCAAATTTCATTTATGGGAGTTTCTGAAATCACTTCACGCGCTATTTCGCATTGGATTCTATCCGGTTGTAATCTAATTAGCGCTTTGAATTCTCGTAATCGTTCATCAAGTGATCTATAATCAGTGGTAATTTCTTCATAATAGTCTACAAAACCCCTTAGCCATTCATGTGGAGATGCACCGACAAATGGTGGTGGTTGGCCGTGATCACCGCACATGACGACTTTTGTGTTTTTGTTTAACAACCACTCGAGAAATGTTTGTAATACATCTAATGACACTGTGCATATTTCATCCCAGATTATGATTTCAGGAATGAATTTATCACCCATACGCTCAGGAGTCCATTTGTCACCCTTCCATCGAAAGAAACTATGGTAAGTACAGGCATTTACCCCTCGCTGTATCATCTCTCTGGCGAGTCTGTGAGTCGGTGTTAACACAATCATGGTTGACCGACGAAATAATTCAATTGCACGAGTTGTCTTTCCTGACCCACCACAACCGTTTAAATAAACTGTCTTGTATCTACATACTGGATCAGATACCGGTGGTGCATTAGAAAGTTCTGATTGAATTTCAATACGGTTGCAACAAAGATATTTATCATCCATGGCAACGTCTGCCGATTCACAATACTCATGTAGCATCTCCTTTTTAAATCGCCAACGCCCCCAATTTTCTTCGGGATCTGTGAATTTAGCTACAGCTGATTTGTACTTATTGTGTATATACATCGAATCAGTGGCCACTCTAACCGCGGTATTAGGAAATCTATTTATCATCGAAAATAGATTAATAGAAGCATAGGCTAGCATTGAACTTCTCAAATGTGTGTACTGGGAATTATATCCATCACAGTAGGTAACAACCGTACCTAATTTCTCACCATTGGATAGAAAAGCATCCTTACGGGATACAAGTTTTCCCTGTTTCATTAAATCCGTTACAATTAAATCGTATTCAGCGATATCTATGATCAACCGCGAAGAATATTTTGCATTGTCGTATCGTCCACCCTGGGTAAATTTACCGATTATTCTTCGTCCGAGATCTTTTGCTTGTTCTTTTTTACTTTCAAATAACTTCTTAGACCAATTCATGATTTGTTCTTCATTGAAATCTGGACACTGTTTTCGTAGTTCGCTGATTATACGATCTAGATCGGGTTGTGGTAGCCAAACTTCTTTCTGAGCTCGATAGCATATAATAGCCTCGGAAACAATCAACGATATTAGCATACCACAATCAATCATATATCTCAATAGCACTATTGGCATCCAGGCCTTTTCAGATAGGTGTCTACCGAGGTAAACATAACTACACGGATGTAATCCTGACGCTAATTCAAATGATATCACACGAGCGAATCCGGTTAAATCAAAATCAGGCAATGGTCCATTAATCGCAACACGAGTCATTTCATGCGTGGGGTGTCCAAATCGTTTAAAATAGTTACTACATTCCCCATATCCGAGAAAACTTCCGGGATAACACGCGGATATATCAATTGAAATCATACCATCACGTGAGTATTACGTATTCCACAGTCCTCCATGACCAAATTTGACGCAACTCAATTTAACATCCTCGAGAAAATCACTTCGTGTTGGACGCCATGAATTTTTTTCTCTTGCGAAGTGAGCTACCACTGATGGAATAGTAAAACTATCCGTGAGTAGTTTTTCATGGAAACTCTCCGGTGAAAAATCATTAGCGATTTTTCTCATTCTGTTATCTAATTCTTCAACGCGATATAATTCGCCATTCGGTCTTACAAATTGATCGAATCCTATTTCGGGATCTTCATCACTTCTAAGTAACCACACTGACACAGGATCATCTTTACACAACGCATGAATAGCATCGAATAATCTCTCTTCATAGAAAAGATCCCCGGAAAATTCCTCGGGGATATATTTCACGGTTCGTTCTCGTGGAAATACTGTTACCGCAGGTGTCCACGCGTGTTTGTTATGATCAATAATCTGTATTGGGGCTCCTCGCGATTGATATTTCGGTTCGTATAATACTTCTCCGGTTATTGTTGTTACTGATATTGGGAATTTTAATGATGCTTCTAATTTAGCTATATCAGAAATCTTTGCACCATGCTGTTTCACTGTCAGTTCCCACTCGGTTATTTTCCTACGTCGCAGATCAGTTAGTTTATTTCCTCGGGATGCATTTGTGAAGTGTTCTATTATTCGTTCTGCTACACAATTCAGTGAACTAGAATATTTCATAGGAGCTAGTTTTGCGATATCGGGTTTATCATTTAACGGATATATCCCATAAACCATTGCTGTTACGGGATAAGATCTTTCGTAGTATGGTTTATCAATGCCGGTTAGAATTCCTGGTTTGGAATCTCTACTCACAATGACAGCTTTTTTATTCTTGAGGATTGGTTCAAATTTATCCCTAATAATCCATTTGCCATCGACTTCGATAATGAATTTGATTCGGAAAAAATGCCTTTTTTCCCCAACACGTGAAATTATCACTGCTGCTTTTTCATCATTCATGGTAGCGTCAACAACACCATCAATTCGAAATGTTGACCAACAATAAGATGCTCCATCACGCTTGAATTCATTAAAACAGTCTCTGATTTTACTAATCATGGCTTTATCAAGAATTGTATTCTTTGGTGTATTAGAAACTATATCGAGATTGAATTGAGCATCTTTCCAGGGTAATCTCTTGGACGTTTTTTTTGGTTTATCGAGATTAAATTTAGGACTAATTTTTAATAATCTCTTAAACTCTTTCATGTTTCCGTCTCTTGGACGTTTTTTTGGTTTATCGAGATTAAATTTAGGATTAATTTTGTTACGTTTTTTTTGGTTTATCGAGATTAAATTTAGGACTAATTTTTAATAATCTCTTAAACTCTTTCATGTTTCCGTCTCTTGGACGTTTGAGATTAATTTTGTTACGTTTTTTTGGTTTATCGAGATGAAATTTAGGACTAATTTTTAATAATCTCTTAAACTCTTTCATGTTTCCGTCTCTTGGACGTTTGAGATTAATTTTGTTACGTTTTTTTGGTTTATCGAGATTAAATTTAGGACTAATTTTTAATAATCTCTTAAACTCTTTCATGTTTCCGTCTCTTGGACGTTTGAGATTAATTTTGTTACGTTTTTTTTGGTTTATCGAGATTAAATTTAGGACTAATTTTTAATAATCTCTTAAACTCTTTCATGTTTCCGTCTCTTGGACGTTTTTTGGGTCTATCGATATTAAATTTAGGACTAATTTTTAATAATCTTTTAAACTCCTTATCAGCATTGAATTCAGCATTTTTCGAAGGCGTTCTCCTTAATTCCCTCATGCTATAATTAAAACAAGTATTTAAATGAAGAATTTATATATAATGAATCACTGCAAGTGGCTTATGATTGGATCAGTAACCCCGTGTAACAAATCATGCAGAAATGAGTTCTGTGGGTATCATATGCAAAGCTTTCGACGTGGAAGCCTTGGTCCGTTACCTTGTATTCTATGTGGAGTTGGGGTCAGGGGAAAATCTCAGTTGTGTCTTAATTGCGGTGGTAAGCGATACAGGGAGTTGAAGCGTTATTATGATAAAAGAATAAAAAATGGACAATCAATCAGAAATTTTGACCCTGAAAAGGTCCTTGACCCTGACAACATCAAGGATAAAATCATAAGAACCCCTCAAGACTACATTGAAAGATTCATTATTGAACCAAACAATGAATTAGACAAATAGTATTTAGTATACGAATGAACCAAGAATTCAGACAACACCCTGTGATCACAAATTATGAAGCATCTAGTGATGGTGTTGTAAGAAACCGCAGACTGAAGAAACCAGTTGGTTCTGTGAATAATCAAGGGTACTTGATGTTTACTGTTGGCGGGAAGAAGAGATATCTCAATCATCGTTTCGCATTTGAATGTTTTTATGGATTGATCGAGGATGATTCTGTCATTGATCACATTGATTCTAATCCAATGAACAATTCTTTATCAAATCTGCAGGCTGTTACTCAAAGTGAGAATACCAAACGAGGAAAGACTGGCAATTGCTCAAAAAAAGCGAGACCAGTTAAATCTTTGAATACGATAACTAACGAAGAAAAAATATTTCAATCAATAACCAGCGCCGGTAGGCACTTCGATATTTGTCCGCCTTCTGTACGATATGTTGCAGAGGGGATTTATCGATCTGCGATTTCAAAAAGGACGGGACAAAAAGTTCAATTTAGTTACGTCTAATGCGTCATATTTTTCATTTAGAAATATATCATTATTATAGAATAATGAATTCTGAAAACATGAATAGCATTTTATCCGAGATTTCAAAATTGAAAAGTTGGGATATTGAACTATCAGATGGGTTAAATCCTGATCAAATCATGTCTGATTTTCAGGATATAGAATACGGAGTTAACAACAATAAATATATGCTACCAAAGAAGTATGCGCTCATCAAGAGAATTCTGAATTCTATTCGGGACTCTCTCGCATTTTCCAGTGACGTAAGTGTGTTCGCTCCGTTGTATACCATCGTAGAACGAATACGAAAAGAATTAGGGTACGAATACGAATTGAAAAAGGAGGTTAATTCTAAAGTTAGAAACCTACGGGCGTTAATTCAAGAAAATGAACAATTTTGATTGACCATTTATCATTATTTGATTGACCGACTATTTATCATTATTTGATTGCCCGACCATTATCATTTTTTTTAGCCGACCCTCAATGGATGTCAAAAATCGATGGACGATATGTCAGATTGATCAAAAATAGAATGGCGAAAGTCACAGTATTATTATTATTTATAGCAATTATGTGACTTTTGCCATCGATGAACGAAGCTGTCTCACGATGAAATAACACTTCCATGACCGTGTTAAAAATCATCCGACATGTCAAAAGAATGTTGAAAGTGTGGTATTAATTATTTTTATAAGGATTTCCACACTTTCAACATCACTGATAACGCCTCTAAAACACTTCCAAGACCGTATCAAAAATCATCCGATGGTGTTAGGTCGGATTGAAAAATTGTTTTGCAATTGAAACATTGTTTCTGATTTCAAATAATGGTCAATGAAGCATTAACAACCCGATTGGCTCGTGAACGACTGGATGCAATTAAGAGATTTGTACCAATTCGCGACTCTGTACGGAATAAACTGCAACAACGACAGAGTCTTCAGACTGATTTTGCTTTGGGATCTGAAGAATTGTTTAAACCAGTAACCACAGCAACGAAGGGGATAGAGCGTGCTATACGGGGGGATGTTCCCGAGACGGGAAAATCTGTTATTGGTGAACTCGAAAAAATAGCAGCGAAAACTGAACAAACAGAACAGGCCGTACAAAAAATAGAATCAAAAAGAACAGTAGATGATTTACTCGTGAGATTTAACGAAGAAGGGTTAGCAGAAATTGATAAGACTGATCCAGCAGAAATTCCTGCGCTTGTTGTTACGTCCTATGAAAACAGAAAAAAATGGTTGAAACCAGAACATCATAAATATGTTAGAAATATAACTCACTGGGCTGATATATTCTATAAAATCAAAACTGAAAAAGGTCTGATTAAGAAAAATAGTGCATCATACATTGAATATATCAATGCGGTGGGTACAGTGTATAATCAATACGAAGAGTTTAAACAACAACAAAAAACGCAAAAAACGCAAAGGCGGCGACAGCAACCTGCAAAGAAAATATCTTTTTCACCTAAAAAACAACAAATACCACGTGATGATGATGATCCTCTTGGTTATTTACAAGAAACGAATTTAGAAAAACAGGATGAAGCAACTGGTTATAGCGGAAGCGGATTGCAAGATTCCAGTGGACCCCAAAGTGGGGTATGTCCTGGTAGTGTTCTCAGTGATATATCACGATTAGAAGTTCTCATCGGAGGAAAACGAGCCGGAAATAACTCACCGGAAATAATTAATGAAGCAGCTGATATCTGTAGACGATTATTTCAGGGTGGTATCATGGATATCAGCACATATCGAGATTTCATTGGCGAGTTAGTGGAAAGTGGGTATCATAGTGACTGAATTGAAAAATCTGATGACGAAGTCATTCGATTAGATAAATAACAATTGAAAAATTGTTTCTGATTTCAAATAATGATCATACACTACAATCATGATAAACCAACCCCCGTCTACGTAGTTAATTCACGGTTTCCAGTTTATAGAGCATACTACGGAGATGGTTTAGGTAATACCATTGCAGGGTTATTTGCGAGAATGGCTCCAAAAGTGATGCCGTTGGCTAAACAATTAGGAATGAAAGCAATTGATGTTATTCGTGATAAGGGTATTGGTGCTGTTGGAGATCTTGCTGGAAAAGCGTTTTCAACTGCGAAGAATAAATTAACATCATTAGTGAAATCACGGATGAAATCCAAAGGATTTTCAAAACCGTTACCGTCTACAGCGGAAATGCCTGCGAGTGTTAGTAGAATTATAAATAACGCAGTAGATGAAAAATTAGCGTCGATGGTTTTAACCCCCGACCAAAGCAATATTGCAAATATGATAGCAGGAAGTGGCTTTAAAAAACTACGACGATGAAAGTGGAAAATCGCGATTTAGACTCTGATAAATAGAATAAAATGTTCAAAAAGTCACATAATCCAGCGTTTGATATAGACGCCCCAGTTGGCAAGGATGATTCTGTACGCGATTATCAATATTACGCCTATCATGCCATAGACTCAAATAGTCGAGCAAGAATGGATCTTCAAGTCCATGATACCAGTAAATACTTTTTGCCCTGTGAAGCGTTTATTGAAGTAGAAGGAGAACTTGTAACAGCTGCTGATACTCCTGCTGTACCAGCACCGTATCCAGCTGGTACTCAAGTCGGTTTTGTCAATAATGGTATCATGGCGCTGTTTGAGAGTGCTAGATATCTCATTGATGGAAAAGAAATCGAGTCGATAGATCGCGATGTTGATGTGGCTACAACAATAATCGGGTTAGCGAGATATTCCGATGATTATACAAGATCAGCAGGACCTTCTATGATGTTTGCAAAAGATACTACAAATACCGCTGGAGGAAAACAATTTGTTGTAAGACGACCAAAGAATAATGCTGGCACCGCTAATATTGATGCCGAAGATATGATTATAAACAACGATGTTAATTTCAATCTAGGAGCTGCAACACATATGTCAATGTTGCAAGGAGTGCGTAGATCATTTTCATGCGCGATTCCACTGCATCATATTTTTGGATTCTGTAGAAATGTCCGAAAAGTTATCTACGGGGCGAAGCATACAGTATCGCTTGTACGAAAGAGTGATGATAACGACGCAATTTGGAGGATTCCAGCAGACAATGCAAATCCAAATGCTGATGCCGGTAAAGTCAATTTAACAAAAATATCATTGTGGATGCCAGTGTTGACTCCAGCAATCACCGCAGAAGAACGATTACTATCATTTATGGACCAAGGAGGAAAGTCGTTGTTGAGTTGGTTATCAGTGAGTACAGATGTGAAGCAATCAAATCTGAACGGGTTATTCACGTGGAATCTAGCATCAAAACAAGGCGTTTCTGCGCCACGTCATATATTTATTGCGTTACAGGATAACACACGAGTTGGCGATCAACGTTTCAGTCATATGATATTTGATCAATTAGGTGTGAAAGACGTCTCACTGAGAATAAACGGCCAACAGGAACCATCCGAGGATATACAACTTAATTACACAGAAAATCATATTGCACGAGTTTATCATCGTCTGTTGTCATTTATGGCACGTGATCAAAATGTGGATACTGGTTTGCAAATATCACAATATGATTTTAAAAATCTGTATCCAATCTATTACTTCTCACTGGAACATCTCGATTTGATGAGACAATCTGTTGTTGATATACATTTTAGAGCTAATGTGACTCGTGGTGCTATTGCTGATTATAGAGCGGTTGCTGTCATTCTCAGCGACAAATCAATGCTACTTGAAGGTGTTGGTGGAAGAATGAGAGTGGTAGATGCACCAGTGGAAAACATGTAATTGAAATTGTAAACGATTTAGAATCAATCAATTATGTATAATGTCATATAGTAATATTAGTGTTGCGTTAACTCCTGGTCAATTAAAAAAATTGCAATCGGAATCAGCTAAAAAATGTGGAACCACAATCACGTTGAAACCCAACCAAATGACTGGTGGTGCAAATAAACTATCGCTGACAACTCGTCAGGTGAAACATTTCAATGATGCACTTGTAGCAAAAAAGGGTGTTCAGATTACTCTTTCTGCGGCTGCTATCAAAAATATGATTAAAACAGGCGGTATATTTCCGTTGTTAGCTGCGATTCCAGCATTGATTGCAGCAGCAGCCCCAGCGGTGGCTAAAGCGGCAGCGTTAGGAGCCGTTGGTACTGCAGCAGGAATGGCACTAAAGAAGGCAACTGGGAAAGGATATAAAAAAAAGGGAAAGGGTCTAAGACTACCAGGAACCCCGTATTCGTGGTACAGCGGAAAGGGTCTAAGACTAGGACTGGTTTATTAATTGGAGAGTCTATGATGGTTCCCATGTCCAATTTTGATTTACTCGATGCTGCTAAAAAACTCGCGATTAAAAACTTCAGAGGTGTCTTTATGAAAGATCAATTACCACATCAACCAAACAGCGTTGAAACCGGAATCATTAATTTAGATAACAGCACCGGACCTGGAACTCACTGGGTTGCATACGCTATTGATCCACGTGGGATTGTCTATTTTGATTCATATGGATTAGCCCCACCAAAAGAGTTTATGCGTTATATAAAAACCCTTCCAATGAAGACTTGGTATTCTACGCTACCAACACAAACGATGATTGACCCACCAATATGTGGCAGCGAAGTATTAAATGTCCTTAACGCTATTTCTAACTCCTTGAGTAACCCAAGCGGAAAACCACCACATGTTGTCGTGAATGAATACACTAGTAATCGCTGGAGAAAATCGAAGATTTTTCAATGAAGTCAACAAAGATTTTAGAGAGAGAAAGAGTTTTACAATAACATGATTGATATTTGGGGGAGATCTTTGAAACCCAAACCCGATGACACTGCAACCGGTGATGTAAAAAAACTAATCAAAGATGAAATAGCTGAGACGTTAAATTTAGCAAGTGTTGACCCGAACGAAATAGTTGTATTTCAAGACAAGCAGGGTAAATTGAAATCCAGTGATGTGTCATTGGATGATATTTTGATACGGCAGCGCGACGCCGCTGAAAACTCTATTGCGCTGTATTCCAACGACGGACGACTTAAACCAGGTGAACTTGTGTCTACGATCACTGATAAGATTGCTACCCATGACAATGAGTTGAAAAATTCTGTGTTGGAACTAACAACACTTCAATCTAGAATTGAGGATAACGGAAAACAGTTTTCAATTTTTCGTAGAAATATCGTGGATAAATTTATTGGAACCCCTTTAGATAAAATTGAAATAAAACTCCCGGATATTAAAAAATCCATCGATGAGACGAAAACATTCATCGAAGCCATCAAAGGTGATTTTTCGAGGATGATAACAATCATTGAAAAAACAAAAATTCCTCATGAGAAAACCAACAACGTAGTATACACCATCCAACACGGATCATTTGCGTGGACACCTACAAACAACAAATTAGATATCACTGCAACCGTTAAAGGTATTTATCGATTAACACTAGTAACACCATTGACTCAATTTAATATATCATCGTCGAGTTCATCCGGGGTCAACAATACGATTTCAACGATCATCGACAAGGATACAACTGAAAAGTTCACTATAACAGCTACTGATAAAAATTTGATTAGGGTTTCAGCAACCTGGTGTGTGGAATTCGTAGCGGATTTAAGTAAATAACTAAATTGAAAGGAAAATCGTTCGGATTTCACAATTGAAAACACTAGTATTTTTAAAATAAAAATGATTTCATCAACGCAATGTCGCTATGATCAGGTCAGAGAATTTCAAAATAGACTCAAAACCCTCACTGAGGAGTATCAAATAAAAATAAAAAAATACCGACGAAGAATCACCGCAATTGATATTACTATGTACTCGGTGTCAAGCGTTCTCGCTGGCGCCGGAATAATACTTGCATCGGTTACAATGATTGCCCCGGTCGTAGTTCCAATTTGCATTTCTGCGGTGGCTACAATCGGGGGTATATCAACCGGGATAGCAAAAAAGATATCATCATGCAGCCAGAGTAAACTGCAGAATTACTTAATTCAATTTCATATTGCATCAACCGCATATTCGCAGTTATCCCTGATGATATCGTCGTCACTCGATAATACAATTATATCAGATAGTGAATTCTCAACGATGGTCAGTATTTTTGATTCAGCGATATCAAAATTAGAGCAACAACATGAATATAATAACCATGACAACACCGATGGAATCAGAAAACACGAACCCAAAAACAAACTCAAAAACCAAAATGATCTCAATAATCTCGACCATACCAGATTGTGAGTTCTCAGTGATGGTCAGTATTTATGATTCCGCGGTGTCAAAATTAGAAATACAACATGAGTATAATAACAATGACGACACCGATGGAATTACTTCAACGAGTAGTGGAGAACACGAACCCAGTACAAACAAGCATGATATCAATAACATCAACGAATCCTGAATTCAGTGTGAATTTCCCTAGCCCAGTCCCCGTGAAGGAGATAGCGCTAGCAAAACTACGAGTGTATCACAGTTGGCCTAATATCAGATCAAAATCATTTGGTGGTCAACAACCCAATAATTCTTTAGTGTTTGCGAATAAGAATAAAGACGACGGGACTCCAGACTGGAAAGTTGTTTCGATACCAACCGGATCATACCAAATCGAACAAATCAATAATGAATTCGCGCGTAGAATAAAATCGATTACTGGAGTAGAGTCAAAAATAGCTATAACAGTTCATGAACCGACGCTATCATCCGCAATTGAGATAAACACAGAAGGATACGTCGTAGATATCTATCAAAGTTCTATTAGAACCGTACTAGGATGGCCTGAATTACCACCAGGGGGAAAAACCGTTGATTTACCAGAACCACAAAAAACTGATTATATCACCGACAGAATAAAACCTGATAATCCAGTAAAGAGTTATCAAGATCGCACAATCACTAGAGATTTTTTTAAGATCCTTCACGATATGGTTGGGGGAGGGAAATTTCTTGTTGCTGACGATCTTAAAATCGATGAAAATTTCACAGCAATGAATAATGATTTTTCGCTGTTGTTAATATCTCTTAAATCCGGCTCTCTCACCCGAGATGAATTTATCAGCGTCGTAGAAACATGCAACAAAATTATCGACGATATGGAAACATTTAACCTAAAAATTATTCAGGATATATTAGATGACGATAATCCCTTATCGAGAATAGAATTTGCATTAATCTATAAAATTCCCGTCAAAGATATTCCGACATTCAAACTACCGGGATATAACGTACCGGAACTAAAAAAAATTGTCAGTGACACCATCGATGTTGGTTTTAAAATAATTCATGATGCATGGAAAAAAACAGCATCACAGGAAATAAAAATCCTCAAACATAATAATGATCCAGATGGTGGCGGTAGGCATATCGCTCCGTTCAACGTGAATATATCCTCAGTGATTGCGCTCAATTTAGTATGTGATGTTATCGAAGGAAGCTATCAAATTAATCTCGAACGATCAAATCAAGCTCAGTAAGGATATATTCTTTATTCGTTTGCACCAACAGCTCCTCCAGGATTCCTAATTATTGAAAACCCAATTAATCCTGTCTACATGCGATGCCATAATAATTCATTAACCAGAATTAATTTCAAACTCACCGACCAGTCAAATAATCTGATTGATTTACAAGAAGAGGTGTTAGTGATTAGTCTGTTTGTGAAATCATAAATGATTTTCGTCCTAAGGACTTTCATCATAAAGACTGGATCAAATCATTTATTATTTTTTGTTAACCCAGAACTGAAAACTTGTAGCAGCAGAGAGGGTGATCACCACATCGTTGCGAGCAAAATCGTAAAATCTCCGTTTTTGCAAAAATGGAGACTTTTTTTTGGTTAAATGAGATTTTGTTGGAAGTCTTATTTTTTGTCTGAAAACGTAGTCTATAGGCCATATTTTGCTCGAAAACATGATCTGTAGGCCTTATTTTTGCTCGAAAACGTGGTCTGTTCACCCTCTCTGCTGCTCCAACATTGCCTTCACTATCTGATGTTATTAATACCTCTCTCATCCGGGAATTTCAATCATTTTTCAAAACTGCCATTGTTAAGCTTCTGCTCAAGAAACCAACACTCGACTAAGACGATTTAAAGAACTACTCTAATCTCCCATTTATATTTTTTTAAAAACTTAGAAGAAAGAAAAACTGTTTTAACCAAATTTGAATCTCATCTGAATTCAAACCGTGTTTTAAGCAATGTACAGTCTACATATCACCCTTACCACAATACTAAACTACTCTTCTTAAAGTAGTTGATGACATTCTCTCTGATTACAGTCCTCACCCTCTGTGATTTGTCTGTAGCATTTGGCACAATATACCATGCTATATTAATTCACCGTCTCCAGCCAAACCAATGTGGACAAGTAAACAATTATACGTGTATATATAAAGAAATTTCACAATTACAATAGTATGAAGAATATACATATTTTTAAAAAGTAAATATGTCTGACTCTACCTACACAGGAACAAACTATAGCCAATATTATGACACGAATTCCGAAAACAAATTAACATACGGTAATTGCAACTCAATTAGGTGAAATATATTGCATCTTTCAACATATATAACACCATGTATGTTACATTATAATTTTCTTTTATTAGACTTAACACAAGGTCTAGAAGACTGCCGTGATATAGAAATATGTTATTATATTTAGTAAAACAAATTAACAGGGGCCCCGAGTGGCCGAATGGTCTAAAGCGCTGTCCGTTACGGACCACTGCCATCTCACCTCTGTCTGCGTGTGTTCGAGTCTAAAATTCGGCAAATGTAGTTATGTGAGAAAGCTTGCCAGTAGCTTCTCGTGGGTCGGTGGTTCTTTCCGGAGTTTGTCCGGTTTCATCCTCCACCATAAATACTGGCCGCCATGTATAGCCTATATTGTGCTGAAAAATGGCGTTAAACCATAAAAAAAAACAAACAAAAAAACCAAAACAAATTAACGGGACTACAGTTTCATTTTGTTTCAAGTTTGTTTTATAGACTTCTGTCAGCTTTGGAGAATGGTAATTCGGGAATCCTGCTTAATTCAGGTAATCGGAAGAGAAACTCATACCCACTCACAAAGTCATGCTCGTCGCACAGCGGGGTAAGACTAGTAGCCGTGATCCAGAAGCAAGTGAAATTCGTAGAATATTCCATCCAGCGGTCGAAACGCATAACATGTAGTTGAAATCGGCACAACTGTTTTATTGAGCAGTAACTCTACCCTTTTATGGCTCAGAACATTTTCACGGACTGTTACGCTTGATGACTGCTGTTCAAATGATTTTAAAGAAAACGATTTACGATGAAAACAGTGGCTATAGTTTACATAAGTTGTTTTCAGATAATAGAAGTAGTAGATATAAATAATTCTAACAAAGAAGCTGAAAATTGCTTCGACCAAATCACACGGGGCAAAAACGAAAATGCATACTTTAATATCAACCATGGATCCAACATTATAAATCTCAACAAGAAATCAAAAGTACCTTTCGTGATGATTGTGGTACGTTTATCACGACTTTCGGATCCTCACATTGTGCGCAAAGGGTGATCTCAAGAAAGCTTTTTCGTAAGGACCTGGTCTGTAATCGTGCCAGATTTAAAGGGGAACTTGGAAAGAAGGAGGGGAAGTATATACAATTAGACCCTGGACCCGAATCAAACAGTTGCTGTGGTCCATAAGTACTATACTTGGCTAGAGCAGACCAGTCTTACAAGAAGAGTTCCTTTGTTAGGGGAAGAGACGTTAACCAGTAGACTGGATGTATTAGAATATATTGGCATAATTCCTGATCCAGTTCCCACTGAAATTCAAGAGTCAATATAAATACATTTACGGACACCATACGTTGTAAAAAAAATAATAATAAAAAAGAAGTAAAGGACATGTTACAGATAAACGAAACATGATCTATGCAAAGCTTAAGAAGAAGTATGAAAAGGTAAGGCGACCCACTTGAATGCAACAAATACGTAACAAAAAGTATGACAAATCAAAGGGACATACTACCGAATATAGAAAATCTAGCAATCATATTCAACGACGTGAGAATATGATTATACGCAAAAATGTATGTTGTAAGAGCTGCAATTCGGGCAAATAGAAAAATATCATGCTTTAGGAGGACGAACAGATAAATGAAAAAGAAAATGTGCTGCAGAGAACACTGTTTTAGGAGTTGATAATCACATGCATGTCAAAGACTAGATGACCTAACTTCTTGACAAGCAGCTTTCCGTAAATAGAAAACGTACAGGCTAATCACTAGTTTATTAAAGGACCAGTTTTCATGCTCAATAATATCGTCTTTGGGAGTTATTGTGACTTTTTATCGTTTGAATATGAAATTAGTAGACATACAATAGAGCAAACTTGTGACAGTTAGTTTGCTTTGTGAGATCTCTTCAGAAGCGATAAGATAGAAATTAGAACAATAGTTCGGAATAAACTCCCTGTCATAAATCTGATACCGTGTGGGGTTCTCCATTATAAAATCAGGAATAAGGGTCTTTACTGTCCCTAAAGAAGACGCGCAAAAAGCACTACATGTTGTCTATATTATGGGCGTACTCCTCAAAATGTTGTACCAGAGTTCTGTCTGGGACCGGAATGACCGAGACCCCCCCCCCCTCAAAAACAAAAAACACAACAACAAAAAAAATAAACAATTGTCATTCTCCTAGGGAGTGTAAGAACAAACTAAAATTAAGACAAGGAGTACATATGCAGATAACACGTAAATTGAGCAATGGACTTTGAAGATGTAGTTGAAGAAATATTTGGGGAGAAAGATGTAAAGTAACAAGCATTTGATATCGAGGCAAACATATACCATAATGAAACAAACGCGCATCCATATAAGATAACTGAAACTTCACAGGGCGTGGCGTATGAAAATTTCGTCCAAGGAGGGCAGGGAGACAAATTTAAATAAATTAAAAAAAACACTAAGAAAGGGAGCGGTGGAATGAACACCAGCTCTATTGGAACACCGCAAACCATAAGAAAAAGACGTTTGTGGATGATGGTCATACAGTCATCGATTAGGACGATCGAGATGATGTTTCAGTAAATTCCTTAGTTTTGTAGAAGTTACTAATATATTTTTAGCACTATTTTACTAGTTTTAGGTTGGATTTCTCACGACTGCTGGCTAAGGAAAATGTAACCACTTTCCGATTTCTGACGCAAGCCATCTCCATATCAACCTTGTCAAATTGTACTTTGGTTGGGAAGGCAGAGACGGGATTGAGGGAAGAGGTAGAACAGACGTGCCGCTCTTTGTTACGCCATTGTGAGGGGACCCGGTAATACTAGCATCTGTTATTTGAATTAGCTTCGACGGGAACTTCACGGGGGTGTTGACTGGATGGTCTTGGAGGTTGTGTCCTTCTTGGGACTTGTCCCCCTCTCATTCTTGGAGGTTATTTGGGTCTTCAGCTGTCTCTTTTGTCTGACTTCACTGGTACCTGCAACAAACTGCGGTATTTCCTAATTAAAACAACAATTAAACGGAAGGATATCAAATTGCGCGTTAACGTAACTTAAATTAGAGAAAAATTAAAAATAGGAACAGGAATAAATATAATAAACAGATAGCAAACATGCATTTTTTTTTTTAAAGATATTGACAATCATAGTTAACATATACGCAGGGTTATATTCATAAAATCATATATAAACAAACAGTAAATTATAACATATCAAGATTTTATGATAAATCAACTAAATGCAACACGGAACATTTCGTTTCACTGAATAAAATATATGATTCGTAATGAGAATATGTACCTAGACAGGAACACATTCTTTACGGGTTTTCACAAACCACTGCAATGTTGATAGGGAAGCAAGGTTCAATTTTTGGGTGTTCATTAGGTGACAGTTGAACCCAAGGACATGGCTCTCTCTTGGTGCGGGTTTTCTCCCAAGCTGGGACTTACCGTTGATGGATGCCTTCGTGGACACTTTTGACAGAGTTTGTTTATCCATTTTAACATGTCAACAAATAAAAAATAAAGATTTTAAATTTTTGGATTCCTGGCCGAAACGAAGCAACTGCTCATGGGAATTCGATTGCAGAGCCATTCCGCATTGAGTCAAATGTGGAAAGGAGCACTGCGTAAATACAAAGGATTGTAACACCTTGAGACAGGAGTTGCAAATACGGAGGGTTAAATACACCTCTAACATCCCCTATCCAGAGACCAGAACTGCCTCAGCTAGAACTTCATCAACACCCCACCACCAAAATCACCAAACAGTACAAACGGTTGCTAACAAATCGGCAGCAAAAGGGGTGTGATTACCCCACTAAGAAGCACAACAGGTTTGGAGACTTTGATAGATGCAGAAAAAACTGATCCATGTACTCAATGTGGTTCATACCTAAAACCAAAACATTTAATCCAGTTCTTCCTACAGAGAATAAAGCATATATATTTCGACGCGAAAGGTCTTATCTACTTACATCAAATCCGCTTTAAAAATGTATAACGAATAACGCCAACATATAATTGCTGAGGACTTAAAACCAACTACAATGGAATGTTCTTTTACACGAACATAATCCTGCCGTATTGTGCCTGCAGGAAACGTTTTGAAAAAAGATACGGACAATATTACCATTACAAACTACTTCCGTTTTATTACATACGCCAAAAATGATAACAGGGCCTCAGGAGAGGAGACGTTTTCGTTGATTTAAACAATAGGGCTCATCATATCGTCATTCCCTTAAACAGAAATTTACAAATCATTTCTGTAAACTTCACACTACATCGAGTGATTTCTTTTGTTCTCTTAATATACCACCAAACTACTATCAAATGACTTAGACATCCTTGTTTAACAAATGTCCGCCCCATTTCTTCTTCTCGGGGATGTTAATGCCCATAACATGTAACGGGGATCAAACTACATAAGCGACAAGGGCAAAAAGGTAAATATTTTCATTTCTAGACACGACTTGTATCTATATAATACCAAATCACCTACATATTTACACACAGAAACGTGTACATACAAGAGGATTGATTTGAAAATTTGTTTCTCCTTTGCTACTTTTGGATTATAATTGGAAGGTCGAACAACTTTGGTCACTTTCCAATCTCTCTTAAGAACACCAACGTTACAATCGATGAAGCAATTCCGCAAAAGAATTTAATGAAGGACGATTGAGCCAAGTTTGCAACACTTTGTACAGCTAGACTTAACATGGATACCATTTTATACAACAATGACCTTAAGAAATATTTTACTTCTGTTGTAAATGAGATTGCATAGAAATCCATTCCGAAATCTTCACTAAACTGTAAAAGAAAACAAATGCTGTGATTCACCAAAGAATGTAAAGAAACTATTAGACAACGCCGCGAAGCACCGAGAACATTGAATAATTGTCAAAAGCCCGAAAATTTAATTAAGTATCGTATTGTTCGAACCAAAGCGATTAAAGAAAGTAAGAGAGCATCATGGTAAAAAAAATGTTTCTTTTTTAAATTCTCGTTTCTCTATAAATAAAGTTTGGGACACGATCCGCAAAATAAACAGAAAGGGAAAACATTTTTTTCGACATCGGACATTAAACAACAACAATTTCAATTCCAAACATGACATAGTTAATAAACCTGATGATAGTTTCTATAAATATTCATCATCGTCTAATTATTCAGAACCCTTCCGAAGATTAAAGAATCAAAAAGAAAATTACACGGTTGATATTCACATTGAATAAATCAGAGAAGTATAATTAAGTGTTTTCAGTGTTGAAACTTATGGATTCTTTGAACAAGGCCGATGATACATCCATTGTACCTGACGAAATTGATTACCAGTTTTTGAAACACCTACCATAACCATCATTAACAGTTCTTCTGGAAATCTTCAATTATATATGGATTACTGGGAATGTACCAAAAAATATAGCAAGAAGCAAAAGCAATACTAATTCACAGACCAGGTAAAGATTGCATCTTTTGACAAGCTGTGTGTGCAAAACAATGGAACGAATGATCAGTTCTCGTCTTGTATGGTACTTGGAAACACAATATTAATATTTCCTTTCCAATGTAGCAGTCGATATATCCGTAACACCAGTAACACTGGCGACGCATTTATCAAAGAGGAATATTTAATAGCGGTTCCCTTAGAGTTAATGAGGGCCTACAGCATTTGACACAATATACCATGATATATTACTTCACCGTCTCCAGCATGTAGTTGGCATTCTCAGTACAGCCTTACTTTGGTTCAAGTCCTACTTAATCAACGGGGCACAAATTGTATCTGCAAATGGAATAAACTCCAGACCAGTTGATCTATGGCGTGGTGTTCCACAGTGGTTTGTTCATGAACCTGTGCGCTTCAATCTATACACTCAGGAGCTCTCAAGTGTCATATATCATCACCCAGTGTCTCACCAATTGTATGCTGATGACACCACAATATCTAAATCTAGCTACCACCTGAAGTTGATGCTACCATCCAAGGAGTAGAGAGGTGCATTTCTGATGTGAAATCATGGATGACATGTAACAAGCTGCAGATGAATGGTGATAAAATTGAGGCCATTCTGATCACAATATAAATACTTTGTCATTCACATCTTTTACCTCGAACAATACATATCAGCTACACCAACATTAAATTCATTCAGTCAGTATGAGACCTAGGTGTTACTCTCGACAGTACTCTCACATTGCACCAATATGTCTTGAACATGAAAAGATCGGTTTGACGTGTTCGATCATGAGGTCGATGATGTTGATTTTGAACTTTTATAAGATTACTGTTTTTCTGTCTGAAAAAAACCCCCTATACATTTGGTTCATTCAATTATTATAACATAACTACAAGGAGACTAATTTAACTATAACAACGATGACTGTAAAAGAAGCATAAAATGCGATTTTGGTCTAACCATACAACTATTAATTTGGCTGTAATCATACGGTTTTCGATTTTCGTTATGCGTTTGATAGACACAAAGGTACCAGTGTGCCAAATCAGCATTCATTTTAAATTAGTAATTACCTATGCAAACAATGATGACTGAATATAAATACCTTAGCCCAATGACGACGCTATGAAGTCAAATAATACTATCACTGCATTGTAAAAAGACATTTTATCTGTGACAATTTCGAAATTCCACAGCATAACTGAAGACAATTTAACTGAAAAATACATGCTTGACAGAGAATGAGAGAGAAGAATTTAAAACTTAATCATAGCTTCTGCTTATCTTCCACCTGCTATTATGTTCACTGCATGCAGACGAAATTTGGACTGAAGATTTGTGATAAAAATGGTAAGAATTGTCGCACGCAACGACTATTTACAGATATCCAGCGACACGTTTACACTTGAATTAAACGCATTCATCTATAACCAAACAATGATAGGATCGCAATAAATTGCAGAGGTCAATACATGTATATACAATGCCTTTTAAATGTCTACAGTGAGATCATATAGTGCTGATATAGTGTTATATTGGAGGCAAATGTTTGGGAAAAACACATGCATAATTAATTAAACAATTATCGATTACAAAAACAAGGATGATGCAAAACGGCCACCGGACTGAAGACAAAATTTGTGGATTTCACGTCACGATCAATCGGCAAGTTCTTGAGATGCGGACTAATTAACTTAATATTAGGGTTGAACATAACAACTTATCCGTATGTATATTATTTATATTCTGGTTATGTTTCACATACAATTTTCACATGTTTGCCATGAATTTTGTCATGCGGATCTTTGTCGTTAGTAACAATACATGCACATTTATCATACAGTGTTCTGTATAAGTTGCGGGTGTAATATAGTCCTACAATGTAAGACGTATACCTTGTTAATTATGTGTTGATGCTACGTCTTACTGTCTCAAACGTCTAGCCACAACAGTATTGCAGGGCAGCATATTTATGAGCCTGCATACAGACAGATCCATTCTTGGTTATGACAACTGGGTGTTACCAGCCATCGCTTCAATCTGTAGTATTTTGGGGTATATGTAGCAAAGTTCAAATAGAATATGACTTGTGTCCAATGGTTCTTCCGATTGATACATCATTTCGCAATGCTATAGGAGTCTATTTAAACAGAAGACTGGTTGTACCAAAGAGGGTGGTTAAAACTACTGCAACAGTCTATAATATTAATTAGGATCTCTAGCAAAAGGTAAAACTAGCCAGGTGTTTCAGCAGAAGCATGATTGTCGGATGTATATATATATATATATATATATATATATATATATATATATATATATATATATATATATATATCAAGACTCACTGTCAAAATGGGTGTTATATAGTTACATTATGACTTGTAGTATTGTTGTGTCTATAAAGCTAGTATACTGGCATGATGACTTGTGTCAGTTTGGTGTGGGATCTATATGCATGTAGTTAAGTATGGCTGTTTTTTCAGCTTGGTTTTCCAACTGCCGTATCATTCCATAGTGTTGCAGAGTTTATTTACTGGGTATTACAGTACATTGTCAGAATCGTTCTGCATTTCACAATATTGAACTTACGCGTACTTTATATTGTACTCATAAAGGAACTACGATCTATTGTAAACAAACAATGGATGATGACGTCAGTACTTTTGATTTGTAAACAAATCATGTACATTTCGATGCAGGCGCTTTACCTTTTGGTTGATCAAATTTGTTTCTGAATTAACTGAAGCAAATGTTTCGTGGACTGCCACATATCAGTGCTTTTGATACATTTCGCTTTAATTGTTTTGATAAAATGTTCCGGATTTAGGCGGGCGATATACCCCAGATTTCATAAAATTAAGGCGTACCTGCAAATAACATGCAAGTGACAAAGTATAAACTGTCTTCTTCGTCTGGTAATAAGATCAACATAGATATACTCACAGGTTTACATCACGAATATCCTCAAAATGTGCCTTCTTTGTTTTGCAGATGCGAATTACATGAGCCATGGTCAAGGGTTTTTAAGCTTAATTAAACATTTCGAAATTGTACTCTAATTTCGACCATATTCAAAATGCAATTACATCCTCCTTACTGGACTCAAAATGAAATAAACATTAAACTCCATAGCGTCGTTTTGATAGTTGCAATTGAAAGACTTCATATTGTCCCAAAATTTGGATTTCAAACATTCAATGACAGAACCGAAACACACTTTCAGATATCAATACACTTCTCCCTGGGTGCTTCAATCCGATATATTTCATGTAGAATTGGCACAGAAACATTATGTCTATAATCACGAATATTCAAAGAATAGACAAAACTACTAAACGCTATAAATTCGAGATCAAATAGAACAGTTGTTGCAATACGCATTCATTCACAATATGATTCCAAATTTCAATACTACGTAGAGCAAAACGCCGTCTTCTTTCAAACGTTAAGTCTAGCGCGCGACAGATTTTAAATTTATTTGGGTGGAGATAGATGCGCATTAATATTGTTGTTCTTGTTTAATGAGGAATCTGCTGTTGTGTATTTAGGATGTAATACGGCGAACCTTCAGTTACTTTGTTTCTTGTAGTGTATTTTTGTTTGTATAATTAATCCTTAGTTATAACAAGAAAATGAGCATATAACAAAAAGTGGAACTCACCTGTTTGACCAGCTGCAGTACATAGTGCGATTTGCTCTTTTATCGTTGTACACAATGCCGTCTAATATTCAAAGACTCTCCCACTTAAATGCAATCGAATATGTGTATTGCAAGATGTTAACTATTCCGAGCAAAGAATGCTGCGACACTTTAGATGTTTCACAAAATGTACAAAGTCTAATTAGATTAATTTTAATATGAGAAAATTTCTGCTTTTAGACACAAAATATGGACAAATAAATCACACTTATGTATCTGCGGGTTTCATTCTGCCAGTCACATTTATAATGTTTGCTTAACATGTTCCCACACAATGAAATATGCACATGAGATATATAAAGCACTCTCCAATATCTAGCAACGGATAGGACAAAATGTTTAATACTTGAGATTCAAATATATATGTTCATGCGACACATTTTCTCAGGAACCAGAAACGTGTTTACTTGAATCATTTACATACGGTTTGTACGCATGCTCTACGAGCAAAGTGATTCCGAATTTTATACCCAAAAGCTTAATAAATATACTTATAATATGTGGTTAGGTCTTCTGTCGAGTTTACGTTTAGCATTGCAAAGTAGATGAGTGAAAGTGATGAAAACGTGAAATGACTGAAACACTCTAATTGGGTGATAAACTTGTATGTATATTACTTAAATATATTTACTTCAATTCCATATAATGGGAAATCCCCATAAAATCGCATACTGAGATTCAACTTGAAAAACCTACGTACATATTTCAGAAGCAACGCGACGATGGTTTGCATAATTAAAGACTGATTTACTGTGTATATAGTTAGTTTCCGAAAAATAGTGAAAAATAACATGTGCACAAGTCATATTCTGGGCACCTATTTTCGCATACCGTGCATAACTAATCCCTGCACATAAACAGAGGAATGAACCCAAAAAGAAGTGAATACGTTTATTTTCGAAATATTTGTATTTTTAAAACTGAAAACAAAACCCGTAGACACAAACAGAATATATGTTATTGATAATGTAGCATGGCATATTGGTTCAAAATCAGGTTCGTTTTTTCTACCGTACTTGAGTCATTGATATTGGTTTCGTAAACAGCATGTTTATTTGTTTTAAATGTGAGCCAAGAACTTTTGAAATTACTCATGAATTATCTGGTCTACTTGTTGCTTACTATATTTTACAGTATAATTTATTGTAATAGGCTTATACTTATAACCTAGATTTTATCTTGTAAACATTATGTGCCTTCCAGAAGGAAACGTTGCATTAGGTAATTGTTTTGTGTTATTTGGTTTGGTTTACTTGTTGTCTTTTTTATTTTTGTTTATCAAATTGCTAATTGTGACCTGAGGTAACGTAAAGGACTATACAATCTTGTTTCTATAGCAAGTAATTATTTGTGCTGTAAGATTTTAGCGGAATCTGTTGTATTGTTTTTGTCCAGTAATGCATTTGGCATGGTATTTATAAATTCAAATTAATACTTTCAGGCCATTCTTCTCTGGAAATACACCGTGTTTATGCACACTTTTTGAATTAGAGACTTGAATGTATTGTGATATTTAAAAAAAGGATTTAATTATTCGATTGTATTTTTGTGATCCAAAAAAAGAGTATTTGCACATCATCACGACACCACGGGCATTTTAACACTTATAACGTTGGATTTAATTTGGATTTCCACTAAAATGTCATTAAAACTTTAATCATAAACCGTAAGTTTATTCTTTACATTTTCTCTTTGTATGCTGGGGAACAATATTATTTTTTGAACTTTACAAAGCATGTTGCTTCTCACTTTTTATTTTACTGACCTTTAGGTCATTTAGTCGTAATAGAAAAGGGTAGCACTGTCCTTGGGCTACGAATTTCTCTCAAATATTTCAGAAACTTTAAATTGAAAATCCCTTTGTTTTGGAATTTTCTCCGTCCCAGGTATTCTTCACACTTACTGAAATTTTTTGTGAAACCAACAAACTTTCAAAATGTCATCAAAGTGGAAATCTTTCTTTCAAGCCCTAATGATTAATTACTCCAGTTTGCCAGAAAATATTGTCTTTCTGAGACAAAGGCTTCTTTAACGTAAGAAGAAATAAAAAAACAGTATGACCCGATATTTGGTGGAAAAGAATGATTTGCATAAAGGTGTTTTGGATTGGATTAATGGGTTTCCATCTGTCTCTGACTTAAAGGTAATGGAATTGATATTAAAATACAAGAATGAAATAGAGTCAAGAAAGGCTGAGCTTCAAGAAAGCCAATTACACTAGCACTTAGAGAAAGAGGAAAGAGATAGTAAAATGCAGCTGCTAAACACTGTTGGCACATCACCACGAAATGGCCCATCAAAGAAACTGCAACAAATTCAGTTTCATTTAATTTTAATTTCCACCTGCGTTTTTCTCCACATATTAATCATTAGAACATGAGGCTGTCATTCCAGGATTATTTGCGATTTTGTTCCTAATACTTTAAGTTCGTTAGTTTTGATTTTCACTTTGTATTCAATGAAAAAAATTACGTATTGAATATTACAAACCTTCATGCTTCTGATTCGTTTCTATTATTTATGTTAGCATTTCATATTCATATGAAGATGAAAACTGTATGAGATATGGTTTGGTTTCGGCATTTCCTGACATAAAACAAATCCGATCTATTCCCTTTCCTTTTTAACTTCTATTAAAGCCATTGCAGTCTTTTCAAGATTAGCATCGGTCATTTCATTTGTTATTATCTCATTCCAAGTCCTATCACTATGCTCAAGAGTGGCTGTTTTTCCAACACATGTAGAGACAGATTTTTTTTCCCCTTGAGTCTAAGCCGTACCTTCTCATTCTCTACCAAAAGAACCATCCGGGTGAGGCATTTTGCTTTTCAAGCATACTGAAATATTGAAACTCATCACGTCTCCGGGCCTCAACAAAACCTTTGGGAAACATAACAACATCATATCTTCCATATAATCGCCAGAGTATTATGCTGAGTACTGCCTGTTCAAAGCGTTGACATGCTCCAAGCACCCAGTTTTTAGGAGACACCGGACAGTGCGACATCTTTTGTGATCTTTTATTAACCATACAGCCGAAGGTTAAAGCGCAAGATACCCAAGGACGCATAATGTACTCCAGCGTAAAATTGCTTCTCTTGACCAAAATTCCACCAGTTCCACATGACGGTTTGTTCACAAACAGACATGGGTCTTCCTTAAGGAATTGATATGTGACTGGGTCAATTGTTACTGCTAGAGAGTAACCAAAATCCCAAGAACTTAGGCCGTATTTGTCCACTTTTATCTCTAGCTCATCAAATAAACTCATATTTATGAACCTCATCGATGTATCCAACCAAAATACATAGCCAAATTCATTTAAAAGGATCTGAAAATAATAATAAAATAAATATGAATAAATAAAAATATAGCCAAACATCTATATTGAATATTGATATATATATATATATATATATATATATATATATATATTTAGCATCGTATTTCCAATTGACCAAATTGTATATAAGATTTTATTAATTCAGTATTTTATCTCCGACATCTTATATATATATATATATATATATATATATATATATATATATATATATATATATATATATATAATGTCTATAAAATCGTATGAATACACGCTGTACAAATATATTCTCTATTATAATAATATGAGTGGTCCTTCTTAAGTTAATTTACTTTCGACTTAATGCACTTCTTCAACTTATGATCCGTTCACGGAACACTTTCAGCAGCCTATCATTTGTTCCGACCCGGTGATTGCATTCCCTTTGTTATCTTCTGCCATGGTGTTTTCTCAGGAAGCAATCGTACAATATGGGAAAAACAGAAGTCTCAAGGCTGCAAGGCCACGTTTTTTAACGTTCTGCTCTACAGATTTGCGGGGTTTGTGGGGCTCATCCCTGTGCTAATTGATGTCAATTTCTCAAAAGATAAAATAATATATATTGCAAACGCTGGGCATAACATAATCTGCTTGGTAATCTAGCTACAAAGACTCTTTTCCATATTGGTATGAAAACAACACTCCATACGATTGTATTTATAATGACTTAAGTTGAATTCCGATGCATGTAGGAAGGTATGGAAGATTTCTTCAGTACTGGTTTGAATTATCAAAGATGACAAATGACTGATTCCCCAAACAACAATTATGTAGAAAATAACATGGGGCGAACACTGTAAATATATATATATATATATATATATATATATATATATATATATATATATATATATATATATATATATATATATATATATTTATATATATATATATATTCATACGGAATGGGAAATGGCATGTACATAATTTGGGCCGATTCCCATTGTTACAAATACAGATTGTTATTATTATTATTATTATTATTATTATTATAAATTATTATTATTATTTAAAGATATGGAAAAACAAACACACAAATGTACACAGCTTAACAGCACTGTCGTAACATTACAAAGACAAAGATATGGTCTTTTAAAAGTTTTTATAATTACATTTTGAAATTTACAGTTTGTACAATTCTTCAGCGCATGTATTTGCCCTTTTGCGCAATATTGTTTTTGTTAGCTTACTGACCATTTTTAAATTTGTCAAACCGTGTTTCCAACTGCATACATTTTTATACATTTTCTACATTTTTCAGTGCTTTCTAAATTTCTACGAGGATTTATTCTATAGTTTTCTTGACGTTATGAATTTGGAAAATGTTTAGTAAATTTTTAAATATTATATAATATTCCTAGTTTTTACATCATGTTACTATTATGTCAATTTCGTTCAAAACGTTTGAACCTTTCTTCTTCAATAAGTTGATTTATAACTTAGAAACGATGTTTAAACATGTATTTTCTCCAATATTTAACTGTTGTTAGTTACAGTTTTTAATTTCTTTAGAGTTTTAAAAATTGTGTTTTTTTGTTTCAAATATTTGGGTTAGCATATTGTACCATTGTATTTTTCATATTCATTATTTTATACAACTTTAGAATTTGTTTCCATAGGTTTTTAAATTTTGTAATCCAAACATCCGTTTTACAATATACCTTTTATCTGCAGTTTTATTCTTCCTACATTTGTTTCCAATTTTGTTTTAAATAATAACTTTTAACATATTTAACTCTTCTAATTTTTTGTCAGTTTCGGAATTTTATTACTTCGTAATCTAAGCCTTATTATCAACATAATTTCAGTTTCTTTTCAGATAAGCAAATATCACTTGCTAAACACACATCTAAACATGTATCTGATGCCTCACGAAAATGTGTCGTTGTGGGAATTTAGGATAAAATTTATGATGAAAATAGAAACAAAAGATATATGGTAGAGTGAACAAAAATAAAATAGCATTTACTCTGGTGCTACAAATTGCTGTCGTATCCAATATAACAATGGTTACTTGAAAGCACTGACCAAGAAGATACGTAAAATACCACAGATGAACGACATAGCCTTAGTTCTCTACTTTCATTAGAAGTTCATATGCACCAATTTTGATAAATTCTTCCGCATTGATAATGGTACTTTGATTTTGACTTCGCGGACTGGAGTGAAAATCTAATGTCATATATGTCGATTTCATGTCGCACTACGGCCATTTTTGGCACAAAGACATCTAATCGATATTCACTCATTACTACTCGACAGATAATGAAGACCTTTAGATACAAAATTAATATGTATGGGCACATTTCTGTACACAGCCTACGATCGTCTAAACATGTTATAAACTTTAATCAGTCCCAGATGACATCAAGGTTATACTAAAATTTGACGGTATCTTGATCATTTGATATCGACCTGAAAGCTACGTATTTCTACAATAATGTTATCGTTGATCGAATCACAAAATCACAAATACTTTATACGTTGTTTGAAAATGTTATTCACTAAGTACATATCCCTCTAGTTCCTTGAGCTGTGTTACTCAATGCAATTCTGAAACATTGCTAATATATGCCTTAGGATAATTATATGTTCTACGAAGCAGTATAACTTGTATTCACGTTGTTCCAAATTAAATATAACCATTCAGAGATTCTTTAGAATAAATATTTAACGCAACTATAAGAAATATAAAATAAAAATCGACGTAAACTGTGTCCTATCTTATCTTTACCTAGCTGCGACCTCTCGATGGATATTTTACCAACTGCACATCTCATATTAGTGGGAACGTAAGAACTGACATTATAGGGGAAAACAAAGTTAAAATATGAATAACCTTTACAATTTAAAAACGGAATACAAGAGCAAATTAAAATAAAGTCTTATTTATGAAACAAGAAAACATGATCGTTTATTTATCTGTCTTGTACGCTTTCTAACTTCAGCAATTATATTTACCTGGATTATCAACACCTTCCACATGTAACCGGACAATTGCCGCACATGAACAGGGTATTTGTCAAAGGGAAAAATACGAACCTCACAGCGGCAGTAGCGTTGAACCTAGGGAAAAAACGATATGTACTATTAAAGCTTGCTTGTACAATATTTTTTACCATAATTATTTCCTTAGTTTTCTCCCATTCTAACTTTTACTTCTGCGTCCTATCATCATCATCATCAGCAGCAGCAGCATTCTGATAGGGTTCCATTAGTTGACTAGTAACATTTATGGATGGTCCTTATGCTGCGTGATATTTAACATATGGCACCATGGAGTCAACCATTTCGTGCACGAAACTCAAGTTCAAGCTTAAAATCAGAAAAGGTTTACGATCTGTAACCGATTATACTAAAGATTATGCTAAAGATATCATCAGGGTAATCTTAAACTTTGTTGTATGTACTGTTATAATTATAATAAATGTTGTATCTCCTGTACATTAATTATTTTCTAATTTGTTGAAATGTTTTATTTATGGCTTTAAATTGTATTGATTATCTATATACGGATTCCGCATGTGCATGTGGTGTATTTTAAGATGTTCAACAACGTAAAGTTGAATAGGATCTATACCTATATGATTATATATGTGTTGACAGTTACTAATTATACAATATTTGGTACATATGTTTACACTATTCGACCTTTTCCCCATTGGACAGATCTATAAGATGCTTTCGTTCACATGAATATGTATTTTAAACTATTATATTTAGTTCTAAGATCTGTCACGCGTGGTATATCGACCTGACCAATCAGATTTTCATTCCTACTTGGAGTCGTTCATATTTCTAGAAATGTTAAATATCCAAAGGAGCGCTAGATCACGCCCTTTTGAGAACGTTGCGACTTCTGGCCGACCCGTACATTTCCGGGTCTGAACGTTATACGGAATCTTTCTTTGGTCTGAACTTTAGTACAAATTTCTCAGGACTAGTTTTGATTCACTTCATAGCACTTTAGGTTCCTCTCACATTTTCATGTATAGCTTGATAATTATATAATCTGTTTAGGTTTGCCAAACTTACTGGTTTTGCTTCTTTCTGTAACCATGTCTATGACCACAGATTAGTGGCAATACGTGCATTCTGAATTTCAAAACATAGGCATAATGCATGCTTATTTAGAGGTTTTGATCCCTAGTACGGCATGAAACATTTTTGAGCAAATGGTGCACTTTCAGTTTTTCTAAATTTTACAACAATGGATTGTCGGAAACAAGCGAATTGACGCTATATTGATTATTCAGTGAATTACGTATGGTATGTCCCACCCACAAAAGTACATTAACAGCGTAAGTAGCATATAATGATGATCCATCCATTTGTATTCTGCTTAAACGTTGACACCATATTTTCAATTTGTTTTAAAACTTAATCTTAAATTCAGTTTTGATTGCTGGACAGCTAATAGTTCTAATTGCAGCATTTTCGTTTATTACCCTGACATGCGTACCTCATGCATTGACCAGTGTTTTAAAATAAACATTGCAGTGCTTTTTAATCATGATATTTGCATCAAATTCGTAAGCATGACGTGAAGAGAAAGAATAGGAAACGAGTTTGATGCTTCTGCGAGCAAAATCTGCTGTGAAATACGTACATGTTAATTCAACGCTACATAATGTATGATTATGGTAAGATTAGCTACATGGGAATGCATTTCGTGCATAAAATACATTAAGTACTAGCTTCCAGTACCACGTACGGTGTCTATCCAACACGTACGGTGTCTATCCAACTAAACAGATAATTATGACATGCAATCACATTTAGATCAATCAATGGTAGATCTAAAGGGATGAATGGATTTCCACCCCATATCTGTTTATGTTCAGTATACCAGGCTTTAAAATGAGTTGAAATAAAAGCAGGAATAACTTTTGGTTACGTCATCTTTCGTTAAAAACCTACGACACAATAAAATGATCAAGATGTGCTTCAAAAGGTCTCTTCTATAACCTCCTAAGTTGTAAGCAAGGTCAAGTCATTTTATTTAAAATATTTTAAGCAGCATTACAAAAATCAAGCAGACAACAAACTGTGCAAGGAAAAATCAGGGCTTGAACTTAAATGCATGCAAACATGTTTAAAAAATTAAAATATCACGTAGACACAGAACTAATGTCATCAATCATGAACAAAATCAAGTACACAATATAAGTTGAATATAAATAATAATACTGAATGCCAAATATGTGTACTTGATGTATAATAACTGATTTAAATTAAATTATTTGAGAATAAACCACATATATGATTTTTGAAAACAATGTAAAATTTACTACTTTGTAACAAATCTTAGGGCCCGCTAGACGATTTACTAATGTGAGAAGTTGTGCAAGATTCGTGAAAAGGATTTTCCTTGTCTTGCCAGTAAGCTGGCACAGAACACGGAAATTAAATATTTTATAAAGAAGCAAGCTTACCATTGATAATAAAGTGGCGTAATTTAGCTGTTCTTCAGTTTAACTTTATTTCAAAGTGAGTGACATGATTGCATTCAGAAACCACAGTTGTGAGCATAGAGCAATACTTTGAACAAGCAAGATTGAACAGCCTCGAGAACACTGATGAAAGGGGATAGGCCCTACCTTTTTCGAACATATATATTTTAGGGTTTTCTGCTGACAGCCGTGGTGGGCCGTTGTAAAATATGGACATTTTCTATTTGCTGATCGTTTTAATTGGGTCAGAAATTGGGTTGGGAGGCACAACAATGGTTTACACTGCCTCATTAATCTTGTCTGTTTACTACCATCAACCGTGTTCCACCTCCACAATGATATGTCAGTTACTGATGAATAATATTGATGATGTTTGTCACATGCAAACAAATCCAAATCAAATGATAAGACAATTAGGAATGCTGTTGTTGGTATTGACACAAGGAAGCTCCGGTGTAGGAATTACATTGTACACCTTATACTCGACACAGTCTCGCATTAAAAGTTGTAACCAATAGATTTTAATTTCTGTGCTTCATTGTTAGTTACAGAATAGTTTCTAGCAGCTCTATCGTTATAAATATTTTACCGATGACGTAATGGCGTGCATCAAATATTTTCTACCTTCTAGCTCGACTCACTTGCACTAAAACAGTTCGTAACTAATTTTCAGAAACGAAATTTTTATTTTGATGAACAGCTATATGATGCACGTTTTAAAGGCATGCACATGAGACTTAGAATTTTTTTACTGTCATGTAAAGGCGAATTCTTGAAATTCTAATGTTTATTTATTGTGTCAACATGTCACACCGAAATGGAAACATCCTATGCATACGAATAACATTCTTTGAGATTGAAAAGATGTACATATCTTGATATAAACCACGCATACATTCTTATTTCTAAAAGAAATCTACAGATCATTTTACATTGTTTTTTTTGTCACTCACTAATCATGAGAACACTCGTCATCTCAATCTTTCTCTATTCATGGGAAGACTGGACCGTGACAGCAGAATTACAACCTATCATCCAGGCACTTGAAATGAGATGCTACAGAACCATTCATGGCATCGCTCACATGGACCACATCACCAATGAAGACGTGTGTAATATCATCAGTCACAACGAAAACCAATTTAAAAACCTCCTCACCACTGTCAAAAAGAGAAAGCTGAAATGGTATGGCCATGTCACTAGAGTCAAGAGTACTGCAGGGCATCATAGATAGGCAGAGAAAACAGTGGACTGACATCATCACAGAAACGGACCGGGGCAAGTTTTTGCGGAGACATATGCATTGGCACATGATCGAGACAAGTGGATGGAACTAGTCAGATGTTCAGCAGCACAGTACTTCAACGTCCACACTAGGTCAAGAGGATGATGATGATGATGATGATGATGATATTAGAAAATACTGGTTCCCATAATTATGTAAATTAAATTGAAAATAGATATTAAAAATTTATATTGTCTTCCTTCCCACTAGTTGCAAGTCAAGTATGTGTGGAAAGTTTCGTGCCTTTAAATACAGCTGCTAGAATGAGGAAATAATTGTTTGCACAACATGTAAGAAATTAAATCGTTATTAGACGTATGTATAAAGGCAGAAGCACTAGTTTTGTTCTTGTATTTCTGCCAATTTTATGACAGTAGATGAATCTTAAAGGTCACTGGCCACCTATATTGTACAAAAGTCCAATATCATTATAGTCATAATATAAATGCATTTCTCATATATGTACACCATACAAATGTTTAAATAGGCTAAAAATTCCGTTTTCTAAATGAAAAAATTTACTCAGCAATATCCGTCCACAATCGGTAATTTCCGCGTGCCTAAGACGGATATGACGTACATTTATCCCTTCGGTTCAACTGAGCCATCCAAGCTTTGAATTTCCCCACGTAACTGTCTATGTGATACATCTTAACGATCGTAATTTTTTTAAAACAAATATGGTGCACTGTGTTGCTTATGGATGTAACCAAAAGAGCGATAATGGGACAAAAGGGTTCTTTCTTTTTCCGAAACAACATGTTTACCGTTAAAAGTGGATTGAACCTGTTGGGTCCAATAGAGTGAGGGATAGTAAAGTTGTACCATTTATAACAACTGCAACATCCCGCCAGTGCATAAGACATTTTGAGGACAGTTGCTTTTTACTTCCTCCTTCCGTCATGAAGTCGATTAGTTTTCAAATGAAATTGAATTTGTTAAAGACGGCAGTGCCTACAATTTTCCCAGAGACTGTCGAGTATAAAAAGAAAACACTTCCGTCACCAGAGAAGTTTGGTCCACCTATCATTATAGCAGGTGTACAAATCTGTTGAATCAATCTCATATATATATATATATATATATATATATACAGGGCTTGTAGCCAGAAGGAGTCCTGTCAACAAAACAATGAACATTGTCACACACTTGTATTGAGATTAGATTAACATCAATCTTGTTTCATAAATAGCATTATCATATGAAATGCAGAGGTACATAAGTATAAATCCTACTTCAAATCACCAATCAGTCAATTAACAGTTCTTGTTTCTCTGTATAATCTGGATCGAATTTCAGAAAGGGATCCAGGTGTCCGTTCTCGTCCTCCACTTGTCCATGTCTTCTGAAATGTCCTATTACACTTTTTCCCTATCATAAGATTTATTCCTCTCTTTTATGTCATATTCATTCAACTTTTGCTCTATTCCGAAGGCTGAACACCTATAAAACGCCACATTTAGCTTGTCTTATAAGGCGAAAATTTTGCATCATTTTGAAATACGAGATTTTACATTATAGCTGACGCGAATTATTTAAAGTAAGAAAAGGAATGGCAGTTCCCTTAATATAAAAAAGTCCGAGCTTAAAAACACGTTTCAAAACACGTTCCTTTGCCCTCCCTCCCCCAATTAAATGGTCCTCTCACTGATAAAGTCTTGACCTCAGCGGATGTTCTGCAGGATCAAAGCAGTAGCTATTGTAAACACTGTTATAAAAGATTAACATCAAACGATAATGTTAGTTTCACCTTGGAAAATTTGTGTTGCCATCAAAGAAGCCATCTGACTCGGCGCGTTGTATTTAAGAGCTCCACTTACGGTCCCATCATTAATAGAGTGGCATAAGTTTTGTACGTGTTCCTAAATAATCGTACTTCAATGTATTGTTGAAATGAATAATAAGCGGGAAAATTTTCAAATCTTACATGCCCATGCTGAGAGATTTTAATTATCAACAAATGTACGGCATTCTCCTAGGATATCTCCACGTGTATTCAATTATTTGTTCAGTCTTGTATGGGAAAAAATATAAAAACAATTTTTATTGTCATGGAAAAAGTAGTTGTATGGAAATGATGTGTCAGTAATATGATCATAATAAATTGATCGAATTCTTATAATTATTTCGATGCAAACGTAAATTATGCAGTTTCCCGTTTGTGACTGTTGGCGCGTTTGGCTAGCAAGCCCGAAAAAAAGAAGCAAATAAGCATGAAAACTAATTTTTGTGAATAGTTGATGCCATGCTCTTTTGTGTTGTAGTTTGTTGTTGAAGTATCAGAAGCCTATATGACAGTAGATGCAGTTTTCGTTCGTTTAGTGCATTACAACGCAGCAACACAAGCAATATATTTAATGCTGAAGTAACTTGGTTTAAGTTCCTTGTCGAAAGATATACACCGGTGGCTGATCCAGGTTGATACGATTAGAAGGATTCACACCCGGACCCTTTCCAAAGTGAATGTGGCACGCTAATCACTGATCCACTATTGCAATCAAGTAGATGCAGTAGCAAATGAAGTACCAGATACAAGATGGAACTGACGAAGCACCAAATGTATCAGAAGCTATTTTTGTAGGCCATTAGTAGAAGTAGTAATATTAGCATCAGGAGTAATGTAGTTGACTGTGGTGATTGCAGTAGAAGAGATAGTAATGGAATTTGTTTATAAAAAATGGCATACCTGATTTCTTTCTGTTTTAGTTAAACCAATGTCGTAGTATATTAGTTTTGTATTGTTATATCTTGCCAAGAATGTGTTGTGAAAGTCACGTAACATTGCCTGAGATTCGAGGTAATGGTTTGAAGAGGCAGCAGTGACGAAAACCGGAAGCTTCGGGACTGCCATGGATCTATACGGCTGTAAAAGGCCAAAGTCTGCCAGATATGGAACCGATGTTCCATTGGGATACTGTTGAACAATTTTCTTATTTTCCTCAAAAGTGGGTGCAAATTTACTTTCACTCCAACAGGTCAAGGTCCTGGAGACGTTGTAACTTTGGTACGTCCATGCTACGGGCAACTCGGATATGAGTTTTGTACCGTTTCTTTTGGAATGCCTCTGAAGTGATGCTTCGAATAGGTTTATTTCTATAGATCGTACTTCTGAAATTTAAAAAGTCACAAAATATTGACACGAAAATAATGACACAGACGAGGCGGGAGTGAGGTTGACCTACGATGAAATATAACATATTAATTTTTAAGCAGTTGATAGTTACGTATTCAAACCATACCGTAATGTAATGTAATGTAATGTAATACAATGCAATGCAATGCAAAGCAATGCAATGCAATGCAATGCAATGCAATGCAATACAATACAATACAATACAATACAATACAATACAATACAATACAATACAATACAATACAATACAATACAATCTAATATAATATAATATAATATAATATAATATAATATAATATAATATAATATAATATAATATAATATAATATAATATAATATAATATAATATAATATAATATAATATAATATAATATAATATAATATAATATAATATAATATAATATAATATAATATAATATAATATAATATAATATAATATAATATAATATAATATAATATAATACAGTTATAAGCTATTACAAGGATGAATCTTACACCATAGAGTAAACATTAGAAAACAATTACTTATCTGCGAAATGACGATGTTACTTTAAAGAGGTATATTATCCTCTTATGTTAATATTTTTCTGTCAAACAGTACGTTATTGGATATTTGAGATTACTTAACTATATTCAAAAGATAATGAAAGGACACCCTATATTTTATACATTAACGAAATGTTTACTAAAATGCGTTACTGATCTCTTTGATCTTATTTTGTGTTAATAGAGTGAAGGAATTAGTATATGTCTTACCAGTTATCAATTTTGGTCAATTTCCATTAATGTCAACCCAAGTGAAATTGTGGTATAATTATCCTCCACTAGTCTTTAGGTTTTTTTAACCAATATCATGAGTCTTTAGGGACAAAATAGCTCAGACAAAGGAGATGCTACTAGGAACACATAACTGTAACAATTTTGCAAAATGACGGGGTGATAAAATACAATCGACACTCAGACTTATAACTTGGTGTTTCGTGTGTGTGTGTGTGTGTCAAATAAATTTACATGGGTTATCAACGTGTAGGTGTGAAAAAAGTAATTGGTCTCTCAACCAAATATTGTATCGAGATTTGCACGATATTTTGACGTAGGAACATGTAAATTTACTATTATAAATCCATGAAGAATCGCCCGAGCGCCGTGAACAAATGTCTGAATTCATTCATATAGATGTCCCCTGAATGTTTCGCAGAGTATGTGTATGGCTATATTAAAGACAATCAGTTGTTCGATCACTTTAGGCATTATATTGTCCGGAATACCTTATCGTATACAACAAGATTATTAATACATCCATCGAGATTTACCACAGATGGAGCATCATCAATATCGGTGATAAGCTCAATAATACCATTACAATTCTCGTCCAAACATTTCGCGATTTCATTAAAATCTTGAAACATTTTGTAGCATCGCAACTTATCCTATTTGAGCAATTGCATCATCAGATTAAGCAACAATTGTGTATTACCAGACCCAATGGACCTATCATAATTGCTCTGATCTAATTTGGTAGCACTGAATCATGTTTGACTGGTTCTTGCTTTCGTGTCGCTGAAACATCAACGATATCAATGTTGTAGAAATATAATAAATAATATGAATTTATCTTGTGTACGATGCAGAGCCACCACCCTCACTAGTTGATTGACAACAATAATAACAACAACAACAAAAAGCCTGGACTTAATATGGATGTGTTAAAAGTGTGGTTACATACAAATACAAATTTATCTCTAATAAAACAGGTGGAGATATCACTGTTTCACTGTGACAATTACCAGGAACCTAATGAGCTAAATATCCTGATCATACAAATCTTACTGGATAAAATGGAACACGAATTGATATCAGAATTAATGACTGAAACCAATCATGACCGTGAGAGTATCCAATAAATGTGATTGATCAATCGTGTCACGTTCATGATGTTGCGTATGCAAATACAAATTTACAACAATGACGTATTGTATATGTTAAGTTGATACACACGTTAAAGTCAGCAAAAAATAAAAACATACGATAATCGTTTAGTAAGTTCTGCGATGAAAGGTAAATTAGTTCTACAGGCCGGTAATTAGCCGGCAGATGATGATGATGATGATGATGATGATGATTATTATTATTATTATTATTATTATTATTATTATTATTATTATTATTATATAGCCCAAGAGTATATCGGTGGGGCAGATCAGCGATTAGTATACTTGCTGGTTCAGCAGGTTTCGCACCTCCTGTTGCCGCAGACTGATTAGCAATACAAGCAATATAGTAAATTTATCTACCACTACGTAAAATTATTCAGGACGCACATTTTGATTTTAGTACCCCGAATGAAGTTCATCAGGCAGATAATTTTTAATCACACAATACTATTAAAACTGGTAGACGTTAATCACACGTATACAAATACGCCTTAACTGTCGTTGACGTTGCAAGAAGATATAAAGAAGCAGAACCAACATCAACAAAGAGTGAAACTTAAGTTTGATCTACCTTTCAACAAATGTATCAACGTGGCCACAGTTGCTACAGGTTGACCCTGGCAAAGAATATCCTGGTGCAGTAACGTCGATGTGGAAACAACATAACGTCAAACTGAGACGAGGGTACACCTCAGTTCATCGCGATCAGACAATCTTGGAACGATTTAATCAAGCAGTTGCTGAGCGGTTATTTGGATACCAGTATACGCAAAAAATATCCTTGATTAAAGTTTTGAAAGACAAGAGAGCTTGTAAATGGGTTACATGGCAACAAAGCTGCGTTAAATAATGAAATTACTCGTGAACCTTCTAAGAAAACAGTCAATGCGATCAGCAAACTCACATACTAGTACAGTGACATGAATCTTTTGCAAAGCAACCAGTACTAGGTAGTGTGACTGTCAAATATTTATATGAACCTGGTGAACTTGAAGTAGGTACAAATAGAGCGAATGAACCAATCCGAAGTGTAACAACACATACAATTTTAAGCGTGGTAAGATTTACTGGTAGACATGTAATCTACAAAACCTGGATTCAACTGCTCGTCAACGTGGATTTGGACGTTAACAATTGCAAGTAATTCCTGAAGATAAAGAATTTCCACCACCTTCACTTTTGTGAACCGGCTCCTTTGACGTCAATTACATTCAAGACAGGTCAGCATCACATTTTCGAGTGTGTGATCAAGACAACTTTTAATTGTATCTACGGTAAAGTCTCATGGATTATTATTTAAACACTGCCAAACCATTACTGTGTTACAGCAAGCACAGTGTTTATTGTCTCTATTTTAGAGAACACCTAAAATTAAAAATTCATGATAAATTCAGGGTCGAGATCAAAGTTTTGTTTCTTTTGTCATATAACTTATTACCAGCTAAAATATTTTTTTAATACTAAATCTTCCCCAATGCCGGTAGTTTTATTACTAGTTATTGCGAAGTATATTATAACCCTCTGCAGCTGAGATATTATCCTGACTCGAGACACTGTCAGATAAACTAAATTTAACAATTCGATGCGATCCTCAAACAATCCAAATATTTGAATCATAAATAATTAATCCTTACGACGAATGAATCGTTATAGCATATCCCAGATGATGATCTTATGGATGTAATATTCATCCAATCCTTCAGGAGTCCATGCATCTCCTTTCCATCTAAGGAAACTGTAATACATTTGAGAGTTCAATCCGTCTTCGCTTATTTCTATGGCAGAGTCTATGTGTAGGCTCAAAACAAACATATCACAATTACGAAATAATTAAGTCACACGCATTGTTTACCAGAACAACCACATCCGTTAAGATATACAGTTTTATGTCTGGTCACGGGATCATATACTGATGGTGCTGATCAGCTGATTTAGAATAACTATCTTTTGTCGCTTTTTCCTCCATTCGCTCCATGATGCGTCCAAACCAATCTTTAGCAAATCCGCATAGTTTTTATTCACAAAATATGAATCTGGCAACTCTAACCACGGTATCAGGAAACATTTATATGATTGATAAAAAATGTATCGAAACATACGGTAGCATCGAAGAGCTTAAATGTTTAAACTGCGGTAAGTCACTATCAATGCAGTCCACAATTGTATCTAGTTTAGATCCGTCCGACAAGTATGCATAATTCTGGTTTATAAATGTGACATTCTCTGTTTTATCAGTAGCAATATAAGCAAGTTCGGCATCTTCTATTATTAATCTTGTGCAATGTCGTTGATGATCACATGAACCACCCTGAGTAAATTCACCAATTATTTGTATGCCGAGATCCTTTATAAGTTTATTTTTATATTTTATTTCCAGCGGGGTTTCGCTCAAAGATTTTATAAAGAATAGTAGTTTTGGTAACCAGACATGTTTAATATTGCTTCACTTACAAACAACGTCGCTCAAATTCCTGCATCAAGCATATATCGTAATAACATATATTTGTTTTAATAAAACATGACAATCAAAAACCAAACATAAACAATCGGATGCAGATTTTCTCTGAACGAAAACGAGTCAATACATGCAAATCCAGTAGGATTAAAATATGCGGAATGTCCATTTATCGTAACTCTGGTCATCTCGTGTCTTGGATGTCCAAGTCTCTTAAAATATTCGGACGATTCTCCCATTCCAAGAAAACATTCAGGGTTACATGCAACAATATCAACGGAGATAACATCACAATCGTATGTAGTAATCCAAACTACTCCATGTTAGTATTTGGCGTAGATTAGCTTCACATCAACAAGACAATCCAATCTTGTCGGTGGCCATGAATGTTTCACCTAAGCAAATTGAGCAGCAACTGACGGAATAATACAAAAATAACTCAGTAAACGTTCGACATCATCGGTACATTTTGACGCAAGATTTGTCATATCATTGTGGAGGAACTTAAATCGATACATATCTCCATTAGGTTGTAACAACTGATTATAATTAACATATTCAGAACTTTTAACCAACACTACAGATAAGGATCGCATTTGCTAACCTCATTTAAAGGACACAAATATCACCGGCATCGAATTTAACAGTTCTCTCCCTGAGAAATATTCGTACGTAGATCGTCCATGCGACCGCGTTCTGATCAATGATCTCTATCGAAGCTCCTTTCGATTAATCCTCGGATTTGTACAACATCACGTCGGTTATTGTTTTCAATCTTATCGGAATTTTTTTTCGAGCGATGCAAAATCAATGATCTTAGCTCAACGTTCATTGACACGCTTAGCCCACTCGTTTACTCTCTTACATCGCAATGCTGTTAAACCATTTCCACGTATCGTGTTTGTAAAATGTTCTATATCTAGTTCAGCAAAACAATTCAGCATCGAAAGCTTCATCAGTATGAGATCATTATCACTAGGTTTATCAATCAGCGGGTATATCGCATTAAAACACTGAGTACACAGGATATGCTCGTACGAAATATGATTTGTTAATACCAGTTAGTTCTCCGTGATTGTGCTTTGAACTCAGCTAAACTCAACATAAAAATGCACAGCTGGTGGTGTGGTCAAATATCGAGTACTTGCTAGTACAAATACTACAGCATGTTTTCCTCGAGTTTGTATTTGTACATTACGGTGGTCCTTAATGCTGATTTATTTTCGGCCCTAAACAAGATTATATTCGTAAAGCGTATTTTAACGAAAGGTCAGTAAGCATTTGCGGTTTTGGAATTCCTGCAAGGCGGTGCAATGCTTTTACACAAGAAGTCTACACATTAGCGCGACCATCCGAGTTTGAATTTAAGAAAAGGTGATATTCCTTCAAAAAATAAACGAATGGTGTTATTATGTATGCAACTAATTGAGTTCCATGTCATGTTGTCAAATCCAGGTTAACACGGCAAGCTCCCATTATTCGTTTTGTATATGACAGGTCAGTAATGCTAGACTTATTGTACCATCGCAAGTGTGTGTGTTGCTCGTCCGTTGACTCGACGAGGACATTCTCTAGTCATCCAAGGGTTGATTCTGTTCTGTGCGTACGCAGGTGGCTGACGAGGATAAACCTTGCACGGAATGTTCGTTTGCACATGGGACAGGGGATGAGTTGGACATCGTCATGAAGGTTCATTGCACGTGCTTTTCTGGCTTGCCTCTTCCGCTCTGCAGCTGCTGTCTTGCTAGATTCGCACAACTTGGAGCCTTTGTGCATAGAAGAACGCCGAGTGACGCGAAAGCTTGCTGTTTTCTCCCAGGAATCAGGGTTTATGTTGAACGCTTTCAATGCAGCTTACAGATAGTCTTCGAAGCGTTTAGTCTGACCTCCTTAGGATCTATGTCCTTGCTGTAGTTCGCCATAGAAAAATCTCTTAGGCAGCCTGTGGTCTGGCATGCGTATAACATATCTCACCCAGTGTAGGTGGCACTGATTCAGGATGGTGTGGATACTGTGGAGTACTTCAGTATCTGACACCTTGTTCTGCCACTTGATGTTGAGGATTTTCCTGATACTTTTGGAGTGAACGTAGTTCAGCTTCCTGGCGTGGCGTTCGTACACCGTTCACGTTTCGTATTCGTAAAGTAGTGGGGGGGGGGGGGGTCACAACTGCAATGTAGACTTTTTGTTTGGTCTGGATGCTGGTGGCTCTTCTATTCAAGACGTTATGTGTTCCCGTCTGCGCTGAGAATGGGGTGGGGGATGATCCAGAGAATATACGTCCATGCACTTCTTTCAGGGCATTGTAGAAGTTCTTATAACATGCTGGTCTGCATAGCACTGGATCTCATCTTCCCACAACGACTTACTATCTGCATGTATTGGTCCAGAGTAGTAAATTTGACAGCCATTACATATCACTAATTGATTCTTCGTTGATTTCAAAAGATTCAACAAGTGTAACAAGTCCTATTTAGTCAACAGGACACAAATTATATCTGCAAATAGAATACACTCCAACCCAGTTGATCTATGTTGTAGTGTTCCACAGGGATCTGTTCTTGGACCTGTTCTCTTCATTCTGTATACTCAGCCGCTCTCAAGTGTTATAGATCATCACCCAGTGTCGCACCAACTGTATGCTGATGACACCCAAATATACAAGTCTAGCCACGCAGCTGTAGTTGATGCTACCATCCAGGGAGTAATGACGTGCATTTCTGATGTGAAATCATGGATGAAATGTAACAAGCTGCAGATGAATGATGATAAAACTGAGGCTATTCTGATCACAACACAAAGACTTTCTCATTCATATCCTTTACCTCAGACAATATATATCGGCAACACCAACATTAAATTCTCACAGTCAGTACGGAACCTAGGCGTTACTCTAGACAGTACTCTCACATTGCACCAACATGTCATGAACATATGCAAGACTGCATATCTTGAATTAAGACTAATCAGTTCCATTTGTAAATATCTTTCAGTTGATGCCACTAAAACACTTGTGTGTTCATTAGTACTTTCAAGACTGGACTATTGTAGCTCAATTCTGTCTGGTTCATCACACTATTTACTCCAGAAACTTCAAAAAGTTCAAAACACAGCTGCACGGATCATCTTTAGAGTACCTCGATCAGAGCACACCTCACCAATGCTCTATACCCTAAACTGGCTATTAATTCGATACAGAATCAAACAAAACATTTATTCTCTGTGCTATGTTTCAATGACAAACTCCAGTCCAACATACCTATCCAGCCTCACCCATGTGTATACACCAACTAGATCCTTCCGTTCTTCTTCTGATAATCGTATACTCATTGTTCCCAAGGTGAAAACAAAGTCATATGGACAACGTTCGTTTGCACAACAGGGCCCGGTGATGTGGAACGAATTGCCCATTGAAATTAGACACAAAGACACAGTGGTCCCTTTTAAGAGTGCTCTTAATACTCACCTGTTTCTACTGCAGGGTCAAACTTAGCGACCTAATTATGTTTTGTATCTTATATGTTTTCAGCATGTTTTTTATGTTTTCCTATTTCATTGTTTTGGCATTTGTTGTTCTGTAGTGTAGTCATATCATTATTGATGGTGTAAAGCGCTTAGAGGTTTTAAACATTAGGCGCTATACAAAGTCCTAATAATAATAATAATAATAATAATAATAATAATAATTATTATTATTATTATTATTATTATTATTATTATTATTATTAACACATGGATTTATTACAGGTTTTGAGGTATCGTGATGCAAAGAATCGGAGGTTTCCCAACCCTGTAAGTGATCTCACGATAGTTCTAAACGACCAACATAAGAGTGTTACTCAATGATTTAAAAATAATGTTGTCCGGATACCATACTGTAATGTAATATGCGATTGGTAGATTACAGAGTTGGGGTTGAGGATGGAAAATTTGTAGAAGTGGACCGTTCACCTTTAGCCACCAAACTCGGACTGTTCTGGTGTATTACACTCTTATGCGATGCAAATTGTTACTATACTATGTTCATATATAGATGCAGTTTATGCACGGAGTAATACAATACTCTAAATGAATACAATCTCACCTTCTTGGAATGGGTATGGCTGCTCTCTTGTCACGGATAAAGGTGAGTAATACCCGACCAGATTCTCTTTGAACGTGACTGCAAAATATAAGGTAAGAATCAACAACAGAAAATCCAATTGATTCAAGTGATATGTAACATAATAAAAAGATATCTGTTTAATAAACATTTTTTTGTACGACGATTATTTTAAAATCTTTAAATACATTCTCCGAACGATTTTGTTTCTTTAAATCTGTCAATTACTGGTATGCCGGTCAATACAAAATGACGTTCAGTGTACAGTAAGCCAGGTACATGCAGATGTATCTTTGTGACGTAATTTATCTAAATGCAGTGACATAAAATGTTGCAGAAGGACTAGCACTTTTACTAGTAAACAAATAACCATGCTTTAAAAGCATTGTTCTCGTAAGATACGCTTTTTACGACATCAAGACGGAGTTGAATAAAGCTTGGGGATCCAATTCTCTGTGATTAGTGGATTTTATTGCTTCTAAAGATGGTCATTACACCATAACTACTATTGTAAATTACAATTGTTCAGAAGTTGATATTGATACCATTCAATAACTGTATACTAGATTTAAAGCATATTACCAAAAAAAATGAATTAAGTTTATTTTCTGAATGGACGTAAGATTTGAATAATGTATTAACTGATAGGCAAACACAATACATCTCGTCGACATTTATTGATTTTAATGGTACTCAATTGAAGATGCTTGACACACGTAGCAGATAAATGTATAGTATAACGAGTATTCATTCCTCGACTGTTTATACTATATTTTTTAGACTCAATTGAAGATCAAAAACGTTTTACGCAAGATGGATTAGCAATAGTTAAACACGATTGTCACAGTTGATGAAGCACGGATTTACTTTTCGGAACCCCGCACAACAGAAAATAATAAAGGTTGGATCGAGGATAATGAACAGAAACCATAAATCGCTCGACACAGTTCGGCTGTTAAAAGAGATTTCATCTGCACTTTCTTCCATATAAAATGCCTGTTTTCCAGGTATCCAGATATTTATGTTGACATTGTGTATGTCTCCAATACTTTGACCACAATATATATATATATATATATATATATATATATATATATATATATATATATATATATATATATATATATATATATAAAATAGTAAATAAAGCTATTAACATACATACATACATACATACATACATACATACATACATACATACATACATACATACATACATACATACATACATACATACATACATACATACATACATACATACATACATTGGCAGATACTGCTGAACATCTGAAATGGTCTGGAAAGCAAGCAAGGCTTGTAAAGTCTACACGTCCCTGTCGGTACAACATAATGCTGATTAAAATGTAGTTAATGTATATATCTTCAAGGGTTTTGAGTTCGTACCTGATGCATATCAACACAAGTCTAAGAATTGTATGAAATAAACTGGACAATCCTACGATGTCGAATTTGTAGGTGAAATGGACCAATTATTTGATACGTGGTGCTTGGCTAATACGGTAGATAAAGTTTCATAGTTGAGTCTATATTGATTCCAAGACATATCATGATTTACAAATTGTGGAAACTTCTGGAAAATGCTGCTCTTGTAGGGGATGATTATTTCTTGACTCAAAACGTGTTTTTTTCTCAGTAAATTTTCTTCTCAGCCCCTTTGTGGTAATCAGTCAATCCAGCCTCATAGGAGTACTTCCAAATCTTAATCTGGAAATTCTTTTAAAGTATCACACATCTGATTAGACTATTACGAAATCCCTATCTCTTCCTACGTAAACTTACTGAGATAAAAGTTTATTATTTCTGATTGACACAGGTTGTAAATAAGAAACAGAATCAATAGTAAGCTATTTTAAATGCTCTTTTTTTAAAGAGGTCTAGATCACAGTCTTATATTGCAAGCAATACATTGGTTGTGTGAAACAAAGCCAATATGATTTTATTAATTAGAACTATTAGCCAGTCAAGTAAAAAGGTTATATAACAATTGTAGCTGATTCCATCAACCATATCCTTATTTATATATAAAATGACACTGCATGTTTGGAGAGCCTTTCATTATCAGGTACTTTTCGTTTTCTAATAAGGCTTCATCTAGTATATGTGTTCTTATTCATGTAGTAGAATGTTTGTTTGTTTGTTTGATTAGGATTTGTAACGTAGCTTTAACCATTGTTCAGTCATATCGCTACAAAGTCTGCAATGAGGCAGTTTATGGTGATATCTAGCAGTGGGGCATCATGCCTCAGACATGTTGCAGGAGCGGTTGGAGTAAAATGTAGCTTTGTTAATGCTCCTCTCGACTGTGTCAACCTGTCATCAGACATAGCCCAATGACCCACGACGGTCCGAGCAGTGTAGTCCGGACTCATTGTGGGTATTCTTTCATACTTCGGTTGTGATCTTGCTGAAGATACAACCGTGGTTGTGGTTGATCCACTTGCAGCTGGCATGCATTGTTTGCACTAAAGGATTGATCAGGTTGAAAACGAACAAGTCATTGAGACGTATCCTGCTTTTGCAGTTGCCAGAGCTATAACAAAAGTACTCTAAGGAATGATGCTGGTAAGTAAATTATTCCTTTCCCTGAAACATTTTTTGGTCACTCTTTTGAAGATGTCACTTTGGACCCTTTTGTTGATCAATTAAGAGGTATTAATTCCAGTGATCATATTATTACGACTCATTGTATCTATTCTAATCATGATGATAAAACAAAACTACTGGATGTCTAACAGGAACAATATCTTGAGAGGGCTCGTTGATTCAGAGGGCTATTAGGGACACTGAAGCTGTGATAACGTGTGTTCCTTTTGAGAAAACGGAAACCATGTAACATTGTTGTTCTGAAGTTGTATAGTCAGGAACTATTAAGTCTAGCTCATGAAACTACCTTGACTAATCATTTAGGAGCCAATAATACCTTTTCCGAAAATCTTGAATCATGTTTAATGACGGAAAATTAAAAGTGATCTTTCTAAAAAACTTGGATTGTGTCATCCTTTCCATAAGGTAGAGAACCCAAATCAATAGGATAATTTGTAACACAGTCCTGCATTTCCCAAACCAATTAGCAGAACAATAGTCCACTATGTCGATGTATTACCTAAGGCAAGTAAGGCAAATATGTGTTGTATGTACAGAGCGTGTCGACAAAACATTTCATAAGCAATTCCTCTGAGTAATATATATATATATATATATATATATATATATATATATATATATATATATATATATATATATATATTTACTAAAACCATAGTAAAACCTTTGAGAAAGAATATTTTAAAAATTTTAGCCTTCCCAAATCTGTCCAGTGTGATAAAGGGTCAAATCCAATATCTGTAATTTTCCATCAAGTGAACGCATGAATTGGGCATCCAACATTTGGGATCTTCTATCACCTTGAAATTCAAGAAATCTTAGAAAGATTTCATCAAACTTTGAAGAATATGTTTTGGTCACATTGCATTGATATAGGAAAACATTGGGTCCAGTTTGTTTATTTGCTATTTGCTGTTTGCTGTTAGGAAATTAGTTCAAAATCATCGAGAGTTAATCCTTTTGAATTAGTTTTGGGCATAACTTTATGTGGACATAAATTGCATTGCAAGATTAATCGTCTTGAAGTTTACTCCGAAATCAAATAAAATATGTCAGAGGCTTGAGAACTTGTAATACGTAATCTACTGACCGAAAAATAAAATAAAGGTATACCAGAATTAAAACGGATATAATATTTCAGTTCGGGCTGTCTTGGTCATACCTCAAAATCCTCTTCGGACTAAATGTTTTGGTTCTTATATAATTCAGTAGAAAGTAAATGATTGAAACGACATCATTTAATACTTCTGGAAGGCTGAACATAAAACAAATGTGTCATATAAATATATAGAATGACTATTTGGTAGACATAGCCATCAATTTATCTGTACCGGTCCCACACGGTCAGGATGCAAACGATAAAATGCAACCTGGCTTTAGTGACTTTAGTATGACCAATCTTCGTTATTTAGAACTAACAAAGGAACTGCCAAGAAACGTTCGCATCTACCTCCACAGGAAGAAATTGAACGAAAACAGCACGTCTGTGAATATGAGCATTTCCTTCCAGATGGTCCAACAAGAACAAACTAAAATCTAACATGACGTTGAAATTGAAGATTCTATATTTCTAAATCGGCATCTTTACAAGATACTTCCTCTCAAGCAAAAATGTGTGAAAAATGAAATTAAATTATATTTTGAAAATTATTTTTAGAACAAAATAAAAATAATTGGAGTTCATGGCAGAAAATGAACGTTGTCACTCAAGACGTTAAGATCAAGGCTGTCTCTGAATTCTCAGTGAATATCAGCAAAACCCAACTGGTGTGACATTTTGGTCTGGCTGGTTACCTTTGGATATTGTGCTCAAATTCTGATATCTGCTGACACCAAAGTAAGAAATGCAAGCATTAATGATATGGAAAATTTCAGGGGGCATTTGATATATATAACTAATTTATGATCCGAAATTTTAATATATATATATATATATATATATATATATATATATATATATATATATATATATATATATATATATATATATAACAGTTAATTTAGATATTATTAAAGAATGGGATAAGTTAAAGGGGAAATTTAAAAGAAAAGCAGTAAAATACGCAAACCAATGGGCAGGGGAAAACATATTGACAAAAGAGGCGATAGAGACTCTCTTAAAAGACATAAATAACTCAGAAGAGAGGAAAAATAACTGAATGGGCAATTAGACAAAATACAATTAGAGGCGAGAAAAGGGAGGGAAATAAGAGCGGGAAATTTTACATGGATTTACAAAACAGCAGAGGGATTATACAAGAGGGAGGAATTAAGAAGATGGAGATGCCTAGTGGAATTAAGTATACACATGGGAATGGAGAAACAAATGACAAAAACGAAATACTAATTCACATTAGAGAATATTACCCACGACTGTACACATCACAGGACATAAATGACGAAATAATTGACGAGTACTTACGAGAGACACCATGTGAGATGATATCACTAGAACACAAAGCCATATGTGAGGATTTCATCTCACAAAATGAAATAACAGTATCAATTAATAAGTTAGATAAGGGAAAATCACCAGGAAGAGATGCACTCTCAGCGGAGTTTTACAAAAAAAAGTCTGCGGGAAATTGTCGCCGGTGCTTGAATGGTTCTACAATAATACTTTTAGGAAACAAAAATATGACAAATAATATGAGGGAGGGAACAATTACTTTAAATTACAAAGGGGATGGAAACAGGAAAGAAATAAAAAAATTGGAAGCCCATCTCCCTCCTAAACACAGACTATAACATTTTAAGCAAAATACTAGCCGAAAGAATAAAACAAGGATTGTGAAACATCATAAACATCAATCAAACATGATGAGTAAAGGGAAGGGACATTCAAAACAACATAATCACCATCAAGACAATAATAGAATACATAAACATACTATGGTACTCTTTCATCAGGAAAAAGCTTTTGACAGATTAGAACGGAACCATGTATTGAAAGTACCAGACAAATTTGGATATGGTAAAAACTTCCTATACTGGACTAAAATCCTGTACAGAGACATAACTTCATGTCTACAGGTGAACGGAGCCAGAACTGAAGAAAATAAATGATATTAAAAGATCGGTGAGGCAAGGATGCCCACTGTCGATGCTATTATACGTAATATCACTAGAAATTCTAAGTATTAAGAAAAAAATGAACAAAAATATCAAAGGTATAAAAGTTCCAAATATAAAAGAAGAGGTAAAAATGATACAACATGCAGGCGATTGCACAAACCTCGTTCAAGACCAAAATTCCTATAAACAACTAATAAAAGAATTTGAAAAATTTGGAGTGACATCGGGGTCAAAAGTAAATACGGAAGAAACGGAAATATTAATAATAGGAGACTGGAGGGGTAAACAGCATGGATTACCCACCGCCCTAATCAAAAACAGGTAAAAGCATTAGGAGTTTACTTTGGAAGAAAAGAAGAGAGAACTTGAATACAATAAGGAAAAAGATAATGATAATATAGAAACCTGGACACTAACGCCAATATGATTATTGGAACTGGCACAAGTAGCCAAAAACTACATGTACTCAAACCTTAACTACGTAATAAAATCAATAGATATAAACAAAATGAGCAACTAAAACATATAGATAACAACAATTATCAAATACCTATGGGATTTGAAAACACATTATGTAAACAAAGACACACTATACAACGGAGAAAAAAGGGATGCCTTGCACTCACAAACCCTAACATCATAAAAAACGCAAACATAATAAGCAGATTAAAAAACAAAGACAATACCAAAAATCCCATGGCAAGGAACACACACACACACACACACACACACACACACACACACACACACATATATATATATATATATATATATATATATATATATATATATATATATATATATATATATATATATATATATATATTGGTTTGGACTTTTTATTAAACAAAGAAAAGATATATACAATAATAACAAGCTCACAAAACTACTAGAAGCGACCAGAAAATAAAACACATAAAAGAAATCTTAAATATATACCGAGAGACTAGGGAACTTTGCGAAACAGATGAAAGATCGACGTACACGTGGCTTAGGTAACAAACAGTAGATAAAAATTAAATAAGGTAGAATAAACACATATAAATGTAAATTGGGATATGGCATGGGGGCACTGGGTTAAATTAGGATCACTAATAATACAGAGCCTCTGTTTCAAATACATGCATGATCCGTGGTTGACAGAAGAGGTCGCAGTGAGACGGCATATGGTCAGAGTATCGCCAAAATGTCCACATTCACGAAAAAACACGTAATGGCGGAATGTGATATAAGTAGACCAAAAAGATTACCAATAATACAGAAAATTAGGGAAAAACAGACACACAGACAAACAAGCATACTCTACCTTGACGCCAATTACAACAATAACATGCTATATAAAGTAACAGATTATGTTGTAGATAACATGATGGCATGCGGACAAATCATAGTAATTGGGAAACACAACTAAAATAGGAAACTTTAAAGGGCGGACAGGGACCCTCAAGTTGGAAGTACAGGAATAGGACGTCATGGGGTTAAATCACAGGGCGCTACGCGAAGTGGACATGCTTATAAAAGGGTCGGAAAATACCCACCTAGAGGGGCACAAAACAAACTAGACAAAAATACAGACAGTAATTAGAGTACGGTTTAGTTATAAAGTGTTTCCCAATACGCATGCCCCAACCTAAGAAGGGTTAGGATTAGGATTAAGATCGGAAAGTTTTATTTTCCATACCATGATAACTTTGAACAAATGTCGCTCGGTTTAGCTCCCATAATGCACAGAGCGCCCTGCTTAAAGGGCAAATACACAATTTAGACACATTTTGGAAGGAACAATAAATGATAAATAGAGACAACCCAATTTGAGGCGGGAGAAGTACAATTTAGAAGTTTAAAAAAATGTACAGACCCCGACTCGAATACAGTCGTACGCAAGAGAAATAATTATTCATAAGGCAAAGAGCGACACTGAAAAAATACAGTCACTAAACCATTAAGAGATATATATCTGTCAAATCAAATTAAAATATAGTACACCGGACTTTGCTCGAATTTTAAAATTCAAAATAAATTTAAAGGATGAAATAATAAAGAAAAAAAAAAGAAAATGATGATGATTTGCTAATGGTCCATATCACTGAATAAGACAACTGGGAAAAATTGATACAAAACGGCTATCCTTACATAAAATTAATTACAAATAACAGGGCATTTATTCCTTACGTTCCTCTATATCCAGCGATTGATATAATCATAAAAGGGTGTTAGATGTGAATTTGTTGACATATTGGTGCCATATGTATACATTTATTTCCCAGAGTTTATTTTTTATATTAATTCTCTCTCTCTCTCTCTCTCTCTCTCTCTCTCTCTCTCTCTCTCTCTCTCTCTCTCTCTCTCGCTCTCTCTCTCTCTCTCTCTCTCTCTCTCTCGAATAACACAAGGATTGTGGATCGAAATGTGAGGGATGTTTGGCCTCTCAACCTTGTCTGGACAAAGGACAAGTACGAGTGCATTGCCCTGATTGCACTTTTGTCTGTCTTACCTGTTACCAACAACATTTGAAGATGCAAGGTTCACAGCAGAAAAGTACTTGTTAGCTTCTGAGATTGTGCGCTACATGTGTTCAAGGAATACGTACCAGTAATGCCAAGTTTCACGTTTGTCGAGGGAAGAAACGATGTCACATTTGTCACCAAATCGTGGACTTGGAGCACGAATGCTTAATTCAAAAATATCAGCCCCAACCAGAAGATACCCAGAAGAAAGGGCATTTTATCTTTTTTGATTTCGAATGCATGCAAGAGACTGGTATTCACATTCCTAACTTCTGCGTGGCTCACCGTGCGTGCGAGAAGTGCATCCAAGAACTCTCTTTAGTCATTGCCCTCACTGCAGCAAGATTCCTGGAGAACGTGAAAAAATCTTTCGAGGGTCAAACACGCTAGCCGATTTTGTCCAATGGATCCTAAACCCCATCGACGAAACGTCCAGTCCAGAAGACATCAAATGTTACGGAGATTGTCATCGCCATGCCACGGCCATGGATCACAATTTCTCGGGATACGATGGGCAATTTCTATTCAGATACTATGTGGAACAAAGTACCGAACTTCCTCAAGTGACTTTGAATGGAGCCAAAATCATTTCTATGCAAGTACGGCAAGTACAGTTTAAAGATTCAATGTGTTACTTGGCCATGCCTTTGAGCAGCATGCCTAAAACGTTTGGTATGACAGAAATGGCCAAAGGTTATTTTCCACACTTTTTCAATACCGAAGCCAATCAACATGCCGTTCTACCTCATTTGCCAGAGGCTGACGACTACGATCCCGATAACATGCGCATCGAACAACGAGAAGCTTTCCATGCTTGGTACCAGACTTACGCCTCGGACCCCTTTGACTTTCAAGAAGAAATGTTAATGTACTGTCGATCTGACGTGGACATTTTACGACGTTGCTGTGGAAAATTTCGTGAATTGTTCATTTGTTCATGGAACACGGAGGGATCGATCCTTTGAAAGAAGCTTGTATCATTGCCAAAGCATGTTCCTTAGCGTACCGAAAACGCTTCATGCCTGAAAATACTTTAGCTGTCATCAGTCCTCAAACGACTATCTTTGTCAAACGTCAATACTCGGTCAAAGCCCTACGTTGGCTACATTACTCGTGCGACAAGGAAGACAAATGGATCCAACACGCTCGCAACGGAGGAGGCTAAAAGACCATTGGAACGTATTAGGTGGATGGTTGGGACTTAGAAAACCCTCAGATCGTGTACGAGTTTAACGGATGATTATTTCACGGATGTCCCATATGCTACCATCAAAGTGACACCAAAAATCAGTTTTGACAACGGACCATGAAAGACTTGTACCAGACCACTTGTCAGCGACGTTTGAAGTTAGAACAACAAGGATACCAGGTAGTGGAAATGTGCGAACACGAGTACGATCAGCGTTTGAAAACCGATCCCGAGTTTAAACGCATCGGAGAAAGTTGCAAGTTGGTGGAACCCCTGAAGCCCCGGGATAGTTTGTACGGAGTACGAACGAATGCCAAATGTTTTCTGTACCAAGTGTACGAAGAGAAGGGAGAAGAAATCAAATACTTGGACGTGTATTTGCTGTATCCTTACGTGTGCAAATATTGTTACTTTCCCGTAGGGCATCCAGAATTGATGACAGAACACATTGACTTGGATCACATACGCCAGTACGAAGGATTAATCAAGTGCAAAGTCTTACCTCCCACAGACTTGTACCATCCGGTTTTACCTCACCGTTGCCAAGGAAATCTAATGTTTCCTTTGTGTCGAACTTGTGTGGAAACGTGCAACCAAGACCAACATTGTCAGCACTCCCAGGAAGAACGTGCCTGGACAGGACGTGGGTTAGCGTGGAATTGTTTAAAGATCTGGACCTGGGATACCAACTGTTAGAAGTGTACGAAATTTACCACTTTCCCAAGACACAACAATACCGCAAGGGCGACGAGACACAGAAAGGTATTTTTGAAGACTACGTGGATGCCTTTTCAAAACTAAAACAAGAAGCTAGCAGATATCCTTCTTTGTGTCATTCTCCCGAAGACCAAACGATATTCAAAGAAAAATATCGGGAGCAGGAAGTCATCACTTTAGACCACATCGAGAAAAACGAAGAAAGTCGATCGTTTGCCAAAGTGATGTTAAATTGCTTGTGGGGTAAAATGGCACAACGACCGTCTTTACCCAAGACGGAGTATTTGTCCGAACCTTCCCGCTACTTCCAGATGATTCACGACAAAAGCAAATACATGAAACACGTGGACGTCATTCGTGAGGACTTGATCTTAGTCAATTACGAAGAGAGAACTAGACTTTGTAGAAGCCAACAAATTTGGAAATGACATCATTGCGGCTTACGTGACAGCCCACGCTCGCTTAAAATTGTACGAAGTGTTAGAACTGTTAGGAGATCGTGTGTTGTATTTTAACACGGACAGTTGCATCTACATTCACCGACCGAACCAGTGTAACCCTGTCATCGATGGAGACCGTTTAGGTGCCTGGACAGATGAACATCCCGACGACAAGATTCTACGTTTTGCAAGTGGCAGTCCTAAAAATTACGGCTACGAATACCGAGATCCACAAGGAGAAATGCATACCGAATGTAAACTGAAAGGATTGACTCTCAACTATCGCACCAGTAGAGTGGTAAACTTTGACCTGCTACAAGAAGCCTTACAGTCTGGACAGGATGAAACGTTTCAAGTGACCATCCACGAACCGAACAAGATTGTTCGTTAACCAACGACCAAGTAAAAGAAGATGAATCTATTTAAACAGGCATCATTCAAATTTGGGAATTCTCAAGTGGAGTGCGATGCTAAACCTTACGATTGCAGTGATGCCAGACGATTCAGCAGGACACCGTGGGAACTTTGCTATGACTACTACTCATATATCTACCATGGAAAGTGTTGCTGTACGTGTTAAGCGTGAGGGATGCGAAAGCGGTGCCACACGTTATCGTGGACTTCTAGGAATTTCACCGTACCTGCATCGAACTGAAGTGAGGAGAGTCGAATATTCGTTCCCTACGAATTTGCCTGAATACTGTCACTTTAAAAGGTGATTCCAAACATTCAAAGATAAATGGCCAAAATATCTGCCTGGACCAACTCCTGAAGAATTAGCCAGAGCCGAACTTTTCTACTTGGGTGAAGGGGATAAAGTCAAGTGTTTCAGTTGTGGTGTGTCCATTTACGAGTGGGAACAGAAAGATTCAACTTACCTGGAACATGCTCGACGGTCTCCGAATTGTCAATACCTGCCTTTAGTGGGACCTAGTGATTGAAAGTGACAATACTGATTCATGTAGTTTAACAAACCAGTTTGGGTTGGAGACAAACCTGGACCAATATATAAGCCCTCTCTAAAACATAATATTCAAGGATTACCACACGAATTGCAATATAATATCTACAAGGACGTTTGGCAGGGCCTTGCTAAAGAAAAATCTCAATGGGTAACTGTAGAATTTTTGTGTCGTGAAATTCACAAGAGGAAAGTGACAAAAATTAACCAACGTGTCAGATTTCTCTGGATCAAATCTACCTTCCATAGATTCGAATTTAGTTCGTTTACATATGAAGATGTTTTGATCCTTCTTGACCGTTACCCTGAACGGCAGTGGGACGAAATTACACGTTACATTAATTACTTTTGCTTTTGGAGAAGATTTTAAATCATTCTGTGCAGAATATACACTTATGGTCCTCGACATAAAAAAGTATAAAATAGAACGACCATGCCACAACCTTTTTCACTTGTGATCAAACAGATTCCGTGGAAGGATATCAATGAGAATATTCACACGGTGAAGGATTACGAACACTTATTACAAGAACTGTGTCCCATGAATGTGGGTCGACGCGTAGTGTGTGTTTTAGTGACTTGCTTTCTGGGATTTCGTTTACCTGTTGATTCCTTGTGGACACTTTAGGAACACTACCTACAAAAAAGACAGTATGTTGACTCCTTTAAATGTCCACGAGAGACTCATTCTGTTAAAAGCCTTACGCTTTCATCTGGATACGTCTCAACCTCTACAGGAAAAAAAGATTCGTCAACTTTTACGTACGGAAGCGGTAAACGAGGATGTGTGTGTGTGTAGCTTGTGATTTACACCCTCATTGGACAGATGTACGTGACTGGAAAAGTTGGAATTTTCAGGCTTACAAACGAAGCATCCCATTATGCCCAAACGTTGTGTTCGTAAAATCCATCGTCGAGTGAAAAAAGTCACTTTTAAACCTCTGTTAGTGTATGTGACAGTGCCAGAAGAAGAAATAGAATCTGTCACTGAGGACAATCACTCTGTTTAAGACACAACTGTCATGGACATTCCCCCACAAAGTCTTCCGAGAGGACACCTCTGTGACTGTACCCCATGTAGAGACTATAAGAACATTACACTACCTCTAGGCCACCTTCGTTACCCAAACAATGTTGTACAGTGACTTGTTTATATACCACTTTGATCGTTTCCATGTGTATTTTATTCCTGCACTGATCCATTTGGCTTGTATGTATTTTGTCTTTCGTATTGTTCTAATTTAAACATGCATTGAAATAAACGCGTCTTGAAAAAAGTATAAAACCCTCTTGTCTTGTCTGTTTTTGTGTCAGTAGTGTCATACTCTACACTACTATGGCTAACTCTGCTATTTCTACTCCTTCCTCCTCGACATTCCAAGTCATTGACGAACACTTAGATCATGCTAGTTGGGAGGCCTTGTATCTTCGTCATCCTTTTAACATGTTAATTACTGGACCGAGCGGTTCAGGCAAAACCGAATTTGTCAAACGTTTAATCGAACATAAACATCATTTGATCGATCGTTCACCTCAACGCATCGCGTGGTGTTACAAAGAGTGGCAATCGGCATACAGCCTCTTGCAAGAACGTCAAGCTGATTCCATTGTGTTTGTGGAAGGCATTCCTAGAGAAGACGATGAGATTGTGTCTGACCCTAGTCAAACTCATTGGGTCATTTTTGACGACATGTTAGGAGAAAACGAAGAAGAAATTAAACTGTGGTTTACGCGTAAAGGTCATCATCGTAATGCTAGTGTCATTTACATTACACAAAATTTGTTTCAACAAAGTAAAGCCCATCGTACCATTAGTCTCAATGCTCATTACGTGGTCTTGTTTAAAAGTCCTCGAGATAAATGGCAAGTGAAAGTCTTAGGCAAACAGTTAGGAACACCTTGGCTGACTCATGCGTACGATGATGCCACTCAAGCGCCACACGACTATTTACTCGTGAATTTGAAACCCACCACTCCCGATTATTTGCGATTTCGTACCGATTTGTTTCACGACTGGTGTCAAGACGGAGGACCTGTCGTGTACACGTCCTCTTCGTCGACATAACAACATGAACCACTAAACTTTGACCTTGTCTCATACATTGTCAACATGACGTCCCTTCAGCCTCATCTTCCCATCAAATTGATTCGTGCCTTGTACGGTATCAGTAGCGAAAGAATCCTCCAATACGTGCTCACGTCTTAGAAGCCAGTCTCACAAAAGTCTTACGATGGTTTAAGGTGACAGCACGTCAAATGCTGCAAGGAATCACTCACATTCCACATCAAACCAAACGCTTTTCTGACAGAAACAAAGTAGCCTTGACGCAACTGTCCGATCCTCGCATCGACACTCAAACCTAAAAGCAAATCATATTGAAACCTGGAGGTAGTGGTTCTCTCGGAGGTGTCATCATTCGTTCCCTTTTAAAATGGGATCCCAATGCTCCCAAAGTTCACCCCAAGAAAAAAAGTCAATCGAACCCTTAAGAAAAAGAACAATGGTGCCAAGACCAAAACACAGAAAAAGAAAAGTCCACAGAAAAAAGCTGTCACCAGCAAAAGAGGCACTTCGGCCAGGACGCGACCTTACTTCGTAAGCCACGACCTGCACCACCAGTGACCGCGTTTCCAGTACCCTTAGGAGCTTCCGCTTCTCCATTGTTGGTGATGCCAGCCAAATCCAATTAGACACCCGTTCTTCCTAATTTGATGAAACACTGGAAATCTGCGTCTCCCAAAACGTCTCCTCTACCGGTGACACCCTCGTTCACATTAGCGGCAGTAGCAGCTGCTCACAAAGTACCTGCCCCCAAAGTCAAAGTCCAAAAAAGATCTGGCATGTTAAAGAGTTTACTGGATTTGTCCAAACAAGAACTGACCCGATTTAGTCCGTTACGAACCCTTTCACGACGTTTGTTACCTGCCATGAAGTTAATACGATGCAAAGATAATCAGTGGCGATGCATTCCAGCATTAAAAAAATGACTTGAGGACAACAACGGGAATCAGTATTTTCTGTGCCACCTCTGAACACCCAATGATGCTTTCTCAAAAACGTGCACACCACAACCCAAGTCGTACTGCTGTCCAAAAGGGAAAAAGACAATCTCGTCATCCTACAAAAGGCTTAAAAACCAAACATAGACGTCATCCCCTCAAAAGAAAAAAGAGAGTAACCAAAAAGGAGGTTACTTTGGCAATTTTGGGAAACAGATCGTTACCTTTTTGACGAAGCGGTAGTTCCCAAAAAGAAGATATAAGAGAGTGTGTACCAAGTCATTGACACCAGTGGTATTGTGGAAGGAACAAGCAAAGATGTCACCTCGCAGAAAACATTCTTATTCACCCCACAAAGGAAAGAAGAGGAAAGGACTACCTTCTTGTTTAGCAAAACATCGACACGTTCTTCGTCAAAGGGCCCGAAAGAAAATATCCGTCCTTCAAAAGAAATAGATGTTGGTGCAAAGCGGAGGTATGATGCCTTATTTTTTAAAAGATCGAGTGATGCCAATTATAAATCAAGCGATGGCACGACAAAGAAAAGATAAAAGGGTGAGTGTTACAAGTCATTGACGTCAGTGGTATTGTGGAACGAACAAGCAAAGATGTCACCTCGCAAAAAAACATTCTTATTCACTCCACAAGGGTAAGAAAAGGAAAGGACTACCTCCTCGTTTAACCAAACACGGAGACGTGTTGTCCGTTCTGTCCAAAGCCTCCCCACTCATGCGAAAACAAATTATAAACACGGCCTCCAAAGATGTCATCGATACCGTGTGCGAATGTTGTTTGAATGTCTTGAAAGGCATGATACCTTTGTCTCCACACCAGAAAAAATGCTTAGCCAAACATCGACACGTTCTTCGTCAAATGGTCCAAAAGAAAATACCCGTCCGTCAAAAGAAAAAGATGTTGGTGAAACGCGGAGGATTTTTACTCTTTCTTCATCCTATGTTGGGAGGATTAGCGAAAGCCGGCATGGGTTTATTGCCAGGTTTTTAACAAGGGCTGGCACGAGGGATATCCCAAAGCTGATCCTTCCAGAAAATAAAAGGGACCTATGGAGCACCACGATCTCAGACGTAACCTTTGAAAGCCCATTGAAGGACGAAAACTGACTTTAGTCCCTTACAAACGATGGATGGAATACCATCGTTGGCAAGGACAAGTTACCCCCCATTTACCACCCAATCTTGATTTGACCGAGATATCCCAATTACAACACGAATTGCAATCCTTGATGCATCGCCACGAATTGTCCGAAACCGAACAATCGCAAAAGTACGGTCAACTCTTGCAACGACTACAACTCTTTCATCGAAAAGCTGTGGAACAAACAGCTCTACCCATTCAGTCCGATTTGAAGGCTCTGATGAATAGTCCGTAGCTCTCACCATCTACAGTGACCAAAACAGACGTCACCCCACCATTACCCAAGAAAGAAGAACCCCATGATATCTTTCAAACACCCACTGCCACTCCTATTCCGAGTAAGATTGCCGCTTCCTTGTTGACCCCTTCCCCCACTCCCCAACGAGGAGAACTCAAAACTTGAGTTGAAAAGATGATGGCCACTCCTCCTTCAACAGATGTGAAAAAGAAAGAAAGGAAACCAGAAGTGAGAAAAGAAAAGAAGACCAAAGCTATCTCATTACCTCCGCCACCACTACCACCACCAGTACCCTAGACGTCGACTCCTGTGGCACATCGGACACGTAAAACCGTTTCCAAACAACCCCCATTTCGTTCCACTCAAAGCAGTATCATCAAGGAGTGGGTACCTTACTAACAAAACCATGGAGAAGGTATTAGCCAGCATTTACTACAATCCAACTCACCCTGCAGGTTACGGAGGCATTCAGAAATTGTATCGTGCTGCAAAAACTCGCCTGAAAAAGTTCCGTTTACCTGAAGTACAACGATGGTTACAAGAGCAAGCTACGTACATTTTACACAAACCCATTCGACGAAAATTTCACAGAAGTCGCATTCAAGTGGAAGGCATCGATCATCAATGGCAAGCCGATTTAGCCGATGTCTCTCATTTAGCCACCTACAATCGTGGCTACAAATATGTGTTTTGTGTCATCGACGTCTTTTCTAAATTTGCCTGGGTCGTACCATTTACATCCAAATCGAGCGGAGAGTTAGTACGAGCTTTGTAACTGGTGTTGAAATAAAGTGGTCGTCACCCTCTCCGATGGCAAACCGACAAAGGCACCGAATTTCTGAACCAAGCTTTCCATCGAGAATTAAAGAAACGTGACATTCATTTTTAAACCACCGAAAATTCTGAAACCAAAGCCAGTATCGTGGAACGTTTTCAACGTACCTTGAAAGAACGCATGTGGAAATATTTTACGCATCAACATACTCTCAAGTACATCGACGTCTTACCGCACTTAGTCCAAGCCTACAATCAATCTTACCATAGAAACATTGGATGGACCCCACAATATGTGACACCAGACAACGAAGTGACTGTTTTTGATCGTCTGTTTGGTACGTCCCGGACGATGGCTGTCCCCAAGAAAGGTGGAGAAGTGTTAACCCCGGGAGATTGGGTACGCATTGGCAAAACCAAACGCACTTTCGACAAAGGTTACTTACCCAACTGGACCACCGAATTGTTTCGTGTTACTGGGCGAGTGCGTGATCGTCATCCTACCGTCTATAAATTGGAAGACATGAACGGAGAAGTATTAAAAGGAACGTTTTACTTGCCTGAGTTACAACGTGTCACCAAAAAAGAAGACGACGTGCACGACATTGAAAGCATTCTCGAACGAAGAACATGTAAAGTAGGAAAACGTCGTGTCAAAGAAGTCAAAGTACGTTGGAATGGATATCCTCCTAGTTTTGATTCTTGGATTGACGCTTCGCAAGTCATCGACTATAAAAAGAAGTGACCATCATGCCCTTCAATACAGCTTCAGCGACCACAGTGACTACTCCTTCACCCACTTCTTCTCTGCAAGATTTACAAAAGCGACCCTTGTGGATGTGGTGTGGAGAACGTGTCCCTAAAACTCAAATCGCCTTTTTCTGTCAAATCTTGGTGGTGTATTGTGTCATCGGTGAAGCCATTGCTAACTTGAGTTTGCAACAAGGAGACAAACAATTGTGGACCATTTTACTCAGCAGTTGCATTGGTTATCTTCTTCCCAATCCTTCCCTGAAATACTCTTACAACGGGAACAACAGTAACAATATTGGGAGTCTTGCATCCAACGTTAGTCATTCTCCTAACAGTCACCCTTCCAATCACAATCCTCTTTTAGACACTCCTTTAAGCTCGAGTGACTCCTCGGACAGAAGAACTGTTGGAATTATGAACAACACTATTAACCAATTTTACTTAACGTTACCCAATGACAGTTCCATGGAGGTGTTTCCTAAGACCACGTTGTGCTGTTACACGGCTAAATTACCTCAAGCCATTCATTTGGATCAAGATGTTCATTGGGAAGTGGTTTTAGTGGAAATGATACACCCGACACAAATCAAATACATCGTCGAAAATCAAAACACTTTTACAGTAGAAGTGTATGACAGGAAATTGCAAGATGCCTTAGGCGCACGAGGCATCACTGGCATTGACACAAAGAAATCAGATGGACCCCCAACTAAACAACTGTCCACTCATGCGTTCACCATTCCTGCAGGCTATTATTTTAGTGGTCCACATTTAGTGACTACACTTGCTACCAGGTTCAATACTTTGTTTGGTAAAGCCATGGACAAAGCCAACAAAAGTGTTACCTTTGAGTACCATAAAGTGGCTCGTCGCCTCATGATGACATTTACAGAGGATAAAATGATGGGCATTACTTTTTGTCCTTAATTGTATGATATTTTAGTTGGAGATCTCAATATGCTCCTCCGGAACAAAAATCAAATACCAACCATAACCACTAACTTGGAGTTTGCGAAATATTTTCGATTCCCTGTAGAAATGAACCAAGGACTTAACTTGATGTTTGTGTACTCCGATGTGGTGGAGTACAAAGTGGTAGGACACACCTCTGTACCGTTACTGCGTGTCATTCCCTTCAAAGTGGATTCTGCCGCCCACGCTGACGAGGAAGGTGGAAATACCTATCACGTTCACGGCGAATTTGTACATTCTCATTATTTGCCCATCAGTAAGTAAGTATTTCGACAGTGTCAACATTACTATAAAAGGAGAACTGGGACAAAATATTCCATTTACCAAAGGGAAAGTCACAGTGACAGTCCATTTTCAAAAACGTTTCTCGAACAACTGAAAAGGTGATGTATCCTGTGTACCAAGGAGTCACTGGACAACGAGGACATGGTTTAGGAGATATGTTTAAATCAGCCTTTCGTTCCATGGTCCCTTTTTTGAAACCGACTACACTTGCTACCAGGTTCAATACCTTGTTTGGTAATTCCGTGGACAAAGCCATCAAAAGGGTTACACTTGAGTACCATAAAGTGGCTCGTCGCCTCATGATGTCATTTACAGAGGATAAAATGATGGGCATTACTTTTTGTCCTGCATTGTATGATATTTTAGGTGGAGACCTCAATATGCTCCTCCAGAACAAAAATCAAATACCAACCATAACCACTAACTTGGATTTTTCGAAATATTTTCGATTCCCTGTAGAAATGAACCAAGGACCAAGGACTCAACTTGATTTTTGTGTACTCCGATGTGGTGGAGTACAACGTGGTAGGACACACCTCTGTACCGTTACTGCGTGTAATTCCTTTCAAAGTGGATTCTGCAGCCGACGCTGACGAGGAAGGTGAAAATACCTATCACGTTCACCGCGAATTTGTACATTCTCATTATTTGCCCGTCAGTAAGTCGTATTTCGACAGTGTCAACATTACTATAAAAGGAGAACTGGGACAAAATATTCCATTTACCAAAGGGAAAGTCACAGTGAAAGTCCATTTTCAAAAACGATTCTCGAACAACTGAAAAGGTGATGTATCCTGTGTACCAAGGAGTCACTCGACAACGAGGACATGGTTTAGGAGATATGTTTAAATCAGCCTTTCGTTCCATGGTCCCTGTTTTGAAACATATGGGGACACGAGGATTGCACGCCTTAAAAGATGCAGCATTGACTCACGGCTAAGATTTTCTTCACAATGTCTTCATTGACCGACAAAACCCCAAAGAAGCTTTTTTGAGAGCAGGGAAAAATGTCTTGCTTCAAACGGGTAAAGAGATTTTGGGTCGACAAGAAAGTCCTATAAATGCCCTGAACGGTGCCGAGTCTGGCATTCCTGCTTCCCTGAGGACCCAGCAAGGACAAGGTAGAAAGCGTCGACGAAGGTACCCTTTCAAAAGTCTCCGTACCTCTAAAGCTATAAAGACGAAGAAAAAAAGAACCGCTCGAGACTTAGACATTTTTGATTATTAAAAGTAAAAACATAGAGCTTGAGAGAAAAAAATGATGCACCAAGAATCTTGTGCCTGTTCCAAGTCGAAACTGGATCTCTTTGACATGCCACCCACGATGATGACCATGCAAGAAGCCCAATGGGTTGAATATCATCCCGTCTTCTCTTTGACGGATTCAGCTCCCATCGAGTTTAAAACCAAAGGACAACCGGAAGATTACATCGATCTAAACAACAGTTACTTGTATTTGAAAGTGAAAGTGACCAAAACGGACGGCTCCAATCCAGGAGGCGATGCCCGAGTAGCTCCCGTCAACAATTTCATGCATTCCTTGTTCAGCGATGTGGATTTGTACATGAATAACAAACTGGTCAGCAGTAGCATGGATACTTACCCTTATCGAGCGTACCTCGAAAATCTCTTGACGTACGGAAAAGAAGCCAAGAACACTCATTTAGATGCTTGCGTGGTATGGAAACCTGACATCGCAGGTGAAAAACGTTTAACAGCACAGTCTTGGTCGCAGACGAAGAAAATCCTCTCAATGAGGGTTTATTCGAGCGTCGAAAGAAAATTCTGCAAGGACGTAGTTTAGAACTGTTCGATCGTTTGCATTTGGACATGTGGTTTCAAGAGAAGTATTTGCTAAACGAGGTGGATATTCGCTTGAGACTGAATCGTAGCAGTATTTTTCCATTTCCACCCTATAACATTTTCCATTTCCACCCTATAAAATCTGGGCAACTGCGCGTGGAATTTCAGTTTGCAGGACCTCTTCTCGAAACGGTGAATGTCATTCTGTATGCCGAATTCGATAATACCATAGAAAGCAACAGTTTGAGAGAAGTCATTCTAGACTATTAAACACTATGGAAAACTCTTGTCCCTCTTTGAATAGTGGAGAATCAATGGAAATGAAATGGGAGGTTACAGAGAAAGCAGACCCCCAAGACCAAAAAGAAGAAGTAGTGATCATGCAGTCCAGATGGCCAGAACAGGAACAACATTTAGTCACCTGTTTAGCCAAACACTTGGAGAATACAATGAGAGACATGATTAAAAAAGATTGTTATGGATGTCAAATCGATCATCCCAGTCAAATTCAACACGATAAATGTATGATGATGAGTCAAGAAGAAAAATTGGACGATCATCTAAACGAAGCTTGAAGTCTCATCTCAGAAGAAGCCGTGTTACTTAAGACTTGTGTGATCATTCCTCTCCTCCATTGTTTCCTCGAGAACTTGATCGCATCGAAGCTATCTTGGCCAAGAGTAAGGAGACGAAGCAAACAAAGTTACTTGACAGACCTTTTCAAGCAAAAAGTCTGGATCGAATTGATGACTTATCATCACCTGTGAAGAAAGGAAATAAAAACAAGGCTACAAAAAATATATACCTGGGAACTTTATTATCTTTTGAACCGTAGTTCGTACACTGCTTCTTGGAATCATGTCGTGTGTGTTAAAGATGAACTACCTCATCGCAAACCTCAAGAGAATCAAGCTTATGTCATCAACACAGATGACAGTCATTTTCCAGGAACTCACTGTGTAGCTGTCTACATTCCTCAAGAGGGTTTGTGTGGAATATTTTGATTCGTATGGATTACCCCCTTTGGAAGATGACATCATTGACTTTATGAGAAGAAATGCCCAGACGACACGATTCAATAATGTAAAATTACAAGCCACAGATTCCATTGTTTGTGGACAATATTGTGTCTATTATCTGCATCATCGCAGTCTTTTTGGATATTCTTTAGAACATTTAGTGACTTACTTTGATAGTCATTCGTCTCGAAACGATGACAAAGTAGATCGATGGTTTTGTGACCATTATGGTTATCTGTTGTCTTTAGCTAGGAAACGTAGTGTACCTCAATGGCCCAATGACTTCCAACAGTGGAAATCTCAATTTAATTCACAACGTTGTCAACCATGTCAAAGATAATGTATTGGTGTTATTGAAGAAATTAATGTTTGTTATTTGAAAAAAATGTTTGTTATTTGTAAAACATATTGGTGAATTAAAAAATGTTTGTTAGTTGATAAAAATTGTGTTTTGTGTGTTGTTTGTTATTTGAATAAAAATGTTGTGTTTCGAAACCAATGCGTCTGTCGTTTGTTTTACATTTTTATTAATATAGATGCTCTTTGACTTCTTTCTATTCCTCACATCAAACTATCCAAACGTTTCCAAACCTAAACCGTTGAGGCGTGTTTTTTATCGCGTCCGCGCTTGAATCATATAAAGCAGGGGTAGTCTCCAGTCTGGCCATCCATTGTTTGACTCATCCTCCTACGAAGATGTGCTCAAGACTAGCTAAGCTGAACGAAGCTTACGACACTCTGCATCGTATCAGACACAATCTGATGCCAAAGCCTGAAGAGATAGAGAATGTTAGAATGCTACAAGTAACGGAAGACCTCACAGAAGAACTCTTCAGAGAGGAAATTCAAAAAGACAAAGAAGAATGGACTGAGAAGTATAGACTTCAAAAGCAGCAGAGAGAGCGGAAAGAATAGCAGCAGCAACAACAGCAGCAGAAACCAGAGAGAAGTTTTGTTGACTGTCGTGTGGACACGAAAGAGTTCTCTCTCTTTTTCCGAAAAAGCAGACCCTATCCTGTTGCCAGACGAGGACGCAATCTTATATGATAAAAGATTGTCATCCCTCCTCGTACACACAAAAAACAGCCCTTTTCAGGGCTACCCAATATTCTCGAAAAGAATTAATAATTCAATTTGCTAATGGTATGTGAGGAAGTTAGAAAAAAATAAAATTGAGTCTATAATCACAGTCTGCTTTTAGTTTTGTTTGAAGTGCGTCTATAAGCACAACGTATTTTCAAAATAACTTGTTAAATTTATAATTTATGTGATTAAAGTATAAAAGTGAGTGGGTGTTTTCATTTAAGTCCGCATGTTTTGGTGATGATAGGGATAATGTGTGTGTGTGTATGTGTATGTGTGTGTGTGTGTGTGTGGAAGGTAGATACTGTGATCTGGGATAGTAAATTATGTGGTTTGTTTAGGCTGCTTCCCGTGTGTGTGTGTGTGTGTGTGTGTGTGTGTGTGTGTGGATGGTAGATAATGCGGTTTTGGATAGTAAATGATGTGGTTTGTGTGTGTGTGTGTGTGTGTGTGTGTGTGTGTGTGTGTGTGTGTGTGTGTGTGTGTGTGTGTGTGTATGGATGGATGGTAGATAATGTGATTTAGTATTGTAAATGATGTATTTTGTTTTGGCTGCCTCCCGGTGGGCGTGAATGATAGATTGTATATTTTGTGAATAGCATATAATATGAAAAGTGAGTGTAAGGGATGTTTTCCTTCACGTCCGCTCTTACTATATATATATATATATATATATATATATATATATATATATATATATATATATATATATATATATATATACTCAAGTGGCTGACATTAGAATCATTCCACGGAATAACCATAGAAGATGGTGACAGCATCAACTTTATTCAACAATTTAAGACACAGCTGTTTCTGGATATTAGACGGGGAATATGTTGTAGAAAACTACATAATGAATGGAAGTTTACCAACAGCCTGGACTTTGCAAAAAGACTGAAAATAGCCACGGAGCTCTTAGAAGGATTGCTAGAAGAAGAAGCCGAAAAGTTACGAGGCTGCATTAACCTACCCTATGTTGGAGTGGGGACATTGAAACAAGTGATATATATTGTCGAAAACGTAAAGTGCTTTTGGATAATATCTTGACAGAGTGGCCCCATATCAAAAATGGTTTGGACCAGCTCAAGAAAGCTGAAGAACTGATGAGAAAGGAGCTATTAGAAGAATTGAAGAAGATACAAGATAACTGAAGTAAGGAGAGAAAGGAGAGAAAGGACAATGAAAACAAAAAGAAAATGAAAAAGGAATTTGATAAAGGATAAAGATACAGGAGAAGTTTAGAGCTATGGACATCCTGACTGGATTCCTGAGGATGAAAAGAAAAAAAAGGGAATCATTGGTAAAATCAAAAGCTTCTACAACAGTAGAAAATAAAAGAAGAAAAAGTATCCAAGGGCCCTTTTCAGGGCCACTCAAATGCCTCGAAAAGATATTAGCTTTATTTGCCTCTATTTTCCCCTGTAGCTATACAGTCCCAAATACAAATACAAATAATAGTTCCCATGTTCAATTTCCCTTCTCCCTATACAGTCCCACCATGTTAAATTTCCCTTGTCCCTATAAAGTCCCACCATGTTAAATTTCCCTTGTCCCCATGTCGTCCCACGACCTTTTGTCCCCATATCGTCCCAAGCTCTTTTTGACTGGAATTTCCATTGTCCCCATAAAGCTTGTCCCCATATCGTCCCAAGCCCTTTTTGACTGGATTTTCCATTGTCCCCATATCGTCCTATATTACTACTAACAATTTATCAAGTGGAAAATCATTTATTTTGTCCTAGACTGGAAAATTATATAATACATATTTATGTACATGTTCCTAGCGTAGTTGAAATATTGTTTCTTGGCTCATATCTAATAAACTGAGGATGATACCTTGGATATATGTTAGCAATACTTAATGCAAATGACAATGAAATTCCTGAACTTCATCGAGCTTCAAACCCGTGTTATTCAGCAAAATAAACTAACATGTTATGGGTTATGACTTCTTTTATTGATGAACACAATACTATAAACCAGACAATGGAAACAACAACAAAAGTGCAAGGCTAGAATAACAACATGAGCATTGAAAAATCAAAAGTCCTAGTATATTCTTTTATAAACTCTGTAATTTATTTTAACATTAAAGGTACATTGCACTGACGTTTAACATTTTTAAATTCAAGGAATGTGTAAAAGGAAAATAAAAACGTATTCTGTTTCCAGTGATAGAATTTGCACAATCATATAAACACTGAGACTGTATTATTGATGTTGTAAAATCATATAGCCAGCACTGACAGAATATCAAATATAACATTTTCATTTCTTACTTCGATCTGGCACTTACGTGATCCATGTGTGTTAGTGGAATTTATGATACAGCAAAAAGATTGATACGTACTCCAACAGAAACTACGACTGAGACCCCTATATAATTCATTTTAATGAAAGCGTACATTTTTATATCTGTAATATGGTAAACTCACAAGTGACACGTGACTTCCGCTTTATGATCCATACCCTCCATCCCCACCCCTACTATAGCTAAATAAATTCTTAGGCTTCGTGGCTAAAAAAAATACTTAGGCCTGGTACCTAAAAAAAATACGCGTCTTGGTTAAAAATATTTATGCCTCATTTAATGTCAGTTGTTCATCTTGAATCAAAATAACATGTATATATATATATATATATATATATATATATATATATATATATATATATATATATATATATATATATATATATATATATATATATATATATATATATATATATATATATATATATATATATATATATATATATATATATTGGTTTGGACTTTTTATTAAACAAAGAAAAGATATATACAATAATAACAAGGTCACAAAACTAGTAGCAGCGCCCAGAAAATAAAACACATAAAAGAAATCATAAATAAATACCGAGACACTAGGGAACTTTGCGAAACAGATGAAAGATCGACGTACACATGGCTTAGGTAACAAACAATAGATAAAATTAGAAATAAGGTAGAATAAACACATATAAATGTAAATTGGGATATGACATGGGGGCACTGGGTTAAATTAGGATCACTAATAATACAGAGCCTCTGCTTCAAATACATGCATGATCCGTGGTTGACAGAAGAGGTCGCAGTGAGACGGCATATGGTCAGAGTATCGCCAAAATGTCCACTTTGCAACAACAACAACAAAAAAAACATTCACGAAAAAACACGTAATGGCGGAATGTGATATAAGTAGACAAAAGATTACCAATAATACAGAAAATTAGGGAAACACAGACACACAAACAAGCATACTCTACCTAGACGCCAATTACAACAATAACATGCTATATAAAGTGACAGATTATGTTGTAGATAACATGATGGCATGCGGACAAATCATAGTCATTGGGAAACACAACTAAAATAGGAAACTTTAAAGGGGGGACAGGGACCCTCAGGTGGGAAGTACAGGATTAGGACGTCATGGGGTTAAATCACAGGGCGCTACGCGAAGTGGACATGCCTATAAAAGGGTCGGAAAATACCCACCTAGAGGGACACAAAACAAACTAGACAAAAATACAGACAGTAATTAGAGTACGGTTTAGTTATAAAGTGTTTCCCAATACGCATGCCCCAACCTAAGAAGGGTTAGAATTAAGATCGGAAAGTTTTATTTTCCATACCATGATAACTTTGAACAAATGTCGCTCGGTTTAGCTCCCATAATGCACAGAGCGCCCTGCTTAAAGGGCAAATACACATTTAAGACAAATTTTGGAAGGAACAATAAATGATAAATAAATAGAGACAACCCAATTTGAGGCGGGAGAAGTACAATTTAGAAATTTAAAAAATGTACAGACCCCGACTCGAATACAGTCGTATGCAAGAGAAATAATTATTCATAAGGCAAAGAGCGACACTGAAAAAATACAGTCACTAAACCATTAATAGATATATATCTGTCAAATCAAATTAAAATATAATACACCGGACTTTGCTGGAATTTTAAAATTCAAAATAAATTTAAAGGATGAAATAGATAGAAAAAAAAAATAAAAAAAATAATGATTTGCAAATGGTACTTATCACTGAACAAGACTGCTGGGAAAAATTCATACAAAACAGCTATTACAAGATAGTAATATATATATATATATATATATATATATATATATATATATATATATATATATATATATATATATATATATATATATATATATATATATATATATATATATATTACTGCTGCGCTTGAGAATATCAGTTTTCATGCATTTTATTGGCAAGTCGATGAGTGAACGGGCATTGGTTTATTTTATAGTATATGGTCTTTTGCATGGATGGAAAAAATAACAATGCCGTACGACAGATTCTTACACAATGTGTTTGTTACAGTGTTCATTGATCTCTACATGAGACATCACAAATTAGAACTCAACATTTTGTCATTAATTACAAATAACAGGGCATTTATTCCTTACGTTCCTCTATATTCAGCGATTGATATAATCATAAAAGGGTGTTAGATGTGAATTTGTTGAGATATTGGTGCCATATTTATGCTCTTATTTCCCATTTTTTTTAATATTAATTCTCTCTATCTCCGTCTGTCTGTCTGCCTGTCTGTCTGTCTGTCTGTCTGTCTGTCTCTCTCTCTCTCTCTCTCTCTCTCTCTCTCTCTCTCTCTCTCTCTCTGTTTTTAGTAATCATCGCATGGAAACTGTGGGCTGTTAGGAAATTATTTCAAAATCATCGAGAGTTAGTCCTTTTGAATTAGTTTTGGGCATAACTTTATGTGGACATAAATTGCATTGCAAGATTAATCGTCTTGAAGTTTACTCCGAAATCAAATAAAAGATGTCAGAGGCTTGAGAATTTGTAATACGTAATCTACTGACCAAAAAATAAAATAAAGGCATACCAGAATTAAAACGGATATAATATTTCAGTTCGAGCTGTCTTGGTCATATCTCAAAATCCTCTTCGGACTAAATGTTTTGGTTCTTATAAATTTCAGCAGAAAGTAAATTATTGAAACGACATCATTTAATACTTCTGGAAGGCTGAACATAAGACAAATGTGTCATATAAATACATAAAAGGACTATTTGGTAGACATAGCCATGTTAATAATTCAATCAATTTATCTGTATCGGTCCCACACGGTACACGGCAAACGATAAAATGCAACCTGTCTGTAGTGATTTTAGTATGACCAATCTTCGTTATTTAGAACTACCAAAGGATCTGCCAAGAAACGTTCGCATCTACCTCCACAGGAAGAAATTGAACGAAAACAGCACGTCTGTGAATATGAGCATTTCCTTCCAGCTGGTCCAACAAGAACAAACTAAAATCTAACATGACGTTGAAATTGAAGATTCTATATTTCTAAATCGGCATCTTTACAAGATACTTCCTCTCAAGCAAAAATGTGTAAAAAATGAAATTAAATTATATTTTGAAAATTATTCTTTTAGAAGAAAATAAAAAATAATTGGAGTTCATGGCAGAAAATGAACGTTGTCACTCAAGACGTTAAGATCAAGGCTGTCTCTGAATTCTCAGTGAATATCAGCAAAACCCAACTGGTGTGACATTTTGGTATGGCTGGTTACCTTTGGATATTGTGCTCTAATTCTGATATCTGCTGACCCCAAAGTAAGAAATGCAAGCATTAATGATATGGAAAATTTCAGGGGGCATTTGATAAATTAAAACCCATAGTTATAGTTAAGAGTGCACCAGTTATTTCAGTCAATATTCAGTCAATTTTTGAAATTATTGATGTAAATGATAAAGGGATTTTGTGGAGTATTGATACAAGAAGAATTATATAGTGTGTATCATCCAGTTTTATACATTTCGTTTTCATATCTATCGCGTGCGATGACGTCATCTGCGGCTGCATGTGAGCTGTAGAATGCTGAAAATGTTATATGTGCAGTCGATTGCATTGTAATGATACAAGTTCGTTCCCCAAAATCAATAAGTTTTCTTTCATATATAAATTTAAATATCTGAAAAGTGTATATTATTTGACACATTCAGATTTTGTTAACTGTTACGAACATGATACGATTATGTTACCGCATAACTGATAAACTTGCTTGATGCGGTGTTTTATGTTATAGGTATTTATAATTGTCTATCACCCATAATTTATCGCTCAAAAAATAAACAAAACGTGGTTAAAGCAGCAGCATGAAGTATTTATAAAACTGAATTGATAGACAGACGTTTTCAGTTCGATTTACAGATTTGGATAATACCCCCTCCCCATTCTTTGACTTTTTCTTCTTTCCACTTTGTGAAGATAGTATTCATGAACAATTTCATTTTACATATTACTAATATAACATCTTAATAGTCACCACTAATGTATGTTTTTTGTTTTAAATAATTATAACACTAAGTAAAGATAGTAACATGTAATATATATATTTTCTAGATGAATATAAACAATATTACAAGTCACTACTAATTTACTATTTTAGTCACTAATTATTTCTTATTTCGTTATAATTAAGTGTAGATAATATCATACATATTATCGATATAATTTAGTCTTCATCATTCAAGTTCAAGATTTATTGACAAAACATATGAGTATGGGGATTATGTAATTTGGCGTAGAAAACGATCACCTGCCTTAAACAAAGGTATTTGGTGAGGAAAAAGAAGTAATTATTACGTCAAAACTGAATTCTTTTACACAACAATATGACATAGAAAGTGCAAGTTGTAATAAGTACACGTGCTGGATAAACATTTTTAGACTGCAAGACAAAAACGAATTGTTAAGATGTAAGTCAATCAATTCACATCGGAATAATGTACAGACCCCGACTCGAATACAGTCGTACGCAAGAGAAATAATTATTCATAAGGCAATGAATGACACTGAAAAAATACAGTCACTAAACCATTAAGAGATATATATCTGTCAAATAAAATTAAAATATAGTACACCGGACTTTGCTCGAATTTTAAAATTCAAAATAAATTTAAAGGATGAAATAAAAAAGAAAAAAATGATTTGCTAATGGTCCTTATCACTGAATAAGACAACTGGGAAAAATTGATACAAAACGGCTATCCTTACATAAATATATATACATAATATATATATAATTATTATTACTGCTGCGATTGAGAATATCCATTTTCATGCATTTTATTGGCAAGACGATGAGTGAACGGGCATTGGTTTATTTTACAGTAAATGTTCCTTTCAACGGATGGAAAAAATAACAATGCCGTACGACAGATTATTACACAATGTGTTTGTTACAGTGTTCATTGCTCTCCACGTGAGACATCACAAATTAGAACTCAACATTTTGTCATTAATTACAAATAACCGGGCATTTATTCCTTACGTTCTTCTATATTCAGCGATTGATATAATCATAAAAGGGTGTTAGATGTGAATTTGTTGAGATATTGGTGCCATATGTATGCATTTATTTCCCAAAGTTTATTTTTTATATTAATTCTCTCTATCTCCGTCTCTCTGTCCGTCTGTCTGTCTCTGTCTGTCTGTCTCTGTCTGTCTGTCTGTCTGTCTGTCTGTCTCTCTCTCTCTCTCTCTCTCTCTCTCTCTCTCTCTCTCTCTCTCTCAGCAAACGGTTTTTAGTAATTATCGCATGAAAACTGTGAGCTACATACACGCACGCATTCATAAATTAATTGCTTATTCAAGTCATCCATCCTTAAACATTGTATTTATGTCATTGTCAAAAGTGTTATGTTGTGAATCCGGAAATCCCACGTGACTATCGTGTTACAATGCCATCATTAAAAAAAATAACTATTAGAATGCTAATATCTGCCAACTCTTAGCAAACGGCTTTACTCATCGAATGGAAACAGTAGGATCAGAAACAGTAATGAGTCAGATACTGGTTTTGTAACCAACCAGTTGAAATAGGATTATTTAGAAATAAATTGGTATTAGGATAATTATTAAGCTAATTCAAATCCTTGAATATATGAAACTAGATAAAAGGCTGAAAGAAATAACATTTGCAAAGGAATAAACTTAAATCATGGAAGGAAAACTTAAAGAAAACATGCTTTGATAATAGGAAGAAAAAAGAAAGGTGGAAGCACTTTGCCTTTTGGCCTACACCAAGTGGAGATCTTAAAATAACCAAATGGGAAATTAATATATACAGATAGCCTTTTGCCGTGTAGAGATTTTGAGTTCTGATCAATTGTGTACTAAAGACAACGTTCTCCCTTTAAAACATATTGAATGAATGTCATTGTATTGCAAGCAGAGTAATATTCACAACACCGCAAAATACTCCCTTTTACTAATATATACTTCTATGAAAAATACGGAATGAATTATTTAATTTTGCTGTTTCTTCGCAAGTTTCATGATGTGAAATTATTTATCGAAATAGCTCATCAAATGCAAACATTGAATAATAATACCAATACATATTACATTTTAAATTTGTTCAATGCTGATTATGTACTTTCATAGCTTATATGTTTAAGATTATTGATTATTATTGTTTCATACTCCGAAGAGGTTTGCCATAGTTCAAGAAAGTGAATTCACACGGCTGTGGAAAATAGTTTACATAAAGAATAAGGGGAAACAAATACTCTTTAAACTGGCTATGAAACAAAAAACGCTTTTTTATTAGTTCGGTCAATGTTTCTCCCAGCATCCCAACTTTCAGAATGTGCCAACACGCGATCAAAAAAGGCAAAATTAATATAAAAAAAAAGGACCAGCGATTTTTAACGTTCTAAATAATCACCTGCAAATTCATGTATACGGCGCTACAGTTACCTATCATATTCCAGTGGAGGGACAATTTTGAAATATTTTCGTGGTCTCAGCAATGTTAAATTGATTAGAAGCACATTTGCTCTATCAATTCTTATTTCCTTTTAATTATGCTTTTAAACCTAATTTCTTGTAATATTCTTAAATACCGTCTGAGTTCGCATCTCACTATTTTGTCACACGCACAAGAGTTGAAAGATGAAGAGTCGAAGTCAAACGGAAATGGGGAACAACAATGTTTTCTTCTCTTTCTTTCCTTTGTAACCAGACGCTATGTGATGAACATAATAAAATTTGATGTAGGTACAATACATGCGTGTGTAGAGCTATTTTCTTTCCTTTGAAAAATAAAAGATTGCACCCAGCCTAAAAAACATGTCAGGTTTCCCTTCTAGCATCAACAAATATTCCAAATCTCTAGGGCAGATTATTTATATCGAACGCGACAGAACTAGCTATGGTCATTTGCACTAATAGACAAACAAGTTATTATCATACGTCGATGTCTTTTCAGCAGCTATAGTATTCTTAACTGAGTACCATGACATAATTACCGCTTTCTAACTATTACTACATCGCTGTGGATATATATTTAATAGCGACCTATCAGTCCATCTTTTTAGTTGCAGATAATTGCAAACTTAATTACACGTGAATTAGTGGACTTCAATCCTAGTCCTAACTGCGTTACTTTGATAATTAGAGATATTTTGATGAAAATTTCCAGAAATGGAAAATCAGTTTTTAGAAAACTTTTTTTTATACAAAGCATGAAACTTCTATGATAGAAATCAACTAAAACAGAAAATTTACTCATCACAATTTCTCTAAAGAAACGAATGAATCTTGACACTACTATTGCATACAAAATTAATGAATTCTAACTCACTCATGTAACGAAATATTGCATAACATTCTTTCAATACATAACATATAGCATGGACAAACGCAAGATAAATTGAAGTAAGACTTTAGAAATTAATATATTTAATTACAACTACAAACATGCATCAATGAATATACACTGTAATCAATTGATACTAGCCGTTTGCTTTATTTGAGCCCACGCTTGCTGTGTCATCAGAGAATTCGAGTACGGAGTAATTTTGCGAGGGAGATTATTTTAAAACCTAGAATTACCTCTGATAACGCCACTACCCGCCAAATTTATGTTAGCCAATCAGTACCCGCCAAAAAAATTTTTATTACTATCATCGTAGTCACAAATGCTTCACAGTACGCCTTTATTAATAACAACTCTGGGGAATAAAAACTTTATGGCACATATTTTTAATGGTCTTATATTTTTCAAAATGTTCCTTGGTTCAGAACAACTCTTGCTATTTTACCACTATGACCTGGCCTTAACACTGCACTCTCGTCTTTTCCTAACTGTTAATCATGCGGGACTAAATTTTAATTTAATTCATGCATTAGTAGATTTAAACTAATGTGTACGTGTCGAACTGACCAAGAAGGAGTGTGCTGTAATAAATTATCTACAGAACTATTATACAAAATCTTGCATCATTAAAGTATGTATGTATTTATGTATGTATGTATGTATGTATGTATGTATGTATGTATGTATGTATGTATGTATGTATGTATGTATGTATGTATGTATGTATGTATGTATGTATGTATGTATGTATGTATGTATGTATACCAAGTAAATGAAGATTTCATGGTGGCTCTGTTGATACTCATAATCCTAAAATGCATGCTTTTAAACATGCTCAGGCCAGCATTGGGTCAATTGCTTCATATTTTTCTTGGCTTGATATGGCCAATAATGTGTTGTAAAGTACTGACAAAAACCAACGAAAACACGAAACTGAATCAGCCACTAATATTTGGGTTGATACGATACAATATACTGTAATTTGTTGTACGTATGGAACAGCATTTTACGGCTTAAAACACAGTAGTGACTTTATGCTAAATTGTATAAATGGTAATTGTCAGGTTTCGCACTACCTGGAAATACCAGTCCAGCTGGGTATTATGATAAAACTAATGTTGTTGCTGAATTGGTCCCTCCGGCAGTAATATAATATTTTTTTTAAAAAAATATAAATAATTAAAACACTATGATTAACAAAAACGGGGGAGTGACGTGTGTGGGGAAAACCAGACAAAATATGAATGAATACCCCGGGCCCAGTAAAAAAAAAACAATGACCCAACCAGAAACCTGGCAAAAATTGTCTACTGTCTGTCCATCGATTAACACGTGTTTGTTATAATTATTTCTCTTCAACTACTTGGAACATTTCCGTCAAATTTCACGCGCGCGTTTATCTCAAGATCTAGTTGGTACAAAAAACAAATGGTGCTATCAGATATCCAGCATGGACTTTTTGAAAACTGTATCTCAGTGTTGCTGATCTGATTCTAATGAGAAAAGTACTAATGGAGATGATCTCAGCTCCACAAATGCAGTCTTGCATATATTCATGACATGTTGGTAAATTAATAAGAATACTGTTGAGAGTTACAGGTAGGTTTCGTACTGACTGTATGAATTTAATATTGGTATTGCTTATACTTATTGTTTCAGGTAAAGGATATAATAAAGTCTTCGCGTGATGATCAGGATGACTTTACTGTTATCATAATTGAAATGTAACATTTTAGATGTCATCCATCACTTCACGTTGAAAATGGATCTATTTATGACATGAATAGAAGCCTCAAGGTCAGTTGGTAAGCTACATTTGCATAGTTTTATGCGTACAACCGGCAAGAAACAATAGGTCTATTGATGACACTTAAGACTGAGTGTATACAATGAAGATAACAGCAACGAGAAGAGAGATTTGTTGAATACCACAATATATATCAAATGGGCTGGACTGTTCCCCATGACGGACACTATTATTATTATGTTGAATAGGTAGGCATGCTGGAACGGTGAACTTGTAGATTACGATCTTTTGTGTCAAATTCTAAAGCCAAGCCAATGAGGTGAGGACTTTGATCTTTCCACTATCCTCGGCAGAGCGAATGTCATTAACTACTCTCAGAGCGACAGAGGTGCAGTTTCAGTCTTTGGCGAGGGTGATATGCAGCATAAAAAGACAAGCTGAATTTAGATGAGATACATGATGGGATAGATCAACATTTTTTTAGATGTTTTAAATGATTGAGAGGTTAGAAGCAGATGTTAGTTCTTTAAATAACTGGGATCAAGAGTCTATTTCTTCAACAGATGCTTTACAATGGTAGCAGCGCCGGATTAAGCACCGTGGAGGCCCATAGGCAGTCAAACTTTTGGGGCCCAAACCCACGGTCACGGTCTCTTGGGGGCCCCTGGGGTCTCCTGATGGGGCCCATGAAAGTCGCGGGGCCCATAGGCAGTTGCCTACTCTGCCTAATGGGTAATCCGGGACTGAATGGTAGTTTAGAAAAATGACGGGAATTCACCGGATGAGAGATAAATATTGATAACATCGGTTAGTGAAGGTTATGTTGACTCAAAGCATTCAAGCAGCATTGATGTAGGAATTCAATTGAGTTCACATGATTTTTTTGGTGCTCTTCATCACAAATGTACGTACAAAATCCATAGAGACGAGTTTAAATGCTGTTATAATTTGCTGTGAATAGTCTGTATTACGACGATGAGTAAACTGAAATTGTATGTTGTCAAGTATTAACTCTCTTGAAGTGAACTTTGTCACAGAAGCAGTTTGCAAACAACAGAGATGGTTGTTGAGATGGGTGTACATTTAATTCTTGATATAATCGCGAAGTATAAAAAGTATTTGTTCATTAACTTCATTTATAGCGTATTGTTAATACTAAGCTTTAATATTTTATTGGCAGGGTTTGATGGGTGGGAATAATGTATTCCGTAGGGTCCAGGATTTTGAAGTTATTTTAAAAACATATTTAAACCAAATTCTACTTTACTCGTAGTTTTCCTTGAATAAAAGCATTATTACAAAAGGATTTTGAGATTAGCAATGTGGAAATGATACATTAGCATGTACTACTATGGCATAGCAAGAAACATTGGATTTAAAGCAATGGTATCAGCGAGTGGTTTCTGGTGATCAATGCAATGGTACTAGACTATTACTTTGGAAATAGGTTGATATTGCTACTAGAGTTTTGATATTAACAAACTAGCAAAGCATCATCAGCAAGTAATATCACTACCACATGCGTTTCTGAAGTAATAATGTAGTTCTGTTACAAATGTTAACAAAATCAATACTCCCTATCTTTAAACTTCATCAGTGTGGCAATATGACCACATCAGGTTCTTGAGAAGATATGATCAGTTCTCCACATTCACCGAGAAACATTATATGCTCATGTTGCTGCATGGATTTGAGGCAATGGATTATTATTACTATATCCGGTTTAGAGATCACAAACTTGGTGTTACACTTTTACATCCAGCAATTCAATAATTCAAATCTTGAGAAGATATGATCAGTTCTCCACATTCACCGAGAAACATTATATGCTCATGTTGCTGCATGGATTTGAGGCAATGGATTATTATTACTATATCCGGTTTAGAGATCACAAACTTGGTGTTACACTTTTACATCCAGCAATTCAATAATTCAATCCAATATGTGTGTGTGTGTGTGTGTGTGTGTGTGTGTGTGTGTGTGTGTGTGTGTAGGAGAAAGTGGATATTGACAAGAAGGGGAGATATATTCTATTTTCAAAACGTACCTACAAATATTATGAAAATAACATTCACCGTATCGTTGCAAATAAATACTGATTTCCGTGACTCGCATTTGCAAGATGTAATGCTTTCATGAAGACATCTTCGTAGCCGAATCAAAACATCTAATTATAAGCGATACAAAATAGCAAAAGGACTAACGCAAAAGGCTTTATTCAGCAGAAACTAAATAAAGAATTGAAAAGTCAAAGTCTTAAAGTTGATATATTCTCTGAGAAGTAATAATGCATTTGTATATTTGAATAGTTGTGCAAACTTTGTTTGGCTTTCATTGTAAAAGCGAATAGCTATTAGCCTAGGTTAATTTGGCAATTAAAACAATATTGTATTTGCTTCATTCTTGCAAAACAGTATGCTTGCAATTATAAATCCTCGCATAACACATTAGATTACGACATTGTATAAGATAAGTACGTAATATACCAATATCCGAATATACGTCAAAATGATTGTTTTTTTCTTTATAGAATTCATCGGTAATTGTATTCAATGTGATCGGTAGTATCTTGCATTAGTTACGAAAACAGTTACGGAAATCTGTTAATAGTTCCATGGTCTATACCTAAAAAGATAAATTATTCAACGTCTTTACTAAATACATTGGACAGGAACTCTCATGTAAGATACTTTGTTTATTGCTAATATTTAAAATAGTGCGAAAGAACAATGTTAAAACTGTAATAAGAGGTAAAGTCATTTTCTACATAAAACAATAAAGGATAACATTGAAACAATATGTAAGGTTGTTTCAAAACACAAGCCTGAATGAAAATGTTGTATAAAACTCAGCTACTTAGACAAGTTAATATCTCGCTAAAAGATGCACCCCAGGATATACAATTAGACGAAAATACTGATTAAAAGAACACAAATAAAAGGATACAAACTGATCAAATGGGTCATTTCTCCCTCCTATTGCAAAGTAAGTGCAAGGAAATTAACGTAAGAAAAAAATTTCATCGTCATAAACCTCGAATTCACATTTGCAGTAGCTTAGAACGTTTATGGCGGCCTTTAACCGCCATTTTCAGTCCTCTTTGACGGTAGAGCACCCCACCTACCAAAAAAAAAACAACCGATTTGGCACAGATCAGTTAAAATTAAATTTTGTGATACTGCATACTACACATTTAATGTGATGTAATACTTACTAAGAGCGAAGATAAATCCCACTAAGACAGTAATGGAAAAGACCAGTTTTGCGGTGCGCAAATTCATTTCTCGCTGTGATGGCAAGCAAATATATATGGCGCTACCAGGACAATTAGTATTAAACCATTGACTACATACAAAACGCCTTTCCGCGACACTGTGTTTCAAGTGAGGTCCACATTAAGGGTTGTTACAATACACAAATTACAAATTATACGGGAAGTCACTCTTTCGATCACGTAAGCATGTATTTAGTTTACTCTGAATCCAAATTGTGTCGTATACTAGCGAGCAGTATGATTAAATATAAATAAAATCACAATGTTCTGCAATTTTCTGAAATTTTCGCTCGTTCTGATCTGTACGCATGTCAGCACGTTATATTAAGTCTTAGTCTGGCTGCTTTGGGGTTCTCCATAGAAAATCTCATTGTATCTCAGTAGACCAGTCCGACCATGATTTTCCTGCGTATGGAGATTTGTCTCCTTTAAAATCCCCATTTTATATCGATTTTCAAGTTTTAGTACCACTACGTTCACAGACTGCACAATATCCAAAAGTTATATTACTCTATAAAGTAGTTCGAGTTTCCTCTGACCCTTGCCACCCCACTTTTGATATTTGGTTTTTTATGTTGGGGTGTAGGGTCAGAGCGCATTCCCTGTCGAAAAGTTGGAATTCGGCGACCAGCTGGTGTCGGCATGGGGTACTCGCCTACAAACAGGCCTAGAAAACTTTACTGACCTTATATTGAGACATAAGTACATTAACTCGATAGGGAAATAATTTATCTTCACAGAAATTACAAGTATACCACTGATTGTGTCTTTAATGTGCTGTCGGACGAGACTAAATTACAGTGTTGATGAATTTTGACCGCGTTCGCACCATTTGCATTGTTAGGTAGTCTAGCCAAATCTCGCGGTCGATACGCATTGTATGCATAGGTCAAATAGTCACGTGATAACAACAAAACCGCGTTGTCGTGTAGCTTCAGCGTGATCAATCTGCCTCTTTCCAGGACGATGCGAGAAAGACACGTTTCCGGTTGGTGTCATCTCAATTAATATGTTGAAAACCATGTGTTCTTTCATGTTACTATAGACATTGCGTGACTTTCATTCACTATTTTCGATTTGTTTTTGGTCTTCTTGCCTCAATACTGGAATAAAAGTTTTGGTGCATAAATCTATACTGAAACATGGCAGGTAAAGACACGGAATCTCTTGCCAATGAGATACTTCTTGAAAATGGATATTATACATTCAGTTATTGATGGAAGTGACACATTTGCAGTGCTTCCCACGGGGTATGGGATAAGCGTATGCTACATTCTCCCACCAATGATGTTAGGCAAGGGGGAGAGAGAGAGAGAGAGAGAGAGAGAGAGAGAGAGAGAGAGAGAGAGAGAGAGAGAGAGAGAGAGAGAGAGAGAGTTAACTCACATTATTGTGATTAACACTGAATAAATACAGCTGAGTTTATGTTAAGTTCATCAACTATAATTTTTTGCTTTGAAAATACATGAAAAGATTATCTTTATGTAATAGCAGGTATAAATATAAAATTGTTCAATATCAAATTAATGTAAAGACCCAATTGAATGACCACATTATAGTTTAGCATAGTGATATAGGTTTAATATGAATAGGTCAATTGCTTTCACATGTTAATGGCAATAATATAATTTTTGACTGACAAATTATATTTTCTTAAATACAGAGTTTAGCAAAATAATTTTATTGCAGATACACTCTCCTAAGCAACACATAAGTTTGGTCATATCACCTTTGAAATCACTGATAACTGATCAGGTGAAAACATTGAAAGACCATAACATTAAAACATGGAATCCATGAAGGAATTTAGAAAGAAGACATAGATGGTAGCTGTTTATATATATATATATATATATATATATATATATATATATATATATATATATATATATATATATATATATATATAATTTATGATTAAATAGAGATAAACAGTTTCATTTTTACATTTAATATGTATGATGCAAATTAATTAATGTATATAAATATATATTTTAAAAAAAAAAATATATATATATATATATATATATATATATATATATATATATATATATATATTACATAAATGAAGGTAGTAAAGTGCTTTGGAATTTAGACCTTTTCGATATACTGTATTAAGACGGTTAGTCCAGTAGGTTTCTTTTAGCAAACGTTACATTTCAGATTCAGCTATAACAATAGGTTGAAAGGAAAAATCTTGCAAAGTATGAGAACTATTGTTAAAGTGTACGGCAACATGAGATGAAAAAGATTTATCGATATAATTTTTATGTCTGATCTATGTTGGTTCATACGTTTAGATATTTGTTGACTAGTTTGTCCAATATATTGGACGTCACATTTTTTGCATGTGATCAAATAAATAACGTTTGATGTTGCACAATTAGTATCACAATGCATATTAAACATTTCTTTTGTATTACTACTACTGAAAGAAGTACTTTCATTAATAAGAGAACAGTGCGAACATCTAGGTCTATTACATTTAGTTGCTGATCCTTTTTTGTATGATGTTTTTCTAATTTAGAATTAATTAGGTAATCTTTAAGATTTTTTGTCCTTTTATAAGCAAGCATGGGCTTGCTTTCGTGTAGCAATTTAACATTTTCTTTACCTGTTAATTTTAACAAATCCCAATATTTATTGATAATCTTACCTATATTAGGTAAACTTGGGTTATATTCAATAATAAAGGGAATGATATCCTTATTTGTATTTTTGATTTTACATTGTAAAGATTCAAGTTGTGTAAGAGAAGATACTTTTTAGAAAGCAGCATTAATGATATCAATACGATAATTTCTATTTAGAAAATGCTGACCTAACTCTATCAAAGATGATTTAAAAACAGTGTCATCCGAAATAATTCTTCTATATCTTTTAGCTTGACTATATGGTATCCCGCTTTTACATGATTTAGGATGGCATGATGAATATTCAATATATTGATGAATATTTGTGTTTTTAACATGAACCATGGTAGTGATGTCATTATTTTCATTTTTTATGACGTCTACGTCCAAAATATGATATTTTAGTTTTAGACACATTGAATGTAAACTTTATTGTTGAATGTAATTTGTTTAAACTGTCTATAAAATAATAATGGTCCTCTAATGGATAACTCCAAATCATAAAGATATAGTCTAAAAACCTTAACCAAACATCTGGTTTTAAGAAACATTTATTCAGAAAATCATTTTCCAATTTTCCCATAAATAAAGATGCATAAGAATGTGCCATAGGACTACCCATTGCTGTTCCCATTTTTTGGAGATAGTTTGTATTACCAAATTGAAAAAGTTATTTTCGAGCACATTGTGTGGTATATTCGTGTAGAGTGAAACCACATCAAGTGTAACTAGTAATGAATTTTCAGTTAGTTTTGGTAAAGATTTCATTGTGGTAATGAAATCAAAAGTATCTTTGACATATGAAGGTAGTGATTTCATTAGTGGTTGTAAAACATGATCAATATATTTGGATATATTATTTGTAACTGAGTTACAAGTAGAAATAATAGGTCTATCTGGATATCCTAAAGGTAGTGACTTTTCAATCGTTTTATGTATTTTTGGTAAAATATAAAATTGAGGTGTGCGTATTTTATTCGGGAAGATATCTAGTTCATCATGTATTGAGCAATTGTGTATAGCGATTTGATTAATACATTTGCTTATGTTTTCTTTAAATTCTTCAGAAGGATTATAGGAAAGTTTTGGATAATATTCTTCATCATTTAATTGTCTTTCTACTTCTTCAATATAATCTTCTTTATTCATTATTACTATGGTGCTAGACTTATCTGCCTTTTTAATAGTAATACTTTCGTCCTGTGATAAGGTACGCAAGGAAATTAATTCTTCTTTAGATATGTTAGTAAAATGTTTTCTTTTAGAACTGCTATTTAAAATTTCTTGTTTAGTTGCTTCAATATAAAAATCGAGATAAATATCTCGACCACTAGAAGGTGTAAATGATGATTCTTTTTTAATGAAAAAAGGCTTATTTTTTAGATGATAACTACTTTTGTCTTGTGAGTTTGTATATGATTGTGAGAAAAATTCTTTTAATTTTAACGATTTAGTGTATTTGAAAAATGCTTCTGCTAAATTGATATTATCATGCACTTTGGTTCTTGGACAAAAAGATAAACCCCTACCTAGAAGAATGTAATCACTATCAGTTAGAGTCCGTTTAGAAAGGTTTAACACAGTTTCTTTTCCTCTTTTGATTTCCTTTTTTCTATTCTTGTCTTTCCTCCATTTGTTCTTGTTTTGTATTGTAATAAATCTCCTATTCTTTCTGTTGTTTGTGTTGTCTGCAACAGATCCTTGAGGGTTTCCATAAGTTTTTGTAATGTTTCTATTACGGTTATGTTGGACTCCTGTGCAATTTTGTTCGCCCCATTTTTTACTGCATCTGCATAGGTTGTCTTTTGTGTGCCTGGGGCTCTTAAGGTTTTTGCTTGATCATTTGTTGAGTATTTTTGAATGGGTCTGTTATTTTTTACTTCTTTTAGATTTGGTTGAGATGTAATTTTTGCTGTTGGTAATGATGCATGTTCCATTTCATTTTTATTTCTTGGTTGTTGTTGATTCCTTGTTTGATTGTTAGTTAATGCACGTTTGAAGTTAATTTACTCTGTTGTTCTACTTGGTTGTTGATTGTTTCTTTTTGATTTCTCTCTAACAATTTCAATGCTGATGGCTTTCGTTGTTCTGGAAAGTTGTTTTTTTTCTTTTTGCAAATTTTGTAACTTTTTAAGTTGATTTAATAATAGTTCGTCTTTTTTAGATTCCGTTTTTGTAAAATGTTCTTCATCAAAATTGCCAATACGGTCTTTTATCAAATTTCTAAGATTATCTCCGTTTTCTTCTAGTTCTTTGCCTAGGTTGAGTGCTTTTCTCTGGTGCTCTTCTTTTAATCTCTCGCATATCTCCAAAGACACTTTTTTCAATAGGGAGTCAATAGACTCCTGAAACTTTCTTGAGGATTCGCTATTTCCAATATGAATTTTCAGTCTTAGACGTAATCCTTTCGGTACAAGATTCTCCGATATACAATTTTCCAGAAATCGTGCGTGTAGACCGCTCTTCATCTGTTTCTCAACTAATTTCTCCATTGTTGATTTTAACAAATTTGTTTTATTATGAATACGTGGATCAGATGCTGATGCCATAGTGTTGTTTATGTAGACTTATTAAAATATAAAATAAACAACGCCAACACGTATTAATGTTGTGACCGGTTTCTTATCAAACTGAATTCAAACTATATATATATATATATATATATATATATATATATATATATATATATATATATATATATATATATATATATATATATAAAACTATATTATATATTATTATATATTATTATATATAATAATAAATAATGTCAATGGTGAAGCGGACTCGATCGGATTGCTTGGATAAAAGATTTTGTTGAGGTAGATCCGGGCACCATCTTTCTCACCATTAACATTTGGATATATGCTTCTTATTGGGCGCATGATGACATCACTAAGGGCTAGTAAATGCCAAGCATTTGAGAAAGCTCCACTTATACCAGCATCAAAACATGCTTCATCGTAGTCGCTGGATACCAAGTATAATTCATTGCTAATTGGGTGATTCATATATGCACCCATGTTTTTCACCAACTGTATACATGTTAGATATCTCAATTGAGTTGCAAGAGATTCATTGCCAAGGAGTAGGTCCGAATTGTCTTATTTTCGGTCCAAGTTGGGCCGAATTGTCTTGGGCCGAATTGTCTTTGGTCCGAATTGTCTATAAGCCGTATTTATTGATCTTCATATGTCTCACACCAATGAATTACATGCGAAGAAGACTACTCTATCATTAGAAAATAATGAATAGGCACTTAGTTTCTCTTCAAGTTAAAAATAAAAAATCAGTACCATTATATGATTTCAAAATTTTATTTTTATTTAAGATGTCAAGAAGAAACATAATAGACTGCTATAGCCTTTAGCGACAACATAATGTTAATAAAGACAATAACGAATACATGTATACATTTATAATATCGTGCATATATTACTGTTGTCATTCTCATTGATTCACAATGAGGCCGTTTGTATATTTCATTTACATCATGTTTTTTTGTGGATTTGGGCAGGTTTTGGGTAGTCTCCCTATCATGTTTTTTGTGGATTTGGTCAGGTTTTGGGTGGTTTTGGGTAGTCTCCCTTTTGTAATTTCCATACGATGTAAATAATAAATGCGGCATAATTAGTCGTCGATTTCAACAAGATAGTAATATTTCCAATGTTTTCCTGTGGTTTTGAGTATATTTCATTTTATTTACATTATGTTTTTTGTGGTTTTGGGCAGGTTTTGGGTAGTTTTGGGTGAATCGTGCGTTATTTACCTTATTATAAATGTTCTGAAAAGTCCTCGTGTCGCCTTATGAAGTTTAAACACTCAACTCCAAGAAAGGCGGGTCTACTGGATCGTCTTTGTCTTGATCTGTAACATCTATGGTCACTGGAACCTGTTGTAAACGATTAAGGTATATTTATTAAATGTAAAATTTGATAAATCCTCACTGTGAACAAAATAGTGTTATTACTTGTCAGCAGCATTTCTGGATAACCACCATGAATTTTATGAGAAAAAAGATAGGTATTTTAATTGTTTATATATGCAACATAGTTGGGTTCGTCGGCTAGTCTTTTTGTTCACCTATCACCGACATGGTCATACGGGTTAAAATGATTTCTTATATTTCAGTTGCTTTATGTCATACCTAATTCAATTCTCTGCAAGGTTTGCATGTAAATGTGATTTCCCCTCTGTTATTTACAGCTTCCATGTACGCCTGCAAGGATATTAATAGAATAAATAATTTATTATATAATCTTCGTACTCTGTATGATGTACAATTACAACATGCAAAAAACAAAGCAATCGTATGAGATGTAATTGAACATTTGAAGCTAGTTATCATCATCATTAGAAGAGAACTGACTTCATTGCATTAAATAAAGAAAATTTTCTTAACTAAAGAACTATTTCTTATTTAGTGTGCCTTGTGTTGTAAAGGTCATCACTATGCAAAAGTCGTATTGATAAATATTAGCAATGGCATTCACCGCCATCTTTATGTTTCCTTGCAGTTTTTGTGACTTCAATAATTGCACTATTACGTAAGAATAAATGTGTTTATTCGTGCTCCATTATTTCCAATTGAAGATTTGCCACATAAAAGTGAATGTGAAGATTTTGACACACACACACACACACACACACACACGCACGCACGCACGCATATATGGAGTCCTGACCTATCAACTTCAGCAGGTGCTCTGTATTCAGGAAAACAGCAAAACAAGGAAAACAACAGATCAAGAGGATCAACACACCTGCAATGATTCAACAATAAATCTATATTTTTTAGCGCTAATAGACACAAAAGGCAGTTAAAAAATCAGATCCAAAGTATATATTTAAAATGGTTGAGTTATTCTAAATGGGTCATACAGATTATCTGCCAAATAGATCACACAGATTAACAGCTCAATAACTCATACAGATGATCTTCAAAATATATCATACAGATTATCTGCTCAAAAGATCATATAGATTATCTGCTCAATAGATCATACAGATTATCTGCTCAATAGATCATACAGATTATCTGCTCAATAGATCATATAGATTATCTGCTCAGTAGATCATATAGATTATCTCCTCAATAGATCATACAGATTATCTGCTCAATAGATCATATAGATTAATTTCTATTGTTGCTGAGATTATAAATTGTCAAATAAAAATGATCTGATTATACAAGTATGAAATTATGAAAATAATAAATAGAAATTAATAAAATTAGATAAGCTCCATGTGAACTTTCATTTTGATCCTTGACACGACCGGTCACCTTTGCCAACTCAAGCTTCTGGACTCTGGCTGGTCATGGTAACCTTGTGTAAGAATTCAACACTAACCTCACGGCAATGTTTAGAACAAACACAAGGCTGCAGTAACATTCCCAAGACATGTAAATTATAGCTTATACACGACTTTATAGCTGGGACTTATCAAACATGACAATTTTAGGGGCTTGACTATTGTATAAGGTGTGGACCTGGGTCAAGTTTAATGAAAATATCTTTGAAATTGGGACTTGAGACTATTGTATAAGGTGTGGACCCAAGTCAAGTTTCATGAACATATCTTTGAAATAGGGACTGAAAACTATTTAAGGTGTGGACCTGGATGGATGGATGGATGGATGGACGGACGGACGGACGGACGGACAGACAGACAGACAGACAGACAGACAGATAGATAGATAGATAGATAGATAGATAGATAGATAGATAGATAGATAGATAGATAGATAGATAGATAGACACACTTCAATTATAATATCTTGAGTGGTTTAAATGTTATTTTTTTTAAGAAGAAATACTGTCACAGATTTACATTTTGCCTTGCTGTAAACTTTTCAGGAGCAACCTGTCTATGGTATGCTTTACACTGTCTAAACTTAAATACCATTAGCAGTCTTAAAAATATACTCTAGACAAGGATAATTACTTTTCCCTTGACATAACTTTGACCTTATGATAGGGACAGTGGATATGGTTACATATCAGCTAATCATGATAAATACAGGAGTCCAGTCCAGATCAAGGCTACAAGTCACACATTATTTCTCACCATGACCTTGATCCTATGGCCATTGGCCTGCATTATTACACATCATCAATTATGATATATAACTGGGTAAAGTTTCATCTATCCAAGTCCACACAAATAGACTGGAATAGTAAATATTATTTGATGGACTACGTCATAACATAATATGTCCAATTTAAGACACCTAATGTGACCTTAACCTAGGGTGTAGATCGTCATAGAGAATAAAACATGGATGTGAAAGTGATAATAAAGCTGAGCTTATGCCACGGCAGGCTCATCAAACATTTATCTATGACAAAACCCAAAAGTTGTGTCGGTGTGTAATCTAATGTGATTTTAATCAAGGGTGTGGATAGTCATACAGAATTTTAAAAATGGCTGCCAATAAGGTAACTATGTGACGCCTAAACGAAATTTATGAAACTATAAACTTACTTCTCTGCAAAATGACACCAACTTTTGTTTTATTCACACTGCCATATGTCTGAAAAGGAGAAAAATAATCATTAAATAAACAACAATAAAATGTTTTGCAACAATAAGACAATAAGGTTACAACACCCCCACACCATTGCAAAATGTAAATATTGGCAGTGAACTTATGTTTCAAAGCATCAGTTAAAAATGCGTAACTTTGGATCCAGCAGCTGTGGGTTTGATCATTGCCTTATTGAAAATGCAGGTCATACTATCAAAGTCAACAACAAAAGCATCCAGTTCTCATTAACCTTAGCATTTCCATGGCAATAGCATCACATCTGTGTTTAACTATCCAACCCATATAAGTTATATCACCTTTATGTTGAAAAAAAAAAAGAATCACTTTGTTACCTGTGGAAAAAGAGTATCGCAGGCTAATGTCAAACCATACATCACTGCATTTCCACACACATTAATTACCTGAAAGGAAAAATAACAAAATTTCAAGAAATTTCTTTTCAATTATACAAATAAAGAAATCGAATGAGTATAGCTGTCATAAATTAAAATGATATTTATTGACTAATGACCTTTTTATGACTTTGATGTCCTTTTTTACTTTATTTGATGTACGGTACACCCTCAGTATAATGCATGATTAGTGGAACCATTAATGAGGACCATGTTATAGCCAAGATTGTCTTTTACTGGGATGCATGGCAAGCATTGTTAGAATGGCCACAGAATAAGTTGCAAAAACTAACCTTTAACACAATCAAATTGAGGTTATTAACATAATCAGCTTTAATATGTCTATAGTGACTCCATTTTTAATGATTTATTCTGGACAAGAGTAGTTTTTAGTACTTGCAATACTGTGCAAGAGTAGTCTTTAATACTTGCCTTACTTGGCAAGAGTAGTCTTTAATACTTGCCTTACTTGGCAAGGGTATTTGTTTAATATTTGCCTTACTTGGCAAGAGTAGTTTTTAATACTTGCCTTACTTGGCAAGAGTATTTGTTTAATACTTGCCTTACTGGGAAAGAGTAGTCTTTAATACTTGCCTTACTTGGCAAGAGTAGTCTTTAATACTTGCCTTACTTGGCAAGAGTAGTTTTTAACACTTTCCTTACTTGGCAAGAGTAGTTTTTAATACTTGCCTTACTGGGAAAGTGGAGATTAGGATTTGTTAACTCTTAATCTGCTGGTATATTTGGTAACTTCTGCATTTAATGTACACTTCAACATGGTGTATATTACATCTATACATGATGTTAACTACTATATCTCTGTAAGGACATTAGTTTATTTAAGCCATTATAATTTTGCTTATCTCACAATATGCAGAACAATATGTGTTTATAACATACCCTAAAATATGACAATTTACATGCATGTTTAGCATGCTCTTTAATAAAATAATTTGTAATGCACACATAAATTATAAAGTTTAATAAATTGGCAAATTTGTAAAACCTAACTCTGAGGATGTTTTCCCTATATACTTTTCCCTCAGTACATGTGGGGTCCAAAATAGACCACAATATAAGTATAGAGACAAGTTACCAGTGGACCAATGAAAAACCAAGAAAGGATGGAGACTGATCAAAGAGAGGCAAAAGTAGTGTTGTGATGGGAAGTTACATTGCTGAAAACTCATTTTATATTTGTGTTGAGAATAACTGAAACATTGCTTTTTATAATGGAGATAGTTGTTTTTCTATAGAATTACCTCTAATTTCAGGATCAATGATTTTGAAAAGATTCATTAAAAATATTGTTCAAAGAGGTTCCAATTCAGTTCACATCTATACCACGTTGTGTATTAAGTTGCTACTTTTTGTTTTGCATTAAATACTTTTTTGTGCTAATGTTCTTTAAATTAAACAAGATTTCTTTTTTCAAAAAGATACATATTAATTATGAGAAACAACATTAAAGAAACTTGGATTGTTGCAATTTTTTTATTTTTCTATTACTAGATACATACATACATACATACATACATTCATACATACATACATACATACATACATACATACATACATACATACATAGAGAAAAATAAAAATAAATGTAAACCATTACTAAACATGACTTATTTTATTGTAACTTTAGTGAACATGTATAAAAAAATCCCCACAAATAACATGAATCAAAACATAAAAATATATGCAGTTCTTTTATATACTTAATGGCATAATTTGATAACATAGACCAGCCTTGTCACAACTCTAAACTTGTTTTCTACATAACCCTCATAGGTGAGTATATTGCAAGGAACAATTGCATGACGCCTCCTGATTTTCACATGACATCTCTTTCAACAATGACTTCTATTTTATTCCATCTCAGATCTGGCATTGTTAAAGGCATCTATGACCAGCCATGCAATCAGAGATATTAGCCACAGTTTTTTGCATTTGTCCTGCCAAGGCCTGGAGAATGTTCCAGAGATTGGAATGCCTAGTGCATTGCAGTGTGAACCAGGTGTATCCAGTATCACATAATTCCATATCAACCAGGTGTATCCAGTATCACATAATTCCATATCAACCAGGTGTATACAGTATCACATAATTCCATATCAACCAGGTGTATACAATATCATATAATTCCATATCAACCAGGTGTATACAGTATCACATAATTCCATATCAACCAGGTGTATACAATATCATATAATTCCATATCAACCAGGTGTATACAGTATCATATAATTCCATATCAACCAGGTGTATACAGTATCACATAATTCCATATCAATGAGGTGTATACAGTATCACATAATTCCATATCAAAAAGGTGTATACAGTATCACATAATTCCATATCAACCAGGTGTATACAGTATCACATAATTCCATATAATTTGCAGTATTTACTATCTAACCCCAATACAAGTAATCCTGAAATTTCTGCTCCTACTTGAACCAAACTCACGTCAACTAAGCAAATTTTAAATTCACTAAAATCTTTCAGTCTTGTTCCTCTGTTATGAACCTTATGTAGTTCCTCTATGGTCACATTTACAAATAATTGTGTAATTAATGATTAATATATGTACTTAATAAATAATAACATTCATTAATAATGCTTGGAAAAAGTAATCAATGGGTCAAATGAAATTAATTGATTTTGGCATGAGTAACCAGAATAGCCTTTGCATGTCCCTGAACATTTTTATTTTACCTGCCATAAAGACATAATTAGTGTGATAAATCTATGCAGGTATATTGTACGCAACTGTTATTTACAGTTTCCTGAGATATAAATAATTTAAAGTAAATTCATCAAATTATGTGATTTCTTATTAAAATATGGAGGAAATTCATCAAGTGTGTGATTTCCTACTGAAATTTGTTCAAAATCATATAGTTGAATTTAAATTTATGGGTACTAACCACTATTTTTGATTTTAAAACATGTGGACAACAAGCAGGTTTACAGGTTGTCAGGACATAGCTTACTGACTGAAAGGTGCACAATAAATTCAGATATTTACAATGACAGCTAGTGCAGCACTGTCTAGTATTTCCTTTCCAAGATGTCCACTGAATGTCAGGCTGACCATCAGAATGCCCTGGTTCAGAATCAAAGCTGTCACCTACAAAATACAGAAATCTGGATAAGAAGTATATAATACACTTATCTATTAACTTTAAGAAGATTGTACAAATACACTTATCTATTAGCTTTATCATGAGTGTACAAAATACACTTATCTATTAACTTTATCATGAGTGTACAAAATACACTTATCTATATACTTTAAGAAGATTGTACAAATACATTTATCTATTAACTTTATCATGAGTGTACTGTTATGTATATTTGATTTAAATCATTTATTTTTAAATGTCAGATCCAAATTTGTCGTTTTGACATCTTTTTATTTTTAGTTCTTTGGGGTGAGAATGGATGATTTTCATCTGGGTTATTTTATGTGTACGTGTTTTTATGATCGAAAGTTCTTTCTGTGACCTTCTGGAAATCACGTGATCCCCTGTTTACGTAAAAAAAAACGGTATTTAAATTATTGTTTGGGAGAGAACAATTCAGTAGAATCTCTGGGCTTTAAATTAATAGTTGTGTTTTGAGTTATATTGGAAATTGTGTCAATTCATTGGAGCAAGAGGAATTATTTTATTTATCTGGAAAAGAATATGTGCTCATAGATTTTCATTTGGGATTATAATAAAAAAAAACAAGAACTAAATCACGTGACATCATCATCCATAATGGATTCTATCATCAAGATTCGAACCTGGAACTATTAGGACATTTATTTATCAGGACTTTTGCAATTCCATTAGTGGATTATTTTTGTGAATTCTGTATTGGATTATTTTTGGACCTGATTCTCTAAAACCGTAAGTTTATTTATTTTAATGAAAATATTTGTACTTAATAAATTAATTGTTAAATTTTACAAGCTTGTTAGTTTTCGCTCTTTCTGTGTTGCTGCTTATTCGAGCCTAAGCACGTTACATTGAAATTGTGATCTCATCTCGGGATTGAGATAAATTGGAAAATAGTTTTAAAAAATTCTCAGAAATCTTTTGTTTTAAATTTGAATTGCCCTATTTTTTGAAATTTTTTAAATCTTTAGTGGGACTGACAGGCTTGTATTAAAATGACATCCAAAGTAGAAATATTTCTTTCTAATCCTACTCAGGAGCAATTAGATCTTTTCAAAAAGGATGAGTTGATTCATCTTGCCAGAAAATATGATCTTTCTGAAGTCAAGGCTTCTTTAACGAAACAAGATATTAAACAGATTTTGGTTCAAAATTTGGTAGAACAGGATGGTTTGGAACAAAGTGCTTTGATTTTGGTCAGTAAGTCTACATCAGACTCTGACATTAAACTAAAGGAATTAGAATAAAAATTAAAGATGGAATTAGAGTTCAAGAAACTGGAATTTCAGGAAAGGGAGAAAGAAAAACAATTACAATATGAAATTTAAATGAAAGAATTAGAGGTGGCAAGTAAAAATCACCATCATACTTCAAATCCAAATTTTGATTTACCAAGGAGTATTAGATTAGTGCCCCTTTTCAGAGAAAAAGAAGTAGACAAATACTTCATTCATTTTGAAAAGTTGCAGAAAATTTAATGGGGCCAAGGGAATTGGACTCAGTTATTGCAATGTATACTTACTGGTAAGGCTAGTGAGATTTACACTTCACTGTCTGTTCAGCAAAGTGCTGATTATGATGTGGTGAAAGAATGCATTTTAACAGGTCATGAGTTAGTCCTTGAAGCTTATAGGCAAAAATTCAGAAATTACAGAAAAGAAGCTGAACAAACTCATGTCGAATTTGCTAGAGTAAAAGAGCAGTTGTTTGATAGATGGTGCTTAGCCAAGAAAGTCAAACAAGATTATCAAAATCTCAAGCAAATTATATTAATTGAAGAGTTTAAAAACTGTGTCCATAGTGATGTTAAAACTTATCTTGATGAGATTGAAACCTTGGAAAATGCTGCTCGAGCAGCTGACGAATATTCTTTGACACATAAAGTTCCTTTTGTTAACAAGACTTCTACTCAACAATTTTTTGGCAGAAGAGTATTTCCGCCTAATTCAAGCCCTTTTAAAACTCAAACTAACACAACTTTCAAAAATCAAACTTCAGAGATTCTAGATTCTTGTCTCTACCGACGTCTAACTTTTGCAAGAAAAAAGGACACATTGTCTCTGATTGCTACAAATTAAAAAATAGGCATCAGAATCAAGACAGACCTGTTCCAAATGCTCTTATTTACAAGAGGTCAAGGCCACAGTCATGTATTGAAAGCAATACATTTGTTGGGTCTAATAAATTCCAGTCTGATTTTAATAGGAGAATTATGAACCATTCATATCGAAGGGTTCTATATCACTCTTGGGTGATTCAGCCAATCCCACCCCTATTAAAAGTTTAAGGGACACAGGAGCTTCTCTGAGTCTTTTATTGTCAGGTACTTTGCCTTTTTCTGAGAAGTCTTCTTCTAATGAAAGTTATTCTTATTCAGGGAGAAGAGTGCGGCTTTGTTAATGTTCCTTTCCATTGTGTAAATTTGTCATCAGACTTAGTGTCAGGACCTGTGACAATTGGAACAGTCTCGATTTTACCCGTTGAGGGTATACATTTATTGCTAGGCAACGACTTAGCTGGGGACAAGGTTGTGGTTAATCCACTTGTAACTGACTAGCCTAATTTGGATCAGAAAGTTGATCCAATTGAAAAAGAATCCCCTGAGATATTTCAAGCTTGTACAGTTACCAGAGATATGGCAAATAAAGCTCTTGAGAATGAAGTTAAAAAAGTCAGTATTCCTTTAGTTGACGCGTGTATAGGTCAGGCTTTTGATGAGGTCAATTTTACTCCTTGTTTGGATCAATCAGAAAGTACTGATCATAGTGATCCTTTTTTAACAACTTTCTCTTTATTCTAATCAGAGTGATGATCTTGAGAATGATGTTGAAGGAGGCAGTATTCCTTCAGCTGACGCGTGTATAGGTCAGGCTTTTAATGAGGTCACTTTTACTCCTTGTTTGGATCAATCAGAAGGTATTGATCATAGTGATCCTCTTTTAACAACTCATTCTCTCTATTCTAATCAGGGTGATAAACGACAGTCACTTGTCGTCGAACAGGAAAAAGATCCTGAGATTTCCTGTTTGTTTCAAAGGGCCATAAATGAGACTGAAGCCACTGAAGTTCCTGTCTGTTATTTCATTAAAAATGGAATTCTTATGAGAAAATGGAGACCTCCCGAGGTACCTGCTGGTGATGAGTGGTCAGTGAACTATCAAATAGTAGTTCCAAAAATTTACAGACAGGAAATACTTAATCTGGCCCATGAAACTCCTTTGGCTGGTCATTTAGAGATTAATAAAATTTATCACAAGATCTTGACTCACTTCTATTGGCCTAAAATCAAAAGTGATGTTGTCAAATATTGTAGATTTTGTCATACTTGTCAAATGGTAGGAAAACCCAATCAGATACCTAAGGCTCATCTGCAACCTATTCCTACCTTTCATGAACCATTTAGTAGAATTATGGTAGATTGTGTAGATGCCTTACCTAAGACCAAGTCAAGTAACCAATACCTGTTGACCATTATGTGTGCGTCAACAAGGTTTCCAGAGGCAATTCCGGTGAGGAATATAAAATTTAAAACTACAGTAAAAGCTTTGATAAAGTTTTTTACTCAGTATGGCCTTCCCAAATCTATTCAGTTTGATCAAGGTTCAAACTTCATGTCTGGAATTTTCCAGCAAGTTATGAATGAATTGGGCATTCAGCAATTCAAGTTAAAACTGAAACTATGGTTTGAAAGAACTACAAGGGAGAGAACTTTTGAGTTTGATAATGGAAATGTGTTACTCTTGTTCATTCTTCTTACTTTTTTTCAGATTAGATATTACGGCCCTTACAAAGTTAAAAAGAAAATGAATTAGTTAAATTATAGTATTAGTGCTCCTGGGATCTAAATAAATTATAGGAGTACCAGTATATTGAAAGAGATAGCCAAGTTAAACATGTAATTAATTTAGTTGTATCTGTCCCACTTAGTGAAGGAATATCATCAAATTCTACTGATATTGAAATGATGACTGATATTAAAATGACGAATCTTTGTAATTCAGAAAGTATGATAAATCTAGACCAGAAACTTTCACATTTGCAAGTGCAGGAGGGAAATGAACTGAAACGGTTGTTGTTTGAATATGAGCACGTATGTCCAGATATTCTTACAAGGACAAACAAACTTTTTCATGATGTTGAAATTGAGAATTCCAAAACCTGTTAAACAGCATCCATGCAGGATGAGTCCACTCAAACAGGAATACTTAAAAAAGGAAATTCAATATTTGCTAGAGAATGATTTTATCAAGCCCAGTAAAAGTGATTGGAGTTCACCATGCATACTTGTTCCAAAACCAGATAAAACTTTCCATATGTGCACTGATTATAGAAGGGTGAATAGAGTGACAAAAACAGATTCATTCCAATTACCAAGAATTAACGATTGTATTGATAAAATTGGGAATGCCATGTATGTCACCAAATTTGACCTTCTGAAAGGAATTTGGCAGATTCCACTAACAGAAAGAGCAAAGGAATTTTTGGCATTTCCGACTCCAGATGGACTCTACCAATATAAAGAAAGTCCATTTCAACGTCTCATACAAATGATCATCTCTGGTCTAGAAAATTGTGACGTCATCATCATCAATGACACCTGGATAGAACATCTAGCAACAATTCATAAATTCTTTGACAGACTCGCTGATGCATGTTTGACAATTAATTTATCTAAAAGTGAGTTCTGCCATGCTAGTGTGACTTTCTTAGGAAGGTCGAGGGTATTTCTAGATAATATAATTGCAGACGCTCTTTCCTGTGTATAACAATTTATTATACTGTGTAATTTATACTAGTTCTTTTAACCTCAGATGTAAATTGGTTTGTGATAAAAAGAGAGTTTTATCATATAAACCTTTTTTATTTGATGGGGGAAGGTGTTATGTATATTTGATTTAAATCATTTATTATTAAATGTCAGATCCAAATTTATCATTTTGGGTTTAAAATTCATTAATTGGGAGATATCTATTCTGGAAAATTCAGGCTGACCTAGACTCTATTTGTAAACAACAGGGTTGACCTCATTTCTGACCCTGCTTCAGAGAGTGTCAACAAGCTTCTAAAACGATTGGCTAAATCCAAGAACATCTTTTTATTTTTAGTTCTTGGGGGTGAAAAATGGATGATTTTCATCTGGGTCATTTTATGTGTACGTGTTTTTATGATCGTAATTTCTTTCTGTGACCTTCTGGGAAATCACTTGATCCCTTGTTTACGTAAAAAAAAACAAGTATTTAAATTATTGTTTGGAAGAGAACAATTCATTAGAATCTTTGGGCTTAAAATTAATAGTTGTGTTTTGAGTTATATTGGAAATTGTGTCAATTCGTTGGAGCAAGAGGAATTATTTTATTTTTCTGGAAAAGAATATGTGTTCATAGATTTTCATTTGGGATTATAATAAAAAAAACAAGAACTAACTAAATCACGTGAAATCATCGTCCATATTGGATTACATCGTCAAGATTCGAACCTGGAACTATTAGGACATTTATTTATCAGGACTCTTGCAATTCCATTAGTGGATTATTTTTGTGAATTCTATATTGGATTATTTTTGGACCTGATTCTCTAAAACCGTAAGTTTATTTTTTTTAATGAAAATATTTGTACTTAATAAATTAATTGTTAAATTTTACAAGCTTGTTAGTTTTCACTCTTTCTGTGTTGCTGCTTATTCGAGCCTAAGCACGTAACAGTACAAATACATTTATCTATTAACTTTATGATGAGTGTACAAATACACTTATCTATTAACTTTATGAATACAAATACACTTATCTATTAACTTTATGAATAGTAAACAAATACACTTATCTTTTAACTTTATGCATAGTGTATAAATACACTTATCTATTAACTTTATGAGTGTACAAATACACTTATCTATTAACTATATGAATAGTGTACAAATACACTTATCTATTAACTTTATGAATAGTGTACAAATACACTTATCTATTAACTTTATGAATAGTATACAAATACACTTATCTATTAATTTTATGCATAGTGTACAAATACACTTATCTATTAACTTTATGATGAGTGTACAATACAATACACTTAACTATTAACTTTATGAAGACTGTACATGCTTATTTGTATGTCCTTACCCATGGTAAAATGTATACCAGATACTAATAAAGAGTTGGTAGTTTGATTTATCAAGAGACTGAAAAAGTATGTCACCAAAAGCATGCTTCATTTAAAATCTAAGAAATAGGAAATAGAAAAAAGGGAAGAATTAGGACAGGTAGACAAATACCATGTAGCACCTGAAGATAGTGTTTGTAAATTGTTTACAAACATCTCTGTTACAGTAAATAGGTTTAATGGCAATGCTTCAGTAATCTTCACCCTATGCATGAATGTAAGAATTATAACAAGAGGCCTGTATTGGCTCACCTTGATGATAACTGAGTGTAAGCTTGTAAAACAAATTCATACATGTACAAAAATGTGGCCATATAAGTCTGAGACCTAAATACAAATATGCACATTTCCAATTTCATGCTCAAAACATGCCATCCACCGCCATCATGGTAAAGTCATGATGAATTCCGAGTACTATAATTGTCAAAGCAAAACTGTAGAGTCAATCATGAACTGATGAAATCTGAGTACTATGATTGTCAAGGCAAAACTGTAGAGTCAATCATGAACTGATGAAATCTGAGTACTATGATTGTCAAGGCAAAACTATAGAGTCAATTATTAACTGATGAAATCTGAGTACTATGATTGTCAAGGCAAAACATTAGAGTCAGTCATGAACTGATGAAATCTGAGTACTATGATTGTCAAGGCAAAACTGTAGAGTCAATCATGAACTGATGAAATCTGAGTACTATGATTGTCAAGGCAAAACTGTAGAGTCAATCATGAACTGATGAAATCTGAGTACTATGATTGTCAAGGCATAACTATAGAGTCAATTATTAACTGATGAAATCTGAGTACTATGATTGTCAAGGCAAAACATTAGAGTCAGTCATGAACTGATGAAATCTGAGTACTATGATTGTCAAGGCAAAACTGTAGAGTCAATCATGAACTGATGAAATCTGAGTACTATGATTGTCAAGGCAAAACTGTAGAGTCAATCATGAACTGATGAAATCTGAGTACTATGATTGTCAAGGCATAACTGTAAAGCTATTGGCCAGAAATCAGAAGTAACCTAAGTTTCACTCTATCCTCACAAGTATCTGGGAAAAAGTGCACAAAAGGGATATAAAAAAATTAACGGTGACCTCGGCCTTGCACAATATGCAATAGGCTATTAGGGTCTACACTCATTTTACTTATAAATCAATCATTGTTGATCCTGATCTATTGGCATAATAGACAATGGCAAATCCAGGTCTATACTCTTCTTATCAATCCAAGCTTACTATATAGATCCTGACCTGCTGGCACAACAGGCATATGGCAGATCAGAGTCTACACTTGTTCAAATTATACCTATAAGCTAACAAATCTTGATCCTGATAGACAGGCACAAAATGAAGTAGCAGATGAGGACCTAACACACAATCAACTTATAAGACCAAAGTAAAATTGTTGATTCTAAGCTGCTGGATCAGAACGAATCAAATTTAACAGTGTAGACCATGATCTGCAGGCATAATATTCAATGGCTGATCTGGGTTTACAATTGTTCTACTTATGAATCCAAGCAAGCAGACAAAATATAGATCATTATATGCTGGCCCAACTACACTAATTCTACTTAATAGGAATCTAATCTAACACTCTTGATTCATATATGCTCAGGCCCAGCTACACTATTTCTACCTATGAATCTATCTAATACTCTTGATTTGGATATGCTGGCCCAACTAGATAAATTCTACCTAATATTAATCTGATCTAACACTCTTGATTCGTATATGCTCAGGCTTAACTACACTAATTCTACCTATGAAACTGATCTAACACTTTTGATTTGGATATGCTCAGGCCCAACTACACTATTTCTACCTATGAATCTATCTAACACTCTTGATTTGGTATGCTGGCCCAACTAAATAAATTCTACCTAATATTAATCTGATCTCACACTCTTGATTTGGATATGCTCAGGCCCAACTACACTAATTCTACCTAATATTAATCTAATCAAACACTCTTGATTTGGATATGCTGGCCCAACTATACAAATTCTATGTATGAATCTAATAGTGTAGATACTGATATGCTGGCACAATTTACAATAACAAATTACTATTTGTTTCTGTTTACAGTTGGGGTACATGGTATATAAAAGGTTATGCTTACTAAACTCTTTCATTTTAGAATAAAGAAATAACATTTATTTTGCTACTGTGCTCATATTTATGCCATCACTGGCACCATGTGATGTGACCATCCTCAACTCACAAACATATTATATGTAATTTATTTGTTTGAAAATTATACATACATAATCAATATTTAAACACTGAGGTTTAATTTGCTCAAGAACATCCGTAATTTACATGTATCTTGTTGGGAAAATATTTTTGATTTACACCAATTCCAATTAATGCCATAGCTTCAGAAACACATATATCATATTTTGAGTAAATCAAGCGTTAACTGTATCAATAAATATGATAATTTTACATTTTCAACATTGTTTATCATTTTGCATAAATAAATGTGCCTATAATTTTCAACAAAATACAAGTTAGTCATTGTAAATTTATTTTCAGTATTTGTTTATTTTCCTATATGAATTTTCTAGCCAGCTTGTAAATAATGTATTAATGATGAGGTAGATTCCAGTCAATTAAACATTTCCTATTAAAGACAAGATAAATTTCTGGCATTTGATACTGTACACTTACCATTTTTCACTGGGTACCGATCTTAATCTATATCAAACTTGCTACAAGCCATGAGATTAAAGATCCAATAACCAATAGTCTTTTTTTTGTACAATAGGACCATGAATTTAAAAAACTTATAGAAAGCGGTTGTTCTATTTTTTAAAAATCACAAATATATAATAATTCACAGTAAATGTATTCTATTTTTTTTATGACAATCATGTTTCTAATCACTGATGCAGCATCAAAGCCACTGCTGATCAAATAAAGTCATTCATAAACATTTTATGACGAGTAGATTCTATAGCTCATATTTTTTCTTAAGAAATATATAGGGACTATTCTACAGCAAGTGTACATGTCTGCAGGGTTCAACCTACTATAACAAAAGTATTAAGATATTATCTGAATACATCTATACTTCATTAAATCTCCTCTATACTCATCCCATTTTTCAATTTCGAACTGCAAACATCAATTAAATTTGATCTGTTGTCACATACTTTGCCAGCAGTTCAGGGTTTATGTCGCTTGTTCTGCTGATTACTGCACAACAAACTGCATAGATCCAGATCTGCAGGTGAATTATGAAGGTAGCCAATCTGAGTCTATGCTGTTTTGTAGTTTGATTCAATTTGGAAATGATTATATATGACACAAGTATTACGGAAACTCTTTGCATAAGTTATGGAGATCCCTAGTCTTTATTAATGTTTGGAGGTGATATTTTATAATCTCAGTTTGGAGTCTCCTTGATCAGCACTGAAGCAAATCATGTAAGGGTTGATAATTGGTAAAATTACTGTATTCTGAACAAACTCACAATTGGCCAGGACAGCTTTAGTATCTTCATGAATTCGTCCCAGGATCCTGGTGAGAAAATTCTTCTAAATAATGAAGAGCACTTATTTCTGGAGTTAGTGTCAGCATTGTCCATGTCAGCATTGTCCATTCCCTCTTAAATCAGTAAAAACATAAGAGACATGGTTAAAAAATTAGCATTTTTTGATTAATGCATTTTCTAAAGTTAAAAAATCATTGATACAGTATTATCCTATTAACAGCTTCATATACTATTAACAGCTTCATATACTATTAACAGTTTCATATACTATTAACAGCTTCATATATGATTAACAGCTTCATATACTATTAACAACTTCATATACGATTAACTTCATATACTATTAACAGCTTCATATACTATTAACGATGTGACGATTTTACCCCAACCCCTTGTATGTAGGTATAAGTAACTATAACTTGTGATTCTGACTGACCTTGTACATGTATAAATTGTAGGTCTGCCTGACCCAGCTGTGATGTTTCCAATTGTTGTAAGTTAGCTAATCCCCTTACGTAAGATGGTCTTTGTTAGCTCTCGAGGGGAGAGGAGACTGTGTTCATCGCGGACGGGTGACGTAACCACATCAAAGGACAGGACAGCGCTAAATAAGAAGACTGTAACAATTGATAGGCACACAGACAGACATTCGTATGATTGACAGTCGAACGACTGACCAGAGTCGATCACCCTCCAATCGAAATGCGATATGGGTGGGACTTTATTCGAAAATTTTTAGATAAAACCCAATGTTTAGTAGGAATTAGTCAGTTCGCTCCAATAAGAATTGAGAAGAGATAGAACTCCGTACGGCCAGACGAAAATTGGTGGCAGACTCAGATTTTGGAAATCAAGGAAATCTTAAGATAGCTTAAATCTTAAGATAGCTTCAAAGGAAGATTTCGGGTGACGTTGAGAAATTTCGGGTGACGTTGAGAGAATTCCGGGGAAATTCCGGATGACGTAGAAAGAATTCCGAGTGAATTTGAGAGATACCGAGTGAATTTCGGGTGACCTCAAGAGATACCGTCGAAGAGGAAACGGAAGTAGAGATAGAAGAGGAAACGGAAGTAGAGATAGAAGAGGAAACGGAAGTAGAGATAGAAGAGGAAACGGAAGTAGAGGAATCGGAAGGAGAGAAAGACGGAAGGAGACTTATTTAGATGAGTAACACTCAAGAAGGGAAAATATTCCTCACACTGAAATCAAATGATGATCTAGGGATCATTGGGTCAAGAGTGACGTTGACTGATTAATATCTTTAAAATTTTCATTTATTAAATTGTTGTTTAAATTTCATCTTTGTATTTCTTTTAATTTAACTGTCGGCATTGCTGACTGGGGGCTCGTAGCCATATATAATATATTGTCCAGAAGTAAACATTCTGAATGCGGACCAGGGGAACTTCCTCATAATTCTTTAAAGTCTATAGGAAGAACCCAACCCCTACTAAACGACACTTCACAAACAGCTTCATATACCATTAACAGCTTCATATACTATTAACAACTTCATATACCATTAACAACTTCATATGCTATTAACAGCTTCATATACTATTAACAACTTCATATACCATTAACAACTTCATATATGATTAATAAGTTCATATACTATTAACAGCTTCATATACCATTAACAACTTCATATACTATTAACAACTTCATATATGATTAACAACTTCATATACTATTAACAACTTCATATACTATTAACAGCTTCATATACTATTAACAGCTTCATATAATATCAACAACTTCATATAATATTAACAGCTTCCATGTATAAAATTAATACAATTTGCAAATTTATTACTATATATTAAAAATATATTGTAATGAACTCTTTATCTCAAGGCAGTAATCATGCCAGACTTGCATGTCTATGACATGTAAAAGATATCAAAAGAATTTACTAATTTATTAATTTATTAAGGCCTCATTTGCATGTCTTTGTTTAGCAGCATAAGTTTATTCTCAGTTACCAGGATAGCAGACATAACATTCATGACTTACCATTATGGTACCAAAATCTGGATGTCTTTAGTGATATTAATCTGTCATTTTTGTAATGCAAGTTTATAAGTAGCAGATTTTGTCATTTAACAGAGTGTAGTTTGTCACTATGTAATTTTATAGTAGACACTCATCCACTGCTAATGTCTTGTAGAAAGTGATCATTACATCATTTTGCAACACATTTTGAGCCATCAGGGATGAACACCTAATTCAGCCAAAGGTCTTTACACTTGGTTTTATGTCACATTTTATTTTAATAATGTTTAGTAATATGTATCTGAATGACTATCAGATAGAATCCGAGTGATTGTAAGTAACCTACTGCTCCACTGCTCATGGTTTATAGATAGTATCCAAATGATTGCAAGTTACACCTTGATCCACTGCTCATGGTTTATAGATAGTATCCAAATGATTGTAAGTTATACTCAACCACTGCTCATGGTTTATAGATAGTATCCAAATGATTGTAACATACTCATCCACTGCTCATGGTTATAGATAGTATCCAAATGATTGTAAGCTATACTCATCCACTGCTCATGATTTACAGATGTTATTTGAGTGATTGTAAAGTTACACACTGATCCACTGCTCATAGCTTATTCATAATTTCTAAGTGATTGTAAGTTAAACTCATCCACTGCTCAAGTTTTATAGACAGTATCTGAGTGATATTAAGTTACACAATCAGGTTGTGGATTTGAACCTTGGTCAAGTCATACCAAAGACATAAAATGGTACCAGCATTTGCCTCACTTAGCACTCAGCGTTAGGATATTTGTGTTAGGACTGGTTGGCCTGGTGTCAGGATAATGTGATTGGATGGGACATGAAGCTACATGACTACTGCATGATGCCATAGTGCTAGACATCACTATAAACTGCTACACTGCTGACATTATAACAATTTGACTAAAATTGTTTAATCTACATTAAAAATCCCAAAAACAAACATAGTGTAGTTTATTATTCAAGACCAAAGATGAAAACTGAATAAGTAATCTCTACTGCATTTTAGCAGTAAAGTAATATCTTTCTTGAGAGACCACTTCTATGAGAGATCTTCTATCTTGCGAGAATATGTTTTAGACAGAAGGAGAGATCTTTCAAGAATAAAATAAGAGCATCTACACTAAATGCTACTGCCAGTTTATTGAATTCTTTTTAAATAGGTAGATCTAAAAGTCAAATAACAAACAGATCCTAACCTTCAATAAAATAAATAATAGTTTATCCAAAATCAATTTAAAGGATGAATAAAAGAATGAAAAGAAATACAGATCCTAGTAAAATTATTAATATTGGTAACATTTTACATTTTGTAACTAACTATGCATTCAATTCCCTTTCAAAGCATTATTGCTAAAATATATATAGTCAACGAAAGATAATAAAAACCAAGAAATTTAAATGAAAAAGCCTGCTCGATTCCTGCAACATTTTGGTTCGAATACACATATAATTTTTTAAAACTTTACAAGTCAACTACTCAATTATGTTCAAAATTTGACAATACTACTACTACTACTACTACTACTACTACTACTACTACTACTACTAATAATAATAATAATAATAATAATAATAATAGTAATAATAATAACAATAATAACATTTAAATGATAATGAACTAGGTACTCTTTTGAATAAGAGGTAATCATTTAAAGTGTTGTTTTGGAAGGATAAGTACAACACCTTTTTTGGATCTTGGGGGAACATTATGCAAGTTTTATCTTTATGTTGAGAATTTATCCAGGGAAAATGCTAAACTAATTTTGAGGCCTTCTCACACAGAGGCAAAATAGGTGATAATGGAGGAGTATATTGGTGATAGGTTATCAACTGTCTTTGTGCCTCTGCAAGTTAAAAACTATTAAAATGCACAAAATACTCATCATACATGTACTTTATGAAAAAAATCTTGAATCTGACAATAACCCATATAACTTAATTAACAGCTGTTATGTATATTTAATCTGTACAATTTGCTGACTTTTCTTAATGACTAGATATATAATATACATTTGTATTTCAAATCTTACCTTGTCTAAAATCAAATTTACTGTGTACTTGACTAGAACATTGATTCTTTAACAACATAATACACAGCCAACAGTTCTCTATAAGTATGGGCCAATATTAAGACCATTATCGAAGTAAATATGTTTTCCAGAATTTGAGTTTAAAAGACAGTCTTGATTCTGACCTCAGAACATTCAAGAAGTTTAAATTCCATTACGTGAAAGTATTTTCAGAAAGTGGTAATTGCGACCTAGTAGGTCAAGTAGATGGCTTTATAATCTTGTTTATCTAAAAATGACTCATTCTTGCAACATTTTGAAGCTGAATCAATCTAATTGTTGTGGTGAGATCTGCATTAGGGTGAAATTATTTATTGAAATTATTATTCACTGGAAATACAAAGTGCTCATAAATAATAATTTTTGACAGAAACATTAATCTGGAATTATGATAAATTCAGACAAGAACATTTTTGGATTATATCATTTTGATACATCAAAAGATTCTTAGCACATTACCACAATCCATGCTGCTGGCACATTAGCATGTTCAAGACTACAGACACATCAACACATTAAATATTGGAACTTTTTGGAATACTACTGAAATTCAAGTAGAGCTATACATTTGGACCTTTGATAAACATTTAGGACTATTTGGTATTTAATTCACAATGCTGTAAGTTTCTTTTCAATTTTCACTTTATATTCCAGGGAAATCAAAATTTTGTTGAATTTTTATTTATGTTTTTTTTGTTACTAAGTTTAAGACCATAGAGTTGAAAAAAAAGAATGTAAGGTAGCTTCATATATATATATATATATATATATATATATATATATATATATATATATATATATATATATATATATATATATCCCCATAAAAGTACTACTCAACAAAGATAATACTATTGCTGTTTTTAATCATGGAAAGTAATTTCTGGTTGGTTCCTAAAATATGGTGCCATCCTTTTGAAAATCCTTCAGTTAGCTCAACAACCTTGCTCAAGGCACAAGAGGTAGATATGCATCGATTTTTCAAAATGTTCCATATGTGGAAACCAATTAATTTTCTGCAGAATTCAAACATTACCACATTCACTAGTCATTACTATGAGAAAAGCTAATCACAGCGACCTTTAGTATACAAATTAATCCTCACAACAGAAGTACTTATCAAGTTTAAAGTTTCATTACTATACATACAAGCAAGAATCAAGATAGAGGAACCACTTTTAAAAACCTTTACCACTGCCACCCAAAATGTCACTGAACAGGTGAAACTATTTCTCACCCATATAATACAAGCGAGGCAAAGATCAGATCTTCATTTTCTTGATGCTGCCAGATGTAAATACTTGCATATATTATTGATTTAACATCAAACTGCATGGACCATGATCTGCCATCGAATAATGTGACAGCTGATTTGGTATTATGCAGTTTCTATCGTCTAATGACACCCAAAAGACTACAACAAAGACCCTAATCTGCCAGCATATTATGTGATCGCAGATTGGAGTCTATCTTTACACTTATGTCTGCACTTGAATTATACATAGCAGTATATAAAATTGCAATTCTTGGCTTCTTTTACTGAGATTGTGTTCTAGAATATATAACATACAAAATGTGTGGGGCTACCTCAACAATGATATTGATCTTTAAAGCACCTTAACTGAAGTGGAGTCATCTGCACACTGCCATGTGCTACATATACACATGCTGCAAAACATGAACTGCAATGAACCATAAATTTCATGCTGCTGTGAAATCTTGGTATGAAATCTAAAAGCAACCATTAATAATTTATATCAAATTCATGGTATGGAATTTTGTGAAATATTATCACAAGAGTGAATTAAATAAATAGCTGAGTGTATTTTAATAAAGTTCTCGCTGGAAGACTGAAAAATAGCCTAGACCTGCAGTCATAACTCGACGTCACATTTGCTCCTCAAACAAATTAACAATTTCTAAACAAAAAACCTTGACATAGCAAATCATTGAACAGGTCTAAAATAACTCTACAACTCTCTATGTTCAGTGTAAAAAAAAATATCAGTTTTAAGCCGAAAAACCGGATGTTTCTATTTTCAGCTTTTTCAAACTTACCGCAATCACTTGGTAGTTATATCCTGCATTAAAAACAACTCGATTTGCATCTAATCGACATATATTTTTTTTTAAATCCCAGTTTACAGCAGCACAGTAACCCTTGTATCAACCATGACAGTATTTGTAAAAGTACTGAATGATTTTTACCCACAAGTATGAAATGCTAAAATGTGACAATCGTTTAAGTAGGACTGAAAAAAAAAATGAATTAATGCCATAGCCGGTCACCCATGAAGGGTAATACGTGAACCGAATACTATAGAATACATCATGAATCGAACCGTAACTGAGTTTGAATTAGCAAGACTTACAGTATAATCAACGCTTCATTTTCAAAAATCAAGTGAAACTTACATGTTACACTTCCTGACAACGATGGTACCCACTTAATTTTCCCTGAGATCTATGTGTAAGTTTCCCCTTTAATTATTGTATCATATTATCCGCCAGTTCATGCAGTACTCAGTACCAATCATGCCGAACGTTAGTCTGGTTCCATGCTTAGTAGCTCCCTGCGTTGCACTCCGCTCCACTCTAGCCGGAGAGAAAGTGAGATTCAATCGGTCATATCCGTACAGTCGTGACTTACGATTAAAGGCCGATCTAAACATCTAGGTTACATGTCCGTAACAAGAATCGATAGTCCAGAGAGACAATCCACTGCTAATATTCACCTGGAAACCATGAGTTATTTAATTTTACTCTCAAATTATTGTAAATTATATGTAAGAACACACAAACAAAATAAAGAAGAGAAGAAAGAAACAACAACAAACAAACAACTAGTAATAGATTTTGCTGTTATCTCGCCAAGCAAGGCATAATGTTAAAGTTTATTTCAGCATTTAAGATTGGAATAAACTCTCTCTCTCTCTCTCTCTCTCTCTCTCTCTCTCTCTCTCTCTCTCTCTCTGATGAGCGCATCGGAAATCAAATAAAGTTACTTCATTTAATAAAGTACATTTGTTTGCAAACAAAAAAATAAGATGGAATTAGTGGCGAGATTTCTTTTTGGAATCCTCCGCATGTCGACCTACTAATAATTTTATATAATAAAAAAACCTACATGACAATATTATTTAATCGTATTTTTTAAAAAAAATTATGTTAGTATCATCAAGCATTCTCCTATATGATCCAGGGATAGCACTTCACGTTACATTTGTATATTTGTAATTCTCTATAAGTAGATATATATACTTTGTTTTCTACCTTAGGAATCCAGAATAATTGTGTACTTAGATGATAATTAATTACTAGCTTGATATGCTACGGACGTATGCCCATACAACCAACTATGTTGCATCATTTTTTTGGCGATGTGTGCGTGTCTGACATCATATAAGGATGGTGCGTGCAGGCAATGTGATAACTATAGCTTACACGCCGACCCTTGTTCGAATCTATGTAGACTTCATATTATCTAAACTATATGACCTGCGTGTAACAATCGACACGTATGCCATCTGGCCCTCAATTTTTGTAACAGGTTATGTAATTTAAAAAAAATGTTAAACGCACTCATGTATGTTCATGCACGTACTCACACAGATTTAAAATGAAACTATAGTGGTTAATAGGTACTTATGCTAACACTATACTATACTGATATACAAGTCATGTGATAAGTCGTGCATGCGCACATAGAAGAAAATAAAATACAGGAACACATTATTCCGGACATAGTGATACAATTCTGATTTAGGTGGCTTTAATATATAATTCCAGCGCCTAATTTTTTTAAAAAAAAAAATGAGGTTTTAAATGAAGAAATGAAATTTCACTACGTATCATCAGGAGTAAGGAAGTCCAAAAGATAGTTGCTAACACAGTTAAGGAGCTTCTTAAATGCTTTATTTTAACCAAGCAATATGGACTTCACTGTTGGTTGTTGATAGGAATTTGTGCTCATTATTTAAAGATCTTATTTCAGTTTTGTTAGAGACATCATCTGAAGAATGATCGTTTAAAGATTTATATCACGGTTCCTATTAAATAAAGAATACCTTTTGTAGAGGTGGCCATTATAGACCTAAAAAGAAAACGTTCGAAGGAGTCATAATACATAGTTTCGGATTTTTTCACGCATCTCAATTCTAGAGTTTGTCAAATTGGAGTTGCTTCCCCATATGGAATAGCCATATTTTATCAGTGGTTCTATATATCTCTGTAATAAAGTTTAAGCGAATGGTGACGCAAAAATTTCGACAGTGAGTTTAGGAGTCATTCTTTTGACGACCGTTGTACATGTGTGATTAATGCAAATATTCCATCTGAGGTATTGATCAAAGTAGATAACAAGACATTTCTTTTGATCGTAACAATAGACACATCTAACCCTTTTGAATGAGAAATAAGTCCATGTGCATGGATAGGGGCTGCCCTGTCATACATTTCGTTTTTGATGTATTAATATGCATTCCGTTTTATTAACACGAAACTAATGTACTGTATTAGGCGATTTGAAGTTCATTTTCAGTAGAGTCAAGAGATTTACCTGATGAATGTAGTTTTAGAATTGTCAGCAAATATGTCTTGTTAGCGTGTAAGGGACACAAGGCCAATTGGTTTATGTGAGAAAAACTTGTCAGTAGGCTCCCTTGGCTCGTTGGTTCTTTCGCGGGGTTTCAAGGGTTCTTCTTTCACCATATAGATTGGTCACGTGTAGAGCCGATCATGTGCTGATAAATGACGTAAATGCAGTAAAACCACTTAAAAACCTCAAGACTAAGTCATTAGTGAACAGTAGAAAAATAACCGGTCTATAGAAAAGAGAATAGAAAAGAGCCCTGAGAAACACCAGTTAAAAGTTGCCTTGAATCATAAATATATTTAGCCGTACAAACAACCCGATGTCTCTTAGTGAATTACAGCGTGAACCAAGTAATTGAGCTTGAGGAAAACTTGCATACTGATAGTTTTTAACGTGCACTGAAAGGTCATCTAAATCGAATGCTTTCCTTTAAATCAATTAACATTGCACCAGTAACTTCGCTGGATTCGATCGCTCGTAGTCACTGTCTATTGTGATTCAAACAGTTGACACCTGTTAAGATATTCGAAAAGATGATTGATGAAATGTTTTTCGAATAGATATAACATATGGAGCGGTAGCTAGATGAGTCATTTGTTTCATTTCCCTTTTAAATGCGAATATTTTTACCGAATTCAATAACTTTGGAAATATACAGGAATTGGTGAGACAGTTAAATTACTTCTTTCAGTGACTCCGCGATTGTCGAAACCGACATTTTCAGAATTTTTGGATGAATTTCAAAGCATATATTTTGTTGATAACACAAATGTTATCTAATAATAATATCTAATAAGATTAGATGGTATTAGTTTTTTAAAAAAAAAAAAAATGATCGGGTAACTTTTCATTTATTCACTTAGGTAGTAAGTTTATCGCAGTTTTTGTTCTGTAAAATAAGACCTTACAAGTATTTGGGGAAATATCACTTTTAAAAAAGAGAGATTACGATGGTTTGCAATATCGTTATCATCATTGTAACTTGTGCTATTAACTCGCTATTAACTTGAATTTCACATGGACTTGGAAGAAATACTGTTTTCCTGGAGCTTGTTATTGCAAAAGAGTTTCTTTGGGATCTGTTATCCGAGTTTGAGGTGATGACTTCTTATTTTTTTTTTGGGGGGGGGGGGGGCATTTGTGCTTTGCATTCATGAATTAGACTTTGTTCCGCGATTCACGATATTTGATAGACTATTTAAATTTATAATTTTCGTTTCCTTTACGGTGTGTCGGATCTTTTTTGTTAGCATATCGTTCTGGTTGTTTTGATCGTTAACTCTTTTGATTTATTGGGAGCATGTTTATTTAGGATAGTAAAGAAATGGTTCCCGACTGACAAATCCTGATCTAGGATTCTTTAAGAGAACTTTTTCGAGTTAATATTCTGAGATTGTTTAAAGAGGAATTCATTTTTAGCAACATTTTATGCAACGGAACTTATAAGCGTGTGAAATGTTTCTCTTGACGCACTGCGAGAATAGACCTCCAAAAAGCTGAGAGACTTTGGCTTTCATCCAGATTAACTATTCATAAGCAAATCATGAAGCTGCTAAGAAGAACATCACAAACATATCCCATGCAGAGAAACCAGACCACTACAGTACTAAGATCACGACAAGTTCCAGCTGCAAAGAGCTCTTCGAGATTACTAAAAGCTAATGTAATGGAACAAATGTACACCACTTCCAACTACCTTCTCTCCAGTATACCTACCAGACCTGTTTGCGAGTTTCTTCTGTGACAATATGCAAACCATTAGAGATAAGCTTGACAGCACACTTCCAATTGACTCATCGTCACCATACAATTACGATACAGAATTTTAGCGGTAACCGTTAGGAGCATTTGAATCTGTCTCCATGGATTTAGTAAACAATCATGATGAAAAATGCACCAAAGTCATGTGAACGTGATCCAATTCCAACATGCCTGCTGCTTGAGTGCTTAGATCCAACATTGCCTTCACTATCTGATGTTATTAATACCTATCTCTCTCTCTCATCCGGGAATTTCAATCATTTTTCAAAACTGCCATTGTAAAGCCTTTGCTGAAGAAACCAACACTCGACAAAGACGATTTAAAGAACTACTCTAATCGCCCATTCATATTTTTAAAACAAATTAGAAGAAAGAAAAACTGTTTTAACCAAATTTGTATCTCGTCTGAATTCAAACAGTCTTTTTAGCAATATACAGTCTACATATCACCCTGACCACAATACTAAAATACTCTTCTTAAAGCAGTTGATGACATTCTCTCTGATTACAGTCCTCACCCTCTGTGATTTGTCTGTAGCATTTGACACAATATACCATGCTATATTACTTCACCGTCTCCAGCCAAACCAATGTGGACAAGTAAACAATTATACATGTGCCATATAAAAAGAAATTTCACAATTACAATAGTATGAAGAATATACATATTTTTAAAAAGTAAATATGTCTGACTCCACCTACACAGAAACAAACTATAGCCAATATTATGACACGAATTCCGAGAACAAATTAACATACGGTAATTGCAACTCAGTTAGGTAAAATATATTGCATCTTTCAACAGATATAACACCATTTATGTTTCATTATAATTTTCTTTTATTATACTTAACACAAGGTCTAGAAGACTGCCATGATATAGAAAAATGTTATTATAGTTAGTAAAACGAATTAACGGGACTACAGTTTCATTTTGTTTCAAGTTTGTTTTATAAACTTCTGTCAGCTTTGGAGAATGGTAATTCGGGAATCCTGCTTAATTCAGGTAATCGGAAGAGAAACTCATACCCACTCACAAAGTCATGCTCATCCCACAGCGGGGTAAGACTAGTAGCCGTGATCCAGAAGCAAGTGAAATTCGTAAAATATTCCATCCAGCGGTCGAAACGCATAACATACCCCTGTCTGTAGTTGAAATCGGCACAACTGTTTTATTGAGCAGTAGCTCTACCCTTTTATGGCTCAGAACATTTTCACGGACTGTTACGCTTGATTACTGCTGTTGAAATGATTTTAAAGAAAACGATTTACGATGAAAACAGTGGCTATAGTTTACATAACTTGTTTTCAGATAATAGAAGTAGTAGATATAAATAATTATTACAAAGAAGTTGAAAATTGCTTCGACAAAATCACACGGGGCAAAAACGAAAATGCATACTTTAATATCAACAATGGATCCAACATTATAAATCTCAACAAGAAATCAAACGTACCTTTCGTGATGATTGTGGTACGTTTATCACGACTTTCGGTTCCTCACATTGTGCGCAAAGGGTGATCTCAAGAAAGCTTTTTCGTAAGGACCTGGTCTGTAATCGTGTCAGATTTAAAGGGGAACTTGGGAAGAAGGAGGGGAAGTATATACAATTAGACCCTCGACCCGATTCAGACAGTTGTTGTGGTCCATAAGTACTATACTTAGCTAGAGCAGACCAGTCTTACAAGAAGAGTTCCTTTGTTAGTGGAAGGGACGTTAACCAGTAGACTGAATGTATTAGAATACATTGGCATAATTCCTGATCCAGTTCCACTGAAATTTAAGAGCCAATATAAATACATTTACGGACACCAGACGTTGTAAAAAAATAACAATAAAAAAGAAGTAAAGGACATGTTACAGATAAACGAAAAATGATCTATGCAAAGATTGAGAAGAAGTATGAAAAGGTAAGTCGAACCACTTGAATGCAACAAATACGTAACAAAAAAATATAACAAATCAAAGGGACATACTACCGAAGATAGAAAAACTAGCAATCATATTCAACGACGTGAGAAAAAGATTATACGCAAAATGTCTGTTGTAAGAAGTGCAATTCGAGCAAATAGAAAAATATCATGCTCTAGGAGGACGAACAAAAAAAATGAAAAAGAAAATGTGCTGCAGAGAACACTGGTTTAGGAGTTGATAATCACATGCATGTCAAAGACTAGATGACCTAACTTCTTGACAAGCAGCTTTCCGTAAATAGAAAACTACAGGCTAATCACTAGTTTATTAAAGGACCAGTTTTCATGCTCAATAATATCGTCTTTGGGAGTTATTGTTACTTTTTATCGTTTGAATATGAAATTAGTAGACATACAGTGGAACAAACTTGTGACAGTTAGTTTGCTTTGTGAGATCTCTTCAGAAGCTATAAGATAGAAATTAGAACAATAGTTCGGAATAAACTCCCTGTCACAAATCTGATACCGTGTGGGGCTTCTCCATTTTAAAATCAGGAATAATTGTCTTTACTGTCCCTCAAGAAGACGCGCAAAAAGCACTACATGTTGTCTATATTATGGGCGTACTCCTCAAAATGTTGTACCAGAGTTCTGTCTGGGACCGGATATGACCGAGACGCACCCCCACCCACCCAAAACACACAACAAAAAAAAACAATTGCCATTCTCCTAGGGAGTGTAAGAACAAACTAAAATTAAGGCAAGGAGTACATATGCAGATAACACGTAAATTGAGCATTGAAGATGTAGTTGAAGAAATATTTGGGGAGAAAGATGTAAAGAAACAAACATTTGATATCGAGGCGAACATAGACCATAATGAAACAAACGCGCATCCATATAAGATAACTGAAACTTCACAGGGCGTGGCGTATGAAAATTTCGGCCAAGGAGGGCAGGGAGACAAATTTAAATAAATAAAAAAAACATAAGAATGGGAGCGGTGGAATGAACACCAGTTCTATTGGAACACCGCAAACCATAAGAAAAAGACGTTTGTAGATGATGACCATACAGTCATCGATTAGGACGATCGAGATGATGTTTCAGTAAATTCCTTAGTTTTGTAGAATTTACTAATATATTTTTAGCACTATTTTACTAGTTTTAGGTTGGATTTCTCACGACTGCTGGTAAAGGAAAATGTAACCACTTTCCGATTTCTGATGCAAGACATCCCCATATCAACCTTGTCAAATTGTACTTTGGTTGGGAAAGCAGCGACGGGATTGAGGGAAGAGGGAAAATAGACGTGCCGCTCTTTGTTACGATATTGTGAGGGGACTCGGTAATACTAGCATCTGTTATTTGAATTAGTTTTGACAGGAACTTCACGGGTGTTGACTGGGTGGTCTTGGAGGATGTCTTCTTCTTTGGACTTGTCCCCCTCTCATTCTTGGGGGTTGCTTGAGTCTTCAGCTGTCTCTTTTGTCTGACCACTGGTACATACAACAAATTGTGGCGTTTCCTAATTAAAACAACAATTAAATGGAAGGATATCAAATTGCACGTTAACGTAACTTAAATTAGAGAAAACGCATTAAAAATAGGAACAGGAATAAATATAATAAACGGAGAGCAAACATGCATTTTCTTTTATAAAGATATTGACAATCATAGTTAACATATACGCAGGGTTATATTCATAAAACCATATATAAACAAACAGGAAATTATAACATAGCAAGATTTTATGATAAATCAACTAACATGCAACACGGAATATTTCGTTTCACTGAATAAAATTTATGATTTGTAATGAGAATATGTACCTAGACAGGAACACATTCTTTACGGATTTTCACAAACCACTGCGACGTTGATAGGGAAGAAGGTTCAATTTTTGGGTGTTCATTAGGTGACAGATGAACCCAAGGACATGGCTCTCTCTTGGTGCGGGTTTTCTCCCATGCTGGGACTTACCGTTGATGGATGCCTTCGTGGACACTTTTGACAGAGTTTGTTTATCCATTTTAACATGTCAACAAATAAAAAATAAAGATTCTAAATTTGGGGTTTTGTGGCCGAAACGAAGCAACTTCTCATGGGGATCCGAGTGCAGAGTCACTCCGCATTGAGTCAAATGTGGAAAGGAGCACTGCGCAAATACAAAGGATTGTAACACCTTGAGACAGGAGTTGGAAATACGGAGGGTTAAATACACCTCTAACATCCCCTATCCAGAGACCAGAACTGCTTCAGCTAGAACTTCATCAACACTCCACCACTAAAATCACCAAACAGTACAAATGGTTTCTAACAAATCGGCAGCAAAAGGGGTGTGATTACCCCACTAAGAAGCACAACAGGTTTGGAGACTTTGATAGATGCAGAAGAAACTGATCCATGTACTCAATGTGGTTCATACCTAAAACCAAAACATTTAATCCAGTTCTTCCATCAGAGAATAAAGCATATAGATTTCGCCGCGAAAGGTCTTATCTACTTACATCAAATCCGCTTTAAAAATGTATAACGAATAACACCAACATATAATTGCCGAGGACTTAAAACTAACTACAATGGCATGCTCTTTTACACGAACATGATCTGCTGTATTGTGCCTGCAGGAAACTCTTTTGGAAAAAGGATACGGACAATATCACCATTACAAACTACTTCCGTTTTATCACATACACCACAAATGATAACAGGGCCTCAGGAGATGAGAAGTTTTTGTTGATTTAAATAATAGGGCTCATCATATCGCCATTCCCTTCAACACAAATTTACAAATCATTGCTGTAAACTTCACACTACATCGAGTGATTTCTTTTGATCTGTTAATATACCACGAAACTACTACCAAATGACTTAGACATCCTTGTTTGACAAATGCCAACCCCATTTGTTCTACTCGGGCATGTTAATGCCTATAACATTTAATATGGATCAAACTATATAAGCGACAAGGGCAAAAAGGTAGATATTTTCATGTCTAGACACAACTTGTATCTAGACTAATTTAACTATAACAACGATGACTGTAAAAGAAGCATAAAATGCGATTTTGATCTAATCATACAACTATTAATTTGGCTGTAATCATACGGTTTTCGATTTTCGTTATGCGTTTGATAGACACAAAGGTACCAGTGTGCCAAATCAGCATAAATTTTAAATTAGTAATTACCTATGCGAACAATGATGACTGAATATAAATACCTTAGCCCAATGACGACGCTATGAAGTCAAATAATACTATCACTGCATTGTAAAAAGTCATTTTATCTGTGACAATTTGGAAATTCCACAGCATAACTGAAGATAATTTAACTGAAAAATACATGCTTGACAGAGGATGAGAGAGAAGAATTTAAAACTTAATCATAGCTTCTGCTTATCTTACACCTGCTATTATGTTCGCTGCATGCAGACTAAATTTGGACTGAAGATTTGTGATAAAAATGGTAAGAATTGTCGCATGCAACGACTATTTACAGATATCCAGCGACAAGTTTACACTTGAATTAAACGCATTCATCAATAACCAAACAATGATAGGATCGCAATAAATTGCAGAGGTCAATACATGTAAAGATCTACAAAGTCGTGTACGAATGATGATGATGATGATGATCATGATAATAATGATAGTAATAGTGTCAGGTCTGCCAATTTAGAAACGCAACGAAACAATATTGATCACGAACTAAACAAGCAATTATGTATCGTTCCAGCAGGATGTATACAATGCTTTTTAAATGTTTACAGTGAGATCATATAGTGCTGATATAGTGTTATATTGGAGGCAAATGTTTGGGGAAAACACATGATAATTAATTAAACAATTATCGATTACAAAAACAAGGATGATGCAAAACGGCCATCAGCATGAAGAAAAAATTTGTGGATTTCACGTCACGATCAATCGGCAACCTCTTGAGATGCAGACTAATTAACTTAATCTTAGGGTTGAACATAACAACTTTGTATTTTATTTATATTCTGGTTATGTTCCACATACAATTTTCACATGTTTGCCATGAATTTTGTCATGCGGATCTTTGTCGTTAGTAATAATACATGCACATTTATCATACAGTGTTCTGTATAAGTTGCGGGTGTAATATAGTCCTACAATGTAAGACATACCTTGTTAATTATGTGTTGATGCTACGTCTTACTGTCTCAAACGTCTAGCCACAACAGTATTGCAGGGCAGCATATTTATGAGCCTGCATACAGACAGATCCATTCTTGGTTATGACAACTGGGTGTTACCAGCCATCGCTTCAATCTGTAGTATTTTGGGGTATATGTAGCAAAGTTAAAATAGAATATGACTTGTGTCCAATGGTTCTTCCGATTGATACATCATTTCGCAATGCTATAGGAGTCTATTTAAACAGAAGACTAGTTGTACCAAACAGGGTGGTTAAAACTACTGCAACAGTCTATAATATTAATTAGGATCTCTAGCAAAAGGTAAAACTAGCCAGGTGTTTCAGCAGAAGCATGATTGTCGGATATATATATATATATATATATATATCAAGACTCACTGTCAAAATGGCTGTTATATAGTTACATTATGACTTGTAGTATTGTTGTGTCTATAAAGCTAGTGTACTGGCATGATGACTTGTGTCAGTCTGGTGTGGGATCTATATGCATGCAGTTAAGTATGACTGTTTTTTCAGCTTGGTTTTCCAACTGCCGTATCATTCCATAGTGTTGCAGAGTTTATTTACTGGGTATTACAGTGAATGCATCATTATTTATTATATGTTCATTCCTTTTTCCGTTAACCTTACATTGTCAGAATCGTTCTGCATTTCACGATATTGAACTGACGCGTACTTTGTATTGTACTCATAAAGGAACTACGTTCTATTGTAAACAAACAATGGCTGCTGACGCCAGCACTTATGATTTGTAAACAAATCATGTACATTTCGATGCAGGCGCTTTACCTTTTGGTTGATCAAATTTGTTTCTGAATTAACTGAAGCAAATGTTTCGTGGACTGCCACATATCAGTATCTTTGATACATTTCGCTTTAATTGTTTTGATAAAATGTTCCGGATTTAGGCGGGCGATATACCCCAGATTTCATAAAGTTCAGGCGTACCTGCAAATAACATGCAAGTGACAAAGTATAAACTGTCTTCTTGGGCTAGTAATAAGATCAACATAAATATACTCACAGGTTTACATCACGAATATCCTCAAAATGTGCCTTCTTTGTTCTGCAGATGCGAATTACATAAGCCATGGTCAAAGGTTTTAACCTTAATTAAAAATTTCGAAATTGTACTCCAATTTCGACCATATTCAAAATGCAATTACATCCTCCTTACTGGACTCAAAATGAAATAAACATTAAACTCCATTGCATCGTTTTGAAAGTTGCAATTGAAAGACTTCATATTGTCCCAAAATTTGGATTTCAAACATTCAATGACAGAACCGAAACACACTTGCAGATATCAATACGCTTCTCCCTGGGTGCTTCAATCCGATATATTTCATGTAGAATTGACACAGAAACATTAAGTCTGTAATCATGAATATTCAAAGAATAGACAAAACTACTAAACGCTATACATTCGAGATCAAATGGAACATTTGTTGCAATACGCATTCATTCACAATATGATTCCAAATTTCAATACTACGTTGAGCAAAACGCCATCTTCTTTCAAACGTTAAGTCTAGCGCGCGACAAAGTTTAAATTTATTTGGGTGGAGATAGATGCGCATTAATAGTGTTGTTCTTGTTTAATGAGGAATCTGCTATTGTGTATTTAGGATGTAATACGGCGTACCTTCAGTTACGTTGTTTCTTGTAGTGTATTTTTGTTTGTATAATTAATCCTTAGTTATAAAAAGAAAATGAACATATAACAAAGAGTGGAACTCACCTGTTTGACCAGCTGCAGTACATAGTGCGATTTGCTCTTTTATCGTTGTACACAATGCCGTCTAATAATTCAAAGACACTCCCACTTAAATGCAATCGAATATGTGTATTGCAAGATGTTAACTATTCCGAGCAAAGAATGCTGCGACACTTTAGATGTTTCACAAAATGTACATAGTTTAATTAGATTAATTTTAATATGAGAAAATTTCTGATTTTAGACACAAAATATGGACAAATAAATCACACTTATGTATTTGCGGGTTTCATTCTGCCAGTCACATTTATAATGTTTGCTTAAAATGTTCCCACACAATGAAATATGCACATGAAATGTATAAAGCACCCTCCATTATCTAGCAACGGATAGGACAAAATGTTTAATACTTGCGATTCAAATATATATGTTCATGCGACACATTTTCTCAAGAACCAGAAACGTGTTTACTTGAATCATTTACATACTGTTTGTACGCATGCTCTACGAGCAACGTGATTCCGAATTATATACCCAAAAGCTTAATAAATATACTTATAATATGTGGTTAGGTCTTCTGTCGAGTTTACGTTTAGCATTGCAAAGTAGATGAGTGAAAGTGATGAAAACGTGAACTGACTTAAACACTCTAATTGGGTGATAAATTTGTATGTATTATTGTCAGTTAATGCAGATACAATTTTGGTACATGATATTGTTTCAATCTTAATGACAATTACTACAGTATCGGTTATTTTCTCCAGTGCTTACATGTACATTATATTATCATCTTTTGCAACTCAACGGAAATGACTGTTATTAGAGGAAAATGGTTCTGAAATGGGTATCCAAATTTTATACGATTGTATTTATAGTACAAAAATATCCTTCAGTTCTGCACGTTTGTTGTTTAAAGCTTTCTCTAACTGGAATTTATTCTTTATATATAAATATATATATATATATATATATATATATATATATATATATATATATATATATATATATATATATATATATATATATATACGTGTTTGCCATGAAATATATATATCTAATTGCACTAATTGTTTTTAATTTAGATTCTTTTTTCAAGGTTTTAAATATGTACCCCTTGTAGAATGTAGTTCACACGGTACAGGAGGTGGAACAGGTTTTGACTTCAGACTCTCCAGATATGTATTATTTCCTGTTTACATTGACCAGTTCTTATTAATTATAATGTCATCGGCAATGTTATTGCAGTAAACCTTCCGCGTTCCTCTCTCCGTCCATTACATTACTGAAGCATAAAAACTGTAGATGTTTATTATAGCCAGATTCGACAATAGATAACAAAAACATAAAAAATGACTCTAACATGCGAAAATCACAAGTGAAACATATTGCGTATCACATGATCAAATGTTTTAGTAGTTCAACTAAAAGCAATAGCAAACGAAGGTTAAAAGGGTGTGGCCTGCTAGCATGTGCTTATGTGGGATAAAAACCTTATTCTCCATGTTTAAACAGCGATCAATTTATCCATAAATCCGTCATATTCGCAGATTTCGCAATTCAGCAAAATAGCTTACTATTTTTAAAATCTAGCGGCAATACGAATTTATTATTTACAGAATTCTAAACGTTGAATTTTACTCTACTTGTTGGTGTTGTTTATCCTGTTACTTAGTTAAGGACAAGATTCATATTACTTGAAATATTCTATAGGTATGTTAGTTTTAATCAAAATAAGAAATTTATGACTCCTTTATTTTACAACATCCCTAGCAACAAGAATAGCAGCAACAGTGATCACGATACTACTGCTACTAATATTACTAAAATATATTTACTTCAATTCCTTATAATGATAAATCCCCATCAAATCGCATACTGAGATTCAACTTGAAAACCTACGTAAATATTTCAGAAGCAACGCGACGATGGTATGCATAATTAAAGACTGATTTACTGTGTATATAGTTAGTTTCCGAAAAATAGTGAAAAATAACATGTGCACAAGTCATATTCTGGGCACGGATTTTCGCATACCGTGCAAAACTTATCCCTGCACATAAACAGAGGACGAACCCCAAACGAAGTGAATACTTTTATTTTCGAAACATTAGTATTTTTAAAACTGACAACACAACCCGTAGACACAAACAGTATATATGCTATTGATAATGTAACATGGCATATTGGTCCAAAATCAGGTTCGTTTTTTCTACCGGACTTGAGTCATTGATATTGGTTTCGTAAACAGCATGTTTATTTGTTTTAAATGTGAGTCAAGAACTTTTGAAATTACTCATGAATTATCTGGTCTACTTGTTGCTTACTATATTTTACAGTATAATTTATTGTAATAGGCTTATACTTATAACCTAGATTTTATCTTGTAAACATTATCTGCCTTCCAGAAGGAAACGTTGCATTAGGTAATTGTTTGTGTTATATGGTTTGGTTTACTTGGTGTTTTTTTTTCTTCTTGTTTATAAAATTGCTAATTGTGACCTGAGGTAACGTAAAGGACTATACAATCTTGTTTCTTTCGCAAGTAATTATTCGTACTGTTAGATCTTATCAGAATCGGTTGTATTGTTTGTGTCCAGTAATGCATTTGGCATGGTATTTTAATATTCAAATTAATACTTTCAGGCCATTCTTCTCTGGAAATACAATGTGCTTATCCATTCTTTTTGAATTAGAGACTTGAATGTATTGTGATATTTAAAATAAGGATTTAATTATTCGATTGTATTTTTGAGATCCAATAAAAGAGTATTTGCATATCATCACGACACCACGGGCATTTTAACACTTTTAACGTTGGATTTAATTTTGATTTCCACTAAAGTTTCTTTAAAACTTTAATCATTAGGACTTTTTTCTATCATTTTAGGATTATTTGAGATTTAATTCGCAATACCGTTACTTTATTCTTTACATGAAATCTTTGTATGCTGGGGAACATTATTATTATTTGAGATTTATAAAACATGTTGCTTCTCACTTTTTTTTATTTTACTTACCTTTAGGTCATTTAGTCGCAATAGAAAAGGGTAGCACTGTCCTTGGGCTACGAATTTCTCTCAAATATTTCAGAAAACTTTAAATTGAAATTCGCTTTGTTTTGGAATTTTCTCCCTCCCAGGTATTTTTCACACTTACTGAAATTTTTTGTCAAACGAACAAATTTTCAAAATGTCACGTAAAATGGAAAATTTTCTTTCAAGCCCTAATGATTAATTACTCCAGTTTGCCAGAAAATATTGTCAAAGGCTTCTTTAACCTAAGAAGAAATAAAAAACAGTATGACCAAATATTTGGTGGAAAAGAATGCTTTGCATAAAGGTGGTTTGGATTGGATTAATGGGTTTCCATCTGTCTCTGACTTAAACGTTATGAATTGATATTAAAATACAAGAATGAAATACAGTCAAGAAAGGCTGAGCTTCAAGAAAGCCAAATACACTAGCACTTAGAGAAAGAGGAAAGAGATAGTAAAATGAAGCTGCTAAACACTGTTGGCACATCACCACGAAATGGCCCATCAAAGAGACAGCAACAAATTCAGTTTCATTTAATTTCAATTTCCACCTGCGTTTTTCTCCACATATTAATCATTAGAACATGAGGCTGTCATTCCAGGATTATTTGCGATTTTGTTCCTAATACTTTAAGTTCGTTAGTTTTGATTTTCACTTTGTATTCAATGAAAAAAATTACGTATTGAATATTACAAACCTTCATGCTTCTGATTCGTTTATATTATTTATGTTAGCATTTCACATTCATATGAAGATGAAAACTGTAAAAGAGATAGTTTCGTTTCGGCATTTCCTGACATAAAACAAATCTGATCTATTCCCTTTCCTTTTTAACTTCTATTAAAGCCATTGCAGTCTTTTCGAGATTAACATCGGTCATTTCATTTGTTATTATCTCATTCCAAGTCCTATCACTATTCTCAAGAGTTGCTGTTTTTCCAACACATGTAGAGACAGAATTTTTTTTCCCCTTGAGTCTAAGCCATACCTTCTCATTCTCTACCAGAATAACCATCGGGGTGAGGCATTTTGCTTTTCAAGCATACTGAAATATTGAACCTGATCACCTCTCCGTGTATCTACAAAACCTTTGGGAAACATAACAACATCATATCTTCCATATAATCGCCAGAGTATTATGCTGAGTACTGATTGTTCAAAGCGTTGACATGCTCCAAGCACCCAGTTGTTAGGAGACGCCGGACAATGCAACATCTGTTTTGATCTGTTATTAACCATACAGCCGAAGGTTAAAGCGCAAGATACCCAAGGACGCATAATGTACTCCAGCGTAAAATTGCTTCTCTTGACCAAAATTCCACCAGTTCCACATGACGGTTTGTTCACAAACAGACATGGGTCTTCCTTAAGGAATTGAAATGTGTATGGGTCAATTGTTACTGCTAGAGATTGACCAAAATCCCAAGAACTTAGGCCGTATTTGTCCACTTTTATCTCTAGCTCATCAAATAAACTCATATTTATGAATCTCATCGATGTATCCAACCAAAATACATAGCCAAATTCATTTAAAAGGATCTGAAAATAATAATCAAGTAAATATGAATAAATTAAAAAAATAGCCAAACATCTATATTGAATATATATATATATATATATATATATATATATATATATATATATATATATATATATATATATATATATATATATATATATTATATATATATATATTTAGCATCGTATTTCCAATTGACCAAATTGTATATAAAATTTTTGTTACTTCAGTATTTCATCTCCGACATCTTAATATATATATATATATATATATATATATATATATATATATATATATATATATATATATATATATATATATATATATATATATATATATATATATATATATATATATAATGAATATAAAATAGAATGACTATAAAATAGTATGAATACACGCTGTACAAATATATTCTCTATTATAATAATATGAGAGGTCCTTCTGAAGTTAATTTACTTTCGACTTAATGCACTTCTTCAACCTATAATCCGTGCACGGAACACTTTCAGCAGCCTGTCATTTGTTTCGACCCGGTGATTGCATTCCCTTTGTTATTTTCTGCCATGGTGTTTTCTCAGAAAGCAATCGTTCAATATGGAAAAACAGAAGTCTCAAGGGCTGCAAGGCCACGTTTTTTGACGTTCTGCTCTACAGAGTTGCGGGGTGGTTGGGGCTCATCCCTGTGCACATTGATGCCAATTCTCAAAAGATAAAATAATATATATTGCAAACACTGGGTATAACATAATCTACTTGGTAATCTAGCTTCAAAGACTCTTTTCCATATTGGTATTAAAAGAACACTCCATACGATTGTATTTATAATGACTTAAGTAGAATTCCGATGCATGTAGGAAGGTATTGAAGATTTCTTAAGTACTTGTTTGAATTATCAACGATAACAAAGATGACAAATGACTGATTCACCAAACAACAATTATGTTCAAATAACATGTGACGAACACTGTAAATATATACATATATTCACACGGAATGGGAGATGTTTGGGTTAGTCAATGTGTGGATGACGAGAATTGCATGTATGTAATTTGGGCTGATTCCCATTGTTACAAATACAGATTGTTATTATTATTATTATTATTATTATTTAAAGATATGGAAAAACAAACACACAAATGTACACAGCTTGACAGCACTGTCTGAACATTACAAAGACAAAGAGAGAGTCTTTTCAAAGTTTTTATAATTACATATTGAAATTTACACTTTGTACAATTCTTCAGCGCATGTATTTGCCCCTTTGCGCAATATTGTTTTTGATAGCTTACTGATCATTTTTGAATTTGTCAAACCGTGTTTCCAATTGCATACATTTTTATACATCTTGTACATTTTTCAGTGCTTTCTACATTTCTACGAGGATTTATTCTATAGTTTTCTTGACGTTATGAATTTGGAAAATGTTTAATAAATTCTTAAATAATATTTAATATTCCTAGTTTTTTCATCATGTTACTATTATGTCAATTTCGTTCAAAACGTTTGAACCTTTCTTCTTCAATATGTTGATTTATAACTTATAAACGATTACATTCACATGTTTAAACATGTATTTTCTCAAATATCTAACAGTTGTTAGTTACAGTTTTTAATTTCTTTAGAGTTTTAGAAATTATGTTTCTTTTTCTGTTTCAAATATTTGGGTTAGCATATTGTACCATTGTATTTTTCATATTCTTTATTTTATACAACTTTAGAATTTTGTTTCCATGTTTTTCACTTTTGTAATCCAAATTTTTCAGTTTCGGAATTTTTTTACTTCGTGATCTAAGCCTTATTATCTACATAATTTCAGTTTTTTTTTAGATAAGCAAATATCACCTGCTAAACACACATCTAAACATGTATCCGATGCCTCACGGAAATGGGTCGTTGTGGGAATTTAGGATAAAATTTTATGATGAAAATAGAAACAAAAGATATATGGTAGAGTGAACGAAAATAAAATAGCATTTACTCTGGTGCTACAAATTGCTGTCGTATCCAATATAGCAATGGTTTCTTGAAAGCACTGACCAAGCTGATACGGAAAATACCACAGATGAACAATATAGCCTTAGTTCTCTACTTTCATTAGAATTTCATATGCACGAATTCTGGTAAATTCTTCGGCATTGATAATGGTACTTTGATTTTGACTTAGCGGACTTGAGTGAAAATCTAATGTCATATATGTCGATTTCATGTCGAACTGCCATTTTTGGCAAAAAGACATGTAATCGATATTCACTCATTACTACTCGACAGATAATGAAGACCTTTAGATACAAATTAATATGTGTGGGCACATTTCTGTACACAACCTACGATCATCTAAACATGTTATAAACTTTAATCAGTCCCAGATGACATCAACGTTATACTAAAATTTGACCGTATCTTGATCACTTGATATCGACCTTAAAGCTACGTATTTCTACAATAATGTTATTGTTGATCGAATCTCAAAATTTGAGCAACACAAATACTTTATACGTTTTTTGAAAATGTTATTCACTAAGTACTTGAGCTGTGTTACTCAATGCAATTCTGAAACATTGCTAATATATGCCTTAGGATAATTATATGTTCTACGAAGCAGTATAACTTGTATTCACGTTGTTCTAAGTTAAATATAACCATTCAGAGATTCTTTAGAATAAATATTTAACGCAACTATAAGAAATATAAAATAAAAATCGACGTAAACTGTGTCCTATCTTATCTTGACCTAGCTGCGACCTCTCGATGGATATTTTACCAACTGCACATCTCATATTAGTGGGAACGTAAGAACTGACATTATAGGGGAAAACAAAGTTAAAATATGAATAACCTTTACAATTTAAAAACGGAATACAAGAGCAAATTAAAATAAAGTTGTATTTATGAAACAAGAAAACATGATCGTTTATTTATCTGTCTTGTACGCTTTCTAACTTCAGCAATTATATTTACCTGGATTATCAACACCTTCCACGTGTAACCGGTCAATTGCCGCACATGAACAGGGTATTTATCAAAGGGAAAAATACGAACCTCACAGCGGCAGTAGCGTTGAACCTGAGAAAAAAACGATATGTACTGCTAAAGATTGCTTTACAATATTTATTAAAATAATTATTTCCTTTGTTTTCTCCCATTCTAACTTTTACTTCTGCGTCCTATCATCATCATCATTTTCATCATCATCATCATCATCATCATCATCATCATCATTATCATCATTAGAATTCTGATAGGGTTCCATTAGCTGACTAGTAACATTTATGGATGGTCCTTCTGCTGCCTGATATTTAACATATGGCACCATGGAGTCAACCATTTCGTGCACGAAACTCGGGTTCAAGCTTAAAATCAGAAAAGGTTTACGATCTGTAACCGATTATACGAAAGATATCATCAGGGTAATCTTAAACTTTGTTGTATATACTGTTATAATTATAATAAATGTTGAATCTCCCGTACATTAATTATTTTCTAATTTGTTGAAATGTTTTATTTATGGCTTTAAATTGTATTGATTATCTATATCCGGATTACGCATGTGCATGTGGTGTATTTTAAGATGTTCAACAACGTAAAGTTGAATAGGATCTATACCTATATGATTATATATATATATATATATATATGTTGACAGTTACTAATTATACAATATTTGGTACATATGTTTACACTATTCGACCTTTTCCCCATTGGATAGATCTATAAGATGCTTTCGTTCACATGAATATGTATTTTAAACTATTATATTTAGTTCTAAGATCTGTCACGCGTGGTATATCGACCTGACCAATCAGATTTTCATTCCTACTTGGAGTCGTTCATATTTCTAGAAATGTGAAATATCCAAAGGAGCGCTAGATCACGCCCTTTTGAGAACGTTGCGACTTCTGGCGGACCCGTACATTTCCGGGTCTGAAAGTTATACGGAATCTTTCTTTGGTCTGAACTTTAGCACAAATTTCTCAGGACTAGTTTTGATTCACTTCATAGCACTTTAGGTTCCTCTCACATTTTCATGTTTAGCTTGATAATTATATAATCTGTTTTGGTTTGCCAAACTTACTGGTTTTGCTTCTTTCTGTTACCATGTCTATGACCACAGATTAGTGGCAATACGTGCATTCTAAATTTCAAAACATATTAGAGGTTTTGAGCCCTAGTACGGCATGAAACATGTTTGAGCAAATGGTGCACTTTCAGTGTTTCTAAATTTTACAACAATGGATTTTCGGAAACAAGCGAATTGACGCTATATTGATTATTCAGTGTATTGCTTATGGTATGTCCCCCCACAAAAGTACATTAACAACGTAAGTAGCATATAATGATGATCCATCCATTTGTATTCTGCTTAAACGTTGACACCATATTTTCAATTTGTTTTAAAACTTAATCTTAAATTCAGTTTTGACTGCTGGACAGCTAATAGTTCTAATTGCAGCATTTTCGTTTATTACCCTGACATGCGTACCTCATGCATTGACCAGTGTTTTAAAATAAACATTGCAGTGCTATTTAATCATGATATCTGCATCAAATTTGTAAGCATGACGTGAAGAGATATAATAGGAAACTATTTTGATGCTGCTGTGAGCAAAACCTGCTTTCAAACACGTACATGTTAATTCAAACCTACATAACGTATGATTATGGTAGGATGAGCTACATGGGAATGCATTTCTTGCATAAAATACATTAAGTACTAGCTTTCAGTACCACGTACAGTGTCTATCCAAAACGTACGGTGTCTATCCAACACGTACGGTGTCTATCCAACTAAACATATAACCATGACATGCAATCACATTTTGATCAATCAATGGTAGATCTAAAGGGATGAATGGATTTCCACCCCATATCTGTTTATGTTCAGTATACCAGGCTTTAAAATGAGTTGAAATAAAAGCAGGAATAACTTTTGGTTACGTCATCCTTCGTTAAAAACCTACGACACAATAAAATGATCAAGATGTGCTTCAAAAGGTCTCTTCAAGAACCTCCTAAGTTGTAAGCGAGGTCAAGTCATTTTATTTAAAATATTTTAAGCAGCATTACAAAAATCAAGCAAACAACAAACTGTGCAAGGAAAAATCAGGGCTTGAACTTAAATGCATGTAAACATGTTTAAAAAATGAAAATATCACGTAGACACAGAACTAATGTCATCAATCATGAACAAAATCAAGTACACAATATAAGTTGAATATAAATAATAATATTGAATGCCAAATATGTGTACTTGATGTATAATAACTGATTTAAATTAAATTATTTGAGAATAAGCCACATATATGATATTTGAAAACAATGTAAAATTTATCACTTTGTAACAAGTCTTAGGGCCCTCTAGACGATTTATTGCTGTGAGAAGTTGTGCAAGATTCGTGAAAAGGATTTTCCTTGTCATGCCAGTAAGCTGGCACAGAACACGGAAATTAAATATTTTATAAAGAAGCAAGCTTACCATTGATAATAAAGTGGCCTATTTTAGCTGTTCTTTAGTTTAACTTTTTTTTCAAAGTGAGTGATATAATTGCATTCAGAAACAACAGTTGTGAGCAGATCGCAAAGAGCAATACTTTGAACAAGCAAGATTGAACAGCCTCGAGAACACTGATGAAAGGGGATAGACCCTACCTGCTCGCTCCAGCGGATCTCCCCAACAAATAAGAATCTTTTTCGAACATATATATTTTAGGGTTTTCTGGTGACAGCCGTGGTGGGTCGTTGTAAAATATGGACATTTTCTATTTGCTGATCGTTTTAATTGGGTCAGAAATTGGGTTGGGAGGCACAACAATGGTTTACTCTGCCGCATTAATCTTGTATGTTTACTACCATCAACCGTGTTCCACCTCCACAATGATATGTCAGTTACTGATGAATAATATTGATGATGTTTGTCACATGCAAACAAATCCAAATCAAATGATAAGACAATTGGGAATGCTGTTGTTGGTATTGACACAAGGAAAGCTCCGGTGTAGGAATTACATTGTACACCTTATACTCAGCACAGTCTCGCATTAAAAGTTGTAACCAATAGATTTTAATTTCTGTGCTTCATTGTTAGTTACAGAATAGTTTCTAGCAGCTCTATCGTTATAAATATTCTACCGATGACGTAATGGCGTGCATCAAATATTTTCTACCTTCTAGCTCGACTCACTTGCACTAAAACAGTTCGTACCTAATTTTCAGAAACGAAATTTTTATTTTGATGAACAGCTATATGATGCACATTTTAAAGGTCTGCACATGAGACTTAGAATTTTTTTACTGTCATGTAAAGGCGAATTCTTGAAATTCTAATGTTCATTTATTGTGTCAACATGTCACACCGAAATGGAAACATCCTAAGAATACGAACAACATTCTTTGAGATTGGGAAGATGTACATGTCTTGATATAAACCACGCATATATTCTTATTTCTAAAAGAAATCTACAGATCATTTTACAATGTTTTTTTTTGGTCATTCACTAATCATGAGAGCACTAGTCATCTCAATCTTTCTGTATTCATGGGAGGACTGGACCGTGACAGCAGAATTACAACGGATCATCCAGGCACTTGAAATGAGATGCTACAGAACCATTCATGGCATCGCTCACATGGACCACATCACCAATGAAGACGTGTGTAATATCATCAGCCACAACGAAAACCAATTTAAAAACCTCCTCACCACTGTCAAAAAGAGAAATTTGAAATGGTATGGCCATGTCATTAGAGTCAACAGTACTGCAGGGCATCATGCCGAGTGGCAGAAGGAGAGATAGGCAGAGAAAACAGTGGACTGACATCATCACAGAAACGGACCTGGACAAGTTTTTGCGGAGACATATGCATTGGCACATGATCGAGACAAGTGGATGGAACTGGTCAGATGTTCAGCAGCACAGTATTTCAACGTCCACACTAGGTCAAGAGACTGATGATGATGATGATGATGATGATGATGATGATGATGATGATGATGATGAATATTAGAAAATACTGGTTCCCATAATTATGTAAATTAAATTGAAAATAGATATTAAAAATTTATATTGTCTTCCTTCCCACTAGTTGCAAGTCAAGTATGTGGGGAAAGTGTCGTGCCTTTAAATACAGCTGCTAGAATGAGGAAATAATTGTTTCCACAACATGTAAGCAATTAAATCGTTATTAGACGTATGTATAAAGGCAGAAGCACTCGTTTTGTTCTTGTATTTCTGCCAATTTTATGACAGTAGATGAAGCTTAAAGGTCACTGGCCACCTATATTGTACAAAAAAGTCCAATATCATTATAGTCATAATATAAATGCATTTCTCATATATGTACACCATACAAATGTTTAAATAGGCTAAAAACTCCGTTTTCTAAATGAAAAAATTTACTCAGCAATATCCGTCCACAATCGGTAATTTCCGCGTGCCTAAGACGGATATGACGTAAATTTATCCCTTCAGTTCAACTGAGCCATTCAAGCGTTGAATTTCCCCACGTAACTGTCTGTGTGATACATCTTAACGATCGTAATTTTTTTAAAACAAATATGGTGCACTGTGTTGCTTATGGATGTAACCAAAAGAGCGATAATGGGACAAAAGGGTTCTTTCTTTTTCCGAAACACCATGTTTACCGTAAAAAGTGGATTGAAGGTGTTGGGTCCAATAGAGTGAGGGATGGTAAAGTTGTACAGTGTATAACAACTGCAACATCCCGTCAGTGCATAAGACATTTTGAGGACAGTTGCTTTTTACTTCCTCCTTCCGTCATGAAGTCGATTAGTTTTCAAATGAAATTGAATTTGTTAAAGACGGCAGTGCCTACAATTTTCCCAGAGACTGTCGAGTATAAAAAGAAAACCCTTCCGTCACCAGAGAAGTTTGGTCCACCTATCATTATAGCAGGTGTACAAATCTGTTGAATCAATCATATATATATATATATATATATATATATATATATATATATATATATATATATATATATATATATATATATATATATATATATACAATGAACAATGTCACACACTTGTATTGAGATTAGATTAACATCAATTTTTTTTCATAAATAGCATTATCATATGAAATGCAGAGGAACATAACTATAAATCCTACTTCAAATCACCAATCAGTCAAGTAACAATTCTTGTTTCTCTGTATAATCTGGATCGAATTTCAGAAAGGGATCCAGGTGTCCACTCTCGTCCTCCACTTGTCCATGTCTTCTGAAATGTCCTATTGCACTTTTTCCCTATCATAAGATTTATTCCTCTCTTTTATGTCATATTCATTCAACTTTTGCTCTATTACGGAGGCTGAACACCTATTAAACGCCACATTTAGCCTGTCTTATAAGGTGGGAATTTTGCATCATTTTGAAATACGAGATTTTACATTATAGCTGACGCGAATTATTTAAAGTAAGAAAAGGAATGGCAGTTCCCTTAATATAAAAAAGTCAGAGCAAAAAACACGTTTCAAAACACGTACCTTTTCCCTCCCCCCCCCCCCCCCCAATTAAATGGGCCTCTCACTGATAAAGTCTTGACCTCAGCGGATGTTCTGCAGGATAAAAAGCAGAGGCTATTGTAAACACTGTTATAAAAGATTGACATCAAACGATAATGTTAGTTTCACCTTGGAAAATTTGTGTTGCCATCAAAGAAGCCATCTGACTCGGCGCGTTGTATTTAAAAGCTCCACTTACGGTCCCATCATTAATAGCGTGGCATAAGTTTTGTACGTGTTCCTAAATAATCGTACCTCAATGTATTGTTGAAATTAATAATAAGCGGGAATATTTTAAAATCTTACATGCCCATGCTGAGAGATTTTAATTCCCAACAAATGTACATCATTCTCCTAGGATATCTCCACGTGTATTCAATTATTTGTTCAGTCTTGTATGGGAAAAGAATATAAAAACAATTTTATTGTCATGGAAAAGTAGTTGTATGGAAATGATGTGTCAGTAATATGATCATAATAAATTGATCGAATTCTTATAATTATTTCGATGCAAACGTAAATTATGCAGTTTCCCGTTTGTGACTGTTGGCGCGTTTGGCTAGCAAGCCAAACAAAAAATGGAAACAAACAAGCATGAAAACCAATTTTTCTGAATAGTTGATGACATGTTCTTTTGTGTTGTAGTTTGTTGTTGAAGTATCAGAAGCCTATATGACAGTAGATGCAGTTTTCATTCGTATAGTGCATTACAACACAGAAACACAAGCAATATATTTAATGCTGAAGCAACTTGGTTTAAGTTCCTTGTCGAAAGATATACCACGGTGGCTGATCCAGGTTGATCCGATTGGAAGGATTCACACCCGGACCCTTTCCGCTGTGAATGTGGCGCTCTAATCACTGATCCACTATTGCAATCAAGTAGATGCAGTAGCAAATGAAGTACCAGATACAAGATGGAAATGACGAAGCACCAAATGTATCAGAAGCAATTTTTGTAGGCCATTAGTAGAAGTAGTAATATCAGCATCAGGAGTAATGTAGTTGACTGTGGTGATTGCAGTAGAAGAGATAGTAATGGAATTTGTTATTAAAAAAATGGCATACCTGATTTCTTTCTGTTTTAGTTAAACCAATGTCGTAGTATATAAGTTTTGTGTTGTTATATTTTGCCAAAAATGTGTTGTGAAAGTCACGTAACATTGCTTGAGATTCGAGGTAATGGTTTGAAGATGCAGCAGTGACGAAAACCGGAAGCTTCGGGACTGCCATGGATCTATACGGCTGTAAAAGGCCCAAGTCTGCCAGATATGGAACCGATGTTCCGTTGGGATACTGCTGAACAATTTTCTTATTTTCCTCAAAAGTGGGTGCAAATTTACTTTCACTCCAACAAGTCAAGGTGCTGGTGACGTTGTAACTTTGATACGTCCATGCTACGGGCAACTCAGATATGAGTTTTATATCTTTTCTTTCGGAATGCCTCTGAAGTGATGCTTCGAATAGGTTTACTTTTGTTGATCGTACTTCTGAAATTTAAAAAGTAACAAAATACTGACACGAAAATAATGACACAGACGAGGCGGGAGTGAGGTTGACCTACGATGAAATATAACATACTAATTTTTAAGGCGTTGACAGGTAAGTATTCAAATCATACCGTATCGTAATGCAATGCAATACAATACAATACAATACAATACAATACAATACAATACGATACGATACGATACGATACGATACGATACGATACGATACGATACAATACAGTACAACACAACACAACACAATATAATACAATATAATATAATATTATATAATATAATATAATATAATATAATATAATATAATATAATATAATATAATATAATATAATATAATATAATATAATATAATATAATATAATATAATATAATATAATATAATATAATATAATATAATATAATATAATATAATATAATATAATATAATATAATATAATATAATACAGTTATAAGCTATTACAAGGATGAATCTTACACCATAGAGTAAACATTAGAAAACAATTACTTATCTGCGAAATGACGATGTTACTTTAAAGAGGTATATTATCCTCTTATGTTAATATTTTTCTGTCAAACAGTACGTTATTGGATATTTGAGATTACTTAACTATATTCAAAAGATAATGAAAGGACACCCTATATTTTATACATTAACAAAATGTTTACTAAAATGCGTTACTGATCTCTTTGATCTTATTTTGTGTTAATAGAGTGAAGAAATTAGTATGTGTCTTACCAGTTATCAATTTTTGGTCAATTTCCTTTAATGTCAACCCAAGTAAAATTGTGGTATAATTATCCTCCACTAGTCTTTAGTTTTTTTTTTTACCAATATCATGTGTCTTTAGAGACAAAATAGCTCAGACAAAGGAGATGCGACTAGGAACACATAACTGTAAAATTTTTGCAAAATGACGGGGTGACAAAATACACTCGACACTCAGACTTATAACTTGGTGTTTCGTGTGTGTGTATCAAATATATTTACATGGGTTAACAACGTGTAGGTGTGAAAAAAGTAATTGGTCTCTCAACCAAATATTGTATCGAGATTTGCACGATATTTTGACGTAGGACCATGTAAATTTATTATAATACATCCATGAAGAATCGCCCGAGCGCCGTGAACAAATGTATGAATGAATTCATATACAGTCGATTCCGGTTAACTGCACACCCTCGGGCCCGTCACGAGACCGTGCAGTTAACTGGAGTGTGCAGTTAACCGGAGTACGGTACAGTACATTTTTTAAGCATTTGGAAAAATCGGGACCGGCGTGATTACGTGCAGTTATCCGGAGTGTGCAGTTAACCGATGTGCAGTTAAGTGGAGTCGACTGTAGATGTCCCCTGAATGTTTCGCAGAGTATGTGTATCGGGTATATTAAAGACAATCAGTTACTCGATCACTTTAGGCATTATTTTGTCCGGAATACCTTATCGTATACTGCAAGATTATTAATACATCCATCGAGATTTTCCACAGATGGAGCACCATCAATATCGGTGATAAGTTCAATACAATTCTCGTCCAAACATTTCGCGATTTCATTAAAATCTTGAAACATCTTGTAGCATCGCTGATGATCCACAGATGGTGCCACTTAATACAACTTATCCTATTTGAGCAATCGCATCATCAAATTAAGCAACAATTGTGTATTACCAGTCCCAATGGACCTATGATAATTGCTCTGATATAATTTGGTAGCGACGGATCATGTTTGATTCTTGCTTTCGTGTCGCTGAAATATCAACAATATCCATGTTGTAGAAATATAATACATAATATGAATTTATGTTGTGTACGATGCAGAGCCACCACCCTCACTAGTTGATTAACAACAATAATAACAACAACAACAAAAAGCCTGGACTTAATATGCAAGTGTTAAAGGTGTGGTTACATACAAATACAAATTTATCTCTAATAAAACATGTGGAGATATCACTGTTTCACTGTGACAATTACCAGGAACTTAATGAGCTAAATATCCTGATCATACACATCTTACTGGATAAAATGGAACACGAATTGATATCAGACTTAATGACTGAAACCAACCATGACCGTGAGAGTATCCAATAAATGTGATTGATCAATCGTGTCACGTTCATTATGTTGCGTATGCAAATACAGATTTACAACAACGTATTGTATATGTGAAGTTGATACACACGTTAAAGTCGGCAAAAAATAAAAACATACGATAATTGTTTGATAAGGTCTGCGATGAAAGGTAAATTAGTTCTACAGGCCGGTAATTAGCCGGCAGATTATTATTATTATTATTATTATTATTATTATTATTATTATTATTATTATTATTTTATAGCCCAAGAGTATTTCGGTGGGGCAGAGCAGCGATTAGTACACTTGCTGGTTCAGCAGGTTTCGCACCTCCTGTTGCCGCAGACTGGTTAGCAATACAAGCAATATAGTAAATTTATCTACCACCACGTAAAAATATTTCAGGACGCACATTTTGATTTTAGTACCCCGAATGAAGTTCATCAGGCAGATAATTTTTAATCACACGATACTATTAAAACTGGTAGACGTTAATCACACATATACAAATACGCCTTAACTGTCATTGAGGATGCAAGTAGATATAAAGAAGCATAACCAACATCAACAAAGACAGCAACTGAAGTTTCATCCACCTTTCAACAAATGTATCAACGTGGCCACAGTTGCTACAGGTTAATCCTGGCAAATGATATCCTGGTGCAGTAACGTCGATGTGGAAACAACATAACGTCAAACTGAGACGAGGGCACACCTCAGTTCATCGCGATCAGACAATCTTGGGATGATTTAATCAAGCAGTTGCTGAGCGGTTATTTGGATACCAGTATACGCAAAAAATATCCTTGATTAAAGTTTTGAAAGACAAGAGAGCTCGTAAATGGGTTACATGGCAACCAAACTGCGTTAAATAATGAAATTACTCGTGAACCTTCTAAGAAAACCGTCAATGCGATCAACAAACTCACATACTAGTACAGTGAAATGAATATTTTGCAAAGCAACCAATACTAGGTAGTGTGACTGTCAGATATTAATATGAACCAGGTGAACTTGAAGTAGGTACAAATAGAGCGAATGAACTAGTCTGGAGTGTAACAACACATACAATTTTAAGCGTGGTAAGATTTACGGGTAGACATGTAATCTACAAAACCTGGATTCAACTGCTCGTCAACGTGGATTTGGACGTTAACAATTGCAAGTAATTCCTGAACATAAAGAATTTCCACCACTTTTACTTTGGTGAACCGGCTCCTCGACGTCAATTACATTCAAGACAGGTCAGCATCACATTTTCGAGTGTGTGATCAAGACAACTTTTAATTGTATCTACGGTAAGGTCTCATGGATTATCATTTAAATACTGCCACACCATTACTGTGTTACAGCAAGCACAGAGTTTATTCTGTCTCTATTTTAGTATCATGATAAATTCAGGATCGATATCAAAGTTTCGCTTATTTTGTCATATAGCTAATTACGTGCTAAAATATTTTTTAATACTAAATCTTCCCCAATGCCGGTAGTTGCATTACTAGTTATTGCGAAGTATATTATAATCCTCCGCAGCCGAGACATTATCCTGACTCGAGACACTGCCAGATAAACTAAATTTAAAAATTCGATGCTATCCTGAAACAATCGAAATATTTGAATCATAAATAATTAATCCTTACGACGAATGAATCGTTATAGCATAACCTAGCATCCATGGAGATTTATCGATAATTAGCGAGCTCTCAACAACATTCACAGGAACCAAAACAATATCATTTGGTACAAGATTTTGTTTGTCATCAATTCCAGGAATCTCAACTAGAATATTTTGATATCGCGTATCTGCTCGGAGAAAATATAATGGTACATGTCAATCTGAAAATTGTTCTTCATGCAATTGTGTTACGAACTATTTTTCTACTTGCAACTATCCAGTCGCTTGGTCTCTACATATTCCAAAAATCATTCATAGGAATTATTTAACACTAAATTTTGTCTGGTTGTAGTCTAATTCATTTCCTAAACTCCCTTCAGTCTGGATCAAGCGCTTGGTAACCATCATTTAATTCCTCATAATATTTAACCATTCATGCTGAGATGATCCAGCAAAAATGGCGATTGTTCATGATCGACACATATAATGACAGAAGTTTTCCGAGTCAATACCCAATCTAGAGACACTGTGCATATTTCATCCCATATAATGATCTTATACATGTAATATTCATCCATTCCTTCAGGAGTCCATGCATCTCCTTTCCATCTAAGGAAACTGTAATACATTTGAGACTTCACTCCGTCTTCGCTCATTTCTATGGCAGAGTCTATGTGTAGGCTCAAAACAAATATATCACAATTACGAAATAATTAAATCACACGCATTGTTTAGCAGAACAACCACATCCGTTAAGATATACAGTTTTATGTCTGGCCACGGGATTATATACTGATGGTGCTGATCGGCTGATTTAGAATAACTATCTTTTGTGGCTTTTTCCTACATTCGCTCCATGATGCGTCCAAACCAATCTTTAGCAAATCTGCATAGTTTTTATTCACAAAATAAATACCTGGCAACTCTAACCACGGTATCCGGAAATAGTTTTATCATTGATAAAAGTTTATCGAAACATACGGTAGCATCGAAGAGCTTAAATGTATAAACTGCGGTAAGTCACTATCAATGCAGTCCACAATTGTATCTAGTTTAGATCCGTCCGACAAGTATGCATAATTCTGGTTTATAAATGTGACATTCCCTGTTTTATCAGTAGTAATATAAGAAAGTTCGGCATCTTCTATTATTAATCTTGTGCAATGTCGTTAATGATCACATGAACTACCCTGAGTAAATTTACCAATTATTTTTATGCCGAGATCCTTTATAAGTTTATTTTTATATTTTATTTCCATCGGGGTTTCGCTCAAAGATTTTATAGAGAATATAGTAGTTTTGGTAACCAGACATGTTTAATATTGCTTCACTTACAAACAACGTCGCTCAAATTCCTGCATCAAGCATATATCGTAATAACATATATTTGTTTTAATAAAACATGACAATCAAAAACCAAACATAAACAATCGGATGCAGATTTTCTCTGAACGAAAACGAGTCAATACATGCAAATCCAGTAGGATCAAAATATGGGGAATGTCCATTTATTATAACTCTGGTCATCTCGTGTCTTGGATGTCCAAGTCTCTTAAAATATTCGGAAGATTCTCCCATTCCAAGAAAACATTCAGGATTACATGCAACTATATCAACGGAGATTACATCGCAATCGTATTTAGTAATCCAAACTACTCCATGTCAGCATTAGGCGTAGCTTAGCTTCACATCAACAAGACAATCCAATCTTGTCGGTGACCTTGAATGTTTCTCCTAAGCAAATTGAGCAGCAACTGACGGAATAATACAAAAATAACTTAGTAAAAGTTCGACATCATCGGTACATTTTGACGCAAGATTTGTCATATCAATGTGGAGGAACTTAGATCGATACATATCTCCATTAGGTTGTAACAACTGATTATAATCAACATATTCAGAACTTTTAACCATCACTACAGATAAAGATTCCATTTGCTAACCTCATTTAAAGGACACAAATATCACCGTCATCAAATTTAACAGTTCTATCGAAATATTCTTACGTGGATCGTCCATGCGAGCGCGTTATGATCAATGATCTCTATCGAAGCTCCTTTCGATTTATCCTCGGATTTGTACAACATCACGTCGGTTATTGTTTTCAATCTTATCGGAATTTTTTTCGAGCGACGCAAAATCAATGATCTTAGCTCAGTGTTCATTGACACTCTTAGCCCACTCGTTTACTCTCTTACATCGTAATGCTGTTAAACCATTTCCACGTATCGTGTTTGTAAAATGTTCTGTATCTAGCTCAGCAAAACAATTCAGCATCAAAAGTTTCATCAGTATGAGATCATTATCACTAGGTTTATCAAATCAGCGGGTATATCGCATTAAAACACTGAGTACACAGGATATGCTCGTTCGAAATATGGTTTGTTAATACAAGTTAGTTCTCCCTGATTGTGCTCTAAACTCAGCTAAACTCAACATAAAAATACACAGCTGGTGGTGTGGTCAAATATCGAATACTTGCTAGTACAAATACTACAGCATGTTTTCCTCGAGTTTTTATTTGTACATTACGGTGGTCCCTACTGCTGATTTATTTTCGGCCCTAAGCAAGATTATATTCTGTAAAGCGTACTCTAACGAAAGGTCAGTAAGCATTTGCGGTTTGGGGATTCCTGCAAGGCGGTGCGATGCTTTTACAACAAGAAGTCTACACATTAGCGCGACCATCCGAGTTTGAATTTTTAAAAAAGGTGTTATTATGTATGCAACTAATTGCGTTCCAAGTCATGTTGTCAAATCCAGGTTAACACTGCCAGCTCCCATTATTTGTTTTGTATATGACAGATCGGTAATGCTAGACTTATTGTACCATTACAAGTGTGTGTGTTGTTCGTCCGTCGACTCGACGAGGACATTCTCTAGTCATCCGAGGGTTGACTCTGTTCTGTGCGTACGCAGGTGGCTGAAGAGGATAAACCTTGCACGGAATGTTCGTTTGCACATAGGACAGGGGATGAGTGGGACATCGCCCTGAAGATTCATTGCACGTGCTTTTATGGCTTGTCTCTTCCGCTCTGCAGCTGCTGTCTTGCTAGATTCGCACGACTTGGAGCCTTTGTGCATAGAAGAACGCCGAGTGACGCGATAGCTTGCTGTTTTCTCCCAGTAATCAGGGTTTATGTTGAACGCTTTCAATGCAGCTTAAAATAGTCTTCGAAGCGTTTAGTCTGACCTCCTTAGGATCTATGTACTTGCTGTAGTTCGCCATAGAAGAGTCTCTTAGGCAGCCTGTGGTCTGGCATGCGTAACACATGTATCATCCATCGTAGGTGGCACTGATTCAGGATGGTGTGGATACTGGGGAGTACTTCAATATCTGACACCTTGTTCTACCTCTTATGTTGAGGGGTTCCTGATACTTGTGGAGTGGACATGGTTCAGCTTCCTGGCGTGGCGTTCGTACACCGTCAATACACTTCTTTCAGGGCATTGTAGAAGTTCTTATAACATGCTGGTCTGCATAGCATTGGATCTCATCTTCCCACAACGACTTACTATCTGCATGTATTGGTCCAGAGTAGTAAATTTGACAGCCATTACATATCACTAATTGATTTTTCTTTGATTTCAAAAGATTCAACAAGTGTAACAAGTCCTACTTAGTCAACAGGACAAAAATTATATCTGCAAATGGAATACACTCCAGCCCAGTTGACGTATGTTGTGGTGTTCCACAGGGATCTGTTCTTGGACCTGTTTTCTTCATTCTGTATACTCAGCCGCTTTCAAGAGTCATAGATCATCAACCAGTGTCGCACCAATTGTATGCTGATGACACCCAAATATAAAACTCCCAACTGAAGTTGATGCTACCATCCATGGAGTAGAGAAGTGCATTTCGGATGTGAAATCATGGATGACATGTAACAAGCTGCAGATGAGTGATGATAAAACTGAGGCTATTCTGATCACAACACAAAGACTTTCTCATTCACATCCTTTACCTCAGACAATATATATCGGCAACACCAACATTAAATTCTCACAGTCAGTACGGAACCTAGGCGTTACTCTAGACAGTACTCTCACACTGCACCAACATGTCATGAACATATGCAAGGCTGTATATCTTGAAATGAGACGCATCAGTTCCATTCGTAAATATATTTCAGTTGATGCCACTAAAACACATGTGTGTTCATTAGTACTTTCAAGACTGGACTATTGTAACTCAATTCTGTCTGGTTCGTCACACTATTTACTCCAGAAACTTCAAAAAGTTCAAAACATAGCTGCACGGATCATCTTTAGAGTACCTCGATCAGAGCACACCTCACCAATGCTCTGTACCCTACACTGGCTATCAATTCGATACAGAATCAAACACAAAATTTGTTCTCTCTGCTATGTTTCAATGAGAGACTCCAATCCAACATACCTATCCAGCCTCACCCATGTGTATACACCAGCTAGATCCTTATGCTCTTCTTCTGATAATCGTATACTGATTGTTCTTAAGGTGAAAACAAAGTCATATGGACAACGTTCGTTTGCACACCAGGGCCCGGTGACGTGGAATGATTTGACCACTGAAATTAGACACAAAGACACAGTGGTCCCTTTTAAGAGTGCTCTTCATACTCACCTGTTTCGACTGCAGGGACAAACTTAGCGACCTAATCATCTTTTGTATCTTATATGTTTTCAGCATGTTTTCTATTTCATTGTTTTTGTCATTTGTTGTTCTGTAGTGTAGCCATATCATTTTTGATGGTGTAAAGCGCTTAGAGCATCGAAAGATTAGGCGCTATACAAAGTCCTCATTATTATTATTATTATTATTATTATTATTATTATTATTAACACTTGGATTTATTACAGGTATTGAGTTATCGTGATGCAAATAATCGAAGGTTTCCCAACCTCGTGGGTGATCTCACGTTTGTTCTAAACGACCAACATAAGAGTGTTACTCAATGATTTAAAATAATTTTGTCCGGATACCATACTGTAATGTAATGTGCGATTGGTACATTACAGAGTTGGGGTTGAGGATGGAAAATGGGTAGAAGTGGACCGTTCACCTTTAGCCACCAAACTCGGACTGTTCTGGTGTATTACACTCTTATGCGATGCAAATTGTTGCTATACTATGTTCATATATAGGTGCAGTTTATGCACGGAGTAATACAATAATCCAAATGAATACAATCTCACCTTCTTGGAATGGGTATGGCTGCTCTCTTGTCACAGCTAAAGGTGAGTAGTACCCATCCAGATTCCATTTGAACGTGACTGCAATATATATAAGGTAAGAATCAACAACAACAGAAAATCCAATTGATTCAAGTGATATGTAACATAATAAAAAGATATCTGTTTAATAAACATTTTTTTGTACGACGATTATTTTAAAATCATTAAATACATTCTCCGAACGATTTTGTTTCTTTGAATCTGTCAATTAATGGTATGTCGGTCAATACAAAATGACGTTCAGTGTACAGTAAGCCAGGTACATGCAGATGTATCTTTGTGACGTAATTTATCTAAATGCAGTGACATAAAATGTTGCAGAAGGACTAGCCCTTTGACTAGTAAACAAATAACCATGCTTTAAAAGCATTGTTCTCGTAAGATACTCTTTTTACGACATCAAGACGGAGTTGAATAAAGCTTGGGGATCCAATTCTCTGTGATATCCATAGTTTAGTGAATTTTATTGCTTCTAAACTTGGTCATTACACCATAACTACTATTGTAAATTACAATTGTTCAGATGTTGATATTGATACCATTCAATAACTGTATAATAGATTTAAAGCATATTACCAAAAAATGTATTAAGTTTATTTTCTGAATGGACGTAAGATTTGAATAATGTATTAACTGATAGGCAAACACTATACATCTCGTCGACATTTATTCATTTTAATGGTACTCAGTTGAAGATGCTTGACACACGTAGCAGATAAATGTATAGTATAATGAGTATTCATTCCTCGACTGTTTACACTATTTTTTAGACTCAATTGAAGATCAAAAAGGTTTTACGCAAGATGGATTAACAATAGTTAAACACGATTGTCACAGTTGATGAAGCACGGATTTACTTTTCGGAACCCCGCACAAAAGAAAATAATAAAGGTTGGATCGAGGATAATGAACAGAGACCATAAATCGCTCGATACAGTTCGGCTGTTAAAAGAGATTTCATCCCCACTTTCTTCCATATAAAATGCCGGTTTTCCAGGTATCCAGGTATTTATGTTGACATCGTTTATGCCTCCAATACTTTGACCACAATATATATATATATATATATATATATATATATATATATATATATATATATATATATATATATATATATATATATATATATATATATATATATATATATATATTGTGGTCAATAGTTATAGTTATAGTTAAGAGTGCACCAGTTATTTCAGTCAATATTCAGTCAATTTTTGAAAATATTGATGTAAATGATAAAGGGATTTTGTGGAGTATTGATACTAGAAGAATTATATAGTGTGTATCATCCAGTTTTATACATTTCATTTTCATATCTATCGCGTGCAATGACGTCATCTGCGGCTGCATGTGAGCTGTAGAATGCTGAAAATGTTAAATGTGCAGTCGATTGCAATGTAATGATACAAGTTCGTTCCCCAAAATCAATAAGTTTTCTTTCATAGAAAATTTAAATATTTGAAAAGTGTATATTATTTGACACATTCAGATTTTGTTAACATGATATGATTATATTACCGCATTACTGATAAACTTGCTTTGATGCGGTGTTTTATGTTATAGGTATTTATAATTGTCTATCACCCATAATTTACAGCTCAAAAAATAAACAAAACGTATTTAAAACAGCAGCATGAAATATTTATAAAACTGAATTTATAGACAGACGTTTTCAGTTCGATTCACAGAACGGGTAAATACCCTTTCCCCATTCTTTGACTGTTTCTTCTTTCCACTTTGTGAACATAGTATTCATGAACAATTTCATTTTACATATTAATAACAGACCATCTGAATAGTCACCAATTATGTATGTTTTTTGTTTTAAATTATTATAACACTAAGTAAAGATAGTAACATTAAATAGATATAGTTTCTAGATGATTATAAACAATATTAAAATTCACTGCTAAATTACTATTTTAGTCACTAATAACTTCTTATTTCGTTATAATTAAGTGTACATAATATTATAAATATTATCGCTATAATTTAGTCTTCATCGATCAAGTTCAAGATTTATTGATAAAACATATGAGTATGGGGATTATGTAATTTGACGTAGAAAAAGATCACCTACTTTAAACGAAGGTATTTGGTGAGGAAAAAGAAGTAATTATTACGTCAAAACTGAATTGTTTTATACAACAATATGACAGAGAAAGTGCAAGTTGTGATAAATACACGTGCTGGAAAAACATTTTTAGACTGCAAGACAAAATCGAATTGTTAAGATGTAAGCCAATCAATTCACATCGGAATTGCGCTGATTTATGAGATGGGTAGAAGCCTCAGCGTCAGTTGTGAATCCAGATTTCTATATTTTAGTGCCATCAAGATACAACGAGCGAGAAACCCGAAGTCAGACAATGACATTTTAGAGCGGCTGAGTGTATATAAGGATGAGAACATCACCAAGAAAATAGTTGTGGGTCCTGTTGACTAAGTAGGTCTTGAACCATGCTAAGGATGTGTGGTGCATGGCAAACACATGATGGAGACTATAAAGTTATATATCATGGTCTTGGGTGTCAAATTCCGAAGACAAGTCAAAAAGGGGCGAGGACTGTAATTTTTTTACTATCCAGAGCTATGTTTCAGTACTTTGGCGAGGGTGATATGCAGCATATACATTGTTAACCAGAATATTAAAATTCAGATGAGATACGTGCTGGGATGGATCAACGTTTTCCAAGATGTTTTAAATGAATGAGAGGTTAGAAAATAGGCGGTAGTTCTTTGAATCATTAGGTTCAAGCGTATATTTCTTCAACAGAAACGGCAGTATTGGTAACATTGGTTACGTATGAATATAAAGGGGGACCAGGGGAGTAGGTTATATAATATTTTTAGGAACATCGGCCGGGAAAAATAAAAATAACTACAAAAAAGCAGGCACTATAGATTTTAAAATTTTGGATCATAAATTAGTGTATATATATATATATATATATATATATATATATATATATATATATATATATATATATATATATATATATATATATATATATATAACAGTGAATTTAGATATTATTAAAGAATGGGATAAGTTAAAGGGGACATTTAAAAGAAAAGCAGTAAAATACGCAAACCAATGGGCAGGGGAAGACAAATTGATAAGAGGCAATAGAGACTCTCTTAAAAGACATAAATAACTCAGAAGAGAGGAAAAATAATTGAATGGGCAATTAGACAAAATACAATTAGAGGCGAGAAAAGGGAGGGAAATAAGAGCCGGAAAGTTTACATGGATTTACAAAACAGCAGAGGGATTATACAAGAGGAAGGAATTAAGAAGATGGGGATGTCTAGCGGAATTAAGTATACATGGGAATGGAGAAACAAATGACAAAAACGAAATACTAACTCACATTAGAGAATATTACCCACGACTGTACACATCACAGGACATAAATGACGAAATAATTAACGAGTACCGGTATTTACGAGAGACACCGTGTGAGATGATATCACCAGAATATAAAGCCATATGTGAGGATTTCATCTCACAAAATGAAATAACAGTAGCGATTAATAAGTTAGATAAGGGAAAATCACCAAGAAGAGATGAACTCTTAGCGGAGTTTTACAAAAAAAAAATCTGCGGGAAATTGTCGTCGGTGCTTGAATGGTTCTACAATAATATACTTTTAGGAAACAAAAATATGACAAATAATATGAGGGAGGGAACAATTACTTTAATTTACAAAGGGGAGGGAGACAGGAAAGAAATAGAAAAATTGGAGGCCCATCTCCCTCCTAAACACAGACTATAACATTTTAAGCAAAATACTAGCCGAAAGAATAAAACAAGGATTGTGAAACATCATAAACATAAATCAAACATGATGAGTAAAGGGAAGGGACATTCAAAACAACATAATCACCATCAAGACAATAATAGAATACATAAACATACTATTGTACTCTTTGATCAGGAAAAAGCTTTTGACAGATTAGAACGGAACCATGTATTGAAAGTACCAGACAAATTTGGATATGGTAAAAACTTCCTATATTGGACTAAAATCCTGTACAGAGACATAACTTCATGTGTACAGGTGAACGGAGCCATAACTGAAAAAAAATGATATTAATAGATGCAAGGATGCCCACTGTCGATGCTATTATACGTAATATCACTTGAAATTCTAAGTGTTAAGATAAAACTGAACAAAAATATCAAAGGTATAAAAGTTCCAAATATTAAAGAAGAGGTAAAAATTATACAACATGCAGACGATTGCACAAACTTCGTTCAAGACCAAAATTCCTATAAACAACTAATAAAAGAATTTGAAAAATTTGGAGTGACATCGGGGTCAAAAGTAAATACGGAAAATACGGAAATAATAATAATAGGAGACTGAAGGGGAAAACAGCATGGATTACCCACCGCCCTAATCAAAAACAAAGTAAAAGCATAAGGAGTTTACTTTGGAAAAAAAGAAGAAAGAGAGAACTTGAATACAATAAGGAAAAAGATAATGATAATATAGAAACCTGGACACTAACGCCAATATGATTATTGGAACTGGCACAAGTAGCCAAAAACTACATGTACTCAAACCTTAACTACGTAATAAAATCAATAGATATAAACAAAATGAGCAACTAAAACATACAGATAACAACAATTATCAAATACATATGGGATTTGAAAACACATTATGTAAACAAAGACACACTATACAACGGAGAAAAAAGGGGAGGCCTTGCACTCTCAAACCCAAACATCATAAAAAACGCAAACATAATAAGCAGATTAAAAAACACAGGCAATACAAATAATTCCATGGCAAGAAATATATATATATATATATATATATATATATATATATATATATATATATATATATATATATATATATATATATATATATATATATATATATATATATTGGTTTGGACTTTTTATTAAACAAAGAAAAGATATATACAATAATAAGAAGCTCACAAAAATACTAGCAGCACCCAGAAAATAAAACACATAAAAGAAATCTTAAATAAATACTGAGACACTAGCGATCTTTGCGAAACAGATGAAAGATCGACGTACACATGGCTTAGGTAACAAACAATAGATAAAATTAGAAATTAGGTAGAAGAAACACATATAAATGTAAATTGGGATAGGGCATGGGGGCACTGGGTTAAATTAGGATCACTAATAATACAGAGCCTCTACTTCAAATACATGCATGATGCGTGGTTGACAGAAGAGGTCGCAGTGAGACAGCATATGGTCAGAGTATCGCCAAAATGTCCACTTTGCAACAACAACAAAAAAAAAACATTCACGAAAAAACACGTAATGGCGGAATGTGATATAAGTAGACCAAAAAGATTACCAATAATACAGAAAATTAGGGAAACACAGACACACAAACAAGCATACTCTACCTAGACGCCAATTACAACAATAACATGCTATATAAAGTAACAGATTATGTTGTAGATAACATGATGGCATGCGGACAAATCATAGTCATTGGGAAACACAACTAAAATAGGAAACTTTAAAGGGCGGACAGGGATCCTCAAGTGGGAAGTACAGGATTAGGACGTCATAGGGTTAAATCACAGAGCGCTACGCGAAGTGGACATGCCTATAAAAGGGTCGGAAAATACCTACCTAGAGGGGCACAAAACAAACTAGACAAACATACAGAAAGTAGGAATTATAGTACGGTTTAGTTATAAGGTGTTTCCCAATACGCATGCCCCAACCTAAGAAGGGTTAGGATTAGGATTAAGATAGGAAAGTTTTATTTTCCATACCATGATAACTTTGAACAAATGTCGCTCGGTGTAGCTCCCATAATGCACAGAGCGCCCTGCTTAAAGGGCAAATACACAATTTAGACAAATTTTGGAAGGAACAATAAGTGATAAATAAATAGAGACAACCCAATTTCAGGCGGGAGAAGTACAATTTAGAAATTAAAACAATGTACAGACCCCGACTAGAATACAGTCGCACGCAAGAGAAATAATTATTTATAAGGCAAAGAGCGACATTGAAAAAATACAGTCACTAAACCATTAAGAGATATATATCTGTCAAATAAAATTAAAATATAGTACACCGGACTTTGCTCGAATTTTAAAATTCAAAATAAATTTAAAGGATGAAATAATAAAGAAATAAAGAAAAAATGATGATTTGCTAATGGTCCTTATCACTGAATAAGACAACTGGGAAAAATTGATACAAAACGGCCATCCTTACATAAAAAATGTATAATTACTGCTGCGATTGAGAATATCAGTTTTCGTGCATTTTATTGGCAAGACGATGAGTGAACGGGCATTGGTTTATTTTACAGTAAATGGTCTTTTGAATGGATGGAAAAAATAACAATGCCGTACGTCAGATTATTACACAATGTGTTTGTTACAATGTGCATTGCTCTCCACGTGAGACATCACAAATTAGAACTCAACATTTTGTCATTAATTACAAATAACAGGGCATTTATTCCTTACGTTCCTCTATATCCAGCGATTGATATAATCATAAAAGAGTGTTAGATGTGAATTTGTTGAGATATTGGTGCCATATTTATGCATTTATTTCCCAGAGTTTATTTTTTATATTAATTCTCTCTCTCTCTCTCTCTCTCTCTCTCTCTCTCTCTCTCTCTCTCTCTCTCGCAGCAAACGGTTTTTACTAATCATCGCATGGAAACAGTAGGTTACATACACGCACGCATTCATAATTAATTGCTCATTCAAGTCATCCATCTTTAAACATTGTAGTTATGTCATTGTCAAAGGTGTTATGTTGTGAATCCAGAAATCCCATCGTATTACAATGGCATCATTAAAAAAATAGCTATTAGAATGCTAATATCTGCCAACTCTTAGCAAACGGCTTGTACTACCTACTCATCGAATGGAAACAGTAGGATCAGAAACAGTAATGAGTCAGATACTGGTTTTGTAAGCAACCAGTTGAAATATGAGTATTTAGAAACAATTGGTATTATGATAACTATTAAAATCCTTGAATATATGAAACTAGATAAAAGACTGAAAGAAATATCATGCGCAAAGGAAGAAACTTAAATCATGGGAGGAAAACTAAAAGAAAACATGCTTTGATAATAAGCAGAAAAAAGAAAGGTGGAAGCACTTTGCCTTTTGGCCTACACCAAGTGGAGATCTTAAAATAACCAAATGGGAAATTATTAAATACATATAGCCTTTTGCCGTGTAGAGATTTTGAGTTCTGATCAATTGTGTACTAAAGACAACGTTCTCCCTTTAAAACATATTGTATGAATGTCATTGCATTGCAAGCAGAGTAATTTTCATAACACCGCAAAATACTCCCTTTCTTTAATATATACTTCTATGAAAAATACGGAATGAATTATTTAATTTCGCTGTTTCTTCGCAAGCTTCATGATGTGAAATTATTTATCAAAATAGCTCATCAAATGCAAACATTGAATAATAATACCAATACATATTACATTTTAAATTTGTTCAATGCTGATTATGTACTTTCATAGCTTGTATGTTTAAGATTATTGATTATTATTGTTTATAACTCCGAAGAGGTTTGCCATAGTTCAAGAAAGTGAATTCACACGGCTGTGGAAAATAGTTTACATAAAGAATAAGGGGAACAAATACTATTTAAACTGGCTATGCAACAAAAAACGCTTTTTTATAAGTTCGGTCAATGTTTCTCCCAGCATCCCAACTTTCAGAATGTGCCAAAACGCGATCAAAAAAGGCAAAATTAATACAAATGACCAGCGATTTTTAAGTGTCGAATAATTCTTTTAGACAAGATAAGAAAAAGGCATTTTTTGATTCTTTGTACTCAAATTGTGTTTCCTCTATGACGAGGTACATCATGGTTGAGTTAAGGTGGAGTGCAGATAAGAATACGTTTCAAACTTGTATATGTGGTAGATGGTTTTACAAATGTGTCTTGTGTCAAAAACTATGTTTTCAATGATATGGAAATTTGTTAGATCTTTTGAGGATGCAGAAATATGGCTCAATGTGCAGGTGTTTTACAATTATACGTCCAATCATGTTACTCGCACCACAACCCAAACAAGCGTGGTTTAAATGGAATCCTACAGGAGGAAATCAATGCAACTTTCTTTTGGAGACAAATGTCGGCAAATGTCGGTTTCTCAGCTTATAGAACTTTATCCAACTGCAGCATTCCTCCATGTCAATTAATGACCAGCATCTATGCTGAATATCCAATTTGGATCGTTCCAGTGGAAACGTTCTAAATAATCACATGCAAATTCATATATACGGCGCTACAGTTACTTGATGAGTCGAAGCCAAACAGAAATGGGGAACAACAATGTTTTCTTCTTTTCTTCTCTTTCTTTCCGCTGTAACCAAACGCTATGTGATGAACAGAATAAAATTTGATGTGGGTACAATACACGCGTGTGTAGAGCTATTTTCTTTCCTTTGAAAAATAAAAGATTGCACCCAGCCTAAAAAAACATGTCAGGTTTGCCTTCTAGCATCAACAAATATTCCAAATCTCTTGGGCAGATTTTTTATATCGAACGCGACAGAACTAGCTATGTTCATTTGCACTAATAGACAAACAAGTTATTATCATACGTCGATATCTTTTCAGCAGCTATAGTATTCTTAACTTAGTACCATGACATAATTACCCCTCTCTAATAATATTATTACATCGCTGTGGATATATATTTTATAGCGACCTATCAGTCCATCTTTTTAGTTGCAGATAATTGCAAACTTAATTACACGTGAATTAGTGGACTTCAATCCTAGTCTTAACTGCGTTACTTTGATAATTAGAGATATTTTGATGAAAGTTTCCAGAAATGGAAAATCAGATTTTAGAAAACATTTTTTTATACAAAGCATGAAACTTCTATGATAGAAATCAACTAAAACAGAAAATTTACTCATCACAATTTCTCTGAAGAAACGAATGAATCTTTACACTACTATTGCATACAAAATTAATGAATTCTAACTCGCTCATGTAACGAAATATTGCAAAACATTCTTTCAATACATAACATATAGCATGCACAAACGCAAGATAAATTGAAGACTTTAGAAATGAATATATTTAGTTATAACTACAAACATGCATCAATGAATACACACTGTAATCAATTGATACTAACCGTTTGCTTTATTTGAGCCCACGCTTGCTGTGTCATCAGATAATTCGAGTACGGAATAATTTTGCGAGGGAGATTATTTTAAAACCTAGAATTACCTCTGATAACGCCACTACCCGCCAAATTTTATGCTAGCCAATCAGTACCCGCCAAAGTTTTTATTACTATCATCGCAGTCACAAATGCTTCACAGTATGCCTTTATTAATAACAACTCTGGGGAATAAAAACTTTTTGGCACATTTTTTTAATGGTCTTATATTTTTCAAAATGTTCCTTGGTTCAGAACAACTCTTGCCATTTTACCACTATGACCTGGCCTTAACATTGCACTCTCGTCTTTTCCTAACTGTTAATTATGCGCGACCTAATTAAAATTTAATTCATGCATTAGTAGATCAAATTATATCCCTCGCAGTCAAAAATTTCTTGTGAAACTAATGGGTACATGTCGAACTGACCAAGAAGGAATGTGCTGTTAAATTATCTACAGAACTATTATACAAAATCTTGCATCATTAAAGTATGTATGTATGTATGTATGTATGTATGTATGTATGTATGTATGTATGTATGTATGTATGTATGTATGCCAAGTAAAGGAAGATTTCATGGTGGCTCTATTGATACTCATAATCCTAAAATACATGCTTTTAAACAAGCTCAGGCCAGCATTTGGTAGATTGCTTCACATTTTTCTTGGCTTGATATAGCCAATAATGTGTTGTAAAGTACTGACAAACACCAACGAAAACACGAAACTGAATCAGCCACTAATATTTGGGTTGATACGATACAATATACTGTAATTTGTTGTACATATGCAATAGCATTTTACGGCTTAAAACACAGTAGTGACTACAGTCCCGGATTACCCATTAGGCAGAGTAGGCAACTGCCTATGGGCCCCGCGACTTTTATGGGCCCCCATGAGACCGTGACCGTGGGTCTGGGGCCCCAAAAGTTTGACTGCCTATGGGCCTCCACGGTGCTTAGTCCGGCGCTGAGTGACTAAATGTTAAATTTTATAAATGGTAATTGTCAGGTTTCGCACTACCTGGAAATACCAGTCCAGCTGGGTATTATGATAAAACTAATGTTGTTGCTGAATTGGTCCCTCCAGCAGTAATATAATACGGTATTGGTGTTACACTTTTACATCCAGCAATTCAATAATTCAATCCAATATATATGTGTGTGTTTCAAAACACAAGCCTGAATGAAAACGTTGTATAAAACTAAGCTACTTAGACAAATTAATATCTCGCTAAAAGATACACCCCAGGATATACAAGTAGACCCAAACACTGATTAAAAGAACACAAATAAAAGGATACAAACTGATAAAATGGGTCATTTCTCCCTCCTATTGCAAACTAAGTGCAAGGAAATTAAAGTAAGAAAAACATTTCATCGACATAAACCTCGAAATAAAATTTGCAGTGGCTTAGAACGTTTATGGCGGCCTTTAACCGCCATTTTTAGTCCTCTTTGACGGTAGAGCACCCCACCTACCAAAAATACAACCGATTTGGCACAGATCAGTTAAAATTAAATTTTGAGATACTGCATACTACACATTTAATGTGATTTAATACTTACTAAAAGCGAAGATAAATCCCACTAAGACAGTAATGGAAAAGACAAGTTTTGCGTTGCGTGGATTCATTTCTCGCTGTGATGGCATGCAAATATGTAGGGCACTACTAGAACAATTAGTAGTGAAAATTGATAAAAGTAAATAGAATGTAACCATTGACTACTTACAAAACGCCTTTCCGCGACACTGCGTTTCAAGTGAGGTCCACACTAAGGGTTGTTACAATACACAAATTATACATGAAGTCACACTTTAGATCACGTAAGCATCTATATAGTTTAGTCTGAATCCAAATTGTGTCGTATACTAGTGAGCAGTATGATTAAATATAAATAATATCACAATTTTCTGTAATTTTTCTGAAATTTTCGCTCGTTATGAACTGTACGCATGTCAGCACGTTATATTAAGTCTTAGTCTGGCTGCTTTGGGGTTCTCCATAGGATATCTCATTGTATCTCAGTAGACCAGTCCGACCATGATTTTCCTGCGTATAGAGATTTGTCTCCTTTAAAATCCCCATTTTATAGCGATTTTCAAAGTTTTTGTACCACTACGTTCACAGGTTGCACAATATCCAAAAGTTATATTACTCTATAAAAGTAGTCCGAGTTTCCTCTGACCCTTGCCACCCCATTTTTGATATTTGTTTTTTTATGTTGGGGTGTAGGGTCAGAGCGCATTCCCTGTCGAAAAGCTGAAATTCGCCGACACCAGCATTGGGTACTCGCCTACTAACAGGCCTAGAAAACTTTAATGACCTTATATTGAGCCATACGTACATTAACTCGATAGGGAAATAATTTATCTTCTCAGAAATTACAAGTATAACACTGATTGTGTCTTTAATGTGTTGTCGGACGAGACGAAATTACAGTGTTGATAAATTTTGACCGAGTTCGCACTAGTTGCATTGGTAGTCACATGACTAGCCAAATCTCGCGGCCGATACTCATACTACGTCATAGGTCAAATAGTCACGTGATAACATCAAAACTGCGTTGTCGTGTAGCTTCAGCGTGATCAATCTGCCTCTTTCCAGGACGATGTGACAAAGACACGTTTCCGGTTTGTGTCATCTCAATTAATATGTTGAAAACCATGTGTTCTTTCATGTTATTATAGACATTGCGTGACTTTCATTCACTATTTTCGATTTGTTTTGGTCTTCTTGTCTCAGTACTGGAATAGAAGTTTTGGTGCATAAATCTATAATGAAACATGGCAGGCAAAGACACGGAATCTCTTGCCAATAGGGAACATCGCCGTGACGTCACGGGCATGATCACGTGGGGGGTTCCCTAGTCTGGTTGGCAGAAAGAATGTAGGCTTACTCCACTGTATACGCTTGTTACCATTGTTAACAATGGTCGTGTCTTGCTGTGTCGTTAATTGTGCTAGACGTTTTAAACCAAAGGACATACCATTTTATCGCCTACCAAAGGATCCATCTAAAAGGCAGAAATGGTTGGTTGCGATTAACCGAAAAAGCTGGATTCCAACGGAGTACGATCGCGTGTGCGGGAACCACTTTATTTCAGGTACAGTAAACATCGAAGTTACTTATATAAATATACTGCTGTTTAACAGTGACATTTATTGCAATAACCATTGATTCTCGTCACTATTTTTTCTGAAGCTATCACGATAAATCTTTAAACGTGCAATTATAGCTCTTTAAAATCAATACACCCACCCCACGTTTATTTTTTCATCCCAAGATTAAACCCCAAGTTTTGTCATTGATAAAACAACATTAAAGAATTATGTCTCCAGCTGTTTATGTTGGTAATCTTTTATAAACCAAGTTAATATAATATTAAACGATAACACTTGGAAATAATTTTAGGCAAGACGAGTGACAGTCTTAATGACCCAGATTATGTACCTAATGTCAACATGGGATATACAGTAAGCACTGCCGATTCATTGTCATCCAAGAAAGATTTGAGCGAACCCAGAATCGGTCAGCTACAAAACAAGGTCAAGTGGAATTGGAGGCACATAAAAAAGTTGATATGCCTGCTGAAAAAGCACTTCTTGACTTAAGTAATAGGAGCAACGAGAAATTAATTCTACCCAGTGAGAACCTGTTACCAAGCTGTGGCAATCATGCTGGTAATATTTCAGAATAACATAACAAAAACAACTTATTGTAATATAAGGAAATACACATTTAGCTTTTAGAAATTTAGAGTAATACTCTTGTTGTATTGATTATAGTTTGAACAGTAAATAAAAAAGTAATGGTAATATTTTTATAAATGACCATTGCTTGATTATATTTAGATGAGCATTTGTTTCTGTTAATATTGTATGCCTCAATTACTTTATAATATGCAACCTTCTTTTGCATCCATTAACTGCCATTTTTCTTGTTTTACAGGTGAACTTCACGACACATGCCTGCGAATGATTGCCGATCTTCGGATTAAAAATGAAAAAACCATGGATGAGCTTGCAAGACTGCAAGAGGAAAATCTTTCCCTGCAACAGCAGCTTAATGCTGTCAAGTTTACGAACTCTTTCCTTGAGCACGAGGATAAAGATGCCAGGACAAGATTCTTTACTGGACTGCCCCACCACTCTTCCTTTGTTTGGATGGTAAACTACTTGTCAGAGATTCTTCCTATGTGTAAAACTTTGTCCCCTGGTTCAGTTCTTCTTCTGATTTTGATGAAGTTGAGACTCAATATTCAACACCAGGATCTTGCATACAGATTCAGTGTGTCACAAACAGTTGTGTCCGATATTCTCAATCAGGGGCTGCCACAGCTTGCCAGGACATTATGTTTTCTGGTGCAATGGCCAAATAGAGAGACAGTGAACAGGAATCTGCCTGATGTATTCAGAGAAACATACAAAAAGTGTCGCGTTATCATTGACTGCTGCAAAATTTTCATAGAGAGGCCAGGGAACTTGACAGCACGTGCAACTTCATGGTCAAATTACAAGCACAACAACACAATAAAGTTTCTCATTGCCATTTCTCCAACAGGTTCTGTTAGCTTTATTTCAAAAGCCTTTGGTGGTAGGACCTCTGACAAAGTGATAACTCTGCGGTCTGGATTCTTGGATCTACTTGAGTATGATGATCAGGTTCTGGCTGATAGAGGTTTTTTAATAGCAGAAGAAGTTGCATCACGAAATGCTCACTTGATCATGCCTGCATTTACAAAGGGAAAGAGCCAACTAAGTGCTAGGGAGGTTGAAAAAAAGTAGAAGGATTGCACGGGTGCGCATTCATGTTGAACGTGCTATTGAGATTATAAAAAAACTTTAAAATATTAAGATCTACAATGAACTTGAGGATGGTACCTCATTCAAATAATATCATGACCATCTGTGCAGCATTAAGTAATCTACACCCGAAACTGGTTAATTAAGTGTCCAGCATTTTAAAGCCATGATTTCATGAATAATGGAGACCTAATAATGTTTTGTATCTTTTATTTTTCAGCATGTTTTTGTTTTCCAATTTCATTGTTTTTGTCATTTGTTTTTCTGTAGTGTAGTCATATCATTATAGATGGTGTAAAGTGCTTAGAGCTTTGAAAGTTTAGGTGCTATACAAAGTCCTCATTATTATTATATTATTAATATAAACATAAACAAAGAAGATATTTTGTATTTCAAGAGCATATTTATTTCAAAATAAGAGCTTCCAATACTCTGGTACAGTTCTAAGTAACAAGCTTCCAATACATGTAAAATATGCTGAAAATATTTGGGTATTTAAGAAGAGAAATCATGAATATGTATGTGCTTCTAATAGATTATGAATTTACTATATTTTTTGTAATTTTTTTATGATTTAACGTTATTTTTCAGCACAATATAGGCTATACATGGTGGCCAGTATTAATGGTCTGTAACGGACAATGCTTTAGACCACTCGGGGCCCCTCAATTTAGTATCTTATTACAAAACATGTTAAAATAAACAGTAATTATTGCTAGCTTCATGTAATGTGCATTGTTATACTTAAGCGGTCATCAAGGAGAACAGTCCCTGACTAATAAGTGAACCTCTATAAATAAACCATTATTAACGCTATATCCATGTGTTACCACTTTTCATTTTCTCTTCTCTTTGCCATGTGTAGCATTCACTATCTGACAATGTTAAAAACTAATTGTCTTTACAGCGGGGACAGTACCATTTTCCCCTTGGTTTTCAGCACACATTTACACATGCATAATGGAACCACTGGAATGAGCATTCATCATTGTCACATTGTATCATTTTTCCATATTCTTGCTGATCACATATGCAATATGTGGTCACATTATCATTCTCAGCAGCATCAATGCAAGTGCAATGTGCACACTGGACTGTAGCTTCCTTTTTTCTTAGACACACCCAAGGGTCGTGCGGCTTTTCTTTCATTCTCTGCGACGGTGTCACTTTAGCAGAAAGGAAGCAGACAGGGATGTCCTCTTCAATACAATGATAATACACTTCCTTCACATGTCCACTGACAACATAACTGAAAGAAGAAGAAAAACAAATGCCAGCACTGGTTGTTCAGAAATGCAAAAAATTATGTTCGTGTAGTAAAACATGGATAATTGCAATTTAATGCACAATTCTGCCGCGCATCATATAACTTAAATTTAATTAAAATCTACTTTTAAATGGGCAATTTGCTCACTAATGTTAGATATGTGGGAACGTTAATATGCTCATATAAAAATGAGCTGATGCAAACACTACTGTGTTATTTCGAACCACACACCATCCCCCCCCCCTCAAACATACAGCAAATTTGTTTACACGTCTGGTTTCCTTTAATGTATTTCCCCAAAAGAAATATACATTAGGTTCTTATGGTGATAAAAAAATATATTGTTTTATACGCTTACCTGTACGCATCAAGAGATTTAAAAGACTTCATCGTCTCGGCGGAGTAAATAGATGGTGTATCAACCAGGTAGCAGTAAATATCCCCAAATGTCAAGTCTGGCCAAATGCTGGGGTCTGACATCCATCCGCACTTAAGATTATATGGATCTGGCAGACCCTTATAATCTTTAATACTATTTAATTTTTGCATATAACGAGCACGCGCTTCGTTTGGTAAGCCATTTGCATAAGCTGATAGGCCGTCTACCTTCGCAGCCATAGTGGTTCTGCCAACCAGAGCTATGCGGAAGCTGAGTTGTGAAGTCATACAAGGAATCCCCGATATTCCCTATGAGATACTTCTTGAAAATGGATATTATACATTCAGTTATTGATGGAAGTGACACATTTGCCGTGCTTCCCACGGGGTATGGGAAAAGTGTATGCTACATTCTCCCACCAATGATGTTAGGCAAGGTAAAGAGAGAGAGAGAGAGAGAGTTAACTAACATTAGTGTGATTTAACACTGAATAAATACAGCTGAGTTATGTTAAGTTCATAAACTATAATTTTTTTGCTTTGAAAATACATGAAAAGATTATCTTTATGTAATAGCAGGTATAAATATAAAATTGTTCAATATCAAAGTAATGTAAAGACCCAGTTGAATCACCACATTATAGTTTAGCATAGTGATATAGGTTTAATATGAATAGGTCACATGTTAATGACAATAAGATAATTTTTGACTGACAAATTACATTTTCTTAAATACAGAGTTTAGCAAAATAGGCAACACATAAGTTTGGTCATATCACCTTTGAAATCACTGATAACTGATAAGGTGAAAACATTGAAGGACCATAACATTAAAACATGGAATCCATGAAGGAATTTTGAAAGAAGACATAGATGGTAGCTTTTTACTATCAGCTTGAAACGTTTTAGTTGATTTACACAAATATTTAAACATAATGATCACCATGATACATAGGGCATGACTTTGATACTTTCTCACTAATTTTGCACTTTAATGTTACAAACTTAGTCTAGCCACAATTTATTCTTTGCAGCCATAAAAAGGGGATGTGCAACAGTTTTAATAGCATCCCCAGAAGCTATCATTACCAACCACTGGAAAGGTGTACTGAACAATGCATACAGAGAAAAGTTGTGTATGGTTGCATATGATGAAGCCCACTGCATATTTGAATGGTATGAAGTTTTTAATGACTTTTTTAAAACATATATTATTTTATAACATATAATATTTTACTCTAGCAAGATAGAAGTTTAACTTTGAAATAAATCAAACATCAAGGAATAAAAATAGGCATGTACATACTGACTAGAAAAATGTATTCAATGGCCTTAATATATATTTATGTTTAATTTAAATCATGAAATTGGATCAATAATATCTAATAATATAAATTTAAATATAAAGTTTAAAAAACTTCTTTTAGAATAATCTGGTTGTCATTTGTTTCAGGGGGCTGGACTTCAGGGAAGAGTACCTAAAGATTGAAGTACTCCAAAGTATTACTGAATGTCCCGTACTAATAATAATAATAATAATAATAATAATAATAATAATAATAATAATAATGAGGACTTTGTATAGCGCCTAATCTTTAAAAGCTCTAAGCGCTTTACACCATCAATAATGATATGACAACACTACAGAACAACAAATGACAAAAACAATGAAAATGGAAAACATAAAAAACATGCTGAAAATATATAAGATACAAAACATGATTAGGTCGCTAAGTTTGTCCCTGAAGTCGAAACAGGTGAGTCTTGAGAGCACTCTTAAAAGGGACCACTGTCTTTGTGTCTAATTTCAATGGGCAATTCGTTCCATGTAGCCGGGCCCTGGTATGCAAACGAACGTTGTCCATATGACTTTGTTTTCACCTTGGGAACAATGAGTATACGATTATCAGGAGAAGAGCGTAAGGATCTAGCTGGTGTATACACATGGGTGAGGCTGGATAGGTATGTTGGCCTGGAGTCTGTCATTGCAATATAGCACAGAGAACAAATTTTGTGTTTGATTCTGTATCGAATTGATAACCAGTGTAGGGTACAGAGCAATGGTGAGATGTGTTCTGATCGAGGTACTCTAAAGATGATCCGTGCAGCTGTGTTTTGAACTTTTTGAAGTTTCTGGAGTAAATATTGTGATGAACCAGACAGAATTGAGTTACAATAGTCCAGTCTTGAAAGTACTAATGAACACACAAGTGTTTTTGTGGCATCAACAGAAAGATATTTACGAATGGAACTGATGTGTCTCAATTCAAGATATGCAGCCCTGCAGATGTTCATGACATGTTGGTGCAATGTGAGAGTACTGTCAAAAGTAACACCTAGATTCCATACTGACTGTGAGAATTTAATGTTGGTGTTGCTGATATTTATTGTCTGAGGTAAAGGATGTGAATGAGAAAGTCTTTGTGTTGTGATCAGAATAGCCTCAGTTTTATCAGCATTCATCTACAGCTTGTTACATGTCATCCATGATTTCACATCCGAAATGCACTTCTCTACTCCATGGATGGTAGCATCAGCTTCAGTTGGGTGGCTAGACTTGACTTGCTAACACTGACTGCAACTGCAACAACTGAAATAAAGAATGATATTGCACAAACCCTATGGCTGAGAAGTGACAAATTAAATGTTATTTCTGTATTGCCAAACAGGTATGCAATTTATAAATATTGCTACAAATATAATTATTTCAGTATATACTATTAGGCAATCATCACTAAAGAAACTGTGTACATATCCTTGATATTTTAACATAATACATAAGTGGATAAAATGAAGTAGTACATATACCATCAATCTGTGTTTATTATTTGTACTATTTATTTTGTCAAATCAGGCTCTTATGACATTGCTAGAACAGAGGCATTAAACCGGATAATAATTCTCCACAAGTTAACATTGGTGAGACTGAATTATTACATTTGGATAAGACCGGAATGGGCTAGGCAAAGAATCTACCTGTTCAAAATAGTACACCTATACATTTGTAAGATGCTGTATGTCATAATGGGGGGGGCATGTAATTTTTCATTCATTATATGAAAGTCATCTTTCAGAAATTAGATAAATGTACATGACTGTATATAAAATTGCATAAATTTGATACTTTTGCAGACCAAATGTTTAACTTTGTGCCACCAAAAGCTCTGAAAAATATAAAGAGGAACTTGAATGGGTAAACAATGGATTATTCAGAATGGATGTATGATGAAACTCTATAAGCATGTGTTAACAATTATATATATGGTTTCATTCCACACTTAATGATAAAGCTTATGATGGGGAAAGGCAATATTGAATCGTTTGATAGAAATGGTTCATGCCCACACATATAAAGGAGCGTATTATGAATATTTTCCATAGAAGTGACAGCACCATCAGAATTCTGATTACTACTGTAGCAGTAGGTATGGGAATAGATATTCCAGATGTGTCCTTTGTAGTAATATGGGTTTGCCCCCAACATTATTCCAGTTGTGACAGGAAGTTGGACGAGATGTCTGACTTTGTCATACATTGTGTTATGCATTCCCCAGAAGTATTGCCATCCCTTGTTAAGTTGTCCAATATATCAAATATGTTATTCAGTGTCAATTTCAATTTTTTATAAGTGATTTAAAATCTGTTGCAATGATATTTTGCACGTGAATTATTGGGATATCTGGCATCATTTTTTTCCCCATTAAACTTGATCATTATGAGTGGATATTAATCACTCATGTCCATCTCACATACATTGTAATATCTCAAATAACTATTATTGATAACTTTCCCCACAACATAGAATTTGCATACTGTGACAGAAACCTGGAGGTATTTGATTTTTAAACCTTTGACTTTATGTACAACATTTTTCAGATTTTCTTTTCTTCTTACTATAAATTTAATGATGATTTTAATGATGACAAATATTATCATTATTATTATCTTAAAATATTATCATTATTATTATCTTAAAAACTAAATTCATATGTGCATGTCAGTGACTTGATTATTCATCTGAATATACCTTCTACACTAGTCAACTCATCACTTTCTTGGACTGAACTAAATTCCTCTTCTTCTTCCCCATTCTCCTCTTCATCCTCCTCCTCTGCCTGCTCTTCCTCCTCCATCAAATCCTCCTCTTCTTCATCATCCCAAACAGACTAACTTGGGCAGCTCATTCAAAGTGTCATCTGCATTTTCTAAGAAAGGAAACAATATGTATAATTTTACTGTCATAATGCTTGTACTGTTTAATAAAACTTAACAGTTGTGTGTACCTCTAATAAAATTGTTATGCCTTAAGCAGCAGAGGGGGCGAGTCCGACAACTTTTTGAGGCGTCAATTTGGCAAACCGAGGCTTTCTCAGAATGCTTTATAGAGGCAAATTTGGTATTTAAAAAAAAGGGACGCCATCATCATTGTCGCACCCCCCTCTGCTGCTATGGGCTAAAAATCATTTTTACGATGAAAATCGTTACGATTTCACAGACAGACTAATTTGTAGAACTTCATCTTGTAAATCAATCAGATTATTGGACTGGTCAGTGAGTTTAAAATTAATTCTCGTTAACGAATCATTATGACATCACACATAGACTGGATTAATTGGAGACTCAATTATTAAAAGCCCTGGAGGAGCTGTTGGTGCAAATGAATATAAAATATATCCCTGCTGGGCTTGATTTGATCACTCGAGATTTATTTGATAGCTGCCTTCGATGGCATCACATACTAAATTCAATGCAAACACCGAAGATATATTTATGTTGAGCGGAGCAATATGTCTACCACCGCAGTCTGGGTCATTATATTTGAGGATTGTTGTTGTTTGTGATTGTGGCAATTTCTTCCATGCATCATGAATTTTTTTTAAAACCAGCATCAATGGCATCACTTAGAGATTTTTTTCATCTCTGGGATGTTATATCCTGGTAATTTAAAATTGCGGATATCCTCATCGCCTGTTATATTATATGTTGCCATAAACTTTGTTTTTGTTCTAGGACATATGTGTCAAACTCAAGGCCCGCAGGTCACATCAGGCAAGGTGTACAATTATATCAGGCCCGAGAGGTCTTGACCGGCGTACAATTATATCCGGCCCAAGAGAGAATTTTAGGCAATAATATTTTTTTTTATGGCCCTGCGATATAAAGTGCAAATCAAATTCCCTAATTAGCAGCCTTGCCGAACGATAGGCTACCTGAGAGCGTTCTCGCTTTGATCAGAATAAGCGAAAATAAAAGTTGTGTAGTGAGTGGATGTTCGTCGTTACAGTAACCTAGCAACGTTCAGTTGCTCGTTTTAGATTGGCGCATAAGAAATGAAAATAATGTAGTGCCCGGATATTACATCACCTTTTCCCGCTACGGCTAACATGATATCAATCAAGCATCTGTCGGTAGATGCACAATCTTTTTTTAAAAATCAAAGCTAGTCTTAAAATGGCCAAGAGAAAAGTTGATTCTGAAAACAGAGCCTTTCAAAGCCGCTGGAAGGCTGAATATATGTTTACTGATATTGGCGATAAACCTTTGTGTCTAATTTGTGGAGATAATGTGGCTGTGATCAAGGAATATAATCTGAGACGGCACTACGAGACTAAACATCAAGACAAGTTAAAAAGCCTGAATGCAGAGCAGAAGCTACAGGGTAGAAGAATTGAAGAGGAATATAACATCACAGCAGACATTTTTCACCAAAGGATAATCACAAACTGAAGCTGCTGTGAAAGCAAGTTTTATTGTGGTGGAGGAGATCGCAAATTCAGGCCGACCATTTACAGAAGTTACAGAAGAAGAGTTTCTGAAGCACTGCATGATGAAAGTTTTTTGACGTCTTGTGTTCAGACAAAAAGCAGATGTTTGCAAATGTAAGCCTTAACAGAAATACGGTTGCTGATCGGGTTTGTGAGATGGCCACTGATGCTGTTGATGAAAGTTATGACACGACTGACACTGCACAGCTTGCCATCTTCATCCGTGGAGTGGACTCCAGTTTCAATGTTACAGAAGAAATATTAGACATGAAATTCATGCAGGGGACAATGACAGGAAAAGACATTTTTGACAACGTATGTCAAAGTTTAACCAACATGAACTTGCCTTGGGACAAACTTGTTGGAGTTACAACAGATGGAGCACCGGCGATGTGCGACGAAAAAAGTGGACTAGTTGGAAGGATGCGGTTAAAGATGCAGGAGAACTGTACTGGTGAATTGATAGCATATCACTGCATCATACACCAAGGATCGCTGTGTGGTAAAGTCCTCAACATGGAAGGTGTAATGAGCACGTTAACACAAACCGTCAACTTTATCAGAGCCAAAGGTTTAAATCACCACCAGTTTCAGTCATTTTTGCAGGAAATAGACTCAGAGTTCGGCGACATGCGTTATCATACAGAAGTGCGGTGGCTAACTGGGGGAAAAGTTCTTAGTAGATTTTTCCAGCTGATCGAGGAAATCTGTCAATTGATGGACAGCAAAGGAAAAGACTCCACAGTTTTTCGGGATAAAAAGTGGAAATGTGAGTTGGCGTTTCTGTCTGACATAACCACTCATCTCAACGACTTGAACCTGCAGCTCCAGGGATGGGACCACTTGATCACTGATATGCATGATGCAGTGAAGGCATTTCAAGTGAAGCTGCGCTTATGGGAGACACAAATGCATTAACGCAACTTGTCTCACTTTTCTTGTTGCCAAGCAATGTTGAACCAAGTCAACGCTATGGTGTTTCCCAATGCACACTTTTCGAGAAACTTAGCTTACTTTGCACCGAGTTCGCAGAAACACAGAAAAGTAATTTCGAGCTGTTTCATAACCCATTTGCCATAGACATTGAAACTGCACCTGTAAATTTGCAGATGGAGCTAATAGAGCTGCAGTGTAATGGGACACTAAAGGCAAAGTATGACACTGTGGGGCCTGCACAGTTCACTTGTTTCATTCCTGAAGAAATGCCCCAGCTTCGTCTACATGCGGCTCGAACCTTGAGCATGTTTGGTAGCACATATCTGTGTGAGCAGCTGTTTTCTGTGATGAAGATTAACAAAACATCACACAGGAGTCGTCTCACTGATGAACACTTGTAGTCCATCATGAGAATCTCAATGACACAGAACATTACTCCCAACATAAATGAACTTGTAGCCAAGAAAAGATGCCAAACATCCAGCTCTGACAAGTTGACATAAGAGCCAAAATGGGTATGCCAATGATTTTTTATTATTAAAACTTTTCTGTTTTAATTTATATTAATGTTTAAAAAAAGGTTTAATTTTCCGCTTATTGAATGTTTATCCTGTTCGGCCCGCAACCTTACGTGTGATTTGAGTTTTAGCCCGCTGAGCGATTGAGTTTGACACCCCTGTTCTAGGATGATCATGATCTAATACTTCTTTGATAATAATGCTATTAAATATTTGCATTCCTTCGATAATATGGTTACACGTCTTCACATACTCGAGAAAATCATATTGGGAGAGATCGTGTTCTATTAAATAATTTTTATATTTTTCCAAATCATTTTTCATAAGTGTGAAATATTTGGTAATTCTATTTACTGATAGTATAAGCCATCGATTGTTTTCGCCTTCACTAAAATCAAAAAGGTCTGATCTTCTATATATTCTGTAATAGTTAACAGGCATGTAATATTCCAGCTCATCGGACATATAATCAGATTTTTTCGGTTCAGGTGGAGGTGGTACTTCAGGCCAACCCAATATTGTCCTTATCGAACTTTGATAAATATCTACGACATACCCGGGTGAGTTTATCTCAATGGCAGATGATTGCGTCGGTTCATGAACTGTTATAGTGATTTTCGATTCTTTTCCAGTAATGGATTTTATTCTGTGTTGTAATTCATTATTGATTTGTTCAATTTGGTAGGACCCAGATGGTAACAAAACAACGTTCCAGTCTGGAGTCCCGTCTTCTTTATTCTTTTTTGCAAACACCAAGGAATTATTCAGTTGTTGACCACCAAACTGTCATATACTCGTAATTTTGTTAATGCTATCTCTTTCACGGGAATCGGAGTAGGGAAATTCACACTGAATTCAGGATTCGTTGAGGTTATTGATATCATGTTTGTTTTCACCGGTGTGGTATTTTCTACTATTCGCTGAAGTAGTTCTTGCGATGTTGCCATTGTTATTATATTCATGTTGTCGCTCTAATTTTGACATTGCGGAACTGTAAACACGTACCATCGCTGAGAACTCACTATCTGATAATGTATCATCGAGTGACGATGATATCATCGAGGATAATTGGGAGTTCGCGTTTGACACAACATGGAACTTTATTACGTAATCTTGCAGTTTGTGCTGGCTGCATGATGATATATTTTTTTGCTATTATTGAAATAATTCCCGCGATTGTTGTCACCGCTGATATACATATTGGAACAGCTATCAGGGCAATCATTGTCACCGAGGAGAGTATTATACCAGCTCCGGTAATTACACCGCCCACAGAGTACACGGTTACATAAACTGCGGTAATTCTTCGTCTGTATTTTTTTATTTTCATCTGGTACTCCTCAGTGAGCGTTTTGAGTTTAGTTTGAAATTCTGACCTGATCATAGTGGTATTGAGATACCGAAGGTATCGTCGGTGATGAAATCAACAGTGATGACATTTTATTTTCAAATCATTTACGATTTCAATTTAGTTGTTTACTTACTTAAATCCGCTACGAATTCCACATACCATGTTACTGAAACCCTAGCCAAATTATTATCAGTGGATAATAATTGTGAATTGTTCAGATGTATCCTTGTCGATGATTGTTGATATTATATTGTTGACCCCAGATGAACTCGTTGATGAAATATTAAATTGAGACGGTGTCACTGGTGTTAATCGATAAATATCCTTGATGGTTGCAGTGATACTTAATATGTTATTTAGTGGAGTCCACGCAAATGATCCGTGTTGAATCGTGTATACTATGTTGTTGATTTTCGCATGAGGAATTTTTGTTTTTTCAATGATTGCTATCATTCTCAGTAAATCATCTTTGGTTGCATCATTGATCGTTTTCATTTCATCGAGTTTTGTGATAATATCAGTGAGATCTATTTTAACATCATCGGGTTTGGCATTTTGGCATTTTTTTACCAAAAAATTTATCAATTCTGTTAAAGGTTTCACGTAATGTACCAAATTGAGATATATGAACGTTACACTAGCTTCGCAATCTTGCTAAATTATCAATAGCAGTTTTTACGTGTATGAGATGCAACTCGGGTTGAAAACATGGAACACCAAAGAAATTATTTATCGGGGCTTTGATGTTATCAATTATACTCTGTTGTAATCGACCAAAATTAATTATATGATTGTTGTATTCTGATTGTAGTTTTTGTTGGGCATCCACAATAGTTGAAACAAGTACACCTGGTTTGAGTTTACCCTGATCGGAAAATATGATAGCATTTTCTATTACACCGCGTTGTTTAACTAAAATATCATCAAGGGAAACATTACTAGTTTTCAATTTACTCTGACGATCTTGAAATACGACTATTTCATTGGGATCAACACTTGCGAGGTTTAACATCTCAGATATTTCATCTTTGATTATTTTTTTTTACATCACCGGTTGCAGATATTTCCGTGCTGGTTTTTTTCAGGCTTGATAAAGATCTCCCCCAAATATCAATCATTATACTCTAAGATCACTCTAAAAAGCGACTACTAGTATATTCATTTACAACCCGATGAGGTGGTTTTCTCGATGATGAAATAGCATCAAGGACATTTAATACTTTTATGCCGCATATTGGTGGGTCATTCATTTGTTGCGTTGGTAGCGTTGAATACCAACAAGGGGATTTTAAACGGTTTATATAACGCATAAACTCTTTAGGCGGCGCTAACCCATATGAATCGAAATAAACAATTGCACGTGGATCAATCGCGTATGCAACCCAGAGGTTTCCAGGTCCAGTGCTGTTATCGTGATTCATGATACTGGTTTCAATGCTGTTTGGTTGTGCTGGTAACCAATCTTTCATAAAAACACCTCTGAAGTATTTTACAGCTAGTGTTTTAGCAGCATCGAGTAAATCAAAATTTGACATGGGAACTATTGTTGTTAATAAACTGTTCCTAGTCTCAGGCCCTTTTCGATGTACCATGAATACCGGATTCCTGGTAGTCTTATACCCTTTCCTCGTTTCTTTTTTATTGTATCCATGTCCAGTTGCTTTCTTTTGTGCCATCCCTGCCACGGTACCAACGGCTCCTAACGCCGCCACCTTAGCCACCGCTGGGGCTGCTGCTGCAATTAGCGCCGGAATCACAGCTAACAGCAGAAATATACCACCTGATTTTATCATATTTTTGATCGCAGCTGCAGAGAGTGTAACCTGGACACCTTTTCATTCTTTGAAAGCATCATTGAAATGTTTTATCTGACGAGCCGTCAGTGACAATTTATTGTGACCACCAGACATCTGATTGTGTTTCAGTGTTATTGTGGCTCCACAGTTTTTTGCTGATTCAGATTGCAGTTTTTTAATTTGACTAGGAGTTAACGTAACACTAACAACACTGTATGACATTATACAATAACAGATTGATCTAATTGCTACGTATTTTCCACTGGTGCATCGATTACTCTCATTCATCCACCAACACCTTTGAGTAGCATTGATTTATCGCTGAGAATGACAGCAACTGCTCTATAATTAGCAATACCACCAGGACGGGCTATATGAGCTCTAAAGTGTATATCAATGACGGATTGTCTTGTTAAATCAAGATGTTCCAGTGAAAAGTAATAAATCGGATATTGGTTTTTAACAGACGATGATACACGCATGCAATATGGTTAGTGGTGTACTCAAGTTGTATATCCTCGGATGGTTACTGTTGTCGGTTTATTCTCAGCGAGACTTCATTAACACCTATCTGATCAAATATCATATGGCTGCGTTCTTGATTGTTTAATCGCGCAGTATTCTGTAGCGCAACAAATATATGACGTGGGGCTGAAACACCTTGTTTTGATGCCAGATGCCATGTAAATGTACCATCAATATTAGAATCCATTATATCCGTTGTTGTTGTTAGCCAACTTAGCAGTGATTTTCCTCCTGCGGACATAAATGATAGTACCAGTAATTGATCTTCTGTTGTGATTGATGGAGTCATTGCTGGCATCCACAGTGATAGTTTTGTTAAAATGACTTTACCCTCAGGAACACCAACACCATGCCAGATTGCATCATTATCATTATCCTTTCGCACGAGTGCTACTGTATGCTTCGCTCCATAGATAACTTTTCGGACATTTCTACAGAATCCGAAAATATGATGCAGTGGAATTGCGCATGAAAATTGTCGACGCTGTCCATGCAACATTGCTACGCATGTTGCAAACCCTAGGTTGTAATTAGGAACATTATTTATGACATCAAAAGTACCAGTTGGTCTTGTATATCCATCTGGTGCTGGATTAACTGCAGCATCATTTGCTGCCTTTACTCTAGAATACTTGATGTGTTCAGCGTTATCAGTAATATCATTAGAAAACATCGTAGATGGACCCGCCGATCTTGTATAATCATCAGAATATCTTGCTAACCCTATTATTGTTGTGGCAACATCAACATCACGCTCTATAGATTCAATTTCTCTTCCATCAATCATATATCTAGCACTCTCAAATAGCGCCATGATACCATTATTAACAAAACCAACTCAGATAGTTGGGTTATTATCATATGGTAGATCATTATGAGCAGCATCATTTGTTACAAGTTCTCCTTCCACTTCAATAAATGCTTCAGCGGGTAGAAAGTATTTATTGGTATCATGAACTTGAAGTTCGATTCTTGATCGAAGATCAGGTTGTACTGCGTGATAAGAATAATATTGATAATCACGTACAGAATCATCCTTGCGCACTGGGGCGTCCATATCAAACGCTGGATCAAATGACTGTTTGAACATTTTATTATATTTTCCTCGATCTACATCATGGTTGACACGTTGTTGACGTGGTTTTAAGCCACTTCCCGCTATCATGTTTGTGGTAATATTATCTTGGTCACTTGATGCAAACGATGGAGTCGTTAATGATGAAGTCACCAATGATGCTAATTTCTGATCCACTGCGTTATTTATTATTTTGCTAATATTTGCAGGCATTACTTGTGTAGATGGTAACGGCGTTGGTTTCTTTTTTCATCGAATTAACGATATTAGTTTATCCTTCACGGCGGAAAATGCTTTCCCGGCAACATCATGAACAGCACTAATACCCTTATCACGAATAACATCAATAGCTTTCATCAATAATTGTTTTGCTAACGGCACTACTTTTGGAGCCATTCTTGCAAATAACCCTGCAATGCTATTGCCGAGACCATCACCATTGTATGCTCTATAAACAGGCAATCGTGAATTTACTACATAGACGCTGGTTGGTTTATCATGGTTGTAGTGTATGATCATCTTATTTAAATGATATTTATCTAATCGAATGTCGAAGTCATCAAATGAAAAATCCTTTGAATTTTCAGTCACTGTGATAACCGTGGACGGGTTTTACCATAAAAATCAGTAGGATTTTTAACTAGTTCGTCAATAAACTCTTGATATACATCAATGACCATGATGCCGCCTTGAAATAACCGCCTACAGATATTAGCTGTTTCATTAATTATTTCTGTTGAGTTATTTCAAGCTCGTTTCCCTCCGATGAGAACCTCTAATCATGCTATATCGCTGAGAATATTTTCAGGGCACTGAATAAGGCCACTACCTGAAATCCCACTTGGACCACTGGAAAATCCCTTTCCTGCTTTTCTTTTTAGTGATACCAGTTGCACCTTTTTCAGAATCAGCTTCTGCCATTATTTCTATTTATCCGGGATTGGATCTACTATATATAATGGTGGTGGTATGGTCACACCTCTTATCGTAGCTAGAAAACTATTAAAAGCAGGACTTATTTCTTTTGTTATTTTAGTTTTACTGCGGTTTGCTAAAAATACTTTATTTGCCCAAGTGTCCTTGTCTTTTATAAAATCTTTAGACTTGTCTTTTAAATAATTATATCTTATATTTGTTTTTAAATTTTCTTTAGTAAACTTAACTAATTCAGAGTCTGTACTGATTCCTCTAATTCTATTTATCGCATCAGCCGTAAATATATTTTCAGGTAAATAGTCTTCTCTTGCAATAGCGCCTTGTTGTTCAAGTGGTTCAGGTGGTGGAGAGCTAATATCAATATCACCTACTTGTTCAACTTCTTCTTGAAGTTGCCGTTCTTGTTGTTCTTGTTGTCTTACAGCAGTTATGATATCACCAGGGAGTGTTTTTAAAGATTGTTTTGTTTGTTTGGATCGCTTTGCTATTTTTTCGAGTAAAGGAAGAAGGGGAGCTTCTTTTCTCGATCCTTCAATGGCTGATTTTACATCTTTGGTTACCATGGTTATCGGCTTAAACAATTGTTCTGTGTCTGTAGAAAAATCAGTCTGTAGTTGTTGTCTAGCTTGTAGTTTTTCTCTGACAAGGTCGCGGACAGGGATAAACTTCTTAATTGCAGACAGCCTCTCACGTGCCAATCTTGTCGTTAATGCTTCATTTACCAATTTTGAAATTGCAAAGTAATTTCCAATTAATGTACGTTGAATGTCTTAAAATGGGAATATAATAGAAACACCATCTAATCGTATTATAACACAATTTGCTATTTCTTGATGTAATGGCACATTCATATTGAAATCTAAATGCAGTGACTGCTTTTCAGGTCAAAAATAAAACAAAATTAATGAAAAATGACTAAAAATCAATAAAAAATTGAGTGTATTTCTCTCTTCGCTCTCTTTTTGACCCTATGACCGTTTCTCTTGGCCGATAATTCATTATGAATTATCCTGTGGGGTTACCCTAATGTGATGGAAAGCTTATTACATCCACGCTACTGTTTATTTTGACGTCCATAATCATACCACAAAGCATTTTCCCCGATAAGGCCCCTAACTCGTCAAATAACGGGTTAGAAACCTAAGAAGATATGCTTAGGGGAACGGGCGTCACATGATATAGAGGACAACACAGGACAATACAATATAACAATGAATGAATGATTGACAATGATATATACAATGAATGAATGAATGATTTACAATGATATATACAATAAATGAATGAATGGATGATAATGATATATACAATAAATGAATGGACAACCCCCAATTCGAGTTTATGGCGAGTTGTATAGGACAGCACATGATGATAATGACGGGGCGGGTCTACATTCATACGTGAACAATACTACAACCCATATAAAATCCCAGGTTTTATAAATGCACAAAAGGCGTCCACACACCATGTGATAGTGTGTGGGTTGTAGTATTTGTTCACGTATGATTTTCGACGCTAAAGCCCAAATAATATAACAAACGGTATGGTATATAAGGCTGGCTATACATGAAAGCCGAACACAGAGGTGTGTGAGCTATATATCTTTCGTGTACTTAATAATGATTATTGACAACAATAAAACAAAACTGAATACTTGAAACAAACTAAAAAAAAAAGAATACAACTGTTTGTAAATACCACGTCGCTGATTCGTTTTCTTACAAAACAGATAATTTCCATCTCCGCTGAGAATCATGATAGTTAAAATCAACCAATAGAATTAATCGGAAAAAGAACCTTGAAATCAGGTGACAGAATAACTCTTTGCTAAGCCGACATACCCGCACGAGTTATTTCCCTTTCATGCTATATAGAATAGTACCAAATGAAAATTAAATGTAAATAAATTGAATTCTGTTTTTAAAGCGCTTCGAAAAACATCGATATATCCAGTCCCGCATTACCCATTAGGCAGAGTAGGCAACTGCCTATGGTCCCCGCGACTTTTATGGGCCACATCAGGGGCCCCCATGAGACCGTGACCGTGGGTCTGGGGCCCCAAAAGTTTGACTGCCTATGGGCCTCCATGGTGCTTAATCCGGCGCTGGATATATCCCTTCTGCAACGCATCGTACTGAGGGTTTGCAAATATCGAAATATCTACTAGTTGCTCGTTAGTTGCTGTATTAAATGATTTTATACATTTTGCAAATTTCACGTGTTTTCCAGTTTTTTTCCAGTTTTGCCAGATGTAGTATTCCCAGTCTGTGTAACAGCTCGTAAATTATCTAAAGAATTATCAGTCTTAATACTATTTATGTGATCAATAACAAAACCATCCTTGATCAATCCGTTATATACCTCATACACGAAACAATGATCAAGCTATTTCTTCTTCCCAGCACCAAACATAAAATACCCTTGATTAATCACATAACCGACTGGTTTCTTTAGTCTACGGTGTCTGATAATACCATCACGGGATGCCTCATAATTGCTGATCACAGGATGATGTTGAAATTCTTGGTCCATTTATATACTGTAATATTATTTGTCTAATTCATTACTTGGTTGAAATATTACTTGAGAAATCAATCACTGTGATCTTGAGGTGTTCTTATAATTTTATCCTTGACAGAGTCAAGGACACTGACACAGTCAGAGTCATTGATGGAGTTCTTGACTCGTTTATCATAATAATGCTTTAGGTCTCTATATCGCTTGCCACCACAATTTAGACACAACTGAGATTTACCACGCACCCCTACCCCACATCGGAGGCAAGCGATTGGACCATAGCTTCCGCATTGAAAGCTTTGCATATGATACCCACAGAATTCATTTCTGCATGATTTGTTACATGTGGTTACTGAGCCTATCATAAGCCATTTGCAATGGTTCATTATATAATAAATTCTTTATTTAAATACTTGTTTTAATTATAATATGAAGTTGTTCGAGAGATCATCTAGAATCAAACCGTGGAAAAATGTTAAATTCAATCTCGATAGTCTTCACTGATACATCAAAGAGTCTAATAATTGACAGAACTATGATAAGTAGAATTCGTGATTGTTTTTATGAATTTAAGCGTGATGGAGCATCTCACTGTTGGTCGACATTTCGAATTGATGGTATTGTTGATGTTACTATGAACGACGAAAACGCAGCGGTGATAATCTCACATCTTGACAAGAAAAAGTATTTTTTTTAGAGTGAAATTCATTATCCATTCGGAAACACGAGATTGGATTATACGAGACAAATTTGAACCAATCTTGAAAGATAAAAAAACTGTCATTGTGAGTCGAGATTCCAAACCAGGAATTCTGACTGGAATTGACAAACCATACTACGAGTGATCCTATCCTGTAACAGCAGTTGTTTATGGGATATATTCGTTAAATGATAAACCGAGTATTGAAAAACTAAGACCAATGAAACTATCATTGTTGACTTGGATGAATTGTGTAGCAGAACGAATAATAGAACACTTTACAAATGGGTTGCATGGAAACAAATTGACTGATCTAAGACGCAGAAACATAAATGAATGGGAGATAACAATGAAGGGGTGAGGGGCAACAATTGAGGATATAACCAAATTAGAAAAATCATTAAGATTTCCAATAACCATAATGACGATAACAGGAGAAGTATTGCATGAATCAAAATATAAATCAAATGGAGCTCCAATCAGAACACGCGTGGACACCTGCAGTAACAATATTTCTGCGGGATAGAACCATAAAATATATACCCGCTGAGTTCTCCCCGGAGGAGAAATTATTCGATTTTATTTACGAGTTAAGTAAAAATGATCCTGTGTCAGTATGGTTACTTCACAGTTTTGAAAACTTCGAGGGCAAATTCGATCAATTTGTAAGACCCAATGGAGAATTATACCGTACTGAAACCCTCCACAGCAAGATGAAAAACTAGCTAGTAGTTTTTCAACAGAACACGCCGAGCAATTACTAACAAATTGTTTTACAATTCCGTCAGTTGCAGCTCATTTTGCGAGGAAGACACGTGGAAACAAACAAGATGTGAATTTGTCAGAGACATCAAATCAAGCTGCTTGGAATACAACTATGGCGGATTATGGAATACAAAATATAACTCTGAATGTATTAGTTCAGTTGATATGGCTGCGAGTTATCCAGGGAGTTTTCTTGTGTATGGAGAATGTGCTGAATACTTCAAGCGATTTGGACATCCCACACATGAACTGACCCGTGTTGTCATTAATGGACCACTACCTGATTTTGATTTAACCGGATTCGCTCGTGTGGTATCATTTGAATTGGCTACAGGACTTCATCCGTGCTGTTATGTTTGGATTGGTAGGCACATATCTGAAAAACACTGGATGCCAATAGTGCTATTATGGTATATGATCGATTCTAAAATGCTATTATCGTTGATTGTCAGTGAAGCGATTATATCATATCGAGCGCAGACTGAGGTTTGGTTACCACAACCTGATAGTCTGGATAATATAATCAGCGAAAACAAAAACACAATTCCCATCCGTCAATGAAGAATATATTTTGAATTGGTCCAAACAAATATTTGAAGTTAGAAATAAACAAACACAAAATCTCGGTAGAAGAATAATTTTTCACACAGGGTGGAAAATAAAACAATAGCAGATATTCTTCACGGCTGATCATAGAGCACTTGATGAACAATTACGCGAATTCAAGAAACTAATTAGATTACAACCCGATAGAATCCATTGTGAAATAGCGCGTGAAATAATTTCGGAAACCCCATTAAATGATTTTTGTAAAGCGTGGAAACCAAACAATTTGATAGTGGCAAGTAGAAAGATAGTCAGAGACACACTTCAGATGAAGTTATTTGACTTACATAAAGAAAAATTCGCAACACTTCCAGTGCCGCTGTGTTATAGACCCAAGGATACACGAAGACAAAATATTGAAGTTGATATTCCAGGACAAAGTGAAAAACAAATTCTCATATTAAATGATATTGTGATGGTTGATATCAACGTTGTCGAAGATGCATTACACGCTGATAAATCACCATGGACGATAGGTTACGCAGCAACTATACATTCTTCACTGGGATTAACTATATCAGATACAATTGTTTGGATGGTAGATAATCACATCGAGTGGTCGAATTTAGTTTACTTAGCAGTGTCCAGAGTACAAAAAATAAATCAACTTTGAAGAGTTGTTTTAGATTATAATGACACTACAATAAGTGATATTGTCAGTGTTGACATAATCAGAAAAAAAAACTGGTTCTAAACAGCAGGATAAAAAAAAAATAACAGAAAATTTGATATTGATGCTGAATTAATAATTACACTGAAACAACAACAGAATTATCACTGTACGAGTTGCAATTGTATAATGAGTTGGTGTTGGTCGGATAAGGACTCTCGACAATTTACCGTAGACAGAAAAAATAACATATTTTATACCAGAGATAATGTGATGTTGACCTGTCTTGAGTGCAACAGACACAGAGGTGCTAGTTAAGACCACACGGTGGTAATTGAGTATCCTCGGATATCACTTGTAGTTGTTCACGAGTAAATCCGCGCTGAGGAGCAGTTGAATCCAATCTATAGATTGCTGGTCTACCCGTGGATCGTGTTATACTAGATATTTTATGTGCAGTAACACTCCAAATAGGATCAGTAGCTCTTTTTTACCACCTTCGAGCTCTCGTGGTTCATATAAATATCTAACAGTGGCATTGCCGAGAATTGGTTGTTTTGAAAAATCCTTTTGCGGTTTTACAGGTATTTCCTTTTTTTTAATAGCGTTGTTAGGTTTCATATTAAATGTTCGAGTAATCTCATTATTCAGCGCGGTAATCACACCTGGTAATCTCTTGACCCATTCACAAGATCGTTTATCCTGAATAAATTGATTCGCGTGTTGATATCCAAATAACCACTCAGCAAGTTTTCGATTAAATCGTTCAACAATTGCCAGATCGCGATGTAGTGCAGTATGCCCTCGTCTGATAGTGACATTATGATGCTTCATTGTTGATAGAACCGCACCCTGAAATTCCTTGCCAGGATCAACTTGTAACAGATTTGGCCAACGCAGAGGACCCCTTCGATAAATCCTTTCAAACGCAGAAGCAACTTCAGTTAATGATTTTGTTTTTAGCGGTTCTGCTTGCTTGTATCGACTCGCAACATCAAACTACGGTTAGCGCGTATTTGTAAACACCATCATGCGGCAGAAATAATATATCAGCTTGATGAACTTCATTAGGGACAGTTACATCAAAATGCAAGTAGTTAATTTGTTTAGGCGGCGGTAGATAAATTTGCCATATCGCCTGTTTAGATAACCAATTAGCTGCTATAGTATTTTTCACCTTTGTCTACCAATCATCGAGTCTGATATTGAGTTTAGTCCCGGGTCCACAAGAACTATACCCTGGAAGAAGTTTTTCTTCTGGGTATTTTGCCCATGGTGTTCCGGGTAATTTGACTAACTTGGCTGCAATATCACCTCCTTGTTTTTTTTTAAAACATCTCCAGATTTCATAGAAACAAATATAAATTTCTTTGTACCGCATTGTATACACTTACCAGCAAGTGCTGATCTGTTATTGCTAGTTGTAATCATCGTCAAGTCATTTGTGTTAGTACGTTTCTTACATTTCACACAATATAGATCCATAATTTATATATAATAACATGAATGTAATTGACTTTTCAATTACCCGATGACGGGAACCTATTAAACACCATATGATGTTGCCGAATTAAATTAGAATGATTATAATCGGACCATCTGGAAGTGGCAAAACACAATTACTAATTAATTTAATAACGGGATGGTTGGAATGGAAAAAGTTGTATTTAGTTGCTCCGAGTTTGGATGATCAGCGGTGTTACAATACGTTAAAAGATTATAATGTCGCGGCGGTAGAAAAATCCGGCAAGGATGCTATTGAGTTTATAACCAATATCGAGGATGTACCGAGCATTGATGATATTGATGGGCACATTACAAATTTGGTCTTATATGATGATGTGATGTTAGACAATCAAAAGAATCCTGCAAGGATATTTTCCAGACGCAGGCATAAAAACACTGATGTGATATGTATCACTCAACAATACACACAAATACCAAAAGTCATCAGAGATAACTGCAATATTTTTGCTGTATTCAATGGAGTTGATACACATACGCTACAAAATATTTGGCAAACTTGTTGCGGCAGTGATATGGATTATAATCTCTTTAAAAATTTCTTTAGTCACGCTCAGTCAATTCCACATGGATTTGTAACGATAAATTTGCATGATCCGAGATCAAGCTATCGTGTCAGACTTGATAAAATATTCAGTTGAAATCGATTTTTAACCCATAGCAGAAGAGGGGGCGCGACAGCGACAATGGCGTCCTTTTTTTTTTTATACCAAATTTGCCTCTATAAAGCATTTACGGGAAAGCCTCGGTTTGCCAAATTGACGCCTCAGAAAGTTGTTGGACTTGCCCCCTCTGCTGCTCCTTAATTTTTTACAACTGTCTCACTTTTACGCTAAAATGAAGACAGTATATAGCCTGAATTTGGATGATGTGTTGTTGAACATTATATATTTAGGTGGCCAAAAAAATAAGTATCATGGAGTAAACATTTAAACAAAGAGACAAATTGAGGCGTAAGAACTGACACATAATTTTTATGAATGACATTCAACAATTTTAAATCTTTTCACAACAACCCCTTTAAATTATAAAAACTGAAAATGAAAATAATGAAACAATTAGTATGATTCTGATATACTACAATATATCATGGACATTACATATAGAAAATTATATCACATTCACAATGGTTTATACCTCTTTCCTCTCCTTACAGTTTATCTCTCCACCGCTTAACCTTACTGTCAAAATCTTGGCACAGACCATCTATTCTTCGTCTTATGGCATCAATACTTTGGCATCATCCAAGTCTGTTGAAACTACCAAAAACCTGTTTATAACAAAAATACAGTTTGATCATTTGCAAAAGTATAAATATCAGTAGAGAACAAATCTTTTCTATTATTGTTAACAATCACCAGAATATATATTAAAAAATAACCATAGTTACAGTAAACGTTACAAACATATTTATGGAAAATAAAATATGCATGAATGGCAATTAACTTGCATTAAATTAATTAATATGCACACTGCATTTTTTATTTATTTTTAAAAACTGGGTAAAACAAAAATGATGAAAAAATACAATGTAAATAAAATTGCTAATTATAATTTAATGATTGTGTTACCTTTCTCTTACAACCACCTAACCACATTCTTCCAATCCATTTTGTGCCAGAGTTGTGGTAATGCTTCTTGGTTATGCTGGCTTTGACAAGCTCAAGCAGACTGGGGCAACATTTATAGACATCATACATCATTTTGTCCCATTCAAAATTCAAATTTGATGACAATCCACCATTGAAACCAATTTTGTAAAGCTACAGATCTCCTGCTTCACTACATCACAAATGACATAAACTGCTGTTTTCTTTACAAATTTGGGGTATATTTAAAGAGTTGTAGCAGACCATTTCTGTATCATGAGAGTTCCAAAAGTTCTATTGCCTTCCCAATTCGAGTGTTATTTACAGTAGGTGATACATGTACCTGGTTTAAGAAAACAGAAAGTCATAATTATTCCTAGATATGGATGGCCTGTTTACAGGTTAATTTAATCTTTTCTCGTTCCATACATAGAATAATCAGCTTCAAAATTTGATTTTACATTTGTTCAATAAGATAGAACTTATGCTGAATTATAATAAGAAATGGTTGTCTAGAATGCTAATAGATGTTATAGTTATATATGTACTTACAATTTCTTCTGTCAAAGATTTTCTTGACATCAACTTTGGTTGGTATACTTTTCTTGGTGCTGAGATAACCTTGGCTTTCTTAGCGATTCCGTGGTGTGTTGGCGTGATTTGAATCTTACTTCCTATATACGACTGATTTTCTAATTTTTCTGAATTTCTCCTCTACTTCATCAAGGTTAGTCTTGATTATATCCAGGGATTGTATTGTCAAGCTGCATTCATTACAAATGAATGCATATTTTTCAGGCGCGAATGTCACAGAATGTTTTTTTTCTAGTGATTCTACATCACTAGGTCCACCTTTAAATTTAGAATGAATCTCTATTCTTTTAAATCCTTTTTTTTATTTCTTCTGAAACTCTGTGCCGCTCAGGAACACTTCGTCATAGTACATGTACAATTATTTTCCAATGTTGATGAAGCAAACACTCAAAAATAGTGAATGAAAGTCACGCAATGTCTATAACAACATGAAAGAACACATGGTTTTCAACAGATTAACTGAGATGACACCAACCGGAAACGTGTCTTTGTCGCGTCGTCCTGGAAAGAGGCAGATTGATCACGCTGAAGCTACACGACAACGCGGTTTTGTTGTTATCACGTGACTATTTGACCTATGACGTAGTATGCGTATCGGCCGCGAGATTTGGCTAGTGAAATGGTGCGAACGAGGTCAAAAATTCATCAACGCTGTAATTTCGTCTCGTCTGACAACGGATTAAAGACACAGTGTTATACTTGTAATTTCTAAGAAGATAAATTATTTCCCTATTGATTTAATGTATTTATGGCTCAATATAAGGTCATTAAAGTTTTCTAGGCCTGTTAGTAGGCAAGTACCCCATGCCAGCTGGTGTCGGCGAATTCCAACTTTTCGATAGGGAATGCGCTCTGACTCTACGCCGCAACATAAAAAACCTAATATCAAAAATGTGGTGGCAAGGGTCAGAGGAAACTCGGATTATCTATAAAGCGGGTGCGCAACTTTCTGCCGCAATACGTTCGCTATCGGTTATTTCAAATTACATCTACTATTTCTACATTATCATATCTCTATAGATAATGCTTGTGCGTGGATGCACAAATCTCGGAATTTGTAAGGGAAAGTGTTTTATACAAAAATAGGATTTTGATTGTGTTACCTATAGCTATTATTTCATATATATTTTACAGAATTTTTACATCTTTAAATTTTATAATGTAACTTATTTTGCTTCTTATTACATTCATTTGGACGGCTTTATATTAATTTTTGCATATTTCCCTCTTTATGTCTGGAATATTACCTTCAGTTGGCACTACAAAGCTACTTTTGTTCTGAGGTTCCGTAAACCACTATATAAATTCAAACGTATAAAAAATAAATTCATCAGAATATCAGTTACGTGCATCATTTATTACTTCGAATGCTAAAGCGTCATGGATGCACTTCATGTAGATATTTTATATATATATATTCATATTTGTAAATAAACAATTTCACGGCATTACTATGTCAATTTCGCCATTGTATAAAAAATACACAATAAATCATGAAACGCCCTTCACAACCTCTGGCTAAGAAATCATGAAACGCCCTTCACATCCTCTGGTTAAGAAATTATAAAATGCCCTTCACAACCTCTGGCTAAGAAATCATGAAACGCCCTTCACAACCTCTGGCTAAGAAATCATGAAACACCCTTCACAACCTCTGGCCTAGTTAAAGAATTTGTTTAATTTTTTATAACAGAAGCGCGAATTGTTTGAGTGAGTATGAAATAAATGATTATTTTCTTCTACTGATTACCAGCAAATAATTTACCTAAAAGAAGGACTTTGAAGTTTCCTTATGAACAGTCATATAAATATTTATTAATTTTTAATAATTTGAAGCCCATCGTTGTTTGCTATCTATATGTTGTCATTATTGTTTATTGCTCAACGTTTTACTACTTCATTAGTTTTCCAAATGTATATGAGAGAGAGAGAGAGAGAGAGAGAGAGAGAGAGAGAGAGTTAATCCCATCACCTTGTGAGAGACATTCAACAGCCTGGAGATGCCTGATATCATGACTGAACCAGGCAGTCAGGTGAGTGAGCTGGAACCTTTCTATAGAACTACCTCATTACAGCACTATCCATGGGAGATATAGTGAGACCATCTTATACTATAGTGCATTGTACATTATGTCAAATGTAATAAAATGGGATTCATGGCCACAAGTGCCTTTTAACTACCTTATAACAGGCCGAGTGGTCTAAAGTGCTTTCCGTTACGGATCACTGCCGTCTCACCTCTGTATGCGTGAGTTTGAGTCTAAGATTCGGCTAATGTAGTTATGTGAGAAAGCTTGCCAGTATCTTCTCGTGGGTCGGTGGTTCTTTCCGGCTGTTTTCCCGATTTCTTCCTCCACCAATAATACTGGCTGTCATGTATAACCTATCGTGTGCTGAAAAATGGCATTAAACCCTAAAAACAAACAAAAATAAACAGATCAAAGGGCACAATATTCATTTAATTAATGGCTGGCTAGTACTAATGAATACCTAAGTTAAGTTCAGTAAAATATATCCAATAATTATATAGACATGAAAACAGGTCAAAGAAAGAGTGATTAAGATTTTCTTGTTTATTATTTAAGCTTTATGTTAGAGGCCTGACTGTGTTGTGTGACATACCATCAAGTCATGATATCACCTGGCTTGAATTTTATCAAAATATGTTAAGTAGTTCAAAATTTTCAGACAAGACATGGAATAAAGTCCTTGATCAATATGCCATGGACCTTACAATTATGAGGGCGCCACCAGTTTTTATGCACTTTTGAGAGAGTGATGAATGTAAGGGGAAGTTGTTTGCATTTGAAACATGCATAGTGGAAAGAATGCTGGCAGCAGGGGGGGGGGGAATCGGACTTTTTCCGACAAAATCACTTTAAGCCCTCAAAACAGAAAATAGAGCCTTCCTGCGAATCTCATGTTTTAACCCAAAAAAAAGTCTCCATTTGGCAAACGGAGACTTAACGATTTCTTGCTCAAAACATACTCTATTCGCGTTTTCGATGCTTAACCATAAAACGTCGCATCGGCTTGTCATCGCCCCCCTTCCCCCCCCCCCCCCCCCCCCGCTGCTACGGGTTAACCAAATATTTGATCAAGTCCGATACGATATCGTGTTCACTGGATCGTGTAAATTTATTGTTATAAATCCATGCGGGGTTGACTGAGCGTTACTAAAGAAATTTCGAAATTGATTGAAGTCCATATCAGAGCACCATGTCTGCCAAATATTTCGTAGCGTATGTGTATCAACGCCGTTGAATACAGCAAGAATATTACAGTTATCTCTGATCACTTTTGGAATCTGAGTGTAGGGTTGAGTGACATATATCACGTCGGTGTTTTTATGCCTGCCTCGGGAAAATATTCTAGCTGGGTTTTTTTGATTGTCTAACATCACATTGTCGTACACGACTAAATTGTTAATGCTCCCATCAAGGTCATCCACGGATGGTGCCTCGTCAATATCAGTTATAAAATCAATGACGTTCTCGCCTTTAATTTCTGATGCATTCTCGTTAAAATCCTTTAACACTTCATAGCATCGTTGATCATCTACGCTAGGAGCAACTAAATACAACTTATCCCACTTTATCCATCTCATTTTTAAATTGAGCAACAAATGCGTCTTGCCGGATCCAGATGGCCCGATTATAATTGCGTGGATAGAGTTTGGTAGCGCTGCATGATGCTTAACTGGTTCTCTTGTTTTAGTCGCTGAAAAATCAATTATATTCATATCTCTATACATAAATTATGGATCTATATTGTGTGAAGTGTAAAACGCGTACTGGCACAAATGATGTGACGACGATTACAACTAGCAATAACAGATCTGCACTTACTGGTAGATGTGCAATATGTGGTATAAAAAAGTTTAGATTTGTTTCTATGAAATTCGGAGATGTTTTTAAAAAAAACGAGGAGGTGATATTGCAGCCAAGTTAGTAAAACTCCCTGGAACGCCGTGGGCAAAGTATCCAGGAGAAAAGTACCTTCCAGGATATAGCTACTGTGGCCCCGGAACACGATTAGATATCAGACTTGATGATCAAAATCAGCCCCGACCCGGCGAGTATCCAATAAACGCCATTGATAAGGCGTGTCATGTTGATGATGTTGCTTATAAAAGCAGCAATTTGCAACACAGGCATCTCGCGGATGTGAAATTAATTCATGCGTTAAATGCTATTCCTGATAAATCCTTCAAAGAAAAGTTGGCTTCATGGTTGGTAAAATCAGCTATGAAAGGCAAATTGATGATGGGCGCTGGTAATTAATAATATGGAATCTATTTATTATTCTCCAAAAGGATACTGGAGGGGTAACGCTGCTTTCAATAAACTCGCCAACGCCGCAAAAGTGAAAAAAGCCACTGCGGCTAATTGGTTATCCAAACAGGCTATATGGCAAATTTAACTATTGCGTCCTAAACAAATCAATTTCTCGCATTTTGATGTTACCGGACCCAATGAAGTTCATCAAGCTGATTTATTGTTTTTACCACATGACAACGGTTACAAATACGCGCTAACCGTAGTTGACGTTGCGAGTCGATACAAACAAGCAGAACCGCTAAAAACAAAATCATCACCTGAAGCTGCTTTTGCATTTGAAAGGATTTATCGACGAGGCCCACTACGCTGGCTAAATCTGTTACAAGTTGATCCTGGCAAGGAATTTCAGGGTGTGGTTGCATCTACAATGAAACATCACAATGTCACCATCAGACGGGGGCATACTGCGTTACATCGCGATCAGGCAATTGTAGAACGATTTAATCGGACTCTTGCTGAGCGGTTATTTGGATATCAATACGCAAAAGAATTCATCCAAGAAAAGCGATCCCGCGAATGGGTCAAAAGGTTACCAGGGGTAGTTGCAGCGCTAAATAACGCGATTACCAGAGAAATCAATATGAAACCTAACAACGCAATAAAAATAAGTATATACCACAACCACAGCGGGATAGCGTTTCTCAGCCAATTCTCAGCAATGTCACCGTGAGATATTTATATGAACCAGGAGAACTCGAAGGTGGTGAAAAAAAGGGCTACTGATCCTATTTGAAGTGTCACTACGCATAGCATATCTACTATAATACGATCAACTGGTAGACCTCCAATCTATAAATTGGATTCAACTGACCCTCAGCGGGGTTTTACACGCGAACAATTACAAGTGATTCCTGACGATACTCAATTGCCACCGCATGGTCTTAACTAGCGCCGTTGCGTCTGTTGCACTCAAGACAAGTCGACATCACATTGTTTCTGACATGACCAAGACTTATTTTTTCTGTCTACGGTAAATTGGCGAGGATCTTTATCCGAATACTGCCAACGCATTATACAATTGCAACTCGCGCAGTGATTATTTTGTTGTTGCTTCAACGCAATTATTAATTCAGCATCAATGTCGAATTCTCGTTGTTTTTTTTTTTTGTCTTGTTGTTTGTAACCGGAGAGTTTTTTTTATTAATGATGCTAACATCAATATCATCCATTGTGGTGTCATCATCGAAAACAATTTTTCGAAGTTGATTTATTCGCCGTACTCTAGACACTGCAAGATAGTCCAAATTTAACCACTCAATGCGATTATCGACTATCCAAACAATTGTATCCGTGATGGTTAATCCCTGCGAGGAATGTATCGTCGTTACGTAACCCAGTGTCCATGGCGATTTATCAGCGCGCAATGCGTCTTCGACAACACTGATATCAACCAGCACAATATCATTTAACACTAGTGTTTGTCTTTCGTTTTGTCCTGGAATTTCAACACTTGCCACTACAAAATCGTTTGGTCTCCATGCTTCCCAAAATTCCTCCAAGGGAGTTTCAGGAATTATTTCTCTGATCATTTCACATTGGATTCTATCCGGTTGTAATCTAATTAATTTCTTGGCCTCGCGTAATTGTTCATCAAGTGCTCTATAGTCAGTATCGATTTCTTCATAATAGTCAACAAACCCTTTTAACCAATCATGTGGACCCGCGTCGACAAATGGTGGTGGTGGCCATGATCTCCACACATTATCACCGCTGTATTCCTTTGCAGCAACCAATCAAGAAACATTTTTAATACATCTAACTAAACCGTACTTATCTCATCCCAAATAATAACCGCAGGGATGAATTTTTCACCCATTCGTTCAGGGGTCCATTTGTCGCCGTTGTATCGAAAAAAACTATGATAAGTGCAAGCGTCGACGTTTCGTTGTTTTATCTCTCGCGCTAGTCTATGGGTCGGTGTCAGCACAATCATATTTGCTCTACCTTGATATAATTCAATCGCCCGAGTCGTTTTTCCTGACCCGCTGCAGCCGTTTAAATAAACTGTTTTATATCTACAAATTGGATCTGATATCGGTGGTGCATTAGAACGTTCTGATAAATTATCACCGCGTAAGTAATTACTTTTAATTTCAACATCTGCTGATTCTGATTACTCACGCAGCATTTCTTTTTTAATTTTTCATGATCCCCAGCTTTCATCCGAATTAGTGAATTCAGCAACTGCGCAACTGTACTTGCTTTTAATGTAAAATGAATCAACGGCAACTCTAACCGCAGTATCAGGAAATCTATTTATCATTGAAAATAAATTAATACAAGCATAATCCAGCATCTACGACCTCAAATGTGTATACGGGGATCTGTAACCGTCGCTGTAAGTAACGACTGTACCCAATTTTGTTCCATCGGACAAAAAAGCGTCTTTACGATCCACATATATGTTTTTGGATACTGCATCCGCGATTACGAAGTCGTATTCGGTGTTATCCATAATCAGCCGTGAACAATATCGTTTATAGTCGCATTTTTTTCCTCCCTGAGTGAATTTTCCGATTATTCTTCTACGAGATCTTTTGCTTCGATGTTTCGTTGATTAAATACCCGTTTGGACCACTCAATGATATATTTTTCATCTGCCTGAATATGTTTTCTGGATTCGTCAATTATACTATCAAGACGTTCCGGTGTTGTTAACCAGACATTGGTTTGTTTCCGATTTGATATAATTGCTTCACTGACCGTCAGCGAAATTAAAATTTTTGTATCAATCATGAATTGTAATAACGCTATTGGCAGCCACTTCTTTTCAGACATGTGTCTACCAATCCAAATATAACAAGCGCGATGAAGTCCTGCTGCGAACTCAAATGATACTACATGAGCGAATCCAGTTAAATCAAAATCAGGCAGCGGCCCATTAATTGCAACACGAGTCATTTCATGTACGGGGTGTCCAAATCGTTTAAAATACTCAGTACACTCTCCATAACCAAGAAAACTCGCTGGATAACAAGCAACCATATCAACTGAAATGATATTATCACTGTCGTATTTGTTATTCCATAAACCGCCATGATTAAATTCTAAACAACTAGCCTCAATGTCTGGCAAGAATTCTACGCGTGTTGGTTTCAATGCGTTTTTTATTCTCGCAAAATGAGCTGCAACCGACGGGATTGTAAAACAGTTTGTCAATAATTGTTCATCATCGGTGGCTTCGCCACTGTTGTTGGCTTCGCCACACGCCGTTAAAAACCCACTAGCTGTTTTTTTTTCATTTTGTTGTGAAATGCTTCAGTGCGGTATAATTCACCGTTTGGTCTTACATACTGATCAAACGTACCCATGTCGTTTTCAGTGCTGCGAAGTAACCACACCGACACGGGGTCGTTTTCACTCAAATGCGCAATAGCATCGAATAGTTTCTCTTCAACGAGAAACCCATCCCTGGAAAATTCTTCTCGTAAGAATTCGTCAGGTATATACTTTATTGTTCTGTTTCGTGGAAATATTGTGACCGCGGACGTCCATGCGTGTTCGTTATGATCAATAATTTTGATTGGAGCTCCCTTTGATTTATATTTTGATTCGTATAAAACGTCTCCGGTTATCGTTGTAACGGTTATTGGAAATCTCAGCGACGTTTCTAATTTTGCTATATCGCTAATAGTTGCTCCGCAGTCTTTCACCGTTAACTCCCATTGAGCTATTTTGCTACGCCGTAGATCGGTAAGTTTGTTCCCTCGGGATGCATATGTAAAATGTTCTGTTATTCGTGCTGCTACACAATTCAGCGACAAAGCCGCCGGCGGCGACTGTTTCATTGGTTTTAGTTTTCCTATATCGGGTTTTTCATTTAACGGATATATCCCATACACAACTGCTGTTTCAGGATATGCTCGTTCATAGTATGGTTTGTCAATTCCAGTTAACAGACCCGGCTTAGAATCACGGCTAACAACAACTGTTTTCTTGTCTTTGAGAATCGGTTCAAATTTGTCTCGTATAATCCAACCGTCTGATTCTACACGGATAACGAATTTTACTCTACAAAAATACTTTTTGTTGCCAAGTTGTGATAACATCGTGGCTGCGTTGCTGTCGTTCATGGTGGCATCAACAACGCCATCAATTCAAAATGTTGACCAACTATGAGATGCACCGTCGTCCTTGAATTCATTAATACAATCGCGTATTTTATTTATCAGGGTTCTATCCGTTATTGCCCGTTTTGGCACATGTTTGAGGGTTCTATCGAGATTAAATTTAACGTTTTTGTAATACTTAATTGCTGATAATCTCTCGAATTCATCATTTATATAATTAAAATAAGTATTTAAATAGAAAAATATAGTATAATGAATCACTGCAAGTGGCTAATGATTGGGTCAACAACCCCGTGTAACAAATCATGCAGAAGCGAATTCTGTGGGTATCATTTACAAAGCGTTCGGCGAGGAAGTTTTGGCTCTACCCCTTGTCTGGTTTGCCACATTGGCGTTCGTGGGAAATCACAATTATGTCTCAATTGTGGCGGCAAACGATTCAGAGAACTTAAACGCTACTATGACAAACGAATCAATGACCCGTTCAATGACAAAGTTATCAAAACCCCTCAAGACTACATTAATAGACTTATAATTAAAGCAGATATAAATTAGACAAGTAGTATTATTATACAAATGAGCCAAGATTTCAGACCTCACCCAGTGCTTGTTAATTATGAAACATCCCGCGATGGTGTTGTTAGAAATTGCAGACTAAAGAAACCGGTTGGATGGGTAAATAATATGGGATATTTGATGTTTACAGCTGGGAAGAGGAAATATCTCTGTCACAAAGCCATCTATGAAGCATTTTACGGATTAATCGAAGACGGATTTGTGATTGATCACGTTGATGGATTCCCCCAAAATAACAAATTGGATAACTTACGAGTTGTTACTCAGCGTCAAAATGCAAAATTAGGTGGAACCGGCAAACACGAAAAAAGGCAGAACATGTCAAATCATTTGATACATCAACTAACGAGGAGAAAATATTTCAGTCAATAAATGAAGCCAGTAGATATTTCGATATTTGTAGGTCTTCAATACGATTTGTTGCAGAAAATATTACTAGATCAGCCGTCTCAAAGAAAAATGCCATAAAATAAAATTCGTATACATCTGAAACGATTCAAGGGAGATAAATCCTTATGGATAAGTCCGCATCCCTCTCATGACACTCTACTCACTAAGTCCCTTGTATTATGATAGTTAAGGTATTTGCGTCGTCTGCTATTCTCACATGTAGAGAGAGAGGTATAATTGACGTGGGCGCGCACACGTTACTGTAATGGAGTACACTTGATTGTGAGTTTCAGTAGAGTTAAATAAATACAACTTTAACACTTAAAACTTTTTATTGTCGCTTGGCTAAAACTGCATCATTTAAACAGTTGTATTTATTTTTTTATAAACCCTTTGACCATCTACATTCAGCTATTACACTTTCAGTACAACGTTCTTTATAATCCAACGCGTTACCTATGTTCGCTCAGCCGGAACGAGCATGAAACACTAGTGTTTTCAATTGCGAAAATCCCCCATTGGATTTCCCATTCATTGAAGTACGTGGGCGTGGCTATATATTAAAAATTCCTCTTTGTATAATACAGCTCTTGTGGTCTAACCGGTAGCGCATTTGTCTAGAGGATTAGAACAGAGAAAATACACGCTGTTTTCTAACAACTGTATTCTTTTGTTTAGTGTTTTATTTAAATATTTTGTCTCATTTGAATGTTGTGAAACAGCATTAATAAGTAATTGAAGGAAATAAAACAACACGCCCGTGAATCAACGCTGCTGTATTAGTCGTCTTATATACGTTATGACTCGTAATAAGCTTGGGGCTTTTGAAAGCCAATCCGACCGATGAAAACTAACCAACGCCATTGACCTGGGCGTGTGGTTGTCTTTTGTCCATCATGCAACCGTGTTAATTTAATTGGGTTGCTTTTGATTGGTTGGATTGGCCGTAAATCCGCCCCGTCGTTTCATGTTTGTGCTGTCTTGTGCCGTCCCACATCATTATATCACAAATTCCATTATCGTTTCATTGAATATATCCATCCTTAATTAAGTTAATTAAGTACATGTTGTGACGTCACCCCAAGCATATCTTCTGGGCGGTCTAAGATGATGTTTGTCACCTTAGGCCACCCTTCCGGAGATGTATGTTTCGGGTCCCCTTGGGCTTATTTGGATGTGAAGGCAACCAGGAAGTTCCAAAGATGTGTTGTCGTATGTGTAACCTCTGGGTCTCTCTGACGTCATAGGACGCCAGTGAGATTGCCAAATGGGGTTTTCATGTATGTGCTGTCCTTAATTAAGTTAATAAAGTTAATAAAGTAACAGCTGGGTCTCTCTGACGTCATAGGGCGCCAGCGAGATTGCCAAATGGGGTTTTCATGCATGTGCTGTCCTTAATTAAGTAAATAAAGTAACCTCTGGGTCTCTCTGACGTCATAGGGCGCCAGCGAGATTGCCAAATGAGTGTTATTTTTTTTAAATTAAAGATAAAATGTATTATATAAATAATGGATATCAAAGATATAAATGCTATAATTGCTGAAATTTCAAATTTGAAAATCGCGGAATAGTATTATCTAAAGATCTAGACTGCGACAGAATTACCTCGGAATATGAAGACATTGAGTATCAGTCTAGTAAGGGTCGTTATGTTTTACCTAAGATGTACAGGCTCGTGAAAGGAATTCAAAAGTCCATCAATGCTTGTTTGTAAGATAATGACATTATGCATTTATAATGCTTTTTAGCACCGTTGAAGCAATACGTCAAAAGCTCGGCCAAGAGTATCAAAAACGAACTGAAATTAGTTCTAAGGTTCGTGATCTTAGAAAAATATTGAACGAGGAAAAACCCGCATCCTAACCACGTGAGCGTTACTATAAAAAAAGGCTTTCAGTACATTTTTAATGAAACTTTATTTTTTTTAGCGTTTTTCATAACACTTTATACACTTGTTACATAGGATTTTCTCCTGAAAGAATTCTCATCAGTTTTGGTTGGCTCATGCAGTTATGTGCGTACTGGATGATCTGGTCGTGGTAGCAAGTAATCACCGCGATGCCTCCATTTTGACGTAGTTGTTGTTGTTGCCGCGAAGTTAACAAAAATCGTTCATCGCCGATCTCAGATATTACAATTCTGAAACCCCCAGCGATGTTATTTCTGAAACATTCGCGGATAGCGTCTTACAGTTTAACCTTGTCGGAGATGAATACTTTAGCTTGATGGTACATTATTTGATAACTCGGCCTTTAATTGTGATAGTTTCACATTTGAAAACTCAGTTCACAAACAATATATGGTAGGTGAATCACTTACAACTAAATTAGCCCGAGAGCGGCTAGTAGCAATTAAAAAGTTTATACCGGTACGAGACAGACTTCGCGATAAACTTCAACAACGACAACAAATGCAAACTAACTTTTATGTGTCAAGTGAACAACTGTTTACTCCGATAACAAATGCGACCAAAGATGTAAAAAAGTTAACTGAAGCAGCGATATACGGAGATATTCCTGAAAAAGAACGAGCAAAGAAGGCGCCGCTGCTTGATACGCTTGAAAAGATAGCAGCAGAGACCGGACAAACACGCGCAGGGATACAACAGCTATCCAGTGATATAAAAGCTCAGCGCGAATATGAACGATTAGCTGATATTGATGATTCTGCACCTGAACCACAAGTATATCGACCGGGCGAATTTGAAGAACGCGAAGAAGAACAACAAGGTGCAGCTGCAGGAAAGGACTATTCACCTGAACATATATTTACAGTCGCAACATTAAATAGAATTGGAGAACTCGGTACGGATTCCGAATTAGCTGATTTTGCTAGAGAAAATTTTCCAAAGGGTAAAAGAGAGAATTTATTAAACGACGAGTTTAAAAATTTTATAAGAACCAAACACGCTTGGGCATCAAAAATATATTTAGCGAAACACGGCGGGGATAAAATCTTAACGTCATCACGGCACCCTGGTTTTAATAACTTTCTAGCTGCGGTTACAAGCGGCCCACGACCGCCATCTTATACGGAGGATCCAATCCCGGAACAAATAGACATAAAAGCAGAAGCCGGTTCAAAGAAAACAAGCGGAAAAGGATATTCGATTGGAAATCCTTTGGATTTCAACGCAACCGTGACATGTCCTGGTAATATTCTAAGTGATATATCACGGTTAGAAGTACTTATCGGGGGAAAACGAGCCGGAAACAACTCCGTCGAGATAATTAATGAAGCAGCTGATTATCTGTACACGATTATTTGCCGGCGGTATCATGGGCATTGATGTATATCGAGAACTCATTGCTGAGTTAGTTGAAAATCACAGAGATGCCCATGGTTATTACAGCGATTGAAATTCCTGGAAACGCTAGCGTTTCATAATTGAAAACACTAGTGTTTTTATAACAAGATGATTATACACTACAACCATGATAAACCCGTAAGCGTCTACGTGGTGAACTCACGATTGCCTGTTTATAGAGCATATTACGGAGATGGTTTCGGCAATACCATCGCGGGGTTATTTACAAGAATGGCCCCAAAAGTGGCGCCGCTAGCTAAACAATTATCAATGAAGGCCATTGATATTATTCGTGATAAGGGAATCAGCGCTATTGGAAATCTTGCCGGAAGGGCATTTTCTGCCGCGAAAGATAAAATAACATCATTGGTGCGAAAGAAACCAACAGCGACGAAGTCGGTGGTGAAACCACCAGTGCTGCCATCAACGACACTGATGCCTGCAAAAATCAGCAAAGCAATAAATAGCGCAGTGGAAGAAAAACTAGCGTCGTTGGCTGCTTCGGTGAATCCGTCGCCATTGACGGCTTCGCCGGTAACAGATAGCGATATCATGAACGCGATAGCAGGAAGTGGGTTGAAACGAAAACGAAAACGACGATGATTACAAAGAGTTTCACAACTAAAAACACTAGTATGTTAATAAAATGTTTAAACGACAAGCTCATCCCGCGTTTGATATGAACGCCAAAGTGCCCAAGAACGATTCAGTTCGGGATTATCAATACTATTCCTATCATGCAATACAACCCGACCTACGATCGCGAGTTGAACTTCAAGTCCATGATACCAGTAAATACTTTTTGCCGTGTGAAGCATTTATTGAAGTAGAAGGAGATCTTGTACAACGTACTGATACCCCTGCTGTACCCGCACCGTATCCAGATGGTACCAAAGTCGGCTTAGTAAAAAATGGTATCATGGCGATATTTGAATCCGCGAGATATCTCATTGACGGAAGAAAAATTGAATCAATAGAACGTGAGGTTGATGTTGCAACAACAATAATCGGACTAGCAAGATATTCTGATGATTATACAAGGTCTGCTGGTCCATCTATGATGTCTGCTAAGGATACTTCTGATCATCCTGAAAACGTTCAGTATTCTAAGGTAAAGGCAACACAAGATACTGCAGTTGATCCAGCACCAGCCGTATATGTGAGACCGGCCGCAGCTTTTGATGTCATAACTAACACCAATCCTAATTACAATATGGGGTTTGGAACACGAGTAGCAATGTTGGCGTCGACGGTTTTCATGTGCGATTCCACTCCATCACATATTTGGATTCTGCAGAAATGTCAGAAAAGTCATCTATGGAGCCAAACACACAATCGCGTTAATGCGAAAAGGCGATGACAATGACGCAATCTGGCGTGCTAATGGTGTTGATGATGGTAAAGTTATTTTAACTAAATTGGTACTATGGATGCCAGTAATGGCCCCATCAATCGCCACAGAACAACGACTACTCTCATTTATGGACACAGGCGGCAAATCATTGCTAAGTTGGCTAACAACAAAAACTGATGCCAAAGATGGTAATGTTGCTGATATATTTACATGGCACCTGGCATCACAACAAGGCGTTTCAGCTCCACGTCACATATTTATAGCGCTGCAGAATCGGAATCGATTAGGCTCACAAGAACGCAGTCATATGATATTTGATCGATTAGGAGTCAAGGAGGTTTCGCTGAGAATAAACGGACAACAGGAACCAACCGAGGATATACAACTTGATTACGACAACAACTATATAGCACGTGTGTATCATCGGATGCTGTCATTTATGGGTCGTGATCAAAACGTCGATACCGGTTTGCAAATGTCGCAACTTGATTTTAAGAACTTGTATCCAATTTATTACTTTTCGCTGGAACATCTTGATTTAACAAGGCAATCCGTTGTTGACATACATTTTCGAGCTCGTATAGCCCCTGGTGGTGTTGATTATAGAGCGGTTGCTGTCATTCTCAGCGACAAATCAATGCTGTTAGAAGGGGTTGGTGGACGAATGAGAATTGTTGATGCACCAGTGGAAAATATGTAAACGATTCACAATTAGATCAATTGAAAGCATAAATAGTTTTACAATAAAATGCCATATAGTGTTGTTAGTGTCAAGCTGACTGATGGTCAGGTCAAGAAATTGCGATCAAAATCCGCTAAATAATGTGGAACCACAATAACGTTAAGACCAGCGCAGATGTCCGGCGGTACACATAAAATATCATTGACGGATCGTCAAATAAAATATTTCAATGATGCGCTAAAGAAACAGCAAGGGGTTCAAATTGTAATTTCAAACGCTGCAATCGCCAACATGATAAAATCAGGTGGTATATTTCCATTGTTAGCCGCAATACCAGCATTGATTTCAGCGGCTGCCCCAGCGGTGGCGAAAGCGGCTGCGTTGGGAACCGTTGGTACCGCAGCGGGGATGGCGTTAAAAAAGGCAACTGGGAAAGGATATAAAAAAGGGAAAGGGTCTAAGACTACCAGGAACCCCGTATTCATGGTACAGCGGAAAGGGTCTAAGAATACCAGGAACGGTTTATTATTTGAAAACCCAATTGTTCCCATGTCCAATTTTGATTTAATTGATGCTGCTAAAAAGCTAGCAATAAAAAACTTCAGAGGGGTTTTTATGAGAGATCAATTACCGAGAAAACCTAAACGCGTTGAAACCGGTATCATCGATCTTGATAACAATAACGGATCGGGGACTCACTGGGTTGCATACGCGATCGATCCGCGTGGGATTGTCTATTTTGATTCATATGGGTTAGCTCCGCCAAGCGAGTTTTTGCGGTATATAAATTCTTCGATGAAACTCAAAGAGTTTTCGATTTTTTATTCCACGCTGCCAACACAACAATTAAATGATCCACCGATATGCGGCCGTGAAGTATTAAATGTCCTCGCGGAGATTTCATCGTCACAGAAACCACCTCATCTGGTTGTAAATGAATACAAGAGTGCAAAATTACAGGGTAATTTTAGAGAATCAATAAATTGAAAATAAAAGTTGCGCTAACAATAATGATTGATATTTGGGGAAGACCTCTGTCAATGTCGGAACCCACCGCGGAAACATCTGCGGGTTCTATCGAGGATGTAAAAAAAATAATTGAAGATAAAATCGCTTAGACGTTAAATTTAACAAGTGTTGACCCGAACGAAATAGTTGTATTTCAAGATAGCCAGGGTAAATTGAAAAGCAGTAATATATCCGCGGATGACATTTTGATACGGCAGCGCAACGCCGCTGAAAACTCTATTGCGCTGTATTCCATCGACGGGCGACTGAAACCAGGAGCACGTGTGTCTACGATCACCGACGCGATTGCCGCCCACGGCCGTGATCTGGATGAGTATATACGAGGTTATAATACTTTTCGCAAAAATGTACATAAATTCTTTGGAACCCCGCTTGTGGTTGGCATGACTCTTGCTGAAATTAAAAACCTTCTATCTCCATTCTTTTTTAACAAGGAGGCGGGGAGGATGATGAATGAAAATGAAATCAAGGCAAATTATCTCGATATTTACTAGGATATTTCTAAACTAATAGAAAATTTTGAAAAAGTACAAAAACCCACTAACGACGTCGTTGGTAAATTTTTTGGAACCCCACTTGCGGCAGGCACGACTCTCGCTGAACTTAGCGAGTTTATTGGCAAGCATACCCACAATGCCTACGTCGCTAATAGTTTCTTTGGTGTCCCCGCTACATCTACGATGACTCTCAAAGATATTAATATGTTTATGGTGAGACAAACAACACGTAATACCATCGTGGATAATTTTTTGGGGAGAACACCTGTGCCTGAAACCACATCTCTGACAGGCCCGACCCTCGCTGAAGTTAAAAAAAACTATTGACGAACAAAAACTCACCAGCGAAATTGTTAATAAGTTCTTTGGGGAGTATGGCCCCAAAGATATCACGACAAAATTTTATCACATTGACCTGTATCTTAAAGACCAAGCACAGCTTAAAATCAGAGACCTTCTGACTTCATTCTTTTCTAACAAGGAGGCGAGGGGGGGGGGAGGTTAATAGATCCTACCAGAATCAGGGCAAATTATCTCGATATTTACAGTGATATTTTTAGACTAAAAGAAGATTTTATAAAGATAAAGATTCCACATCCAGACATAGGCGTTAAAAATACTGTGTATACGGTCGATCATGGAACCATGGGTTGGACAAGAGACGTTTATACTACATTGTCCATCATTCTCTGGGCGGATGTAGAAGCGGCGGGCGATGGTACCTACAGGACAAAGTGGGTCAATGGTATCTACAGGCTAACGTAGATCTCTATCCATCAATTTAATATGATCGCGGACGGTAAAACCTACTCTGGTGGCACCGCGACGTTAATTATGAAGGGTCGCGAACAAAACTTTAATGTCGTCGCGGTTGATAGCTCCAGCATTAGATCAAGAATAACTTGGTGTTTAGAATTTTTAGATGATTTTCCGGCTGAAGCTACCATACCTACGACATCCAAACCCATCTACCCACCTGGCCTGCCCAAGACCCCTTAACGATGGGGAATAATTGAAAACACTAGCAGGTTTAAAATAGTAATGACATCGATGAAATCAATTGAACCGATAATAGTCCCAGAGGTATCACAATCGCATCGACATCGATATGGTACCGTGAAAGAATTTTCCGCGAACTTGAAATCACTTTTTGAGCGCTATCGTGAAAAAATGAAAAAATACCGACGCAGCGTAGCAATCATCGACATCACCGTGTACTCGGTGTCCGGTGTGATGGCCAGCGCCGGGATTATTTTTTCGACGGTGACCATGATGGCTCCGATTGCAGTTCCAATCGCTATCTCCGCGGTAACAACAATTGCGGCAGTCGCCACCGCGATAACTAAAATGTTATCATCGTGTTCTCAGAAAAAAACTCAGCGATTATACAGCTCGGTACCGGGTGGCATTTGACGAGTACTCGAAATTATCCGAGTTGATCTCGCTGTCGATAGATAATTCGTTCATATCCGATGTTGAATTTTCCACGATGACCCAGTTGTATAGCTCCGCGATGTTGAAATTGGAAATTGAAGACAGCGTTAACAATAATGTCACTCGAACTGCTTTAACGAATCGCGGAGAATACCACTCCGATACGAACAAGCATGATATCAATAACATCAACAAACCCTGAATTTAGTGTGAACTTCCCTTCTCCGATTCCAGTGCGCGAGATCGCGCTGGCAAAATTACGAGTATATCTTAGCTGGCCTAATATCAGATCGGTTGCATTTGGCGGTCAGCAACCGAATAACACACTGGTGTTCTCGTATAAGAATAAACCCGATGGCACCCCAAACTAGAACGTTATTTCGTTACCAACTGGGTCGTACCAAATTGGGCAAATCGAGGCTGAAATTCAGCGTAGAATAAAATCAATCACCGAAAAAGAATCAAAAATAGCTATTAAAGTTCATGAACCGACGCTCTCGTCGTCCATCGAAATAAGCACAGAGGGATACATTGTAGATATCTATAACAGCTCGTTAAGAACAGTGTTAGGATGGCCTGAAAACCCACCCGGAGCCGCCGCCGACTTAACCACGGACGTAAAATCATATCATGAAATCAATCGCATGTATCGAGATAATTTATCTGATATTAAAATGGTAAAACTCACCGATAGATTTATATTTACCAACAAAAACACATTGCAATGGGATTTTATCATTAAAAGAACAGCTAACTCATCTGTTACTATTTCATTTACGCTAACTGATATCACTGGTTATTTTAATGAAATTAATCAATTACATGAAACACAACTAGAACAACTACGGCAAACAAAATCGCAAAAACACGTTGAAATATTAAATCAGCTTGTATCTGACATGGAATATATCAACGAACGAATTATTCAAACAATAATTAATGACAACAGTGACAATAAACAACGATTCCTAACCGGTTACAATATCACAGAAGCCGATCTGCGTAATTTCAAGTTACCCGGATACAACGCGGAGGAACTAAAAGAATCTGTTAGGAATGTTATCAAGGTATTACAAGTACAAGATTCAACTATCCTCAAGTATAATAATGACCCAGATGGCGGCGGTAGGCATATTGCCCCGCACAATGTAAATATTTCAGCGGTGATTGCGCTCAATTTAACATGTGATGCTATCGAAAGAAGCTATCAAATAAATCTCGAGCAATCAAATCAAGCTCAGCATGGATATATTTTATACTCTTTTCCACCAACAGCTCCTCCAGGATTTCTAATTATTGAAAACCCAATTAATCCCGTCTACATGCGATGTCATAATAATTCGCTAACGAGAATTAATTTCCGACTCACTGACCAGTCCAATAATCTAATTGATCTACAAGATGAGGTGTTAGCGATTAGTTTGTTTGTGAAATCATAATTGATTTTCGTCGTAAGGACTTGATCAAATATTTGGTTAACCCGTAGCAGCGGGGAGGGGGCGATGACAACCCGATGCGACGTTTTATTTTTATGGTTAAGGAACGAAAACGCGAACAGAGTATGTTTTGAGCAAGAAATTGTTAAGTCTCCGTTTGCCAAATTTTTTTTGGTTAAAACATGAGATTCGCTGGAAGGCTCTATTTTCCGTTTTTAGGGCTTAAAGTGATTTTGTCGGAAAAAGTTGTCCGATTCCCCCCCCCCCCTGCTGATCTGGCATACCACTATGCTTTTTTAATGCAATGTTGCTGGCATTTCTTTGGATCTTGTATTTATTGAAATTGTAAATGATTTAAGATACATTGCTAACTAAACTGACTGCTCTCTTGTGCTCCAAAAATCAGCCTGAATTTGTCTATGGCATACTATCTTTAAAAGCTAAAAAAAATGGAAAATTGATTTTGTTAGACTAGACAATACCGGTTTCTGAAAGTGTAATAAATAATTTACCAAATATAAAAATTATCAGCTCATTTTCATGCAATGTACCTCTGACGTTCAGGAAATGAAAATGACCAAGTGGAGCTAGCAGTTTTTTGAAAGGTGCATATCTGGAGTAAGATCTTAGCAGTATACTCTATAACCCATATTACACCAATGAATCATGCACAAAAATAGAGAATTAAAGGTGACTTGAACTATATCTAAGATATACAAGGTATTTTTTAAATAGTGAGTATTACAAGTGAGGAAAGCCGGAGAAGTACTTTTTCTTTTTTTCTTTCTTTTTTTAAAATTCAAACTTTATGCAAAATTTGAGACTGTAGAACACCACCAATGGCAATCTACAGTCTAGTCTACTATATTCCCAGGTAAAGTTTTGTTTTTAAATCTATTTCATGTGGTTCAAAATTTACAGACAAGACATAGACTTTTCAATTGTGAAATGTTTTGCAAGTCATAGTAAAATTCAATCTATTATTTAAAGAAATGAACTAAAGAATCAAAAACTTAATTAAATTTAGGGTAAAAAAGATGGATATGACAATCACGTTTTTTGGGTCAAAAGAGGTAGTATTACAGTAAATTTTTAGCTTCAGGTAAATTGAGTTCAAGGCATAACATACTGTAACCCCCTTTAAACTGACATGTAACAAAAAATGTTAAGTAAAAGTGATGAATATAATCAAACTTACAGGAAGACCGGATATAAAAACTTTGGTGTAGAGACCAGAATTTCTGAAAGGTAAAATTTAAGAAACATTAGTTGTAGAAAATTTTTAAAAGTTTGATCGAATTCACTGCGATTTTCAATATGATTTGATTGGTTCATAATGGTTTGGTTTGGTGCTTTAACACATGGCAACACAAATTATTTAGTGCCAATGCAAATGGACTACAGTACCTTGCTCACCCAATCACACATTACAGTAGCTATGATGATTACACGAAGACAGATAAACTGGAAGATGTATAAGCAGGGTCTACAAAACAGGCACATTCTTTCCAAAAATGTTATGGATTCTCATTTAGCTACATGCAGTAATGGTCATACTGCTCTCTATACTACCGGTACTTAAGTTCATTGATCATCCTGGGCTTTGCCAATGTTGCAAATTGCAATTTTTTCCCCGTATTGATGACAAAATATACCATCTGGCAATTGTTTGGCTGTTTAATTTCAACATACAATCATGGATTAGAAGTGGAGAAATTCAAAGTGACCATGAAAAGAAGCCACAAACTTGGATGCATAATGCACTGGAATCTATCTTTTACATAAACAAATCCTTTGTTCTTAATGACAAACCCATCTTTACTGTGCATTGTTACATCATAATCCATCTGGCTCTATGCTGTGATATACTCAATCATACTACCAGATGGGATAAGTAATATATAAATTTTGCTCATTGATCTTTTGCCATCAGTCCCATGTTATGACTACAAGGACTTAAACTACGCAATGAGAAATAGCAAAATTAAACAAATTTCTTGCATAAATGATAATTTATTTCTCAAAATACAGGAGTGAAAGAATTAAATTAACTTACAGCATGGTGAATGAATTATTATTTTCTAAAAGTCCTTTCAATTCCAATAATTCCAAGAAATCTGAATAAGTTACAACAAAAAAATGCCCGTTCTCTGTAGAAGTTTCAAATGTACCGAAAGATTTCCAAAGAATTCAAAAAGTTGTTGAATAAATTTAGTTAATACTGTACAGTTATAAATAAATCTTTTCAAAAAGCAAGTTGCGAGATTGATTCTGAAAACACACAGATTGGACCTACCATCGGAAAATTTTTCTGCAGCATATTTAAGCATCATTTTCACTAAATATTCACAGATTGTTTGGTCCAATACACGTGAAATTCTCAATGAACACTCCATTCCTACCTGTGGAGTGTTTTTCCCCACCTCCACATGCCCCCATTTCATATTCTGATCAGCTGTTCCTAAACTGCACAATAGCTAAAGGATATCCTCAATCCTGATTAACATACTTGACTGTCTCTTCTACAGTGAGTGAAAGCACTAGCAACTGATGGACAAATAAACAATACCCTTTATTGTGATAACTAACAATGCCTAAAATGGGTGTGAATTTATATTAACAGTTCAAATGTTGTATCAAGCTATTATACATGTGATAACTATTTCCCACATTTTATATCACACCTTATTTCCTTATTGTTAACTCATATATGCATACAACACTAAATAACATACTTATTATAAATTAGCTTTTTGGGGGGCACATATGCTCTTTGATTTGTTTCTTCATTCCTTCTTTTAATATATATATATATATATATATATATATATATATATATATATATATATATATATATATGTATATATATGTGACGATTTTACCCCAACCCCTTGTATGTAGGTATAAGTTACTATAACTCGTGATTCTGACTGGCCTTGTACATGTATAAATTGTATGTCTGCCTGACCCAGCTGTGATGTTTCAAATTGTTTTAAGTTAGCTAATCCCCTTACGTAAGATGGTCTTTGTTAGCTCTCGAGGGGATAGGAGACTGTGTCCATCGCGGACGGGTGACGTAACCACATCAAAGGACAGGACAGCGTCAAATAAGAAGACTGTAACAATTGATAGACACACAGACAGACATTCGGATGATTGACAGTCGAACGACTGACCAGAGTCGATCGCCCTCCAATCGAAATGCGATGAGGGTGGGCACTTGATTGGAATCTGCGATAATAATTCATGTTTAGTAAGAATTCGTCAGTTGCTACAAGAATTGAGAAGAGAGTAGAACTCCGTACGGCCAGACGAAAATTGGCGGCAGACTCAGATTTTGGGAAATCAAGGAATCTTAAGATAGCTTCAAAGGTCAGTGTGATTTTGTTTGATTTCTGCTTGACACGTCTGCGGAATTGAAGGTTCTCGTATGTATATTCATTTTACTTGTATTGTAGTATGAATAGTTAATTATGATATTAATATTTTTGCATCTTTCGTGATGTTCGTTAGTACCTTTGCTTGCAATTGATTATGATGTAAATTCGTTGCATCTTCTTCATGATATTATTGTATTACACCTTATTTTGTGAGGTAAAATGTTGCTCTTCTTTTGTTAGTAATATGGGTGCATATTATTTCGTGAATTATTACGTTTACACCCTTTTGAAAGGACGATTTGTATTCGTGAAGAATTGTATTGTTTGCTAGCCGCTATAAGAATTAATATTATAATTCCTTGTGTAGGTATATTATGGTAGACTAGCACTTTGTTTACGTAATGATATATTTTGCCATTGAGTTAACGGATTTCCGTTATTGCAATTTGAATGTGAATATTGTGGATTCGGTACGCTTGTGTAGGACATATATATAAATATATAGATAGTCATATTACTAATAGTAGTAATATTATAATACAATGATATTTGAAATATTTGTATGTATATACTGATAGGGCTCAGTATGTAGATATTTGAATTCTTTGTGAGATTGTGTTGTGGCGCCATTTTGTAAGCGGCGGAAGCGTATGGGAATTTCGATGTGTGCGCATGCGTGACCAAAAATGTCCCGCCGTAAACTGATGGTTCAATTCAGTGACTTAGTGTGAGGTAATATTCATCACCATATGCTAATGCATTATACCTTTCAACAGGAAGCTTTCGGGTGACGTTGAGAGAAATTCCGGATGACGTCGAGAGAATTCCGAGTGAATTTGAGAGATACCGAGTGAATTTCGGGTGACCTCAAGAGATACCGTCGAAGAGGAAACGGAAGTAGAGATTTAAGAGGAAACGGAAGTAGAGATAGAAGAGGAAACGGACGTAGAGGAATCGGAAGGAGAGAAAGACGAAAAGAGACTTATTTAGATGAGTAACACTCAAGAAGGGAAAATATTCCTCACACTGAAATCAAATGATGATCTAGGGATCATTGGGTCAAGAGTGACATTGATTGCTTAATATCTTTAAAATTTTCATTTATTAAATTGTTGTTTAAATTTCATCTTTGTATTTCTTTTAATTTAACTGTCGGCATTGCTGACTGGGGGCTCGTAGCCTTATATAATATATTGTCCAGAAGTAAACATTCTGAATGTGGACCAGGGGAACTTCCTCATAATTCTTTAACGTCTATGGGAAGAACCCCACCCCTACTAAACGACACTTCACAATATATATATATATATATATATATATATATATATATATATATATATATATATATATATATGTAGTTCATTAACGCCGGGTGTTGACTCATGTAAGTTTCATTGGTGGGAATGGAGATCCTAGTTTGCTTGTCGAGAAAAAAAGTGATCATTCTTGGGATTTAGGAAGGAATTTACTAAACTTTTTAAAAGCCATGACATTCCTGTGGTTTTAAGATAAAGCAGATTCACTTACTTGGCAATGATGGGGTTTCGACCTATCAACTTCAGCAGGTGCTCTGTATTCAGGGAAACAGCAAAAAAAAGGAAGACAACACATCAGGAGAATCAACATGCCTGCAATGATTTAACAAAAAATCTATATATTTTAGTGCTAATAGACACAAAAGGCAATTAAAAAATCAGATCCAAAGTATATATTTAAAATGGTTGAGTTATTCTAAATTGGTCATACAGATTATCTGCCAAATAGATCTTACAGATTAACAGCTCAATAACTCATACAGATTATCTTCAAAATAGATCATTGAGATCATCTGCTCAATAGATCATATAGATTATCTGCTCAATAGATCATACAGATTATCTGCTCAATAGATCATATAGATTATCTGCTCAATAGAGCATATAGATTATCTGCTCAATAGATCATATAGATTATCTGCTCAATAGATCATATAGATTATCTGCTCAATAGATCATACAGATTATCTGCTTAATAGATCATACAGATTATCTGCTCAATAGATCATGCAGATTATCTGCTCAATAGATCATATAGAATATCTGCTCAGTAGATCATATAGATTATCTGCTCAATAGATCATATAGATTAATTTCTATTGTTGCTGAGATTATAAATTGTCTTTTCTATAACAAAAAAAAACTACCGCAAATTTTCTTTACTCAAAGCATTTCAAATAAAATGATCTGATTATACAAGTATGAAATTATGAAAGTAATAAATAGAAATTAATAAAATTAGATAAGCTCCACATTAACTTTCATTTTGATCCTTGACACGACCGGTCACCTTTGACAACTCAAGCTTCTGGACTCTGGCTGGTCATGGTAACCTTGTGTAAGAATTCAACACTAACCTCGCGGCAATGTTTAGAACAAACACAAGGCTGCGATAACATTCCCAAGACATGTAAATTATAGCTAATACATGACTTTATAGCTGGGACTTATCAAACATGACAATTTTAGGGGTTTGACTATTGTATAAGGTTTGGACCTGGGTCAAGTTTACTGAAAATATTTTTGAAATTGGGACTTGAGACTATTGTATAAGGTGTGGACCCAAGTCAAGTTTCATGAAGATATCTTTGAAATAGGGACTGAAAACTATTTAAGGTGTGGACTTGGGTCAAGTTTTATATATATATATATATATATATATATATATATATATATATATATATATATATATATATATATATATATATATAGATAGATAGATAGATAGATAGATAGATAGATAGATAGATAGATAGATAGATAGATAGATAGATACACGCACACACTTCCATTATAATATCTTGAGTGGTTTGAATGTTATTTTTTTAAGAAGAAAAACTGTCACAGATTTACATTTTGCGTTGCTGTGAACTTTTCAGGAGCAACCTGTCTATGGTATGCTTCACACTGTCTAAACTTAAATACCATTAGCAGTCTTAAAAATATACTCTAGACAAGGATAATTACTTTTCCCTTGACATAACTTTGACCTTATGAAAGGGACAGTCGATATGGCTACATATCGGCTAATCATGATAAATACAGGAGTCCAGTCCAGATCAAGGCTACAAGTCACACATTGTTTCTCACCATGACCTTGATCCTAAGGCCATTGGCCTGTATTATTACACATCATCAGTTATGATATATAACTGGGTAAAGTTTCATCTATCCAAGTCCACACAAATGCACTAGAATAGTAAATATTATTTGATGGACTACGTCATAACATAATATGTCCAATTTAAGACACCAAATGTGACCTTAACCTAGGGTGTAGATGGCCATATAGAATAAAACATGGATGTGAAAGTGATAATAAAGCTGAGCTTATGCAACGGCAGGCTCATAAAAAAATCATCTATGACAAAACCCAAAAGTTGTGTCGGTGTGTAATCTAATGTGATTTTAATCAAGTGTGTGGATAGTCATACAGAATTAAAAAAAACAATTGGCTGCCAATATGGTAACTATGTGAAGCCTAAACAAAATTTATGAAAATATAAACTTACTTCTCTGCAAAATGACACCAACTTTTGTTTTATTCACACTGCCATATGTCTGAAAAGGAGAAAAATAATCATTAAATAAACAACAATAAAATGTTTGCATCAATAAGACAATAAGGTTACAACACCCCCACCCCTTTGCTAAATGAAAATATTGGCAGTGAACTTATGGTTCAAAGTATCAGTTAAAAATGGGTAGCTTTGGATCCAGCAGCTGTGGGTTTGATCATTGCTTTGTTGAAAAAGTAGGTCATACTATCAAAGTCAACAACAAAAGCATCCAGTTCTGTTCTCATTAACCTTAGCATTTCAATGGCACTAGCATAACATCTGTGTTTAGCACGTTTAACTATCCAACCCATATAAGTTATCTTTATGTTTTAAAAAAATGAACCACTTTGTTACCTGTGGAAAAAGAGTATCTCAGGCTAATGTCAAACCATACATCACTGCATTTCCACACACATTAATTACCTAAAAGGAAGAATTACAAAATTTCAAGAAATTTCTGTTCAATCTATATATATATAAAAATGAATGTTTGTTTGTTTGTTTGTGTCGTATGCGTACCTATACCGTTCATTCGATTGCGATAAAACTTTGGTGAGTTGTTCTGCGCACGCCCGCGAAGGTTTCTGAATTAGTACAATCATTTAAATTGTACAATTAGCAAATGTGTGTATTTCATATAGTTTTGCGACATTTACCATGTGTTCGCTGTGAACTGTAGGCGCCTTAGATACGTCACGTGATCAAACAGTAGGCGCCTTAAATAAGACACGTGATCGAACACGTTCTCTAGCGATACCTAATTTCTCATGTCTTCGGTGTGAACTCTAGGTGCCTTAGATACGTCATGTTTACTTAGTTACATTTGGTTCGCCCCTTGGTTACGTCAAACAATCGCGGTGTGAATTTGCACATCACGTGATCGAACAGTAGGCACCTTAAATATGTCACGTGATCGAACACGGTCTGGATTGGCTGAAACTATGATGACGTAAATCAACAGCTGTATGAAATTCATAATCGGTAGCAATACCTAATTTCGCGTGTGAAATTCATAATCGGTAGCGATACCTAAAACGCCTTCGGTAATGTAACCACTTATTGTGGGCTCGATAAATACCACTAAATAATCTGAGATTCTTTCAAGAAACCAGTCAAATAGTCTATTAAAACACAAACACTTTCTTTCTTTTGAGTGGCATTGCAAAACATGCCAGGTACGCTAGATACATCACGTGATCGAACAGTAGGCACCTTAAATACGTCACGTGATCGAACACGGTCTGGATTGGCTGAAACTATGATGACGTAAATCAACAGCTGTATGAAATTCATAATCGGTAGCAATACCTAATTTCGCGTGTGAAATTCATAATCGGTAGCGATACCTAAAACGCCTTCGGTAATGTAACCACTTATTGTGGGCTCGATAAATACCACTAAATAATCTGAGATTCTTTCAAGAAACCAGTCAAATAGTCTATTAAAACACAAACACTTTCTTTCTTTTGATTGGCATTGCAAAACATGCCAGGTACGCTAGATACATCACGTGATCGAACAGTAGGCACCTTAAATACGTCACGTGATCGAACACGGTCTGCATTGGCTGAAACTATGATGACGTAAATCAACAGCTGTATGAAATTCATAATCGGTAGCAATACCTAAAACGCCTTCGGTAATGTAACCACTTATTGTGGGCTCGATAAATACCACTAAATAATCTGAGATTCTTTCAAGAAACCAGTCAAATAGTCTATTAAAACACAAACACTTTCTTTCTTTTGAGTGGCATTGAAACACATGCCAGGTACGCTAGATGCATCACGTGATCGGACAGTAGGAGCCTTCAGTACGTCACATTGATCGAGCACGGTCTGTAGTGATACCTAATTTCGCGTGTCTTTGGTGTGAACTGTAGGTACGTCACGTGATCGAACAGTAGGCGCCTTAAATACGTCACGTGATCGAACACGGTCTGTAGTGATACCTAATTTTGCGTGTCTTCAGTGTGAACTGTAGGCGCCTTAGATACGTCATGTTTACTTAGTTATGTTTGGTTCCCGCCTTGGTTACGTCAAACAATCGCGGTGTGAATTTGTACGTCACGTGATCGAACAGTAGGCACCTTAAATACGTCACGTGATCGAACACGGTCTGGATTGGCTGAAACTATGATGACGTAAATCAACAGCTGTATGAAATTCATAATCGGTAGCGATACCTAAAACGCCTTCGGTAAAGTAACCACTTATTGTGGGCTCGATAAATACCACTAAATAATCTGAGATTCTTTCCAGAAACCAGTCAAATAGTCTATTAAAACACACACACTTTCTTTCTTTCAGTGGCATTGCAACGCATGCCGGGTACTTGCTAGTTATACAAATAAAGAAATTAAATGAGTATAGCTGTCATAAATCAAAATGATATTTATTCACTAATGACCTTTATATGACTTTGGTGTCCTTTTTTACTTTATTTGATGTACGGTAGACCCTCACTATAATGCATGATTAGTGGAACCATTAATGAGGACCATGTTATAGCCAAGATTACCTTATACTGGGATGCATGGCAAGCATTGTTAGAATGGTCACAGAATAAGTTGCAAAAACTAACCTTTAACACAATCAAATTGAGGTTATTAACATAATCAGCTTTAACATGTCTATAGTGACCCCATTTTTAATGATTTATTCTGGACAAGAGTAGTTTTTATTACTTGCAATACTGTGCTAGAGTAGTATTTAACACTTGCCTTACTTGGCAAGAGTAGTCTTTAATACTTGCCTTACTTGGCAACAGTAGTTTTTAATACTTGCCTTACTTGGCAAGAGTAGTCTTTAACACTTGCCTTACTTGGCAACAGTAGTCTTTAACACTTGCCTTACTTGGCAAGAGTAGTCTTTAATACTTGCCTTACTTGGCAACAGTAGTTTTTAATACTTGCCTTACTTGGCAAGAGTAGTCTTTAACACTTTTCTTACTTGGCAAGAGTAGTCTTTAACACTTGCCTTACTTGGCAAGAGTAGTCTTTAATACTTGCCTTACTTGGCAACAGTAGTTTTTAATACTTGCCTTACTTGGCAAGAGTAGTCTTTAACACTTGCCTTACTTGGCAACAGTAGTCTTTAACACTTGCCTTACTTGGCAAGAGTAGTCTTTAATACTTGCCTTACTTGGCAACAGTAGTTTTTAATAAATGCCTTACTTGGCAAGAGTAGTTTTTATTACTTGCCATACTGTGCAATAGTAGTTTTTGATACTTGCCTTACTTGGTACGAGTAGTTTTTGATACTTGCCTTACTTGGCAAGAGTAGTTTTTAATATTTGCCTTACTTGGCAAGAGTAGTCTTTAATACTTGCCTTACTTGGCAAGAGTAGTTTTTAATACTTGCCTTACTTGGTAAGAGTAGTTTTTAATACTTGCCTTACTTGGTAAGAGTAGTTTTTAATACTTGCCTTACTTGGTAAGAGTAGTTTTTAATACTTGCCTTACTTGGTAAGAGTAGTTTTTAATAAATGCCTTACTTTGTAAGAGTAGTTTTTAATACTTGCCTTACTTGGTAAGAGTAGTTTTTGATACTTGCCTTACTTGGCAAGAGTAGTTTTTAATATTTGCCTTACTTGGCAAGAGTAGTCTTTAATACTTGCCTTACTTGGCAAGAGTAGTTTTTAATATTTGCCTTACTTGGCAAGAGTAGTCTTTAATACTTGCCTTACTTGGCAAGAGTAGTTTTTAATAAATGCCTTACTTGGCAATAGTAGTTTTTTATACTTGCCTTACTTGGCAAGAGTATTTGTTTAATACTTGCCTTACTGGGAAAGTGGAGTTTAGGATTTGTTAACTCTTAATCTGCTGGTATATTTGGTAACTTCTGCATTTAATGTACACTTCAACATGGTGTATATTACATCTATACATGATATTAACTACTATATCTCTGTAAGGACATTAGTTTATTTAAGCCATTATAACTTTGCTTATCTCACAATATGCAGAAGAATATGTGTTTATAACATACCCTAAAATATGACAATTTACATGCATGTTTAGCATGCTCTTTAATAAAATAATTTGTAATGCACACATAAATTATAAAGTTTAATAAATTGGCAAATTTGTAAAACCTACCGTAACTCTGAGGATGTTTTCCCTATATACTTTTCCCTCACTATATGTGGGGTCCAAAATAGACCACAATATAAGTATGGAGACAAGTTACCAGTGGACCAATGAAAAACCAAGAAAGGATGGAGACTGATCAAAGAGAGGCAAAAGTACTGTTGTGATGGGAAGTTACATTGCTGAAAACTCATTTTATAATTGTGTTGAGAATAAATGAAAAATTGCATTTTATAATGGAGATATTTGTTTTTCTATAGAATTACCTCTAATTTCAGGATCAATGATCTTGAAAAGATTCATTAAAAATATTGTTCAAAGAGGTTCCAGTTCAGTTCACATCTATAACACATTGTGTATTAAGTTGCTACTTTTTCTTTTGCATTAAATACTTTTTTGTGCTAATGTTTTTTGAATTAAACAAGATTTCTTTTTTCAAAAAGGTACATATTAATTATGAGAAACAACATTAAAGAACCTTGGATTGTTTCAATTTTTTATTTTTCTATTACTAGATACATACATACATACATACATACATACATACATACATACATACATACATACATACATACATACATACATACATAGAAAAAAAATAAAAATAAATGTAAACCATTACTAAACATGACTTAGTTTGTTGTAACTTAAGTGAACATGTATAAAAAATCCCCACAAATAATATGCATCAAAACAAAAATATATGCAGTTCTTTTATATACTTAATGGCATAATTCGATAACATAGACCAGCCTTGTCACAACTCTAAACTTGTTTTCTACATAACCTTCATAGGTGTGTATATTGCAAGGAACAATTGCATGCCGCCTCCTGATTTTCACATCACATCTCTTCTGACAATGACTTTATTTTATTCCATCTCAGATCTGGCATTGTTAAAAGCATCTATGACCAGCCATGCAATCAGAGATATTAGCCACAGTTTTTTGCATTTGTCCTGCCAAGGCCAGGAGAATGTTCCAGAAATTGGAATGCCTAGTGTATTGCAGTGTGAACCAGGTGTATCCAGTATCACATAATTCCATATCAACCAGGTGTATCCAGTATCACATAACTCCATACCAACCAGGTGTATCCAGTATCACATAATTCCATATCAACCAGGGGTATACAGTATCACATAATTCCATATCAACCAGGTGTGTCCAGTATCACATGATTCCATATCAACCAGGGGTATACAGTAATACATAATTCCATATCAACCAGGTGTATTCAGTAATACATAATTCCATATCAACCAGGTGTATACAGTATCAAATAATTCCATATCAACCAGGGATATACAGTATCACATAATTCCATATCAACCAGGTGTATACAGTAATACATAATTCCATATCAACCAGGTGTATACAGTAATACATAATTCCATATCAACCAGGTATATACAGTATCACATAATTCCATATCAACCAGGTGTATACAGTATCATATAATTCCATATCAACCAGGTGTATACAGTAATACACAATTCCATATCAACCAGGTATATACAGTATCACATAATTCCATATCAACCAGGTGTATACAGTATCACATAATTCCATATCAACCAGGTGTATCCCGTTTCACATAATTCCATAACAACCAGGTGTATCCAGTATCACATAATTCCATATCAACGAGGTGTATACAGTATCACATAATTCCATATCAACCAGGTGTATCCCGTTTCACATAATTCCATAACAACCAGGTGTATCCAGTATCACATAATTCCATATCAACGAGGTGTATACAGTATCACATAATTCCATATCAACCAGGTGTATCCCGTTTCACATAATTCCATAACAACCAGGTGTATCCAGTATCACATAATTCCATATCAACGAGGTGTATACAGTATCACATAATTCCATATCAACCAGGTGTATCCAGTATCACATAATTCCAGATCAACCAGGTGTATCCCGTTTCACATAATTCCATAACAACCAGGTGTATCCAGTATCACATAATTCCATATCAACCAGGTGTATCCAGTATCACATAATTCCAGATCAACCAGGTGTATCCAGTATCACATAATTCCATATCAACCAGGTGTATCCCGTTTCACATAATTCCATAACAACCAGGTGTATCCAGTATCACATAATTCCATATCAACGAGGTGTATACAGTATCACATAATTCCATATCAACCAGGTGTATCCAGTATCACATAATTCCAGATCAACCAGGTGTATCCAGTATCACATAGTTCCATATCAACCAGGTGCATACAGTATCACATAATTCCATATCCTTTGCGGTATTTACTGTCTAACCCCAATACAAATAATCCTTAAATTTCTGCTCCTACTTGAACTAAACTCATGTCAACTAAGCAAATTTTAAATTCACAAAAATCTTTCAGTCTTGTTCCTCTGTTATGAACCTTATGTAGTTCCTCTATGGTCACATATACAAATAATTGTGTAATTAATGATTAATATATGTACTTAATAAATAATAACATTCATTAATAATGCTTGGAAACAGTAATCAATGGGTCAAATGAAATTAACTGATTTTGGCATGAGTAACCAGAAGAGCCTATGCATGTCCCTGAACATTTTTATTTTACCTGCCATACTTGATTGACATAAAGACATAATTAGTGTGATAAATCAATGCAGGTGTATTGTACGCAACGGTTACAATGTCAAATGACTCTTTTCATGGCTGAATAAAAAAAACCTACCAATATTATACTGATAACACTGAAACAGAATTAAAAGATTAGAACATCAACTTTACCTTCGTTAATTGCTGTTTATTTCTTAGAGCTCTCACCATTTAGAACTTACCAGAATTTTTCAATGATCATTATTTCACCATATATTGTTATTTACAGTTTCCTGAGATAAAAACAATTTGAAGTAAATTCATCAAATTTAGTGATTTCTTATTAAAATATGGAGGAAATTCATAAAGTGTGTGATTTCCTATTGAAATTTGTGCAAAATCATATAGTTGAATTTAAATTTATGGGTACTAACCACTATTTTTGATTTTAAAACATGTGGACAACAAGCAGGTTTACAGGTTGTCAGGACATAGCTTACTAAGTGAAAGGTGCACAATAAATTCAGATATTTACAGTGACAGCTAGTGCAGCACTGTCTAGTATTTCCTTTCCAAGATGTCCACTGAATGTCAGGCTGACCATCAGAATGCCCTGGTTCAGAATCAAAGCTGTCACCTACAAAATACATAAATGTGGATGAGAATTATATAATACACTTATCTATTAACTTTATGAATAGTGTACAAATACACTTATCTATTAACTTTATGAATAGTGTACAAATACACTTATCTATTAACTTTATGAATAGTGTACAAATACACTTATCTATTAACTTTATGAATAGTGTACAAATACACTTATCTATTAACTTTATGAAGAGTGTAAAAATACACTTATCTCTTAACTTTAAGAAGATTGTACAATTACACTTATCTATTAATTTTATGAAGATTGTAGAAATACACTTAGTTATATACTTTCTGAAGATTGTACAAATACATTTATCTATTAACTTTATCATGAGGGTACAATTACACTTATCTATTAACTTTAAGAAGATTGTACAAATACACTTATCTATTAACTTTATGTAGATTGTACAAATACACTTAGCTATATACTTATTGAAGATTGTACAAATACATTTATCTATTAACTTTATCATGAGTGTACAAATACATTTATCTATTAACGTTAAGAAGATTGTACAAATATATTTATCTATTAACTTTATCATGAGTGTACTGTTATGTATATTTGATTTAAATCATTTATTTTTAAATGTCAGATCCAAATTTGTCATTTTAGGTTTAAATTTCATTAATTGGGAGATATTTATTCTGGAAAATTCAGGCTGACCTAGACTATATATGTAAACAACAGGGTTGACCTCATTTCTGACTCTCAACAAACTTCTAAAACGATTGGCTAAATCCAAGGATATCTTTTTATTTTTAGTTCTTGGGGGTGAAAAATGGATGATTTTCATCTGGGTCATTTTATGTGTACGTGTTTTTATGATCGTAATTTCTTTCTGTGACCTTCTGGGAAATCACGTGATCCCTTGTTTACGTTAAAAAAAAAACAGGTATTTAAATTATTGTTTGGGAGAGAACAATTCAGTAGAATCTCTGGGCTTAAAATTAATAGTTGTGTTTTGAGTTATATTGGAAATTGTGTCAATTCGTTGGAGCAAGAGGAATTATTTTATTTATGTGGAAAAGAATATATGTGCTCATAGATTTTCATTTGGGATTATAATAAAAAAAACATGAACTAACTAAATCACGTGACATCATCGTCCATATTGGATTACATCGTCAAGATTCGAACCTGGAACTATTAGGACATTTATTTATCAGGACTCTTGCAATTCCATTAGTGGATTATTTTTGTGAATTCTATATTGGATTATTTTTGGACCTGATTCTCTAAAACCGTAAGTTTATTTATTTTAATGAAAATATTTGTACTTGACAAATTCATTGTTACATTTTACAAGCTTGTTAGTTTTCACACTTTCTGTGTTGCTGTTTATTCGAGCCTAAGCATGTAACAGTACAAATACATTTATCTATTAACTTTATGATAAGTGTACAAATACACTTATCTATTAACTTTATGAATAGTGTACAAATACACTTGTCTATTAACTTTATGATGAGTGTACAATACAATACACTTAACTATTAACTTTATGAAGACTGTACATGCTTATTTGTATGTCCTTACCCATGGTAAAATGTATACCAGATACTAATAAAGAGTTAGTAGTTTGATTTATCAAGAGACTGAAAAAGTATGTCACCAAAAGTATGCTTAATTTAAAATCTAAGAAATAGGAAATAGAAAAAAGGGAAGAATTAGGACAGGTAGACAAATACCATGTAGCACCTGAAGATAGTGTTTGTAAATTTTTTAAAAACGTCTCTGTTACAGTAAATAGGTTCGATGGCAATGTTTCAGTAATCTTCACCCTATGCATGAATGTAAGAATTATAACAAGAGGCCTGTATTGGCTCACCTTGATGATAACTGAGTGTAAGCTTGTAAAACAAATTCATACATGTACAAAAATGTGGCCATATAAGTCTATGAGACCTAAATACAAATATGCACATTTCCAATTACATGCTAAAAACAAATGTTGATCCTGATAGAAAGGCACAAAATGAAGTAGCAGATGATGACCTAACACTCAATCAACTTATAAGTCCAAAGTAAAATTGTTGATCCTGAGCTGCTGGATCATAGCGAATCAAATTTAACAGTGTAGATCAAGATCTGCAGGCATAATACGCAATGGCAGATCTGGGTTTACAATTGTTCTACTTATGAATCCAAGCACGCAGACAAAATACAACTTCATATATGATTAACAACTTCATATAATATTAACAACTTCATATATGATTAACAACTTCATATACTATTAACAACTTCATATATGATTAACAACTTCGTATACTATTAACAACTTCATATATGATTAACAAGTTCATATACTATTAACAGCTTCATATACCATTAACAACTTCATATACTATTAACAACTTCATATAATATTAGCAGCTTCCATGTATAAAATTAATACAATTTGCACATTCATTTTCAAAGTTATTACTATATATTAATAATATATTGTGATGACATGTAAAAGATATCAAAAGAATTTACTAATTTATTAATTTATTAAGACCTCATTTGCATGTCTTTGTTTAGCAGCATAAGTTTATTCTCAGTTACTAGGATTGCAGACATAACATTCATAACTTACCATTATGGTACCAAAATCTGGATGTCTTTAGTGATATTAATCCGTCATTTTTGTAATGCAAGTTTATAAGTAGCAGATTTTGTCATTTAACAGAGTGTAGTTTGTCACTATGTAATTTTATAGTAGACACTCATCCACTACTACTGTCTTGTAGAAAGTGATCATTACATCATTTTGCAACACATTTTGAGCCATCAGGGATGAACACCTAATTCAGCCAAAGGTCTTTACACTTGGTTTTATGTCACATTTTATTTTAAAAATGTTTAGTAATATGTATCTGAATGACTATCAGATAGCATCCGAGTGATTGTAAGTAACCTACTGCTCCACTGCTCATGGTTTATAGATAGTATCCAAATGATTGTAAGTTATACTCAACCACTGCTCATGGCTTATAGATAGTATCCAAATGATTGTAACATACTCATCCACTGCTCATGGTTATAGATAGTATCCAAATGATTGTAAGTTATACTCATCCGCTGCTCATGGTTTATTGATAGTATCCAATTGAATTTAACATACTCATCCACTGCTCATGGTTTATAGATAGTATCCAAATGATTGTAAGCTATACTCATCCACTGCTCATGATTTACAGATGGTATTTGAGTGATTGTAAAGTTACACAGGTTTATAGACAGTATCTCAGTGATATTAAGTTACACACTCAGGTTGTGGATTTGAACCTTGGTCAAGTCATACCAAAGACATAAAATTGTACTAGCATCTGCCTCACTTATCACTCAACAATATGATATTTGTGTTAGGACTGGTTGGCCTGGTGTCAGGATAATGTGATTGGATGGGACATGAAGCTACATGACTGCTGCATGATGCCATAGTGCTAGACATCACTATAAACTGCTACACTTCCGACATTTTAACAATCTGACTAAAATTGTTAAATCTACATTTAAAATCCAAAAAACAAACATAGTGTAGTTTATTAATCAAGAACAAAGATGAAAACTGAATAAGTAATCTCTACTGCATTTTAGCAGTAAAGTAATATCTTTCTTGAAAAACCACTTCATGAGAGATCATCTACCCGGTATCTTGCGAGAACATGTTTTGGACAGATGGAGAGATCTTTCAAGAATAAAATAAGAGCATCAACACTAAATACTACTGCCAGTTTATTACATTCTTTTTAAAAAGGTAGATCTAAAAGTCAAATAACAAAAAGATCCTAACCTTCAATAAAGTTCATCCAAAATCAATTTAAAGGATGCATAAAAGAATGAAAAGAAATATAGAACCTAGTAAAATTATTAATATTGGTAACATTTTACATTTTGTAACTAACTATGCATTCAATTCCCTTTCAAAGCATTATTGCTAAAATATATATAGTCAAAGAAAGATAATAAAAACCAAGAAATTTAGAGGAAAAGCCTGCTTGATTCCTGCAACATTTTGGTTCGAATACACATATAATTTTTTTAAACTTTACTGGTAAACTACTCCCATATGTTCAAAATTTGACAATACTACTACATGTACTACTAATAATAATAACAATAACAATAATAACATTTAAATGATAATGAACTAGGTACTCTTTTGAATAAGAGGTAATCATTTAAAGTGTTGTTTTGGAAGGATAAGTATAACAACTTTTTTAGATCTTGGGGGAACATTATCCAAGTTTTATCTTTATATTGAGAATTTATCCTAGGAAAATCCTAGACTGATTTTGAGGCCTTCTCACACAGAGGCAAAATAGGTAATAATGGAGGAGTATATTGGTGATAGGTTATCAACTGTCTGTGTGCCTCTGCAAGTGAAAAATTATTAAAATGCACAAAATACTCATCATACATGTATTTTATGAAAAAATTTTGAATCTGAAAATAACCCATATAACTTTATTAACAGCTGTTATGTATATTCAATCTGTACAATTTTCTGACTTTTCTTAATGATTAGATATATAATATACATTTGTATTTCAAATCTGACCTTGTCCAAAATCAAATTTACTGTGTACTTGACTAGAAAATTGATTCGTTAACAACGTAATACACAGCCAACAGTTCTCTATAAGCATGGACTAATATTAAGACCATTATCAAAGAAAATATGTTTTCCAGAATTTGAGTTTAAAAGATAGTCTTAATTCTGACCTCAGAACATTCAAGAAGTTTAAATTCCATTACGTGAAAGTATTTTCAGGAAGTGGTAATTGCGACCTAGTAGGTCAAGTAGATGGCTTTATAATCTTGTTTATCTAAAAATAACTCATTCTTGCAACATTTTGAAGCTGATTGTTGTGTTGAGATCTGCATTAGGGTGAAATTATTTATTGAAATTATTATTCACTGGAAATACAAAGTGCTCATAAATAATAATTTTTGACAGAAACATTAATCTGGAATTATGATGAATTCAGACAAGAACATTTTTTGATTATATCATTTTGATGCATCAAAAGATTCTTAGCACATTACCACAATCCATGCTGCTGGCACATTAGCATGTTCAAGACTACAGACACATCAACACATGCAATATTGGAACTTTTTGGAATACTACTGAGATTCAAGTAGAGCTATACATTTGGACCTTTGATAAACATTTAGGACTATTTGGGATTTAATTCACAATGCTGTAAGTTTCTTTTCAATTTTCATTTTATATTCTGGAAAATCAAAATTGTATTGAACTTTTATTTATGTTTTTTTTTGTTACTAAGTTTAAGACCATAGAGTTGAAAAATAAGAATGTAAGGTCATTTCATATATAATAAAATATCCCCATAAAAGTACTACTCACCTAAGATAATATTATTGCTGATTGCTGTTTTTAATCACGGAAAGTAATTTCTGGTTGGTTCCTAAAATATGGTGCCATCCTTTTGAAAATCCTTCAGTTAGCTCAACAACCTTGCTCAAGGCACAAGAGATAGATATGCATGCATTTTTCAAAATGTTCAATATGTGGAAACCAATTAATTTTCTGCAGAATTCAAACATTAACACATTCATTAGTCATTACTAAGAGAAAAGCTAATCACAGCGACCTTTAGTATACAAATTAATCCTCACAACAGATGTACTTATCAAGTTTAAAGTTTCATTACTATACATACAAGCAAGAATCAAGGAACAAGAACCACTTTCAAAAACTATATGCTGTCACCTTTACCACTGCCACCCAAAATGTCACTGAACTGGTGAAACTATTTCTCGCCCATACAATACAAGCAAAGATCAGATCTTCATTTTCTTGATGCTGCCAGCTGTAAATATAATATGGATTTAACAGCAAACTGCATGCACCCTGATCTGCCATCGAATAATGTGACAGCTGATTTGGTAATATGCAATTTGTGTGGACTAATGACACACAAAAGAGTACAAAGCAGTTTGTGTGGACTAATGACACACAAAAGACTGCAACAAAGATCCTGATCTGCCAGCATATTATGTGATGGCAGATTGGAGTCTATGTCTGCACTTGAATTATACATAGCAGTATGTATAGCACTTATGTCTGCACTTGTAATAATTTATATCAAATTTATGGTATGGAATTTTGTGAAATATTATCACATGAGTGAATTAAATAAATAGCTGAGTGTATTTTAATAAAGTTATCGCTGGAAGACTGAATAATAGCCTAGACCTGCAGTCATAACTCGACGTCACATTTGCTCCTCCCAAAAATTAACAATTTCCAAACAAAAAACCCTGATCTAGCAAATCATTGAGCAGGTCTAAAATAACTGTACAATTCTCTATGTTCAGTGTAAAAAATATCAGTTTTAAGCTGAAAAACCAGAGCTTTTGTTTCTATTTTTAGCTTTTTTTAAACTTACCGCAATCACTTGGTACTTATATCCTGCATTAAAAACATCTCGATTTGCATCTAGTCGACATATCTTCTCTTTTTTTAAAATCCCAGTTTACATCAGCACAGTAACCCTTGTATCAACCATGACAGTATTTGTAAAAATACTGAATGATTTTTACCCACAAGTATGAAATGCTAAAGTGTGACAAACGTTTAAGTAGGACTGAAAAAAATGAATAAATGCCATAGCCGGTCACCCATGAAGGGGTAATACGTGAACCGAATCACAGGGGCTCGTATCGTTGCTTACAATCGACCGGTCCTACATGTAGTTATTATATAGTTTGTGTAGGACCGGTCGATTGTAAACAACGATACGAGCCCATGTGAACCGAATACTATAGAATATATCATGAATCGAACCGTAACTGAGTTTGAATTAGGAAGACTTAAAGTATAATCAACGCATCATTTTCAAAAATCAAGTGAAACTTACATGTTACACTTCCTGACTACGATGGTACCCACTTAATTTTGCCTGAGATCTATGTGTAAATTTCGCCTTTAATTATTGTATCATATTATCCGCAACGTGGAACGAATTGCCCACTGAAATTAGACACAAAGACACAGTGGTCCCTTTTAAGAGTGTTCTCAAGACTAACCTGTTTCGACTTCAGGGACAAACTTAGCGACCTAATCATGTTTTGTATCTTATATATTTTCAGCATGTTTTTATGTTTTCCAATTACATTGTTTTTGTAATTTGTTGTTCTGTAGTGTAGTCATATCAATATTGATGGTGTAAAGCGCTTAGAGCTTTTAAAGATTAGGCGCTATACAAAGTCTTCATTATTATTATTATTATTATTATTATTATTATTATTATTATTATTATTATTCAGTACCAATCACGCCGAACGTTAGTCTGGTTCCATGCTTAGTAGCTTCTTGCGTTGCACTCCGCTCTACTTTAGCCCGAGAGAAAGTGAGATTCAATCGGTCATATCCGTACAGTCGTGACTTACGATTAAAGGCCGATACTATTTCTATAAAAACATATAGGTTACATGTCCGTAACAGGAATCGATAGTCCAGAGAGACAATCCACTGCTAATATTCACCTGGAAACCATGAGTTATTTAATTTTACTCTCAAATTATTGTAAATTATAAGTAGAACACACAAACAAAAGAAAGAAGAGAAGAAAGAAACAACAACAACAAACAAACAAACAAAAAAACAAACAAACAACTAGTAATAGATGTTGCTGTTTTCTCGCCAAGCAAAGCATAATGTTAAAGTTTATTTCAGCATTTAAGATTGGAATAAACTCTCTCTCTCTCTCTCTCTCTCTCTCTCTCTCTCTCTCTCTCTCTCTCTCTCTCTCTCTCTCTGATGAACGCATCGGAAATCAATAAAGTTGCTTAATTTAATAAAGTACATTTGTTTTGTTTGCACACACAAAAAAAAGAAGGAATTAGTGTCGAGATTTCTTCTTGGAATCCTCCGCATGTCGACTCACTAGTAATTTTTAATAATATAAAACCTGCATGACAATATTATTTAATCGTACTTTTTTAATAAAAATTATATGTGTTAGTATTATCAAGCATTCTCCTGTATGATCCAGGGATAGCACTTCACGTTACATTTGTATATTTGTAATTCTCTCTCTCTCTCTCTCTCTCTCTCTCTCTCTATATATATATATATATATATATATATATATATATATATATATATATATATATATATACTTTGTTTTCTACCTTAGGAATCCAGAATAATTGTGTACTTATATGATAATTAATTACTGGTTTGATATGCTACAGCCGTAAGCCCATACAACCAACTATTTTGCATCATTTTTTTGGCGATGTGTGCGTGTCTGACATCATATAAGGATGGTGCGTGCAGGCAATGCGATAACTATAGCTTTTACGCCGACCCTTGTTCTAATCTATGTAGACTTCATATTAGCTAAACTAAATGACCTGCGTGTAACAATCGACACATATGCCTTCTGGTCCTCAATTTTTGTAACAGGTTATGTAATTTAAAACATGTTACACGCACTCATGTATGTTCATGCACGTACTCACACAGATTTAAAATGAAACTATAGTGGTTAACAGGTACTTATGTGAACAATATACCTTACTGATATACAAGTCATGTGATAAGTCGTGCATGCGCACATAGAAGAAAATACAGGAACACATTATTCCGGACATAGTGATACAATTCTGATTTGGGTGGCTTTAATATATAATTCCAGCGCTTGATTTTTTTATAAAAAAAACGAGGTTTTAAACGAAGAAATGAAATTTCACTACGTATCATCAGGAATAAGGAAGTCCAAAAGATAGTTGCTAACACAGTTAAGGAGCTTCTTAAATGCTTTATTTTAACCAAGCAATATGGACTTCACTGTTGGTTGTTGATAGGAAATTGTGCTCATTATTTAAAGATCTTATTTCAGTTTTGTTAGAGACATCATCTGAAGAATGATCGTTTAAAGATTTATATCACGGTTCCTATTAAATAAAGAATACCTTTTTGTAGAGGTGGCCATTATAGACGTAAAAAGAAAACGTTCGAGGGAGTTATAATACATAGTTTCAGATTTATTCACGCGGCTCTATTCAAGAGTTTGTCAAATTGGAGTTGTTTCCCCATATGGAATAGCCATATTTTATCAGTGGTTCTATATATCTCTGTAATAAAGTTTAAGCGAATGGTGACGCAGAAATTTCGACAGTAAGTTTAGGAGTCATTCTTTTGACGACCATTGTACATGTGTGATTAATGCAAATATTCCATCTGAGGTATTGATCAAAGTAGATAACAAGACATTTCTTTTCATCGTAACAATATACCCTTTTGAATGAGAAATAAGTCCATGTGCATGGATAGGGGCTGCCCTGTCATACATTTCGTTTTTGATGTATTAATATGCATTCCGTTTTGTTAACACAAAACTAATGTACTGTATAAGACGATTTGAAGTTCATTTTCAGTAGTCAAGAGATTTACATGATGAATGTAGTTTAGAATCGTCAGCAAATATGTCTTGTTAGCGTGTAAGGGACACAAGACCAATTGGTTTATGTGAGAAAAACTTGTCAGTAGGCTCCCTTGGCTCGTTGGTTCTTTTGCGGTGTTTCAAGGGTTCTTCCTCCACCATATAGACTGGTCACGTGTAGAGCCGATCATGTGCTGATAAATGACGTAAATGCAGTTAAACCACTTAAAAACCTCAAGACTAAGTCATTAGTGAATAGTAGAAAAATAACCGGTCTTATAAAAGAGCCGTGAGAAACACCAGTTAAAAGTTGCCTTGAATCATAAATATATTTAGCCGTACAAACAACCCGATGTCTCCTAGTGAATTACAGCGTGAACCAAGTAATTGAGCTTGAGGAAAACTTGTATACTGATAGATTTTAATGTGCACTGAAAGGTCATCTAAATTGAATGCTTTCCTTTAAATCAATTAACATTGCACCAGTAACTTCGCTGGATTCGATCGCTCGTAGTCACTGTCTATTGTGATTCAAGGAGTTGACACCTGTTAAGATATTCGAAAAGATGATGGATGAAATGTTTTTTGAATAGATATAACATATGGAGCGGTAGCTAGATGAGTCATTTGTTTCATTCCCCTTTTAAAATGCGAATATTTTTACCGAATTCAAGAACTTTGGAAATATACAGGAATTGGTGAGACAGTTAAATTACTTCTTTCACCGAGATTGACGAAGCCGACATTTTCAGAGTTTTTTGGTGAATTTCAAAGCATATATGTTATTGATAATACAAATGCTATCTAATAATAATATCTAATAAGATTAGAGGATATTAGTTTAAAAAACATATGATCGGGTGCCCTTTTTCATTTATTCACTTAGGTAGTAAGTTTATCGCAGTTTTTGTTCTGTAAAAAAAAAGACCTTACAAGTATTTGGGGAAATATCACTTTTAAAAAAGAGAGATTACGATGGTTTGCAATATCGTTATCATCATTGTAACTTGTGCTATTAACTTGCTATTAACTCGAATTTCACATGGACTTGGAAAAAATACTGGTTTCGTGAGCTTGTTATTGCAATAGAGTTTCTTTGGGAACTGTTATCCGAGTTTGAGGTGATGACTTCTTTGGAGGGAAAAGCATTTTTGCTTTGCATTCACGAATTAGACATTGTTCAGCGATTCATGATATTTGATAGACTCTTTACATTTATAATTTTCGTTTCCTTTACGGTGTGTCAGATCTTTTTCGTTAGCATATCGTTCTGGTTGTTTTGATCGTTAACTCTTTTGATTTATTGGGAGCATGTTTATTTAGGATAGTAAAGAAATGGTTCCCGATTGACAAATCCTGATCTGGGTTTGTTTAAGAGAAATGTTTCGAGTTAATATTCTGAGATTGTTTAAAGAGAAATTCATTTTTAGCAACATTTTATGCGACGACATTTATAGGCGTTTGAATTGTTTCTCTTGACGCACTGCGAAAAGAGACCTCCAAAAACCTGAGAGGCTTTGGCTTTCATCCAGACTAACTATTCATAAGCAATTCATGAAGCTGCTAAGAAGAACATCACAAACATATCCCATGCAGAGAAACCAGCCCACTACAGTACTAAGATCACGACAAGTTCCAGCTGCAAAGAGCTCTTCGAGATTACTAACAAGCTAATGTAATGGAACAAATGTACACCACTTCCAACTACCTTCTCTCCAGTCGACGTACCAGACCTGTTTGTGAATTTCTTCCATGACAATATGCAAACCATTAGAGATAAGCTTGACAGCACAATTTCAGTTGACTCATTGTCACCATACAATTGCGATACAGAATTTTAGCGGTAACCGTTAGGAGCATTTGAATCTGTCTCCATGGATTTAGTAAACAATCATGATGAAAAGTGCACCAAAGTCATGTGAATGTGATCCAATTCAAACATCACTGCTGCTTGAGTGCTTATATCCAACATTGCGTTCACTATCTGATGTTATTAATACCTCTCTCTCATCCGGGAATTTCAATCATTTTTCAAAACTGCCATTGTAAAGCCTCTGCTCAAGAAACCATCACTTGACAAAGACGATTTATAGAACTACTCTAATCTCCCATTCATATTTTTAAAAAATTTAAAAGAAAGAAAAACTGTTTTAACCAAATTTGTATCTCATCTGAATTCAAACCGTCTTTTTAGCAATGTACAGTCTACATATCACCATTACCACAATACTAAACTACTCTTCTTAAAGTAGTTCATGACATTCTCTCTGATTACAGTCCTCACCCTCTGTTATTTGTCTGTAGCATTTGACACAATATACCATGCTATATTACTTCAGCGTCTCCAGCCAAACCAATGTGGACAAGTAAACAATTATACATGTACCATATAAAAAGAAATTTCACAATTACAATAGTATGAAGAATATACATATTTTTAAAAAGTAAATATGTCTGACTCCACCTACACAGGAACAAACTATAGCCAATATTATGACACGAATTCCGAGAACAAATTAACATACGGTAATTGCAACTCAGTTAGGTAAAATATATTGCATCTTTCAACAGATATAACACCATTTATGTTTCATTATAATTTTCTTTTATTATACTTAATACAAGGTCTAGAAGACTGCCATGATATAAAAATATGTTATTATATTCAGTAAAACGAATTAACGAGACTATAGTTTCATTTTGTTTCAAGTTTGTTTTATAGACTTCTGTCAGCTTTGGAGAATGGTAATTCGGGAATCCTGCTTAATTCAGGTAATCGGAAGAGAAACTCATACCCACTCACAAGCCCATGCTCATCTCACAGCTGGGTAAGACTAGTAGCCGTGATCTAGAAGCAAGTGAAATTCGTAGAATATTCCATCCAGCGGTCGAAACGCATAACATACCCCTGTCTGTAGTTGAAATCGGCACAACTGTTTTATTGAGCAGTAACTCTACCCTTTTATGGCTCAGAACATTTTCACGGACTGTTACGCTTGATGACTGCTTTTGAAATGATTTTAAAGAAAACGATTTACGATGAAAACAGTGGCTATAGTTTACATAACTTGTTTTCAGATAATAGAAGTAGTAGATATAAATAATTCTAACAAAGAAGTTGAAAATTGCTTCGACAAAATCACACGGGGCAAAAACGAAAATGCATACTTTAATATCAACAATGGATCCAACATTATAAATCTCAACAAGAAATCAAACGTACCTTTCGTGATGATTGTGGTACGTTTATCACGACTTCCGGTTCCTCACATTGTGCGCAAAGGGTGATCTCAAGAAAGCTTTTTCGTAAGGACCTGGTCTGTAATCGTGCCAGATTTAAAGGGGAACTTGGGAAGAAGGAGGGGAAGTATATACAATTAGACCCTCGACCCGAATCAAACAGTTGTTGTGGTCCATAAGTACTATACTTAGCTAGACCAGTCTTACAAGAAGAGTTCCTTTGTTAGTGGAAGGGACGTTAACCAGTAGACTGAATGTATTAGAATACATTGGCATAATTCCTGATCCAGTTCCACTGAAATTGAAGAGTCAATATAAATACATTTACGGACACCAGACGTTGTAAAAAAAATAATAAAAAAGAAGTAAAGGACATGTTACAGATAAACGAAAAATAATCTATGCAAAGCTTAAGAAGAAGTATGAAAAGGTAAGTCGACCCACTTGAATGCAACAAATACGTAACAAAAAATATGACAAATCAAAGGGACATACTAACGAAGATAGAAAAACTAGCAATCATATTCAACGACGTGAGAATATGATTAAACGCAAAATGTCGGTTGTAAAAGGTGCAATTCGAGCAAATAGAAAAATATCATGCTCTAGGAGGACGAACAGAAAAATGAAAAAGAAAATGTGCTGCAGAGAACACTGGTTTAGGAGTTGATAATCACATGCATGTCAAAGACTAGATGACCTAACTTCTTGACAAGCAGCTGTCCGTAAATAGAAAACATACAGGCTAATCACTAGTTTATTAAAGGACCAGTTTTCATGCTCAATAATATCGTCTTTGGGAGTTATTGTTACTTTTTATCATCGTTTGAATATGAAATTAGTAGACATACAATGGAGCAAACTTGTGACAGTTAGTTTGCTTTGTGAGATCTCTTCAGAAGCGATAAGATAGAAATTAGAACAAAAGTTCGGAATAAACTCCCTGTCACAAATCTGATACCGGGTGGGGCTTCTCCATTTTAAAATCAGGAATAATTGTCTTTACTGTCCCTAAAGAAGACGCGCAAAAAACACTACATGTTGTCTATATTATGGGCGTACTCCTCAAAATGTTGTACCAGAGTTCTGTCTGGGACCAGATATGACCGAGACGCACCCCACCCACCCAAAAAACACAACAAAAAAACCCCAAACAATTGTCATTCTCCTAGGGAGTGTAAGAACAAACTAAAATTAAGGCAAGGAGTACATATGCAGATAACACGTAAACTGAGCAATGGACTTTGAAGATGTAGTTGAAGAAATATTTGGGGAGAAAGATGTAAAGTAAAAAACATTTGATATCGAGGCAAACATAGACCATAATGAAAAAAACGCGCACCCATATAAGATAATTGAAACTTCACAGGGCGTGGCGTATGAAAATTTCGGCCAAGGAGGGCAGGGAGACAAATTTAAATAAATTTAAAAAAAAACATAAGAAAGGGAGCGGTGGAATGAACACCAGTTCTATTGGAACTCCGCAAACCATAAGAAAAAGACGTTTGTAGATGATGATCATACAGTCATCGATTAGGACGATCGAGATGATGTTTCAGTAAATTCCTTAGTTTTGTAGAATTTACTAATATATTTTTAGCACTATTTTACTAATTTTAGGTTGGATTTCTCACGACTGCAGGTTAAGGAAAATGTAACCACTTTCCGATTTCTGACGCAAGGCATCCCCATATCAACCTTGTCAAATTGTTAGCAACCATTTGTACTGTTTGGTGATTTTAGTGGTGGAGTGTTGATGAAGTTCTAACTGAAGCAGTTCTGGTCTCTGAATAGGGGATGTTAGAGGTGTATTTAACCCTCCGTATTTCCAATTCCTGTCTCAAGGTGTTACAATCCTTTGTATTTGCGCAGTGCTCCTTTCCACATTTGACTCAATGCGGAGTGACTCTGCACTCGGATCCCCATGAGAAGTTGCTTCGTTTCGGCCACAAAACCCCAGATTTGGAATCTTTATTTTTTATTTTTTGACCTGTTAAAATGGATAAACAAACTCTGTCAAAAGTGTCCACGAAGGCATCCATCAACGGTAAGTCCCAGCATGGGAGAAAACCCGCACCAAGAGAGAGCCATGTCCTTGGGTTCAACTGTCATCTAATGAACACCCAAAAATTGAACCTTGCTTCCCTATCAACGTCGCAGTGGTTTGTGAAAATCCGTAAAGAATGTGTTCCAGTCTAGGTACATATTCTCATTACAAATCATATATTTTATTCAGTGAAACGAAATATTCCGTGTTGCATGTTAGTTAATTTATCATAAAATCTTGCTATGTTATAATTTCCTGTTTGTGTATATATGGTTTTATGAATATAACCCTGCGTATATGTTAACTATGATTGTCAATATCTTTATAAAAGAAAATGCATGTTTGCTCTCCTTTTATTATATTTATTCCTGTTCCTATTTTTAATGCGTTTTCTCTAATTTAAGTTACGTTAACGTGCAATTTGATATCCTTCCGTTTAATTGTTGTTTTAATTAGGAAACGCCGCAATTTGTTGTATGTACCAGTGAAGTCAGACAAAAGAGACAGCTGAAGACTCAAACAACCCCAAGGAATGAGAGGGGGACAAGTCCAACGAAGCAGGCAACCTCCAAGACCACCCAGTCAACACCCGTGAAGTTCCTGTCAAAACTAATTCAAATAACCGGGTCTCCTCACAATGGCGTAACAAAGAGCGGCACGTCTATTCTCCCTCTTCCCTCAATCCCGTCTTCAATTATATATGGATTACTGGGAATGTACCAAAAAGATAGCAAGAAGCAAAATCAATACTAATTCACAGACCAGGTAAAGATTGCATCTTTTGACGAGCTGTGTGTGCAAAACAATGGAATGAATGATCAGTTCTCGTTTTGTATGGTACTTGGAAACAAAATATTTAATATTTCCTTTCCAATCTAACAGTCGATATGTCCGTAACACCAGTAAGACTGGCGACGCATTTATCAAAGAGGAATATTTAATAGTGGTTTCCTTAGAGTTAATGAGGGCCTACAGCATTTGACACAATAGACCATGATATATTACTTCACCGTCTCCAGCATGTATTTGGCATTCACAGTATAGCCTTACTTTGGTTCAAGTCCTACTTAGTCAACGGGACACAAATTGTATCTGCAAATGGAATAAACTCCAGACTAGTTGATCTATGGCGTGGTGTTGCACAGTAGTCTGTTCATGAACCTGTAATCTTTAATCTGTACACTCAGGCGCTCTCAAGTGTCATATATCATCACTCAGTGTCTCACCAATTGTATGCTGATGACACCACAATATCCAAATCTAGCCACCCAACTGAAGTTGATGCTACCATCCAAGGAGTAGAGAGGTGCATTTCTGATGTGAAATCATGGATGTCATGTAACAAGCTGCAGATGAATGGTGATAAAATCGAGGCCATTCTGATCACAATATAAAGACTTTGTCATTCACATCTTTTACCTCGAAAAATAAATCTCAGCTACACCAGTATTAAATTCATGCAGTCAGTATGATACCTAGGTGTTACTCTTGACAGTACTTTCACATTGCACCAACATTTCTTGAACATATGCAAGGCTGCACATCTTGTGCTGAGACGCATTAGCTCCATTCGCAAATATATGTCAGTTCATGCTACTGAAACAGTTTCACTGACGGACTTCAATCCATCATACATATCGGACCCAGGGCCAAGCAACGCGGAATGAATTGCCCATTGACATTAGACACAAAGACACTGTAATCCCTTTCAAGAGTGCTCTTAAAACTCACCTTTCTCGACTGCAAGAACAAACTTTAAGACGTAATACTGTTTCCTACCTTAAATATTTTAACCATTTGTTATGTTTGATGATTTCATAGTGTTTGTTTTGAGCTTCTTGTCGGGGTCAAACAAAAGTTTCTTTCTGAAAATGGTTTGGTCGTTTCCTATGATCCATTTCATTGCTGCAGGGCAAACTAATTTATGCAATGTCCTTTCGCTGCTTACATATCTCGCATGTTTTCGGGCGGGGACAGTAACTCATACTTCGATACAATTAGTATTTCTGTCTCCAGAGGTCTACATTTTAGATATTTGCCACTGTATATAACAGCCGAAGTATTTGTTGCTGTAGATTCTTCCTTTTACTGCTATGTTTATCTTTATGTTTGCTTCAGACGACGTTTCGTCAATATATAGGGTTTACCGGTATTTGTGTTGTGACTTAAAAGTATCTACCGTCTAGTTTCTTCTTGTAGAAAATAGTGAAATAATATAATGCGCTAAGTGCTCTAGTACACACTGACAACAGTACTAAGGCCGTAACCTGGAAATCATTCCATGACTGTAAGTGCTACATATTTTCTTTCTCAGGACATTTCAGTTGTTTAATGCATTACTATTCAAATAAATATTTCAAAACAATATACAAACTAAGCTCGTCGATCATACTCCTTATATTTTTCCATCAAAATCTGTTTTTATATGGGCAAGTTTATCAATCAATGTATGAGCAAATCGCCCCTTAGAAGTTAGCTAACATATCATATTCTGGGTGAGGGATTGGGAAATACGCTACTTGTACAAAAAGGTAATCAAATATAATTACGCATCAAAACAATAGTCCCTTCATTTGTTAAATCAATACTTCCTATTTTAAAGAAACATAATTAAAAGTTGTGGAAGTAAAATCAACACAGATAAAAAAAAGTTCGGTTTGAAGTGTTCGATCATGAGGTCGATGATGTTGATTTTGAACATTTATATGATTACTATTTTTCTGTCTGAAAAAAAACCATACATTTGGTTCATTCAGTTATTATAACATAACTACAAGGAGACTAATTTAACTATAACAACGATGACTGTAAAAGAAGCATAAAATGCGATTTTGATCTAACCATACAATTATTAATTTGGCTGTAATCATACGGTTTTCGATTTTCGTTATGCGTTTGATAGACACAAAGGTACCAGTGTGCCAAATCCGCATACATTTTAAATTAGTAATTACCTATGCGAACAATGATGACTGAATATAACTACCTTAGCCCAATGACGACGCTATGAAGTCAAATAATACTATCACTGCATTGTAAAATGTCATTTTATCTGTGACAATTTGGAAATTCCAAAGCATAACTGAAGATAATTTAACTGAAAAATACATGCTTGACAGAGAATGAGAGAGAAGAATTTAAAACTTAATCATAACTTCTGCTTATCTTACGCCTGCTATTATGTTCACTGCATGCAGACTAAATTTGGACTGAAGATTTGTGATAAAAATGGTAAGAATTGTCGCATGCAACGACTATTTACAGATATCCAGCGACACGTTTACACTTGAATTAAACGCATTCATCAATAACGAAACAATGATAGGATCGCAATAAATAGCAGAGGTCAATACATGTAAAGATCTACAAAGTCGTGTACGAATGATGATGATGATCATGATCATGATAATAATGATATTAATAGTGTCAGGTCTGACAATTTAGAAACGCAACGAAACAATATTGATCACGAACTAAACAAGCAATTATGTATCGTTCCAGCAGGATGTATACAATGATTTTTAAATGTTTACAGTGAGATCATATAGTGCTGATATAGTGTTATATTGGAGGCAAATGTTTGGGGAAAACACATGCATAATTAATTAAACAATTATCGATTACAAAAACAAGGATGATGCAAAACGGCCATCGGACTGAAGACAAAATTTGTGGATTTCACGTCACGATCAATCGGCAAGTTCTTGAGATGCGGACTAATTAACTTAATCTTAGGGTTGAACATAACAACTTATCCGTATGTATATTATTTATATTCTGGTTATGTTCCACATACAATTTTCACATGTTTGCCATGAACTTTGTCATGCGGATCTTTGTCGTTAGTAACAATACATGCACATTTATCATACAGTGTTCTGTATAAGTTGCGGGTGTAATGTAGTCCTACAATGTAAGACATACCTTGTTAATTATGTGTTGATGCTATGTCTTACTGTCTCAAACGTCTAGCCACAACAGTACTGCAGGGCAGCATATTTATGAGCTTGCATACAGACAGATCCATTCTTGGTTATGACAACTGGGTGTTACCAGCCATCGCTTCAATCTGTAGTATTTTGGGGTATATGTAGCAAAGTTCAAATAGAATATGACTTGTGTCCAATGGTTCTTCCGATTGATACATCATTTCGCAATGCTATAGGAGTCTATTTAAACAGAAGACTGGTTGTACCAAAGAGGGTGGTTAAAACTACTGCAACAGTCTATAATATTAATTAGGATCTCTAGCAAAAGGTAAAACTAGCCAGGTGTTTCAGCAGAAGCATGATTGTCGGATGTATATATATATATATATATATATATATATATATATATATATATATATATATATATATATATATATATATATATATATCAAGACTCACTGTCAAAATGGGTGTTCTATAGTTACATTATGACTTGTAGTATTGTTGTGTCTATAAAGCTAGTATACTGGCATGATGACTTGTGTCAGTTTGGTGTGGGATCTATATGCATGTAGTTAAGTATGGCTGTTTTTTCAGCTTGGTTTTCCAACTGCCGTATCATTCCATAGTGTTGCAGAGTTTATTTACTGGGTATTACAGTACATTGTCAGAATCGTTCTGCATTTCACAATATTGAACTTACGCGTACTTTATATTGTACTCATAAAGGAACTACGATCTATTGTAAACAAACAATGGATGATGACGTCAGTACTTTTGATTTGTAAACAAATCATGTACATTTCGATGCAGGCGCTTTACCTTTTGGTTGATCAAATTTGCTTCTGAATTAACTGAAGCAAATGTTTCGTGGACTGCCACATATCAGTGCTTTTGATACATTTCGCTTTAATTGTTTTGATAAAATGTTCCGGATTTAGGCGGGCGATATACCCCAGATTTCATAAAATTAAGGCGTACCTGCAAATAACATGCAAGTGACAAAGTATAAACTGTCTTCTTCGGCTGGTAATAAGATCAACATAGATATACTCACAGGTTTACATCATGAATATCCTCAAAATGTGCCTTCTTTGTTTTGCAGATGCGAATTACATGAGCCATGGTCAAGGGTTTTTAAGCTTAATTAAACATTTCGAAATTGTACTCTAATTTCGACCATATTCAAAATGCAATTACATCCTCCTTACTGGACTCAAAATGAAATAAACATTAAACTCCATAGCGTCGTTTTGATAGTTGCAATTGAAAGACTTCATATTGTCCCAAAATTTGGATTTCAAACATTCAATGACAGAACCGAAACACACTTTCAGATATCAATACACTTCTCCCTGGGTGCTTCAATCCGATATATTTCATGTAGAATTGGCACAGAAACATTACGTCTGTAATCACGAATATTCAAAGAATAGACAAAACTACTAAACGCTATAAATTCGAGATCAAATAGAACAGTTGTTGCAATACGCATTCATTCACAATATGATTCCAAATTTCAATACTACGTAGAGCAAAACGCCGTCTTCTTTCAAACGTTAAGTCTAGCGCGCGACAAATTTTAAATTTATTTGGGTGGAGATAGATGCGCATTAATATTGTTGTTCTTGTTTAATGAGGAATCTGCTGTTGTGTATTTAGGATGTAATACGGCGAACCTTCAGTTACTTTGTTTCTTGTAGTGTATTTTTGTTTGTATAATTAATCCTTAGTTATAACAAGAAAATGAGCATATAACAAAAAGTGGAACTCACCTGTTTGACCAGCTGCAGTACATAGTGCGATTTGCTCTTTTATCGTTGTACACAATGCCGTCTAATATTCAAAGACTCTCTCACTTAAATGCAATCGAATATGTGTATTGCAAGATGTTAACTATTCCGAGCAAAGAATGCTGCGACACTTTAGATGTTTCACAAAATGTACAAAGTCTAATTAGATTAATTTTAATATGAGAAAATTTCTGCTTTTAGACACAAAATATGGACAAATAAATCACACTTATGTATCTGCGGGTTTCATTCTGCCAGTCACATTTATAATGTTTGCTTAACATGTTCCCACACAATGAAATATGCACATGAGATATATAAAGCACTCTCCAATATCTAGCAACGGATAGGACAAAATGTTTAATACTTGAGATTCAAATATATATGTTCATGCGACACATTTTCTCAGGAACCAGAAACGTGTTTACTTGAATCATTTACATACGGTTTGTACGCATGCTCTACGAGCAAAGTGATTCCGAATTATATACCCAAAAGCTTAATAAATATACTTATAATATGTGGTTAGGTCTTCTGTCGAGTTTACGTTTAGCATTGCAAAATAGATGAGTGAAAGTGATGAAAACGTGAAATGACTTAAACACTCTAATTGGGTGATAAACTTGTATGTATATTACTTAAATATATTTACTTCAATTCCTTATAATGGGAAATCCCCATAAAATCGCATACTGAGATTCAACTTGAAAAACCTACGTACATATTTCAGAAGCAACGCGACGATAGTATGCATAATTAAAGACTGATTTACTGTGTATATAGTTAGTTTCCGAAAAATAGTGAAAAATAACATGTGCACAAGTCATATTCTGGGCACCTATTTTCGCATACCGTGCATAACTAATCCCTGCACATAAACAGAGGAATGAACCCAAAAAGAAGTGAATACGTTTATTTTCGAAATATTTGTATTTTTAAAACTGAAAACAAAACCCGTAGACACAAACAGAATATATGTTATTGATAATGTAGCATGGCATATTGGCTCAAAATCAGGTTCGTTTTTTCTACCGTACTTGAGTCATTGATATTGGTTTCGTAAACAGCATGTTTATTTGTTTTAAATGTGAGTCAAGAACTTTTGAAATTACTCATGAATTATCTGGTCTACTTGTTGCTTACTATATTTTACAGTATAATTTATTGTAATAGGCTTATACTTATAACCTAGATTTTATCTTGTAAACATTATGTGCCTTCCAGAAGGAAACGTTGCATTAGGTAATTGTTTTGTGTTATTTGGTTTGGTTTACTTGTTGTCTTTTTTATTTTTGTTTATCAAATTGCTAATTGTGACCTGAGGTAACGTAAAGGACTATACAATCTTGTTTCTATAGCAAGTAATTATTTGTGCTGTAAGATTTTAGCGGAATCTGTTGTATTGTTTTTGTCCAGTAATGCATTTGGCATGGTATTTATAAATTCAAATTAATACTTTCAGGTCATTCTTCTCTGGAAATACACCGTGTTTATGCACACTTTTTGAATTAGAGACTTGAATGTATTGTGATATTTAAAAAAAGGATTTAATTATTCGATTGTATTTTTGTGATCCAAAAAAAGAGTATTTGCACATCATCACGACACCACGGGCATTTTAACACTTATAACGTTGGATTTAATTTGGATTTCCACTAAAATGTCATTAAAACTTTAATCATAAACCGTAAGTTTATTCTTTACATTTTCTCTTTGTATGCTGGGGAACAATATTATTTTTTGAACTTTACAAAGCATGTTGCTTCTCACTTTTTATTTTACTGACCTTTAGGTCATTTAGTCGTAATAGAAAAGGGTAGCACTGTCCTTGGGCTACGAATTTCTCTCAAATATTTCAGAAACTTTAAATTGAAAATCCCTTTGTTTTGGAATTTTCTCCGTCCCAGGTATTCTTCACACTTACTGAAATTTTTTGTGAAACCAACAAACTTTCAAAATGTCATCAAAGTGGAAATCTTTCTTTCAAGCCCTAATGATTAATTACTCCAGTTTGCCAGAAAATATTGTCTTTCTGAGACAAAGGCTTCTTTAACGTAAGAAGAAATAAAAAAACAGTATGACCCGATATTTGGTGGAAAAGAATGATTTGCATAAAGGTGTTTTGGATTGGATTAATGGGTTTCCATCTGTCTCTGACTTAAAGGTAATGGAATTGATATTAAAATACAAGAATGAAATAGAGTCAAGAAAGGCTGAGCTTCAAGAAAGCCAATTACACTAGCACTTAGAGAAAGAGGAAAGAGATAGTAAAATGCAGCTGCTAAACACTGTTGGCACATCACCACGAAATGGCCCATCAAAGAGACTGCAACAAATTCAGTTTCATTTAATTTTAATTTCCACCTGCGTTTTTCTCCACACATTAATCATTAGAACATGAGGCTGTCATTCCAGGATTATTTGCGATTTTGTTCCTAATACTTTAAGTTCGTTAGTTTTTATTTTCACTTTGTATTCAATGAAAAAAATTACGTATTGAATATTACAAACCTTAATGCTTCTGATTCGTTTATATTATTTATGTTAGCATTTCACATTCATATGAAGATGAAAACTGTAAGAGATACGGTTTGGTTTCGGCATTTCCTGACATAAAACAAATCCGATCTATTCCCATTCTTTTTTAACTTCTATTAAAGCCATTGCAGTCTTTTCGAGATTAGCATCGGTCATTTCATTTGTTATTATCTCATTCCAAGTCCTATCACTATGCTCAAGAGTGGCTGTTTTTCCAACACATGTAGAGACAGATTTTTTTCCCCTTGAGTCTAAGCCGTACCTTCTCATTCTCTACCAGAAGAACCATCCGGGTGAGGCATTTTGCTTTTCAAGCATACTGAAATATTGAAACTCATCACGTCTCCGGGCCTCAACAAAACCTTTGGGAAACATAACAACATCATATCTTCCATATAATCGCCAGAGTATTATGCTGAGTACTGCCTGTTCAAAGCGTTGACATGCTCCAAGCACCCAGTGTTTAGGAGACTCCGGACAGTGCGACATCTTTTGTGATCTTTTATTAACCATACAGCCGAAGGTTAAAGCGCAAGATACCCAAGGACGCATAATGTACTCCAGCGTAAAATTTCTTCTCTTGACCAAAATTCCACCAGTTCCACATGACGGTTTGTTCACAAACAGACATGGGTCTTCCTTGATATGTGACTGGGTCAATTGTTACTGCTAGAGAGTAACCAAAATCCCAAGAACTTAGGCCGTATTTGTCCACTTTTATCTCTAGCTCATCAAATAAACTCATATTTATGAACCTCATCGATGTATCCAGCCAAAATACATAGCCAAATTCATTTAAAAGGATCTGAAAATAATAATAAAATAAATATGAATAAATAAAAAAATAGCCAAACATCTATATTGAATATTAATATATATATATATATATATATATATATATATATATATATATATATATATATATAAACTCATACGGAATGGGAGATGTTTGGGTTAGTCAAGGTGTGGATGACGAGAATTGCATGTACGTAGTTTGGGCCGATTCCCATTGTTACAAATACAGATTGTTATTAGTAGTATAGAGAAAGCCCGGTTCTGGCTCACTTTAATGTATTTCCTATGGGAAGCGATTTCTCCTTTTGCCTTTCTGACACTTTCATTTTTGTCTAAAATCCTGCAAAAAGGGGGGTACCAAAAAGCCCCAAAATGGTAAAATAACGCTTCTATCGCAGAATAAATTTAAAAATAAAGCACAATGGAAGCCTCTATTTAGCAATCTGACACTAAAAAAATAAAATGCCTCATAGAAGCTTCTTTTCACTGAAATAACCTTCGCTACTGGCTCAGTCTATTTTTTATTTTAAGTCTCAGATTGTCAAATGGAGACTTCTATAAAAAACTCAAAAGGGGTACCAGAAAAGACTTCCATTCACTGAATTAAGGCTTCTATTGAAAAATAATTTAAGTCTCAGATTGACAAAATAACGCTTCTATACCCCTGGCTCAGTCTATTTTTTATTTTAAGTGTCAGATTGACAAATGGAGACTTTTAAAAAATTTACTAAAGGGGTACCATTTTAAGTCTCAGATTGATAAAATAAGGCTTCTATCGCTGACTCAATTTTGTCAAAAGGAGTACCACCACTGGCTCAGATTACCATAATACTTCTATCGTTGGGTTCCAGTGCTAATTTTTTACCTCTTTGTCTATACCCAGCAATGAATTCTTCTATCGTAGGAGGATTTTCAACTAAAATATGATGCTTATTCGCTCGGTTTTTATAATACGTCAAAATAGCTCGATAGGCATTTTTCCCACAATTATTACAAAGATGGATTTTTCCTCTAACCCCAACGCCACAACTGACACAAGGATTAGTACCAGCGCGGGAACTATTTCGTAACAAATACGCATGAACCCCACAGTGTTCTCCATAGCATGATTTTCCACATCGATTATTAGAGTTTTTCAACAACCATTGGCATGAACTCAATTTGTACATGCTTCTATACTATACTTAACTATTTCTTTAATTCATATTTAACAATGTGATAATTTTGCTTTAACAATGCGATAATTTTGCGTATAGTTTATATCTTGCTTCAAACATACAATAAAAACTGAATTAGAGATATGATAGACATATAGAAATGATGGACCTGAAAACGATCCAGACAACAAAAAAGCCTCGTCATATAGTTGCGAGGGAACTGGTCAACGAATACTATGAACTTACTAAAACAAAACCTGATTGGCCTAGAACTAATCAGCAATTGGCAGAATTAACAGATAGAATTACAATTTTGCGACAGAAGAAGAAAATCAATAAGGAAATACTTCAAGGAGGTTATATCATCGATGAAGCTTTTTCTGGTGCTGATAAATATATTAAGTTCATCCCAAGAGGAAGGCAGTATAATCATTTTGTGGTGGGTGATCTGATTAAAATCTTCAACAGCGTGATCCCGACAGTGCTACTTGAACGGCCTCTATTGAAAGTAAATGTCACTTATGATCTTGATATGTACTTGGCAATCAATCCTGATGTCACCATAACCGTCCTATTGCGATCAGAACCACAGATTATTCTACGGTCTACTCATCTTGAGGATGCAGCAAAAGATTTCTTCGCAGTGCTATCAAGACAGTACGAAGTGTTCACATCACTGAAAACTGGATTAGTATTCAAGAAAATCAATTATATCCAGCTGAGTATCCACGATTTTAAACCCAACATTGTTCAGATCTGGAATTAACGTTTTTTCACTGGATGATAAATTAAGGGTGTTTCCCTACCTGATTTCCCCAGCTAGTAAACACATCACAGATGGTTCTACAGTGAATTTATTATGGTATAATGAGCACTATGTTTGGATAAAAGATCTAAGCCGATTAATGGGTTCAAAAATGTCAGGATACGACCACAAGATGTTCTTTTGTTACAGTTGTCTCTGTGGGTTTCGCACTCAACAAGAACTTACTGAGCACAACAAGTACTGTTTTGAAGTAAAAGCAGTAACCACACCAGAAGCCCCGAATAATCTATGTTACTTTAAAAAACATGAAAGAACTAGAAAACTGCCTTTCATTTTCGTAGGAGACTTTGAATCCTTTAGTGTGCCAGTTGATGCTAAATGCGGTTGTGAAAAAACAGTCTGTGAATGTCAATTTAAAACGCTATCTACTCACAAACATGTTCCAGCAAGTTATCAAATCAATACAATCTGTACCAATGATAGATACTCAAAACTATCGCCAATTTATCGATTGGAAAAGGATTCTGATTTACCAGCAGAAGTGCACATGCTGAAATATCTGTTTGAGCAACAACGAAACATTGAAGCGTTATTGCCGTTACACGATGATAGATTTACCAGATTGGATTCTTTTGCAATGGGGAAACAATGTTTCAAGTGTAAGAAAGAGTTTACTGCTAATAATCCAAAAGTCCCTTTCTACGATATTACTACAGGTGAATACATCGGAACCGTCCATCAGCGCTGTAGATCCTTTCAAGAATTCTATCCTGTCGTTTTTCATAATTTGCGAGGTTATGATGGGCATTTTATTATTACCGCGTTAGCACATCCTGAAATATTACAATATTGTACTAACAATCATATATCATTGAAATGTATTCCCAATAACACAGAACGATTGATGTCTATCACGGTTGGGAAATTAAGATTCATAGACAGCTATCAATTCATGAACACCTCTCTGGAACAATTAGCGAAGAACTGTACTAGTTATCCCATCACTGAAAAACACTTTAAACGGGAAATGCTAGAATACATCACCGTGAAGGGGATATTTCCGTATGAATACTTCAACAGCATAAAACGATTTTCAGAAACATCTCTGCCATCCATTGATAAGTTCTATTCTTCACTGTCAGACACAGATATCACTGACCAAGAATACCAACGGGCACTAACCACATGGGATGTTTTCAAGTGTAAAACTTTCGGTGATTATCATGATATTTATCTGACTGTGGATGTGTTATTGCTGTCAGACATTTTTGAAGGGTTTAGAACAATGTCGATGAACAATTATGGATTGGATCCAGCTCATTATTACTCAGCACCAGGGTTATCCTGGGATGCATTATTGAAATCAACAAAAATAAGATTAGAATTACTGACTGATGTGGACATGTATTTGTTTATCGAGAAAGCAATTCGAGGAGGAATTAGTGTGATTACAAAGAAACATTCCATCGCAAATAATAAATACCTCAAACAATATGATATAAATCAACCTAACCGGTATATTGGTTATTGGGACATGAATAATCTCTATGGTGGTGGTATGTCAATGCTGATGCCCTATGGTGGTTTCAAATGGGTTTCTGTAGAAGATTTTCTATCTGCTGCATCAAATTGGAAACCCGGCAATGATTTAAGCAGTATAATATTTCACAACAGTGGCAGGGCCACCGATGACAAAATAGGTTATTACGTTGAATGTGATGTAGACTATCCTGAACACCTTCATGATGCACACAATGATTATCCCTTTCTTGTTGAAAAAATGATAGTCACCGATGAAATGTTATCCCCGGAACAATTAGCATTGAGAACTACGAAATATACTCCAATAGCGAAATTAGTACCCAATCTGTATCATAAACGCAATTATGTCTGTCATATAGCAGTGTTGAAACAGGCTATTGAGGCAGGATTGATACTTAAAAAAGTGCATAAAGTGCTGCAGTTTAATCACTCCACATGGATGAAATCTTATATTGATCTGAATACAACCAGAAGAAAGGAAGCAAAGAATGAATTTGAGAGAGACTTTTTTAAACTAATGATCAATTCTGTATTCGGTAAGACCATGGAAAATATCCGAAAACGGGTTAACATAGAAATTGTAAACAATAAAGCACGACGGGACAAACTAGTACGGGGAAATCGCTTTGCTGACATTAAAAAAATAACGAATCATTTCTCATTAATCACTTTGAAGCAATCTCGGCTGCATCTTAATAAACCAGTCTATGTCGGCGCTGCAGTGCTAGAAATGTCGAAATTTATGATGTATCAATTTCATTATGGTTTTGTTAAACAGAAATGGCCTGACGCTAGATTGTTATTTACGGATACTGATTCATTAGTTTATGAAATCACCGACGATGATATCTATCAGGAGATTTACCAGCATCGTGAATTATTCGATTTATCCAATATAGATGCTAACGGGGCTATGGGAAGATTTCATGATAACACCAACAAAAAGGTCATTGGGAAAATGAAAGATGAATTCGAATTTCTCCCCGTCAAAGAATTTGTAGGACTTCGGTCTAAAATGTACTCAGTGTTAACTGATTCAGATAGCGTTGGAAGTGCTGGCATTGAAACTCAAAGAGTTTCCATCAATAAAGCAAAAGGGATTAATAACAATTATGTGAAGAACAAATTGAAATTCAATGATTATTTGACAGCATTAAAAAGATCTCCAGGAGAAAATTTACCGACAGTAACCACATATGGCTTTAGATCCTATCGTCATACCGTTTTCACAGATAGAATAACTAAATCAGGATTATGTAATTTTGATGATAAGCGATATTGCCGTGATGGTATTAACACGTTTGCACACGGCCATTACTCTATTGGGAGCATACAATGAATCAAAAGTCGATTTATTTATTTTTTATCATCAGTGGTCAGTATTTATTAGATAAAATTAAATTTTCAATTAGATTAAACTTAATCATATTGTAATGGGTTTTCTACCTGCACCTGATTGTTGCAAATGGCTTCCAGTTGGTGCTATAACCCGTTGTGGGAAAAATTGTTTCGGTGATTACTGTGGAATTCATGATTATTCGATTAGGAAGAATCCTCAATCAGGTCCAAGGCCCTGTTTGGTTTGTCAACGGGGTGTTAAAGGACCATATCAGTTATGTGGAGATTGTGGCGGAAAACACTATCGATCATTAATCAGTTATTACAATAAAAGGTCTCCAAAGTATTATGAAAGAACTAAACCACCCACCGTTGAAGAATACCTTAAAAATCGTCAAACACAAATTGTAGCCCAATAATTCAACTCAATTAAAAATACAATTTGATATTAGTAATGACATACTTGAAATGTGATATAGACTGTTTACCAGGAATCATTCAGGAGCAACTATCAATAAATCCAAAATCAGTTGTGAAAGTGAAATTCCGCAATGAAAAATTTCGAATGGTACAAAAAGCACCAGGAGGGGGAAAGTTTGTAGCTAAAATGTTTGAACATCGATCGGGACTTGCACGGCGCAGACTACAAGAAAAACGTATCCACAGATTGATTCAAAATGGAGCCTCAGAACAAGAGATCATCTCTGAAATGAATCGATTGGGACTATTTCCCGTTTAATTTTCTTCGGGTCTGTTCTTGCAGTTCTTCATATTTTTGTGTTGCTAATCTATTTTTACGATTAAATTGTTCATGATCTATTTCTTGTTTGATGGCTCTGGTGACTCTGTCATTGATGGCAGAGCCATTAGGTTCTATTTGTTTCCGTTTTCCAAGAGCTTCTTCAATTTCATTAAAAAATTCACGATCTTGTTCGGGAATATGCACCTTCCATGAATCATCGTCAATGACTCTGTCATCACGTGATTTCCGTTTTCGTTTTCGTTTTCGTTTGTCATCAGTGACCTTTTCCACAGGAATCCTTGAATACACTTCATTGATTTCCGCGGCAATAGATTTATACTCTGATAATAAAGAATTGTATTTACAAGTTAACGATGAGTATTCTTCATTGATAGATTTTAATTCACATCGCACATCATTGAGTTCAGCCCTTAATCGGTCACGGTCTTGAATTACTTCATTACGACGTTGTATTGTATGATCTAACCGATATTGTAGATCATTGTCTGTTATTTTCTGGTGCTGTAACATAGATAGTTTCCCTAGTAATGATTTGTTTTCATTAGTCAGGTTGGATACTTGCTGTTGTAAGTGTCGAATGGTTTCCATAGCGATGATGTTATCAGTAACAGCATTCACATCTTGTGTTTTACCATCTAAAAACTCTGTTACTTCTTCATTGATGTTATTATCAATAATTCTTTCAACTGGAATGCTAGCATTTCCATTTTCAACTTCATTAGATTTCCATATTTTGTAGATGCGCTGATAACTGATTTTATACCGATCGGCGATTTCTGATAACGGTACAATATTTTTTAAGGCTTTTATAGCGGTTATATCATCATGTGATAATAATCTGCGATAGGGCATTTATTATACAAATAGAAAATATTTTTTAACAATAACAATAACAACTACAACAAAAACAACAGTAACAACAAGACGGCTCAGATTGATCAATGGAAAAGTGGCGAAACTATCAGTATTATTTTATTTATATACAATTTTGATACTTTCGCCATCACTGATGGAAATGCTAGCATTTCTAATGATGAAAATAACACTTCCACGGTGACTTTGTCACTGGTCTGACATGCCAGTGATCAGCGTAGAAATGTTGAAACTGTCAGTATTAATTATTTTATATACAATTATGACACTTTCAACATCACTGATAGAAGCTGTCTCACAATGAAATAACACTTCCACGGTGGTCTGACATGTCATACTGAATAAATCGACTACTTAACCCTACATGGTTTTTCATCAAAATCAATGAAAATTAATCCTAACAGCTTTTCGTTACGGAAAATCCCATGCAAAATCGACTACTTGACCCTACGAGGTTTTTTATCAAAAATCGATGAAAAATGACTGAAAATCATCAAAAATGACTGAAAATCATCAAAAATTGGCTCAAAATCAATGAAAATCAATCCTAACAGCTTTTCTTTACGGAAAATCCCATTCAAAATCGACTACTTGACTGTAAAATCTCTTTGACTTTTTCAACTGAAAACCACCAAAATGGCATCAAAAACCACCAAAAACTGTCAAAAATCAGTGAAAAACCACCAAAACTGCCATAAAAATATTTCACTGAATAAAAAATATTTCACACTGAATAAATATTTCAATGACTCTGTTGCAACAATCAATAATTGTATCAGGATCATTCATTATACAAGCCTCAGATGGTGAATTAACAACTATAACACAATCTCATCTCAGATGATAAATATAACGGCTTTGAGATTTTTCAAAATTATTTTTATTTTTCTGCATCAAAAATATATCACCTCTTTTTTGTTGTTGTTGTTATTGCGAAATTGCTTTAGTAAGTAATAACAGTTAGTAGTACCAATAACAACAACAACAAAAAAGAGGTGATATATTTTTGATGCAGAAAAATAAAAATAATTTTGAAAAATCTCAAAGCCGTTATATTTATCATCTGAGATGATATTGTGTTATAGTTGTTAATTCACCATCTGAGGCTTGTATAATGAATGATCCTGATACAATTATTGATTGTTGCAACAGAGTCATTGAAATATTTATTCAGTGTGAAATATTTTTTATTCAGTGAAATATTTTTATGGCAGTTTTGGTGGTTTTTCACTGATTTTTGACAGTTTTTGGTGGTTTTTGATGCCATTTTGGTGGTTTTCAGTTGAAAAAGTCAAAGAGATTTTACAGTCAAGTAGTCGATTTTGAATGGGATTTTCCGTAAAGAAAAGCTGTTAGGATTGATTTTCATTGATTTTGAGCCAATTTTTGATGATTTTCAGTCATTTTTGATGATTTTCAGTCATTTTTCATCGATTTTTGATAAAAAACCTCGTAGGGTCAAGTAGTCGATTTTGCATGGGATTTTCCGTAACGAAAAGCTGTTAGGATTAATTTTCATTGATTTTGATGAAAAACCATGTAGGGTTAAGTAGTCGATTTATTCAGTATGACATGTCAGACCACCGTGGAAGTGTTATTTCATTGTGAGACAGCTTCTATCAGTGATGTTGAAAGTGTCATAATTGTATATAAAATAATTAATACTGACAGTTTCAACATTTCTACGCTGATCACTGGCATGTCAGACCAGTGACAAAGTCACCGTGGAAGTGTTATTTTCATCATTAGAAATGCTAGCATTTCCATCATTGATGGCGAAAGTATCAAAATTGTATATAAATAAAATAATACTGATAGTTTCGCCACTTTTCCATTGATCAATCTGAGCCGTCTTGTTGTTACTGTTGTTTTTGTTGTAGTTGTTATTGTTATTGTTAAAAAATATTTTCTATTTGTATAATAAATGCCCTATCGCAGATTATTATCACATGATGATATAACCGCTATAAAAGCCTTAAAAAATATTGTACCGTTATCAGAAATCGCCGATCGGTATAAAATCAGTTATCAGCGCATCTACAAAATATGGAAATCTAATGAAGTTGAAAATGGAAATGCTAGCATTCCAGTTGAAAGAATTATTGATAATAACATCAATGAAGAAGTAACAGAGTTTTTAGATGGTAAAACACAAGATGTGAATGCTGTTACTGATAACATCATCGCTATGGAAACCATTCGACACTTACAACAGCAAGTATCCAACCTGACTAATGAAAACAAATCATTACTAGGGAAACTATCTATGTTACAGCACCAGAAAATAACAGACAATGATCTACAATATCGGTTAGATCATACAATACAACGTCGTAATGAAGTAATTCAAGACCGTGACCGATTAAGGGCTGAACTCAATGATGTGCGATGTGAATTAAAATCTATCAATGAAGAATACTCATCGTTAACTTGTAAATACAATTCTTTATTATCAGAGTATAAATATATTGCCGCGGAAATCAATGAAGTGTATTCAAGGATTCCTGTGGAAAAGGTCACTGATGACAAACGAAAACGAAAACGAAAACGGAAATCACGTGATGACAGAGTCATTGACGATGATTCATGGAAGGTGCATATTCCCGAACAAGATCGTGAATTTTTTAATGAAATTGAAGAAGCTCTTGGAAAACGGAAACAAATAGAACCTAATGGCTCTGCCATCAATGACAGAGTCACCAGAGCCATCAAACAAGAAATAGATCATGAACAATTTAATCGTAAAAATAGATTAGCAACACAAAAATATGAAGAACTGCAAGAACAGACCCGAAGAAAATTAAACGGGAAATAGTCCCAATCGATTCATTTCAGAGATGATCTCTTGTTCTGAGGCTCCATTTTGAATCAATCTGTGGATACGTTTTTCTTGTAGTCTGCGCCGTGCAAGTCCCGATCGATGTTCAAACATTTTAGCTACAAACTTTCCCCCTCCTGGTGCTTTTTGTACCATTCGAAATTTTTCATTGCGGAATTTCACTTTCACAACTGATTTTGGATTTATTGATAGTTGCTCCTGAATGATTCCTGGTAAACAGTCTATATCACATTTCAAGTATGTCATTACTAATATCAAATTGTATTTTTAATTGAGTTGAATTATTGGGCTACAATTTGTGTTTGACGATTTTTAAGGTATTCTTCAACGGTGGGTGGTTTAGTTCTTTCATAATACTTTGGAGACCTTTTATTGTAATAACTGATTAATGATCGATAGTGTTTTCCGCCACAATCTCCACATAACTGATATGGTCCTTTAACACCCCGTTGACAAACCAAACAGGGCCTTGGACCTGATTGAGGATTCTTCCTAATCGAATAAGCATGAATTCCACAGTAATCACCGAAACAATTTTTCCCACAACGGGTTATAGCACCAACTGGAAGCCATTTGCAACAATCAGGTGCAGGTAGAAAACCCATTACAATATGATTAAGTTTAATCTAATTGAAAATTAAATTTTATCTAATAAATACTGACCACTGATGATAAAAAATAAATAAATCGACTTTTGATTCATTGTATGCTCCCAATAGAGTAATGGCCGTGTGCAAACGTGTTAATACCATCACGGCAATATCGCTTATCATCAAAATTACATAATCCTGATTTAGTTATTCTATCTGTGAAAACGGTATGACGATAGGATCTAAAGCCATATGTGGTTACTGTCGGTAAATTTTCTCCTGGAGATCTTTTTAATGCTGTCAAATAATCATTGAATTTCAATTTGTTCTTCACATAATTGTTATTAATCCCTTTTGCTTTATTGATGGAAACTCTTTGAGTTTCAATGCCAGCACTTCCAACGCTATCTGAATCAGTTAACACTGAGTACATTTTAGACCGAAGTCCTACAAATTCTTTGACGGGGAGAAATTCGAATTCATCTTTCATTTTCCCAATGACCTTTTTGTTGGTGTTATCATGAAATCTTCCCATAGCCCCGTTAGCATCTATATTGGATAAATCGAATAATTCACGATGCTGGTAAATCTCCTGATAGATATCATCGTCGGTGATTTCATAAACTAATGAATCAGTATCCGTAAATAACAATCTAGCGTCAGGCCATTTCTGTTTAACAAAACCATAATGAAATTGATACATCATAAATTTCGACATTTCTAGCACTGCAGCGCCGACATAGACTGGTTTATTAAGATGCAGCCGAGATTGCTTCAAAGTGATTAATGAGAAATGATTCGTTATTTTTTTAATGTCAGCAAAGCGATTTCCCCGTACTAGTTTGTCCCGTCGTGCTTTATTGTTTACAATTTCTATGTTAACCCGTTTTCGGATATTTTCCATGGTCTTACCGAATACAGAATTGATCATTAGTTTAAAAAAGTCTCTCTCAAATTCATTCTTTGCTTCCTTTCTTCTGGTTGTATTCAGATCAATATAAGATTTCATCCATGTGGAGTGATTAAACTGCAGCACTTTATGCACTTTTTTAAGTATCAATCCTGCCTCAATAGCCTGTTTCAACACTGCTATATGACAGACATAATTGCGTTTATGATACAGATTGGGTACTAATTTCGCTATTGGAGTATATTTCGTAGTTCTCAATGCTAATTGTTCCGGGGATAACATTTCATCGGTGACTATCATTTTTTCAACAAGAAAGGGATAATCATTGTGTGCATCATGAAGGTGTTCAGGATAGTCTACATCACATTCAACGTAATAACCTATTTTGTCATCGGTGGCCCTGCCACTGTTGTGAAATATTATACTGCTTAAATCATTGCCGGGTTTCCAATTTGATGCAGCAGATAGAAAATCTTCTACAGAAACCCATTTGAAACCACCATAGGGCATCAGCATTGACATACCACCACCATAGAGATTATTCATGTCCCAATAACCAATATACCGGTTAGGTTGATTTATATCATATTGTTTGAGGTATTTATTATTTGCGATGGAATGTTTCTTTGTAATCACACTAATTCCTCCTCGAATTGCTTTCTCGATAAACAAATACATGTCCACATCAGTCAGTAATTCTAATCTTATTTTTGTTGATTTCAATAATGCATCCCAGGATAACCCTGGTGCTGAGTAATAATGAGCTGGATCCAATCCATAATTGTTCATCGACATTGTTCTAAACCCTTCAAAAATGTCTGACAGCAATAACACATCCACAGTCAGATAAATATCATGATAATCACCGAAAGTTTTACACTTGAAAACATCCCATGTGGTTAGTGCCCGTTGGTATTCTTGGTCAGTGATATCTGTGTCTGACAGTGAAGAATAGAACTTATCAATGGATGGCAGAGATGTTTCTGAAAATCGTTTTATGCTGTTGAAGTATTCATACGGAAATATCCCCTTCACGGTGATGTATTCTAGCATTTCCCGTTTAAAGTGTTTTTCAGTGATGGGATAACTAGTACAGTTCTTCGCTAATTGTTCCAGAGAGGTGTTCATGAATTGATAGCTGTCTATGAATCTTAATTTCCCAACCGTGATAGACATCAATCGTTCTGTGTTATTGGGAATACATTTCAATGATATATGATTGTTAGTACAATATTGTAATATTTCAGGATGTGCTAACGCGGTAATAATAAAATGCCCATCATAACCTCGCAAATTATGAAAAACGACAGGATAGAATTCTTGAAAGGATCTACAGCGCTGATGGACGGTTCCGATGTATTCACCTGTAGTAATATCGTAGAAAGGGACTTTTGGATTATTAGCAGTAAACTCTTTCTTACACTTGAAACATTGTTTCCCCATTGCAAAAGAATCCAATCTGGTAAATCTATCATCGTGTAACGGCAATAACGCTTCAATGTTTCGTTGTTGCTCAAACAGATATTTCAGCATGTGCACTTCTGCTGGTAAATCAGAATCCTTTTCCAATCGATAAATTGGCGATAGTTTTGAGTATCTATCATTGGTACAGATTGTATTGATTTGATAACTTGCTGGAACATGTTTGTGAGTAGATAGCGTTTTAAATTGACATTCACAGACTGTTTTTTCACAACCGCATTTAGCATCAACTGGCACACTAAAGGATTCAAAGTCTCCTACGAAAATGAAAGGCAGTTTTCTAGTTCTTTCATGTTTTTTAAAGTAACATAGATTATTCGGGGCTTCTGGTGTGGTTACTGCTTTTACTTCAAAACAGTACTTGTTGTGCTCAGTAAGTTCTTGTTGAGTGCGAAACCCACAGAGACAACTGTAACAAAAGAACATCTTGTGGTCGTATCCTGACATTTTTGAACCCATTAATCGGCTTAGATCTTTTATCCAAACATAGTGCTCATTATACCATAATAAATTCACTGTAGAACCATCTGTGATGTGTTTACTAGCTGGGGAAATCAGGTAGGGAAACACCCTTAATTTATCATCCAGTGAAAAAACGTTAATTCCAGATCTGAACAATGTTGGGTTCTGCTGTTCTATTTTCGGTATTTGTTTGACTGGTGCTGGATAATCAATTCCAGTCATATTGATTCGGCACTGATGAGGCTTGTATTTACTAACACGATCTGCATTATCATTTGCTGGAAATACTGCTGATAATAACGCCCACAACAAACACTTGTTATCATCATTTTTCACATTGATGCATGATTTCGTTGCTTGGATGCTTTTAGGTAACGGCTTATAAGATGCTCCAGTGGTGGGTTTAAAATCGTGGATACTCAGCTGGATATAATTGATTTTCTTGAATACTAATCCAGTTTTCAGTGATGTGAACACTTCGTACTGTCTTGATAGCACTGCGAAGAAATCTTTTGCTGCATCCTCAAGATGAGTAGACCGTAAAATAATCTGTGGTTCTGATCGCAATAGGACGGTTATGGTGACATCAGGATTGATTGCCAAGTACATATCAAGATCATAAGTGACATTTACTTTCAATAGAGGCCGTTCAAGTAGCACTGTCGGGATCACGCTGTTGAAGATTTTAATCAGATCACCCACCACAAAATGATTATACTGCCTTCCTCTTGGGATGAACTTAATATATTTATCAGCACCAGAAAAAGCTTCATCGATGATATAACCTCCTTGAAGTATTTCCTTATTGATTTTCTTCTTCTGTCGCAAAATTGTAATTCTATCTGTTAATTCTGCCAATTGCTGATTAGTTCTAGGCCAATCAGGTTTTGTTTTAGTAAGTTCATAGTATTCGTTGACCAGTTCCCTCGCAACTATATGACGAGGCTTTTTTGTTGTCTGGATCGTTTTCAGGTCCATCATTTCTATATGTCTATCATATCTCTAATTCAGTTTTTATTGTATGTTTGAAGCAAGATATAAACTATACGCAAAATTATCGCATTGTTAAAGCAAAATTATCACATTGTTAAATATGAATTAAAGAAATAGTTAAGTATAGTATAGAAGCATGTACAAATTGAGTTCATGCCAATGGTTGTTGAAAAACTCTAATAATCGATGTGGAAAATCATGCTATGGAGAACACTGTGGGGTTCATGCGTATTTGTTACGAAATAGTTCCCGCGCTGATACTAATCCTTGTGTCAGTTGTGGCGTTGGGGTTAGAGGAAAAATCCATCTTTGTAATAATTGTGGGAAAAATGCCTATCGAGCTATTTTGACGTATTATAAAAACCGAGCGAATAAGCATCATATTTTAGTTGAAAATCCTCCTACGATAGAAGAATTCATTGCTGGGTATAGACAAAGAGGTAAAAAATTAGCACTGGAACCCAACGATAGAAGTATTATGGTAATCTGAGCCAGTGGTGGTACTCCTTTTGACAAAATTGAGTCAGCGATAGAAGCCTTATTTTATCAATCTGAGACTTAAAATGGTACCCCTTTAGTAAATTTTTTAAAAGTCTCCATTTGTCAATCTGACACTTAAAATAAAAAATAGACTGAGCCAGGGGTATAGAAGCGTTATTTTGTCAATCTGAGACTTAAATTATTTTTCAATAGAAGCCTTAATTCAGTGAATGGAAGTCTTTTCTGGTACCCCTTTTGAGTTTTTTATAGAAGTCTCCATTTGACAATCTGAGACTTAAAATAAAAAATAGACTGAGCCAGTAGCAAAGGTTCCTTTCAGTGAAAAGAAGCTTCTATGAGGCATTTTATTTTTTTAGTGTCAGATTGCTAAATAGAGGCTTCCATTGTGCTTTATTTTTAAATTTATTCTGCGATAGAAGCGTTATTTTACCATTTTGGGGCTTTTTGGTACCCCCCTTTTTGCAGGATTTTAGACAAAAATGAAAGTGTCAGAAAGGCAAAAGGAGAAATCGCTTCCCATAGGAAATACATTAAAGTGAGCCAGAACCGGGCTTTCTCTATACTACTTTATTATTATTATTATTATTATTATTATTATTATTATTATTACTATTATTATAAATTATTATTATTATTTAAAGATATGGAAAAACAAACACAAATGTACACAGCTTAACAGCACTGTCGTAACAATTCAAAGACAAAGAGAGAGTCTTTTCAAAGTTTTTATAATTATATTTTGAAATTTACAGTTTGTACAATTCTTCAGCGCATGTATTTGCCCTTTTGCGCAATATTGTTTATGTTAGCTTACTGACCATTTTTGAATTTGTCAAACCGTGTTTCCAATTGCATACATTTTTATACATTTTCTACATTTTTCAGTGCTTTCTAAATTTCTACGAGGATTTATTCTATAGTTTTCTTGACGTTATGAATTTGGAAAATGTTTAGTAAATTCTTAAATATTATATGATATTCCTAGGTTTTTCATCATGTTACTATTATGTCAATTTCGTTCAAAACGTTTGAACCTTTCTTCTTCAATAAGTTGATTTATAACTTAGAAACGATTGCATTCACGTGTTTAAACATGTATTTTCTCCAATATTTAACAGTTGTTAGTTACAGTTTTTAATTTCTTTAGAGTTTTAAAAATTGTTTTTTGTTGTTTCAAATATTTGGGTTAGCATATTGTACCATTGTATTTTTCATCTTCTTTATTTTATACAACTTTAGAATTTTGTTTCCATATGTTTTTAAATTTTGTAATCCAATCAACTGTTTTACAATATACCTTTAAGCTGCAGTTTTATTCTTCCTACATTTGTTTCCAATTTTGTTTTAAATAAAAACTTTTAAGATATTTAACTCTTCTAATTTTTTGTCAGTTTCGGAATTTTATTACTTCGTAATCTAAGCCTTATTATCAACATAATTTCAGTTTCTTTTCAGATAAGCAAATATCACCTGCTAAACACACATCTAAACATGTATCTGATGCCTCACGGAAATGGGTCCTTGTGGGAATTTAGGATAAAATTTATGATGAAAATAGAAACAAAAGATATATGGTAGAGTGAACAAAAATAAAATAGCATTTACTCTGGTGCTACAAATTGCTGTCGTATCCAATATAACAATGATTATTTGAAAGCACTGACCAAGAAGATACGTAAAATACCACAGATGAACAATATAGCCTTAGTTCTCTACTTTCATTAGAATTTCATATGCACGAATTCTGATAAATTCTTTGGCATTGATAATGGTACTTTGATTTTGACTTGGCGGACTTGAGTGAAAATCTAATGTCATATATGTCGATTTCATGTCGCACTGCGGCCATTTTTGGCAAAAAGAACTGTAACCATTTCGTGCACGAAACTCCAGTTCAAGCTTAAAATCAGAAAACGTTTACGATCTGTAACCGATTATACTAAAGATTATACTAAAGATATCATCAGGGTAATCTTAAACTTTGTTGTATGTACTGTTATAATTATAATAAATGTTGAATCTCCTGTACATTAATTATTTTCTAATTTGTTGAAATGTTTTATTTATGGCTTTAAATTGTATTGATTATCTATATCCGGATTAGGCATGTGCATGTGGTGTATTTTAAGATGTTCAACAACGTAAAGTTAAATAGGATCTATACCTATATGATTATATATGTGTTGACAGTTACTAATTATACAATATTTGGTACATATGTTTACATTATTCGACCTATTCCCCATTGGACAGATCTATAAGATGCTTTCGTTCACATGAATCTGTATTTTAAACTATTATATTTAGTTCAAAGATCTGTCACGCGTGGTATATCGACCGGACCAATCAGATTTTCATTCCTACTTGGAGTCGTTCATATTTCTAGTGTTTTTGTCAAGTTTTCTTACGTCGATTATACTGTACTTGCATATTTTTGTTGAGGAAAAAACATTTGTTGGGATGATTCATTCGAACCGGTTGTGCTCATTGGATAATAATATTAGTTTAGAAATGTGAAATATCCAAAGGAGCGCTAGACCACGCCCTTTTGGGAACGTTGCAACTTCTGGCGGACCCGTACATTTCCGGGTCTGAAATTTATACGGAATCTTTCTTTGGTCTGAACTTTAGCAGAAATTTCTCAGGACTAGTTTTGATTCACTTCATAGCAGTTTAGGTTCCTCTCACATTTTCTTGTGTAGCTTGATAATTATATAATCTGTTTAGGTTTGCCAAACTTACTGGTTTTGCTTCTTTCTGTAACCATGTCTATGACCACAGATTAGTGGCAATACGTGCATTCTGAATTTCAAAACATAGGCATAGTGCATGCTTATTTAGAGGTTTTGAGACCTAGTACGGCATGAAACATTTTTGAGCAAATGGTGCACTTTCAGTTTTTCTAAATTTACAAAAATGGATTGTCGGAAACAAGCGAATTGACGCTATATTGATTATTCAGTGTATTGCTTATGGAATGTCCCCCCACAAAAGTACATTAACAACGTAAGTAGCATATAATGATGATCCATCCATTTGTATTCTGCTTAAACGTTGACACCATATTTTCAATTTGTTTTTAAACTTAATCTTAAATTCAGTTTTGATTGCTTGACAGCTATAGTTCTAATTGCAGCATTTTCGTTTATTACTTTGACATGCGTACCTCATGCATTGACCAGTGTTTTAAAATAAACATTGCAGTGCTATTTAATCATGATATCTGCATCAAATTCGTAAGCATGACGTGAAGAGATAGAATATGAAACCATTTTGATGCTGCTGTGAGCAAAACCTGCTTTCAAACACGTACATGTTAATTCAAACCTACATAATGTATGATTATGGGAAGATTAGCTACATGGGAATGCCTTTTTTGCATAAAATACATTAAGTACTAGCTTCCAGTACCACGTACGGTGTCTATCCAACACGTACGGTGTCTATCCAACACGTACGGTGTCTATCCAACTAAACAGATAATTATGACATGCAATCACATTTAGATCAAACAATGGTAGATCTAATTTGATGAATGGATTTCCACCCCATATCTGTTTATGTTCAGTATACCAGGCTTTAAAATGAGTTGAAATAAAAGCAGGAATAAATTTTGGTTACGTCATCCTTCGTTAAAAACCTACGACACAATAAAATGATCAAAATGTGCTTCAAAAGGTCTCTTCAAGAACCTCCTAAGTTGTAAGCAAGGTCAAGTCATTTTATTTAAAATATTTTAAACAGCATTACAAAATTCAAGCAGACAACAAACTGTGCAAGGAAAAATCAGGGCTTGAACTTAAATGCATGTAAACATGTTTAAAAAATGATAATATCACGTAGACACAGAACTAATGTCATCAATCATGAACAAAATCAAGTACACAATATACGTTGAATATAAATACTAATTTTGAATGCCAAATATGTGTACTTGATGTATTAACTGAATTAAATTATTTGACAATAAACCACATATATGATATTTGAAACAATGTAAAATTTACTACTTTGTAACAAGTCTTAGGGCCCGCTAGGCGATTTACTGCTGTGAGAAGTTGTGCAAGATTCGTGAAAAGGATTTTCCTTGTCTTGCCAATAAGCTGGCACAGAACACGGAAATTAAATATTTTATAAACAAGCAAGCTTACCATTGATAATAAAGTGGCCCATTTTAGCTGTTCTTCAGTTTAACTTTATTTCAAAGTGAGTGATATGATTGCATTCAGAAACCACAGTTGTGAGCAGATCGCAAAGAGCAATACTTTGAACAAGCAAGATTGAACCGCCTCGAGAACACTGATGAAAGGGGACAGTCCCTACCTCCTCGCTCCAGCGGATCTCCCCAACAAATAAGAATCTTTTTCGAACATATATATTTTAGGGTTTTCTGGTGACAGCCGTGGCGGGTCGTTGTAAAATATGGACATTTTCTCTTTGCTGATCGTTTTAATTGGGTCAGAAATTGGGTTGGGAGGCACAACAATGGTTTACTCTGCCGCATTAATCTTGTCTGTTTACTACCATCAACCGTGTCCCACCTCCACAATGATATGTCAGTTACTGGTGAATAATATTGATGATGTTCGTCACATGCAAACAAATCCAAATCAAATGATAAGACAATTAGGAATGCTGTTGTTGGTATTGACACAAGGAAGCTCCGGTGTAGGAATTACATTGTATACCTTATACTCGGCACAGTCTCGCATTGAAAGTTGTAACCAATAGATTTTAATTTCTGTGCTTCATTGTTAGTTACAGAATAGTTTGTAGCAGCTCTATCGTTATATATATTTTACCGATGACGTAATGGCGTGCATCAAATATTTTCTACTTTCTAGCTCGACTCACTTGCACTAAAACAGTTCGTACCTAATTTTCAGAAACGAAATTTTTATTTTGATGAACAGCTACATGATGCACATTTTAAAGGTCTGCACATGAGACTTAGAATTTTTTTACTGTCATGTAAAGGCGAATTCTTGAAATTCTAATGTTTATTTATTGTGCCAACATGTCACACCGAAATGGAAACATCCTAAGCATACGAATAACATTCTTTGAGATTGGGAAGATGTACATGTCTTGATATAAACCACGCATATATTTTTATTTCTAAAAGAAATCTACAGATCATTTTACATCGTTTTTTTTTTGTCACTCACTACTCATGAGAGCACTAGTCATCTCAATCTTTCTGTATTCATGGGAGGATTGGACCGTGACAGCAGAATTACCACGGATCATCCAGGCACTTGAAATGAGATGCTACAGAACCATTCATGGCATCGCTCACATGGACCACATCACCAATGAAGACGTGTGTAATATCATCAGTCACAACGAAAACCAATTTAAAGACCTCCTCACCACTGTCACAAAGAGAAAACTGAAATGGTATGGCCATGTCACTAGAGTCAACAGTACTGCAGGGCATCATCCCGAGTGGCAGAAGGAGAGATAGGCAGAGAAAACAGTGGACTGACATCATCACAGAAACGGACCTGGACAAGTTTTTGCGGAGACATATGCATTGGCACATGATCGAGACAAGTGGATGGAACTGGTCAGATGTTCAGCAGCACAGTACTTCAACGTCCACACTAGGTCAAGTAACTGATGATGATGATGATGATGATGATGATGATGAATATTAGAAAATACTGGTTCCCATAATTATGTAAATTAAATTTAAAATAGATATTAAAAATTTATATTGTCTTCCTTCCCACTAGTTGCAAGTCAAATATGTTGGGAAAGTGTCTTGCCTTTAAATACAGCTGCTAGAATGAGGAAATAATTGTTTGCACAACATGTAAGCAATTAAATCGTTATTAGACGTATGTATAAAGGCAGAAGCACTCGTTTTGTTCTTGTATTTCTGCCACTTTTATGACAGTAGATGAAGCTTAAAAGTCACCGGCTACCTATATTGTACAAAAATCAAATATCATTATAGTCATAATATAAATGCATTTCTCATATATGTACACCATACAAATGTTTAAATAGGCTAAAAATTCCGTTTTCTAAATGACAATCGGTAATTTTCGCGTGCCAAAGACTGATATGATGTACATTTATCCCTTCGGTTCAACTGAGCCATTCAAGCGTAGAATTTTCCCACGTAACTGTCTATGTGATACATCTTAACGATCGTAATTTTTTTAAAACAAATATGGTGCACTGTGTTGCTTATGGATGTAACCAAAAGAGCGATAATGGGACAAAAGGGTTCTTTCTTTTTTCCGAAACACCATGTCTACCGTAAAAAGTGGATTAAAGCTGTTGGGTCCAATAGAGTGAGGGATGGTAAAATTGTACCGTTTATAACAACTGCAACGTCCCGCCTGTGCATAAAACATTTTGAGGACAGTTGCTTTTTACATCCTCCTTCCGTCATGAAGTCGATTAGTTTTCAAATGAAACTGAATTTGTTAAAGAAGGCAGTGCCTACAATTTTCCCAGAGACTGTCGCGTATAAAAAGAAAACCCTTCCGTCACCAGAGAAGTTTGGTCCACCTATCATTATAGCAGGTGTACAAATCTGTTGAATTAATCATATATATATATATATATATATATATATATATATATATATATATATATATATATATATATATATATATATATATATATATATATATATATATATATATATATATATATATATATATATATATATATATATATATATATATATATATATATTTACAGGGCTTGTAGCCAGAAGGAGTCTTGTCAACAAAACAATGAACAATGTCACACACTTGTATTGAGATTAGATTAACAACAATTTTGTTTCATAAATAGCATTATCATATGAAATGCAGAGGTACATAAGTATAAATCCTACTTCAAATCAACAATCAGTCAATTAAGTTCTTGTTTCTCTATATAATCTAGATCTAATTTCAGAAAGGGATCCAGCTGTCCGTTCTCGTCCTCCACTTGTCCATGTCTTTTGAAATGTCCTATTACACTTTTTCCCAATCATAAGATTTATTCCTCTCTTTTATGTCATTTTCATTCAACTTTTGCTCTATTCCGGAGGCTGAACACCTATAAAACGTCACATTTAGCCTGTCTTATAAGGCGGGAATTGTGCATCATTTTGAAATACGAGATTTTACATTATAGCTGACGCGAATTATTTAAAGTAAGAAAAGGAATGGCAGTTCCCTTAATATAAAAAAGTCCAAGCAAAAAATACGTTCCTTTGCCCTCCCCCCCCCCCTCCCCCAATTAAATGGACCTCTCATTGATAAAGTCTTGACTTCAGCGGATGTTCTGCAGGATCAAAGCAGTGGCTATTGTAAACACTGTTATAAAAGATTAACATCAAACGATAATGTTAGTTTCACCTTGGAAAATGTGTGCTGCCATCAAAGAAGCCATCGGACTATGCGCGTTGTATTTAAAAAGCTCCACTTACGGTCCCATCATTAATAGCGTGGCATAAGTTTTGTACGTGTTCCTAAATAATCGTACCTCAATGTATTGTTGAAATTAATAATAAGCGGGAAAAGTTTCAAATCTTACATGCCCGTGCTGAGAGATTTTAATTCCCAACAAATGTCTCCTAGGATATCTCCACGTGTATTCAATTATTTGTTCAGTCTTGTATGGGAAAAAATATAAAAAAAATTATTGTCATGGAAAACGTAGTTGTAAGGAAATGATGTGTCAGTAATATGATCATAATAAATTGATCGAATTCTTATAATTATTTCGATGCAAACGTAAATTATGCAGTTTCCCGTTTGTGACTGTTGGCGCGTTTGGCTAGCAAGCCCGAAAAAAAAAAGGAAAAAATAAGCGTGAAAACTAATTTTTGTGAATAGTTGATGCCATGTTCTTTTGTGTTGTAGTTTGTTGTTTAAGTATCAGAAGCCTATATGACAGTAGATGCAGTTTTCGTTCGTTTAGTGCATTACAACACAGCAACACAACCAATATATTTAATGCTGAAGTAAATTGGTTTAAGTTCCTTGTCGAAAGATATACAGCGGTGGCTAATCCAGGTTGATACGATTAGAAGGATTCACACCCGGACCCTTTCCGCTGTGAATGTGACACGCTAATCACTGATCCACTATTGCAATCAAGTACATGCAGTAGCAAATGAAGTACCAGATACAGTACAAGATGGAACTGACGAAGCACCAAATGTATCAGAAGATATTTTTGTAGACCATTAGTAGAAGTAGTAATATCAGCATCAGGAGTAATGTAGTTGACTGTGGTGATTGCAGCAGAAGAGATAGTAATGGAATTTGTTTATAAAAAAAATGGCATACCTGATTTCTTTCTGTTTTAGTTAAACCAATGTATAGTGATATTTAAAATAAGGATTTAATTATTGGATTGTATGATTGTGACCCAACAAAAGAGTGTTTGCAAATCATCACGACACCACGGGCATTTTAACACTTTTAACGTTGGATTTAATTTGACTAATTCCACTAACGTCTATCGTTATAGGGTTATTTGAGATTTGATCGCAATACCGTGTCTTCTTTACATTTTCTCTTTGTATTGTAGAGAACAATATTATTTTCTGAACTTTACAAAGCTTGTTGCTTCACACACACACACATATATATATATATATATATATATATATATATATATATATATATATATATATATATATATATATATATATATAATGATTTTTACGTTGTACTCCAGCTGAATATACCTCAAATATTTATTGACAAATAATACACTTACAGCCAGAAAGAATCATTTATCCCTCAACACACTAATCCATAAGCAAATTTCACTGCATCACTTGCCATATTTCCAAGACAAAAATATAAATTTTCAAAGAATCCGTGAACTTAAAAGTTTAGCACATTGTTATCCTCTGGGGTCTTCATATTTGGAGGGTGACGAGGGTCTTTTATACGGGAGATGAGGGTACTCAAAATTGGAAATGATGAACGGAAACAGTTTCTTTCTAATAAATTATAAGTATTTATTGTTAATTTCATATAAGATCCATATATTAAATGTGATAATACCTCATTACTATGCTACGTTTTATGTTGTTTATTTTTCTTTGCTCACGCGTATGAACTGCGTACTTCGGACGCAACGGTCACACCACAGCCCTCATTAGCATATTTGTATTCATGCGCCACATGTAAACATTGTGACGTGCACGCATGTAAAGAGTTCTTTTTACTTTAAAAGATAATATTGGGTGAGAAAAATAATCTACGTTGGGGTTTGGACCGAGACAATTAAATCCCAGCCGCGGGGTTACATTATATGTCTCCACACGAGGCTTGTCCGAGTGGGGAGACAAATAATATAAACCCTAGACTGGGATTTCATTTTCTCGGTCCAAACACCAACATAGATTCTATATTTCCCAACACATGTAGAGACAGAAAATGTTTTTTCCCCTTGAGTCTAAGCCATACCTTCTCATTCTCTACCAGAATTACCTTCGGGTTGAAGCTGTCTTCTTTCAAATTTCAAACTGGAGGTTTGTTTTATGGTGATGAAAAGGTTACACTGCTCAGTTTGAATTTGACCTTTGTCTCTGTAGCTAGACAAAGCCTGTCAGAGTGACAACATCCCGAGACACTTTTACATAGGCCTGAAACTTCGATTGACCTGGCATTGTTTCCACATGTTATTTACTTACTTTTACGAATTGACACAATATGTATTGTACGTATCCACGTACAAATTCTCACCGTGTGTGTGTGTGTGTGTGTGTGTGTGTGTGTGTGTGTGTGTGTGTGTAAATATCACCAAGACAAAGATATAGATGTAGAGATGGGTGAGAAAGATAACATATCAAGAAGATATTGTATGTATTTTGCAACTGTCATTAGCTTTTAGTCCCATTTGTGGCCTTTTGCTTTTCAAGCATCTGGAAATATTGAAACTGATCACCTCCCCGGGCAGCAACAAAGCCTTTGGGAAACATAACAACATCATATCTTCCATATAATCGCCAGAGTATTATGCTGAGTACTGCCTGGTCATAGCGTTGACATACTCCAAGCACCCACTTGTTAGGAGACGCCGGACAGTGCAACATCTGTTGTGATCTGTTATTAACCATACAGCCGAAGGTTAAAGCGCAAGATACCCAAGGACGCATAATGTACTCTAGTGTAAAATTGCTTCTCCTGACCAAAATTCCACCACCTCCACATGACGGTTTGTTCACAAACAGACATGGGTCTTCCTTAAGGAATTGATATGTGTCTGGGTCAATTGTTACTCCTAGAGAGTAACCAAAATCCCAAGAAGAGAGGCCGTATTTGTCCACTTTCATCTCTAGCTCATCAAATAAACTCATATTTATGAATCTCATCGATGCATCCAACCAAAATACATAGCCAAATTCATTTAAAAGGATCTGAAAGTAATAACATAAATATTAATACCAATAATAACTAGCCAAACATCTAAATTGATTATTGAGATATATATTTAGCATCTTATTTCCAACTGGCTAAACTGTATTCAAGATTTTATTAATTCAGTATTTTATCTCCGATATATATATGTACAAATACATTAAATACATTCTCTATTGTAATAATATGAGTTAATATGAGTGGTCCTTCTTATGGTAATATATTTTCGACTTATTGCACTTCTTAATCCTATGATCCCTGTCTGAAACACTTGCAGCAGCCTGTCTTGTGACAGCATTTGTTGTGACCCGGTGATTGCATTCTCTTTGGTCTTTTCTGCCATGACGAGTTCTCCGAAAGAATTGCAAGGTCACGTTTGTTTACGCTCTGCTCTACAGAGTTGTTGGTTCATCCCTGTGCAAATGAATGCCAACTCTCAATAGGTGGCGACCCATTTGTAAGTAGCCTAACGTAAATTATGTCTGCTTAATGTGGCATTGGATTGTTGCAGAACAAAATGCTCATAACCGCTCCAGTAAAATTGGAAAGACGTGCTTTTAACAACAATTGCGAATTTGTATGCTTCCATACACTACATTGTCTCATACTCCCAAATTGATGGTAGTGTATCCAATTTGCATTACATGCAATGATATCATTTGAGATATGAAAGCCTTAAAGTTGATATTGGTATAAATATTCCCTGCAGACTGACGCTCTTAAAACCATTTGTAAGACAATATGGATTCTTAACGTCACAAATACTGTGCAATATTAATTTCCTTTGCAAGTCTGCATTAAATATTAAATGTGTCTCCTACCTCTCTGATAGTAACACATTTGAGTCTCTTCACATATATGTCCACACAATGGACTATTTCTTTGGAGAAAAGTCTTTTTTGGGTTACGTTTCTTATGCATCGTTGACAGGTCTTTTTACGAGAATATTTGTATCATGAATTTACCTTAATGCTGCTATTTTGACTTCTTTAAGAGTGTGTTTAACCTTGTATCTTAGATACATACGATACATTGTAAGCAAGTATGTACATAGATCACGCTAGTTCATTCAGCCTAATCTCTTTAGTAACCTGTATTTTGTCTATTGTTTTACTGGTTATTCAATCAATATAATGGAACCACTACCTGGAACAGGCAGATCGGGGAGGTCACCAAGAAGCTATGCGCGTTTGGATAACAGTCGTAGAGAATCTCTCATCGATAGGATCAGCATTTCGCTGTGAAAGCCCGTCAAGATAATCTGTACAAATCATGGATGATATCGTGCTGACGTGAGACGTCTGAACGGTAAATTCAACAGCTTCGAAGATGCGATTAAAAATCTAAAGCTCTCAAAATGAGAATTACAGGCATAAAACATCAACTTGTACGAAAACCTGAATGACCTCACCAAATCAATGTTCGGTCTACAAGTAAACGTTACGAAACATGAGAATCGAGAATCATAATCACGCATAGAGAACTTAATCTTCTATGGCATTCCAGAAATCAGATGTGACAAGTGGAACGACATGGAAAGCATGATAAAAGAAATATATATATATTGCAAACACTGGACATCCACGAGTCGAAAATTCAAATCGGTCGTGTGCACCTGGTATATCTGAACGTAGTCCAGGGTCAGTAATTAGTAAGTTTTCTAGCTTTAAACATGAAGAACCAGTTTTACAACAGAACGAAAACAAATGAACAGGCTGACGAGAGAGGAAGAGAAGTAACAGTAACTAGAACTAGAAACGAATATCAAACTATTTCGGCGATATCCGAACTACATACTCAAGTATCAGATGACTTTCCAGTAAAAGTGCGCCAGGCATTAACTGGTATATAACTTCTCTTCAACCAAGAACGCATATAAGATAAAGCAGGTTGCTTGAAATTGGACCGACTGGTTATAAGCATAACTGAATATGATGCGCTACATAATATGGTGGGTATATATGATATACAGATGTCACATGTGATATATTATGTGCAGTTAATCAGTGAAATCAAGTTCTCTATTTGGAATATCACATGTTTATAAATAAGGAAAGAAACCATGTGATTAACGCTCTAATTTTAGTTGTAGTGATTTGATTAATTGTATGAGTGACTGGTATTTTTGCACTGGTCGATACTTGGGCCCATGAGAAAATCAACATATTGGGTTTCATAAGTTACATACGTTTCAGAAATAAAAAGCTTAGTGCAAAACGTTAAAAGAACATATCAGACATACGTTCAATATAAATCGATTGAGAGTATATAAATCAATGTCTTTTTTAAAAATCTCCATTTGTATACAAACACTTGAAGATTACATACGTTTTGGCGTAGCATATATGTAACATAAACACACATCAGTACATGCTTTCCATCATAAAATCGAAACGGCACATTATCGAGTTATGTAACAAAACAACTCATTTATTATTGGTAGAAATTTCAATGCTTATACCGCCACATCATTTTATTATATTATTATGATAGTAATCAGATCATTGATCAGAATATTACCAACGTCGAGGATATAGATTTAGCAGGATGAGCAAATAAGGACAAGAGTCGATAAGTCACTATAGTCAGAATGCACTGAAATTGTCAGCTATCTGCAACGAGCTATGATAAAGGTATTGGAAACTATATTAGTCCAAAATAGCAGCTAGAACCACAGACTACTTACTTTTAGTACAATCATTATTTGCATATAGAACTACCTTGAGGATTGTTGATAAAATTTCATGTATTCATCAGCCAATACAAGTTTACTCGGGTATTGCTGATCCCTGTACCAATACACTTGAAAATATTGAAAATATTCCTCCAGGAGAAAGATATATATGGAATACAACATAAATAAATATATGTATCCAAAATGTCACCTCTGTATCTTCAGAGAAAATATAATACTACACTCACAATGATAGACCAAAACCAACTCTATACAGCTTGGAATTATTTCATGGAGTGTATTTGTGAATCAGCTCTGAACGTGAAAGTAAAACATATTAATAACAGAAATGATACAGTTTTAATCAATAACCGTAGTAGAATGCAGACTGTAAAGTAGGAACATATCGTGTATTTGATGCATTTAGTATTTTCAGAAATGGTAACATGACGGATAGCTTGGCTTTATATAGCAATCCCAAAATAATCATTAGGAACAAGGGCAAGGCAAGTCTTGATAAAACACTGTCATCAACGTTGCCGTAGACTTTTGAAATGTCCAAACACCGCGAATAGTACAATTTAACATCATCGGATAGCACCATTACATTTCAGATTTAATTAATATACAATATGAGACGGACGAAACTTTCCGAATAACTGAAACAACTCATATGCATCATGAACATGAGAATGGTAACATTGCGAATCAGGAGAGCATATAATAAGTATGAAGTTGGTAAATTAGGTGGAACTTATGTCCTTTCTAGTGAGTTTTATGGCAACTAGATATATTAGATAAATATTGTATTGTTTATTTCCAATTCATAATTTGATCTTGGAAACTTCTCGAAGTGTTGGACCACGGCTGTTATCGCACCCATTTCCTGAAAATGATTGACAATTTAAGAGGGGTTAGCCTTTTACCAATCTTCAACATAATATGTACTTCAATTTTAAACTAAAAGTTAGATAAATGGATCAATGAGCATTATATTTTATATAAAGATCAAGCTGGCCTTAGAATTGGATATTCCACTGTTGATGATGTATGATCCTAAGCACATTGATATATGCATACCTTAGGAAACATAGATGTACGTTGTATGTCATTTTTGTTAATTATAGAAAAACGTAAGCAAAATACTTACAATATTAAAAGCCATGTATTAAAATATCAAAGCTTGTGTAAACTGCAAAATGGTATGACATAAATATTTAACTGCCCGTCTGGGGTATGGCAGGGTTTTGTTTTATCCGTTATTTTATTTTCATTATTTCTAAATGAATTAAAAGTACACATTTCTGACCAAAAAAAGGTTGTAACGTTGGAATTTGCTAGTTTGCTTGCACTGTTGTATACAAAATGATTTGGATGACTTTGCAGAAACAACAACTAAACTTCAAGAATGCTAAATAAATTAAATGAATACAACATCTGGAAACTATGATAGATCTGGGAGGAAGAAATTAAAAATGTAGTTCAAAAAAGAGATATCTAAGAAGATATGAAAGTTGGTATTTTAATGATACCGTGATAGAGATATTATGTTACTACAGATTTCTTGGCTGCTTATTTTTTTCTACACCCTCATGGAATATGCATCCGAAAACGTCAATTGCACTAGCACCAAGTCACTTTATCATTTCAACATAATCTGTTTTTGTAATCAATCCACATCGACTCTTTCCAAATTGTTATTTAAACAAACTCCATACGCTTTTTATAATGAGTTTGGTCCGATGGAAGTAGTAAGGTATTAAGAGTTCTTAAGTACTGGTTTGAAGTATTAAAGATGACTAATGACTGATTCCCAAAACAACGATTATGTAGAAATAACATGTAACGAACACTGAAAATAAAAAAAAAATCATACGGAATGGGAGATGTTTGGGTTAGTCAAGGTGTGGGTGACGAGAATTGCATGCATGTACTTGGGGCCGATTATTAGTAGTAGTAGTAGTAGTAGTAATAGTAGCAGCAGTAGTAGTATAACTTATTATTATTATTATTATTATTATTATATGGAAAAACAAACACACAAATCTACATAGCTTAACAGCACTGTCTGAACTATTTCGTTTAAAAAATGTAAAGCTTTCTTGTTCATTATGTTGTTTTATAACTTAGCAATGATTATATTCACATGTTTAAACATGTATTTTCCCTAATATTTAACAATTATTATTTTAAAGTTTTTAAACATTATGTTTCTAGTTTTGGTTCAAATATTTTGGTATACATATTTTACCATTGTATTTTTCACATTCTTATTTTATTCAATTTAGAATTTTGTTTCCATCTGTTTTTAATTTTTTTAAAATCCAAACTGTTTTACAAAATACCTTTTAGCTGCAATTGTACTATTCCTAAATTTGTTTCCAATTTTTTTTAAAGAGCATTTAACATATTTAAGTCTTCTAATTCTTCGTCAGTCTCGGAATAAAACATAAAATAAAATTTCAGTTCACACATAAATACTCATTTAAACCAAACGAGTATCTATTGACACTAGTAACGTTCAAGATTCATGAAGAATGTTGAGACAAGCAACATGCTAAACACACATCGAAACATGTATTTGATGCGTCACGGAAATGGGTCCTTGTGGGAATTTAGGATAAAATTTGTGATGAAAATAGAAACAAAAGATATATGGTAGGTTGAACGAAAATAAAATAGCATTTACTCTGGTGCTATGTAAATTGCTGTCGTATCCAATATAGCAATGATTACTTGAAAGCACTGGCCAAGCTGATACGGAAAATACCACAGATGAACAACATAGCCTTAGTTCCCTACTTTCATTAGAATCTCATATGCACCAATTCTGATAAATTCTTCGGCATGGATAATGGCACTTTGCTTTTGACTTGGCGGACTTGAGTGAAAATATAATGTCATATATGTCGATTTCATGTCGCACTGCAGCCATTTTGGCAAAAATACATGTAATCGATGTTCACTCATTACTACTCGACAAATAATGAAGACCTTTATATATAAATTTATATGTATGGACACATTTCTGTACAAAACGTACGATCATCCAAACTTTTTATTCCATTTAATCAGTTCCAGATGACGTCAAGGTTGAATATTTCATACTTATTACATATCCTTCTGATTCCTTGAGCTGTGTTACTCAATGCAATTATGAAACACTGCTATTATTTGCCTTAGGATAATTATATGTTCTAAGAATCAGTATAACTTTTATTCACGTTGTTCCAAGTTGAATATAACCATTCAGAGATTCTTTAGAATAAATATTTAACGCAACTATAAGAAATATAAAATAAAAATTGACGTAAACTGTGCCCCATCTTATCTTTACCTAGCTGTGTCCTCTCGATGGATATTTTACCAATTTCACATCTCAGCATAATAATGGAGAGAGAGAGAGAGAGAGAGAGAGAGAGAGAGAGAGAGAGAGAGAGAGAGAGAGAGAGAGAGAGAGAGAGAGAGAGAGAGAGATTGAAGGGGAAAACAGTCAAAATATGAATAATCTTTATAATTTAAAAACGCAATACAAGAGAGAGAGAGAGAGAGAGAGAGATATTGAAGGGGAAAACAAAGTCAAAATATGAATAACCTTTATACTTTAAAAACAGAATACAAGAGCAGATTAAAATAAAGTCGTATTTATGAAACAAGAAAATATAATCGTGTATGTATCTGTCTTGTAAGCATTATAACTTCAGCAATTATATTTACCTGGATTATCAACACCTTCCACGTGTAACCTTTCAAAAGCCGCACATGAACAGGGTATTTATCAAAGGGAAAAATACGAACCTCACAGCGGCAGTAGCGTTGAACCTGAGAAAAAAACGATATGTACTGTTAAAGATTGCTTTACAATATTTATCACAATAATTATTTCTTTTGTTTTCTCCCATTCTTGCTTTTACTTCTGCGTCCTATGATCATCATCATCATCATCATCATCATCATCATCATCATCATCATTCTGATAGGGTTCCATTAGTTGACTAGTAACATTTATGGATGGTCCTTCTGCTGCCGGATATTTAACATATGGCACCATGGAGTCAACCATTTCGTGCACGAAACTCCAGTTCAAGCTTAAAATCAGAAAACGTTTACGATCTGTAACCGATTATACTAAAGATTATACTAAAGATATCATCAGGGTAATCTTAAACTTTGTTGTATGTACTGTTATAATTATAATAAATGTTGAATCTCCTGTACATTAATTATTTTCTAATTTGTTGAAATGTTTTATTTATGGCTTTAAATTGTATTGATTATCTATATCCGGATTACGCATGTGCATGTGGTGTATTTTAAGATGTTCAACAACGTAAAGTTGAATAGGATCTATACCTATATGATTATATATATATGTTGACAGTTACTAATTATACAATATTTGGTACATATGTTTACACTATTCGACCTTTTCCCCATTGGATAGATCTATAAGATGCTTTCGTTCACATGAATATGTATTTTAAACTATTATATTTAGTTCTAAGATCTGTCACGCGTGGTATATCGACCTGACCAATCAGATTTTCATTCCTACTTGGAGTCGTTCATATTTCTAGAAATGTGAAATATCCAAAGGAGCGCTAGATCACGCCCTTTTGAGAACGTTGCGACTTCTGGCGGACCCGTACATTTCCGGGTCTGAAAGTTATACGGAATCTTTCTTTGGTCTGAACTTTAGCAGAAATTTCTCAGGACTAGTTTTGATTCACTTCATAGCACTTTAGGTTCCTCTCACATTTTCATGTTTAGCTTGATAATTATATAATCTGTTTAGGTTTGCCAAACTTACTGGTTTTGCTTCTTTCTGTAACCATGTCTATGACCACAGATTAGTGGCAATACGTGCATTCTGAATTTCAAAACATAGGCATAGTGCATGCTTATTTAGAGGTTTTGAGACCTAGTACGGCATGAAACATTTTTGAGCAAATGGTGCACTTTCAGTTTTTCTAAATTTACAAAAATGGATTGTCGGAAACAAGCGAATTGACGCTATATTGATTATTCAGTGTATTGCTTATGGAATGTCCCCCCACAAAAGTACATTAACAACGTAAGTAGCATATAATGATCCATCCATTTGTATTCTGCTTAAACGTTGACACCATATTTTCAATTTGTTTTAAAACTTAATCTTAAATTCAGTTTTGACTGCTGGACAGCTAATAGTTATAATTGCAGCATTTTCGTTTATTACCCTGACATGCGTACATCATGCATTGACCAGTGTTTTAAAATAAACATTGCAGTGCTATTTAATCATGATATCTGCATCAAATTTGTAAGCATGACGTGAAGAGATATAATAGGAAACTATTTTGATGCTGCTGTGAGCAAAACCTGCTTTCAAACACGTACATGTTAATTCAAACCTACATAACGTATGATTATGGTAGGATGAGCTACATGGGAATGCATTTCTTGCATAAAATACATTAAGTACTAGCTTTCAGTACCACGTACAGTGTCTATCCAAAACGTACGGTGTCTATCCAACACGTACGGTGTCTATCCAACTAAACATAATTATGACATGCAATCACATTTTGATCAATCAATGGTAGATCTAAAGGGATGAATGGATTTCCACCCCATATCTGTTTATGCTCAGTATACCAGGCTTTAAAATGAGTTGAAATAAAAGCAGGAATAACTTTTGGTTACGTCATCCTTCGTTAAAAACCTACGACACAATAAAATGATCAAGATGTGCTTCAAAAGGTCTCTTCTAGAACCTCCTAAGTTGTAAGCGAGGTCAAGTCATTTTATTTAAAATATTTTAAGCAGCATTACAAAAATCAAGCAGACAACAAACTGTCCAAGGAAAAATCAGGGCTTGAACTCAAATGCATGTAAACATGTTTAAAAAATGAAAATATCACGTAGACACAGAACTAATGTCATCAATCATGAACAAAATCAAGTACACAATATAAGTTGAATATAAATAATAATATTGAATGCCAAGTATGTGTACTTGATGTATAATAACTGATTTAAATTAAATTATTTGAGAATAAGCCACATATATGATATTTGAAAACAATGTAAAATTTATCACTTTGTAACAAGTCTTAGGGCCCTCTAGACGATTTATTGCTGTGAGAAGTTGTGCAAGATTCGTGAAAAGGATTTTCCTTGTCATGCCAGTAAGCTGGCACAGAACACGGAAATTAAATATTTTATAAAGAAGCAAGCTTACCATTGATAATAAAGTGGCCTATTTTAGCTGTTCTTCAGTTTAACTTTATTTCAAAGTAAGTGACATGATTGCATTCAGAAACCACAGTTTTGAGCAGATCGCAAAGAGCAATACTTTGAACAAGCAAGATTGAAGGGCCTCGAGAACACTGATGAAACGGGATAGGCCCTACCTTCTCGCTCCAGCAGATTCCCATACAGATAAGAACCTTTTTAGAAAATATATTGTTTTGGGTTTTCTGCTGACAGCGTGACGGGTCGTTGTAAAATATGGACATTATCTCTTTGCTGGTCGTTTTAATTGGGTCAAAAATTGGGTTGGGAGGCACAACGATGGTTTACTCTGCCGCATTAATCTAGTCTGTTTACTACCATCAACCGTGACCCACCTCCACAATGCCATGTCCGTTACTGATAAATAATTTTGATGACATTTTTCACATGCAAAACATCAAATCAAATGATAAGAGAATTAGCAATGTTGTTGTTGGTATTGACACAAGGAAGCTCCGGTGTTGGAATTACGTTGTATACCTTATATTCTGCACCGTTTCTCATAAAAAGTTGTAACCAATAGATTTGAATTTCCGTTCTTCATTGTTAGTTACATCATAGTTGCTAGCAGCGCTATCGTTATATATACTTTACCAAAGACATAACGGCTTCCATCAAATATTTTCTACTTGCTAGCTGGATTCAATCACTCACAGAAGTTGTTTTTTATCTTTGCAAATGATAAGAAGGCAAGAACAATGAATTTTGTCTTCCACTAAAACAGTTCGTAAATAATTTTCAGAAACGAAATTTTTTTATTTCCATGAACAGCTGAATGATACACATTATAAAGGTCTGCACCTGAAACTTAGATTTTTTTTTACTATCATATAAAGGCAAATTCTTTAAATATTATAATATTATTTATTGTGCCAACATGTCACACCGAAAGGGAAACATCCTAAGCATAAGAATAACGTTCTTTGAGATTGGAAAGATGTATGCACATGTATTGATATAAACCACACAGATATTCTTATTTCCAAAGAAATCGGAATTCTCTACAGATCATTTCACATTGTTTTCTTTTGTCACTCACTAATCTTGAGAGCACTAGTCGTCTCTATCTTTTTATATTCATGTGAGGACTGGAATATGACAGCAGAATTATAACGGATATTCCAGGCCCATGAAATGAGATGCTAAGAAACCATCCTCGGCATCTCTTACATGTACCAATTCACCAATGAAGACGTGCGTAATATCATCAGGCACAACGTAGACTGATATGATGACCTCCTCACCATTGTCAAAAAAAAGAAAGCTGAAATGGTATGGCCATGTCACTAGAGCCAACAGTTTATCCACAACAGTAATACAGGGCTGCGTCCCGGGTAGCAGAAGAAGAGATGGACAGAGAAAATAGTGGACTGACAACATCACAGAATGGACCGGGACAAGATTTTGCGGAGACATATGCATTGGAACATGATCAAGGCAAGTTGATGGAACTGGTCAGATGTTCAGCAGCACAGTGCTTCAACGTCCACACTAGATCAAGAGACTGATGATTATGATGATGGTGAATATTAGAAAATACTGGCTGCCATAAGTAAGTAAATTAAATTGGAAATATCTGTTAAACATTTGTATTGTCTTCCTTCCCACTAGTTGCAAGTCAAGTATGTGTGGAAAGTTTCGTGCCTTTAAATACAGCTGCTAGAATGATGAAATAATTGTTTGCAAAACATGTAAGAAATTAAATCGTTATTAGACGTATGTATAAAGGGAGAAGCAAGCGTTTTGTTCTTCTGTTTATGCCAATTTTCTGACAATAGATGAAGCTTAAGAAGTATCAGAAGCCTATGTGACAGTAGCTGCAGTTTGCTTTCGTTTAGTGTATTACAACACAGCAACAAAAGCAAGATTTTAAGTGCTGAAGCAACTTGGTTAAAGTGCCTTGTTGAAAGATATACCACGGTGGCTGATCCAGGTTGATCCGATTGGAAGGATTCGCACGCGGACTATTTCTGCTGTGAATGGGGCACGCTAATCACTGATTCACTATTGTTCTCAAGTACATGCAGTAGCAAATGAAGTACCAGATACCGTACAAGATGGCACTGACGAAGCACCAAACGTATCAGAAGCTATAATTGTAACCTATTAGTAGAAGTATTTATATCAGCAACATGCGTAATGCAGTTGACTGTTTTGATTGCAGTAGATGAGATAGTAATGGAATTTGTTTATAAAAAAATGGCATACCTGATTTCTTTCTGTTTTAGTTAAACCAATGTCGTAGTATATTAGTTTTGTATTGTTATATCTTGCCAAGAATGTGTTGTGAAAGTCACGTAACATTGCTTGAGATTCGAGGTAATGGTTTGAAGAGGCAGCAGTGACGAAAACCGGAAGCTTCGGGACTGCCATGAATCTATACGGCTGTAAAAGGCCAAAGTCTGCCAGATATGGAACCGATGTTCCGTTGGGATACTGCTGAACAATTTTCTTATTTTCCTCAAAAGTGGGTGCAAATTTACTTTCACTCCAACAGGTCAAGGTCCTGGAGACGTTGTAACTTTGGTACGTCCATGCTACGGGCAACTCGGATATGAGTTTTGTACCGTTTCTTTTGGAATGCCTCTGAAGTGATGCTTCGAATAGGTTTATTTCTGTAGATCGTACTTCTGAAATTTAAAAAGTCACAAAATATTGACACGAAAATAATGACACAGACGAGGCGGGAGTGAGGTTGACCTACGATGAAATATAACATACTAATTTTTAAGGAGTTGACAGTTACGTATTCAAACCATACCGTAATTAATGTAATGTAATGCAATGCAATGCAATGCAATGCAATGCAATGCAATGCAATACAATACAATACAATACAATACAATACAATACAATACAATACAATACAATACAATACAATACAATACAATACAATACAATACAATAAATACAATACAATAAATACAATACAATACAATACAATACAATACAATACAGTTATAAGCTATTACAAGGATGAATCTTACACCATAGAGAAAACATTAGAAAACAATTACTTATCTGCGAAATGACTATGTTACTTTAAAGAGGTACATTATCCTCTTATGTTAATATTTTTCTGTCAAACAGTACGTTATTGGCTATTTGAGATTACTTAACTATATTCAAAAGATAATGAAAGGACTCTCTATATTTTATACATTAACAAAATGTTTACTAAAATGCATTACTGATCTCTTTGATCTTATTTTGTGTTAATAGAGTGAAGAAATTAGTATGTGTCTTACCACTTATCAATTTTGGTCAATTTCCTTTAATGTCAACCCAAGTGAAATTGTGGTATAATTATCTTCCACTAGTCTTTAGGTTTTTTTAACCAATATCATGAGTCTTTAGGGACAAAATAGCTCAGACAAAGGAGATACTACTAGGAACACATAACTGTAACATTTTTGCAAAATGACGGGGTGATAAAATACAATCGACACTCAGACTTATAACTTGGTGTTTCGTGTGTGTGTGTGTCAAATATATTTACATGGGTTATCAACGTGTAGGTGTGAAAAAAGTAATTGGTCTCTCAACCAAATATTGTATCGAGATTTGCACGATATTTTGACGTAGGACCATGTAAATTTATTATTATAAATCCATGAAGAATCGACCGAGCGCCGTGAACAAATGTCTGAATTCATTCATATAGATGTCCCCTGAATGTTTCGCAGAGTATGTGTATGGCTATATTAAAGACAATCAGTTGCTCCATCACTTTAGGCATTATATTGTCCGGAATACATTATCATATACAACAAGATTATTAATAAATCCATCGAGATTTACCACAGATGGAGCATCATCAATATCGGTGATAAGCTCAATAATACCATTACAATTCTCGTCCAAACATTTCGCGATTTCATTAAAATCTTGAAACATTTTGTAGCATCGCTGATGATCCACAGATGGTGCCACTTAATACAACTTACCCTATTTGAGCAATTTCATCATCAGATTAAGCAACAATTGTGTATTACCAGACCCAATGGACCTATGATAATTGCTCTGATATAATTTGGTAGCACTGGATCATGTTTGACTGGTTCTTGCTTTCGTGTCGCTGAAATATCAACGATATCAATGTTGTAGAAATATAATAAATAATATGAATTTATCTTGTGTACGATGCAGAGCCACCACCCTCACTAGTTGGTTAACAACAATAATAACAACAACAACAAAAAGCCTGGACTTGATATGGAAGTGTTAAAAGTGTGGTTACATACAAATACAAATTTATCTCTAATAAAACAGGTGGAGATATTACTGTTTCACTGTGACAATTACCAGGAACCTAATGAGCTAAATATCCTGATCATACACATCTTACTGGATAAAATGGAACACGAATTGATATCAGACTTAATGACTGAAACCAATCATGACCGTGAGAGTATCCAATAAATGTGATTGATCAATCGTGTCACGTTCATGATGTTGCATATGCAAATACAAATTTACAACAACGACGTATTGTATATGTGAAGTTGATACACACGTTAAAGTCGGCAAAAAATAAAAACATACGATAATCGTTTGGTATGGTCTGCGATGAAAGGTAAATTAGTTCTACAGGCCGGTAATTAGCCGGCAGATTATTATATTATTATTATTATTATTATTATTATTATTATTATTATTATTATTATTATTATTATATAGCCCAAGAGTATTTCGGTGGGGCAGAGCAGCGATTAGTATACTTGCTGGTTCAGCAGGTTTCGCACCTCCTGTTGCCGCAGACTGATTAGCAATACAAGCAATATAGTAAATTTATCTACCACCATGTAAAATTATTCAGGACCCACATTTTGATTTTAGTACCCCGAATGAAGTTCATCAGGCATAATTTTTAATCACACGATACTATTAAAACTGGTAGACTTTAATCACACATATACAAATACGCCTTGACTGTCGTTGACGTTGCAAGAAGATATAAAGAAGCAGAACCAACATCAACAAAGAGTGAAACTGAAGTTTGAAATTATATGAACCTGGTGAACTTGAAGTAGGTACAAATAGAGCGAATGAACCAGTCCGAAGTGTAACAACACATACAATTTTAAGCGTGGTAAGATTTACTGGTAGACATGTAATCTACAAAACCTGGATTCAACTGCTCGTCAACGTGGATTTGTAAGTTAACAATTGCAAGTAATTCCTGAAGATAAAGAATTTCCACCACCTTCACTTTTGTGAACCGGCTCCTCGACGTCAATTACATTCAAGACAGGTCAGCATCACATTTTCGAGTGTATGATCAAGACAACTTTTAATTGTATCTACGGTAAAGTCTTATGGATTATTATTTAAATACTGCCACACAATTACTGTGTTACAGCAAGCACAGTGTTTATTGTCTCTATTTTAGAGAACACCTAAAATTAAAAATTCATGATAAATTCAGGATCGAGATCAAAGTTTCGTTTCTTTTGTCATATAGATTATTACCAGCTAAAATATTTTTTTAATACTAAATCTTCCCCAATGCCGGTAGTTTTATTACTAGTTATTGCGAAGTATATTATAACCCTCTGCAGCTGAGATATTATCCTGACTCGAGACACTGTCAGATAAACTAAATTTAACAATTCGATGCGATCCTCAAACAATCCAAATATTTGAATCATAAATAATTAATCCTTACGACGAATGAATCGTTATAGCATATCCCAGATGATGATCTTATGGATGTAATATTCATCGATTCCTTCAGGAGTCCATGCATCTCCTTTCCATCTAAGGAAACTGTAATACATTTGAGAGTTCAATCCGTCTTCGCTCATTTCTATGGCAGAGTCTATGTGTAGGCTCAAAACAAACATATCACAATTACGAAATAATTAAATCACACGCATTGTTTACCAGAACAACATCATCCGTTAAGATATACAGTTTTATGTCTGGTCACGGGATTATATACTGATGGTGCTGATCAGCTGATTTAGAATAACTATCTTTTGTCGCTTTTTCCTCCATTCGCTCCATGATGCGTCCAAACCAATCTTTAGCAAATCCGCATAGTTTTTATTCACAAAATATGAATCTGGCAACTCTAACCACGGTATCAGGAAAAAATTTTATGATTGATAAAAAATGTATCGAAACATACGGTAGCATCGAAGAGCTTAAATGTTTAAACTGCGGTAAGTCACTATCAATGCAGTCCACAATTGTATCTAGTTTAGATCCGTCCGACAAGTATGCATAATTCTGGTTTATAAATGTGACATTCTCTGTTTTATCAGTAGCAATATAAGCAAGTTCGGCATCTTCTATTATTAATCTTGTGCAATGTCGTTGATGATCACATGAAACACCCTGAGTAAATTCACCAATTATTTGTATGCCGAGATCCTTTCCAAGTTTATTTTTATATTTTATTTCCATCGGGGTTTCGCTCAAAGATTTTATAAAGAATAGTAGTTTTGGTAACCAGACATGTTTAATATTGCTTCACTTACAAACAACGTCGCTCAAATTCCTGCATCAAGCATATATCGTAATAACATATATTTGTTTTAATAAAACATGACAATCAAAAACCAAACATAAACAATCGGATGCAGATTTTCTCTGAACGAAAACGAGTCAATACATGCAAATCCAGTAGGATTAAAATATGGGGAATGTCCATTTATCGTAACTCTGGTCATCTCGTGTCTTGGATGTCCAAGTCTCTTAAAATATTCGGACGATTCTCCCATTCCAAGAAAACATTCAGGGTTACATGCAACAATATTAACGGAGATAACATCACAATCGTATTTAGTAATCCAAACTACTCCATGTCAGTATTTGTCGTAGATTAGCTTCACATCAACAAGACAATCCAATCTTGTCGGTGACCATGAATGTTTCTCCTAAGCAAATTGAGCAGCAACTGAAGGAATAATACAAAAATAACTTAGTAAACGTTCGACATCATCGGTACATTTTGACGCAAGATTTGTCATATCAATGTGGAGGAACTTAAATCGATACATATCTCCATTAGGTTGTAACAACTGATTATAATTAACATATTCAGAACTTTTAACCAACACTACAGATAAGGATCGCATTTGCTAACCTCATTTAAAGGACACAAATATCACCGGCATCAAATTTAACAGTTCTATCTCTGAGAAATATTCGTACGTAGATCGTCCATGCGAGCGCGTTCTGACCAATGATCTCTATCGAAGCACCTTTCGATTTAACCTCGGATTTGTACAACATCACGTCGGTTATTGTTTTCAATCTTATCGGAATTTTCTTTTCGAGCGATGCAAAATCAATGATCTTAGCTCAATGTTCATTGACACGCTTATCGAGTACATGCTAGTACAAATACTACAGCATGTTTTCCTCGAGTTTGTATTTGTACATTACGGTGGTCCTTAATGCTGATTTATTTTCGGCCCTAAGCAAGATTATATTCTGTAAAGCGTATTTTAACGAAAGGTCAGTAAGCATTTGCGGTTTTGGGATTCCTGCAAGGCGGTGCGATGCTTTTCCAACAAGTCTACACATTAGCGCGACCATCCGAGTTTGAATTTAAGAAAAGGTGATATTCCTTCAAAAAATAAACGAATGGTGTTATTATGTATGCAACTAATAGAGTTCCATGTCATGTTGTCAAATCCAGGTTAACACGGCAAGCTCCCATTATTCGTTTTGTATATGACAGGTCAGTAATGCTAGACTTACTGTACCATCGCAAGTGTGTGTGTTGCTCGTCCGTTGACTCGACGAGGACATTCTCTAGTCATCCGAGGGTTGATTCTGTTCTGTGCGTACGCAGGTGGCTGATGAGGATAAACCTTGCACGGAATGTTCGTTTGCACATGGGGCAGGGGATGAGTGGGACATCGCCATGCAGGTTCATTGCACGTGCTTTTCTGGCTTGCCTCTTCCGCTCTGCAGCTGCTGTCTTGCTAGATTCGCACAACTTGGAGCCTTTGTGCATAGAAGAACGCCGAGTGACGCGATAGCTTGCTGTTTTCTCCCAGGAATCAGGGTTTATGTTGAACGCTTTCAATGCAGCTTACAGATAGTCTTCGAAGCGTTTAGTCTGACCTCCTTAGGATCTATGTCCTTGCTGTAGTTCGCCATAGAAAAATCTCTTAGGCAGCCTGTGGTCTGGCATGCGTATAATATGTCTCACCCAGTGTAGGTGGCACTGATTCAGGATGGCGTGGATACTGGGGAGTACTTCAGTATCTGACACCTTGTTCTGCCACTTGATGTTGAGGATTTTCCTGATACTTGTGGAGTGAACGTGGTTCAGCTTCCTGGCGTGGCGTTCGTACACCGTTTACGTTTCGTATTCGTAAAGTAGTGGGGGGGTCACATCTGCAATGTAGACTTTTTGTTTGGTCTGGATGCTGGTGGCTCTTCTATTCAAGACGTTATGTGTTCCCGTCTGCGCTGAGAATGGGGTGGGGGATGATCCAGAGAATATACGTTCATACACTTCTATCAGGGCATAGTAGAAGTTCTTATAACATGCTGGTCTGCATAGCACTGGATCTCATCTTCCCACAACAACTTACCATCTGTATGTATTGGTCCAGAGTAGTAAATTTGACAGCCATTACATATCACTAATTGATTCTTCGTTGATTTCAAAAGATTCAACAAGTGTAACAAGTCCTACTTAGTCAACAGGACACAAATTATATCTGCAAATGGAATACACTCCAGCCCAGTTGATCTATGTTGTAGTGTTCCACAGGGATCTGTTCTTGGACCTGTTCTCTTCATTCTGTATACTCAGCCGCTCTCAAGTGTGATAGATCATCACCCAGTGTCGCACCAACTGTATGCTGATGACACCCAAATATACAAGTCTAGCCACGCAACTGTAGTTGATGCTACCATCCAGGGAGTAATGAACTTCATTTCTGATGTGAAATCATGGATGACATGTAACAAGCTGCAGATGAATGATGATAAAACTGAGGCTATTCTGATCACAACAAAAAGACTTTCTCATTCATATCCTTTACCTCAGACAATAAATATCGGCAACACCAACATTAAATTCTCATAGTCAGTACGGAACCTAGGCGTTACTCTAGACAGTACTCTCACATTGCACCAACATGTCATGAACATATGCAAGACTGAATATCTTGAATTGAGACGAATCAGTTCCATTTGTAAATATCTTTCTGTTGATGCCACTAAAACACTTGTGTGTTCAATAGTACTTTCAAGACTGGACTATTGTAACTCAATTCTGTCTGGCTCGTCACAATATTTACTCCAGAAACTTCAAAATGTTCAAAACACAGCTGCACGGATCATCTTTAGAGTACCTCGATCAGAGCACACCTCACCAATGCTCTGTACCCTAAACTGGCTATCAATTCGATACAGAATCAAACACAAAATTTATTCTCTGTGCTATGTTTCAATGACAGACTCCAGTCCAACATACCTATCCAGCCTCACCCATGTGTATACACCAACTAGATCCTTGCGCTCTTCTGATAATCGTATACTCATTGTTCCCAAGGTGAAAACAAAGTCATATGGACTACGTTCGTTTGCACACCAGGGCCCGGTGACGTGGAACGAATTGCCCATTGAAATTAGACACAAAGACACAGTGGTCCCTTTTAAGAGTGCTCTTAATACTCACCTGTTTCGACTGCAGGGACAAACTTACCGACCTAATCATGTTTTGTATCTTATATGTTTTCAGCATGTTTTTTTATGTTTTCCTATTTCATTGTTTTTGTCATTTGTTGTTCTGTAGTGTAGCCATATCATTTTTGATGGTGTAAAGCGCTTAGAGCATCGAAAGATTAGGCGCTATACAAAGTCCTCATTATTATTATTATTATTATTATTATTATTATTATTATTAACACATGGATTTATTACAGGTT